>LR991068.1:16491676-17139786 GCA_905163555.1 Notocelia uddmanniana | reverse complement strand
CTAAACAATATATCTAAATAAATCTACGAGACAAGCGACTAAGGCTAAAGTTTGTAAAACACCCCTGACAATCTCCCGCGGTGACGACGGTTATCCTAACCCATGTACAAACTAGCACACGATAATCACAGTCTAAAGAAGTAGTCTCGTCGAATGTTGCAGAGAGCTGTAGAACGCAAACAGCTTGCTAACAAAATCAACTATCTGTGACGCTTCGCACGGCCGGGTGTGTTAGTTGGGGCAAGCAGTTCGATTAAGACGTCTCGCGCCCTTTTTTTCGTAAAAAAGGGAAAATGAATAGTGCGGGGCGGAAATATTACCTACTAACGGCATTTCCGCACGATAAATCGCCGTCCAATCTGAGGAAACTGTACCGGTCTTTTGTTATAATGCTACACTTTATTTTATTAAGCTTTTTATCGGCCGTATTGTAGTTATTATATTTATTGGAATCGACCCCGTATTAAGATATTTCGGAAAGAGGTTGGACTTTTATTAATGCTTGCTTTTTTGCAAGCGGACCGCTTTGTCTGCTCTGAATAAAACCACCTGAACTTTTTATCATAAAATTGGAGACTCTTGACCATTTTTTCAAAATTATGGATATTTGTGCAAGTCGAATTCCAAACAGTTTGTTGCCATTTAGTTTGATTGACTATTATACATATGTATGTTACTTATGTGTCTCCCCATAAGCCTTAATCTGTATTTTTTTAAAATAAAACTTGTTTACTTAGCCCTTCGGAAGAGTCTTTTTCACTGCGCCTCGTATTTTCGAAAATAATATTCCAAGATCAATTACCAGTAAAATGAATAGTGTAGTAATATAATAATTTTGCTTGGGTCATTTCGTCGTCCGCCTGAATTTCATTCACTCCAAATCCCTCGCAGTTTATATAATGGTTAGAATTTGAATTAGAAAGAAGCACCGTAGGTACCTGTCACCGTTATCTACAGGGGGAGCTAAATCAGTAAATCGATACGCGGCCCGCTTCTCCCCGCTCAATTTAAACTTACTTTGACGTTGGTCACTTTGTTGTAAGTTCACATGATTGAAATAGGTGTGCGTGGTTAGGGCAGGTGATACTGTAACAAGCGAAGTTTTGAAAACTTCGGATTTCTTGACTAACGAGGATTAACCTAACTTTTCTTCTTTTCTACATGTTATTGAAAGGGACCCTAACACACCATATAATAAGAATGTATTCAAGGGCTTTGGATTTATAACAACGATTATCGATATTACGTACAGTCAGTATCAAATAGTGAGGTAGTAACAGCCAAGGTAGCATTCATAACACGACTTTATACTATCGTAGGAGTAAGCATGTTACGATATGTTTTATAGTGTGTTACGTCACTGCAATATCACATCTCCTCCACTGTAATGTAAACCTGTCATAGTTAAAAGAACTGATTTTTTTTTTTCGCATGCTCTGCGCTTTTGCTAGTATAGGCGTGAGTAGTATGTATGTAGTATGTATGTGTGTGTAGTAGTAGGTTGTAAGTATGTTTTATAGCAAAAAAAAAACACTTAATACGGCGTCTACTATTGCCAAGCTCCATCTCCGGTACACCTAGGACTCGTAAACATTCAGCTTTCTAAAATGCTTCACAAAATCAAATTTCAAGATTTCCAATAGGTGACTTGACTAAAAACCTGCGAAAAAAATAATCTCGAGAATCGGTTGAGAAATGCGAGATATAGAGGAGTACAGCCGGAAATCCGGACATACAAAAGCATTTTTACCGAAACTGGAACGGAGACCTTTGTTTCGCTCGTTCGAAAAGCGGGACATATTAAGATTTCAAGCTAACGACATGCTCATTAACATTAGAATTACTGTTCAGAACGGCGCGTCAGTTAATCCTTGAAAAAGGTGCTTGCAACAGCGCCGAAATATCGGGAACTCAATAAATGAAATACATGGTAAATACCCCGTTCTGAACAGTTATTGTAATGACATAAATATAATTACCTATTGCATTTTACGCCAGATGTAACCAAATGTTTATAGCAAAAATATGCCATCGATCCCTGTATTCATTAGCTATAAGAATATTTTTGCGCCAGTGTGTAGTATCACTCACCATCACCACCACCACCACCACCGTATCAGCCCTAGGACGTCCACGGCTGGACATAGGCCTCCCCCAATTTCATGGGAGTAAATGCCATAATCGCCACGCTTGGCATGCGGGTTGGCGATCGCAGTATCTCCACCGCACTCTAGGAATGCTGCTGCCCATTCCCCGGTGGTCTTGGTCGTAGTTTTAGGACATACCCGGGTATCACTCACCGGAAGTGGCAAATTGATTGGCCCGATATAATACCAATATAGAGCAATTCCGGTTCTTGCCACACTGGCGCCCCGCTGGTTGTTGTGAAAGAGACGTCACAGCCGTCGATTAATGGGTGACGACTTACTTACGACCACCGTACGAGCAATCGAGCATCGTTGTGCTATGCCACCAACATAGCTAATGTTTTTGTAAGACCTACAGTACTTACAACACACGTGGCCACAGAAAAACTGTCCAGCTGCATGATAAATGATATCTATCCCTATCAGTTTTGTACATAGTGAGAAGGACGGGCGATGAAGTGTATCGTGGGCCAATTGCGGTCTCCTTGAATTGTTACTGCTTAATGACGAGTAGATATCAATAGTTGAATATTAAAGTCACAAATTATTATTGTCTCAAAAGACTGGCAGTTTGTGTGAATTGACCGAGCGACTTAAGCGTCTCCGTTTCAGCTTTCGACAAAAATTCTTTCGTATGTCTCTGTCCGGATGTTCTCGTCTACAGGACTACAGGTCGCATTTCTCAACCGAATCTCGTGAAATTTTGTGAGCAGGTTCGATTATGATATAGATTTTTTGTCCAGTCAGTTTTTGGAAATTTTGAAATAATTTTTTTTGTGAGTTCTACACTCACAGAGCCACTAGTATTGTATGGGTAGTTTTTGGACCAGAGCGATTGTGATTATACGGTACTTTATATCCCTAAAAATACAAAGTTACCTAGAGTTCGGCATATTACCACTTGCAAAGCTTGTTAACTAAGTAGAACTTTTAATTGTTTGAATCATCTGTGTACAAAATTTTGTTACGTCTTAATTCACATAATTATTTACCGCTTTCAAGACTTTACAACTAAACGGTGTTGCCGCCATTTAAGCTGATAGTCCATTGAAACCCCGGCTTCCTGGCTACCATGGCGCGTGAGTCAGCAGCGGCTAATGGTCATCGTGTTGCCAATGATTAATCACCCTTATCGCGCTGATGGCTCTATGATGAGCGCACCCAGATTTAATACAGGTAGTGGACGCGGGCGTTACGAAGGGTTATGTTTAGTGATGAAATATAGGTTGTTGTAGGTAAATAACTATGGGGAAAGTGAAATTTATTACTTGGTTTCAGCACTTTAGAGGAACGCCTATTTTTCATTTCAGGCTCACCTAGGGACTGGAAATTTGAGTGGTCCTGCGACGTTTAACGATTTAGTGTGGTCGATTGATATACGTATATTTTGTAGCATTGTACTTGTTAAAATTACAGAGGTGTAACATGAGTGCTTACCTATTAATAATGGCAGGTTATGAAACGAATAAGTAGGTACCGACATATGAACGCCTTTAATGACAATAATTATCATTCGTGAGAGAGTGGAGTTAACGAGGTTAAATATTATTTCATTATTTGACCGCCCAGTAGCTCGAAGCTCATCAATCTCATACCATCACTCTACATGCATTCACTCAGACCATTTAATAAATCTGAGTTTGAATAGAACTGTTTCGACAGCACTAGGGCGCTAATGACTTTCTATAGAATTTAATTTGTATATCAAACTGACCATCACAACTATTTAAGTACTTACATACCTTTATTTCCTAAGGCTTAGCTACTTCTGGTAAAAAACTTAAAGGCATTGTAATTTGTATTCTACTTAATTACATCATCGTCCTAGCGTTATTCCCAGTACAGTTGCATCCTGAAGGATGCCTGGGGTGCGCTACCTAACCCCAAGAATTGGCGTAGGCACTAATTTTTACGAAAGCGACTGCCATCTGACCTTCCAACCCAAGGGGGAAACTAGACCTTACGACTGCTATCATAGATAGCAGCCGGGATCAACGACTTAACGTGCCTTCCAAAGCACGGGAGCACTCTGTTAGTAACCACTCAAAGCGGTCACCCATCCAAGGACAGACCGCGCCCGACATTGCTGAACCTCGCATACCGCACGCGGTACGCGGGCGCCGCGGGGCCACGAGCGCTCCTGTATTCTACTTAATTACATACGTTCAATATCAAAAATGGTACGAGTACGTAAATATTGCCTTTTCTCCTGAAGTCCTACCGCGAACCGAAAACGAAATATATGCCTCTTTGTCGCACTTGCTTATTCGAGCGAAAGAGAGGTACCTAAATACTTCCTTTTTAGTTCGCGGAGACCCTCTGGCTCCGTCATGTTTTGTTTTAACGTTTTACTCATTTGTTGACTGTCTGTACACATTTCATACCTTACTTAAACATACCTATCCACATACTGGCTTAAAAACTGGTAGGCTCCTTAAATCACGATTTGGGACAATACGAAAAGACACGAAGAAAAAAGTTTTAGTGAGGGAGAATTAGATAACAGCAGGGGGCGACGCCGGACCTCAATTTACCAAAAAAGTTTGATTGTTTGCACATAACAAATATATTACTAGCTTTCATCAAATGAAACATATCTCGTTATAACTCATCGTCACGGGCGTCCGTTCTGTTCTGTGATAATTTCTATGAATAAACTATATTAAGTTAATCCCATATTATATCTAAGACGTTTCTTTGAAACTCGGAAGCCGAAGTGGAGGACCTTTTAGAGGACAGCGACGCGTAATTCTTATAATTACTTGTCTTTTGTAGTCACCGGAAAGGACCCACGTCAAGGCGACGCTACTAAAGGCATTAGTAGTAGCAAAAATTAACCGTGAATGTATGTGGCTCAATAGGCTACCATTCGGGGCAGACAGTGTGTCGCCGATGTGTATGGATTCATAGACGGGCTTAACTTTTTTTGCAGTCGTTGGAGGTCCGAATATATTTTAATAAACATATAGGATGTTTATTTGGCACTTGTTTTTACCATTTCATGTATTGTATCCTTGACGAGGAATAAAATGTTGAACCAGGACCTGACTACAGTCCTGTAGGAAAGTTTATGTTTGGAGATTGTTTTCAGCCGTCTCATGGGAAGCGGCGTAGCAGAGGCCAAATTTGGTGTGTTTTGAAAATGTTTTTTTTACGACACAATTGAACTAGCTAAAATGGAATGGTGTGGTATAGTTTTGGAATCAGCTCATAAAGCAGTTTTATTTGATACTCCTCTCGATAGATGAAGAATTTTTTTATCCAAAATGTTTATGAAAAATGTACAATAGCTGGAAAATGTTCCAGGTGGCGGATGTCCACTCAAGTCAATAATACTCTCTAAGACTTCAACTAAACTTTCCTGAAAAATCATTAAAGTCGTTTGCCACTTTTGAAGTTTAATGTACATACAAATAATTGAGTCGGAAAGTAGTAGACCACTTTATCGACTTTACCTTTTGGACAATAGTTTTTCTATGTTAGATTGGTACACTTTAATGCATTGTGAAATTATCCTCCACGTTAGATATGATAAATATATATGTACTTTAAGTAATAAGAAACCTTCACATGAATACTTGTAAGTGCCTAGGTATTGTTTTGATAAGAAACTGATACGATCATTATTATTGTAGAGTACTTTTACAATATTGAAAGATAATAAGCAATACTGATAGCAATGATTTAATGTATTTATGTATTATTTGATAATGTTTATCAGTTTATTATAAGTAACAAGTAATACCTTGATTAAAACTCTCTAGTTACCTACTAGTTTTAATAGCCTAGTTTAAATAGTGGTTCTGATCTAATTGACTGAAAATGGACTATAGTAATTGTTGCTATATGATATTCTGTCGTGGGATTAATAGCCCTGATCATGTCTGTAACATTTCTATTTGGAAGTTAGATTGTGTAAGGTTTTTGGTTGTTGAACTAGACTCTTTTTTGAGCTCGCTTCATCGCCGGTCTCATCTTTGCTCCCTGGCTAGATGCTGGCCAAGAGCAATCCCATTGTTAATAAAAAAAAAGGCACAAGCAAAGTGATCAAGTACCTATCTAATAGGCTGGCAATCTGGCTATGCTCTGAAATGCTTAGCCAGTACAGACAAAGAAACTGTAAGAACAGTATATTTATTTATTTATTTATATAAGGACAACCAACAGCTATAGTTACAATATTGCAGCTAAAATAGTCGTACAGAGCCAATTACAGGAACTCACGTTTAGATATTACATAAGAAAAAAAACATACACTTAGGTAATACTCACAATGTACAACAATGCAACAAAGCACACTTTGCTTACTTAACAGTATATTTTGCTTACTTTACAGTATATTTTGCTTACTTTTAAAGTATCATCAGATATTGCATAGAAGTTTGGGGTAATGGTGCAAATATATAAGTGCGCTACTATTGAAACAAAAAAAGGCCCTTCATTTTCTCGCTGGGTGCTCACGGATACCTGTCACACATAGATCAATATTTATACAGCACAAGATAATGACTGTAATTTTTCTATATCGTAACTGTATCTGCTTGTACGTATTTAAAAACAAAGGTCAATTCAAAATAGCTAGACAAAACTTGCATAGGCAACTTAGAAATAAGAATGAACTTTTAGTGACTAAACCAAATTTTAGGTATTTCGATAAAACCCTAAATAATACCGCAATTAGAGTAAACTGGACAATAGTATAAAATAAAATTAAAAATTTTGAAAAACCCACGACGGTTTTACCTAATTGCAAAATAATAAAATAAAACAATTAAAACCCCCCGACCATATACGACGTAAGTACATAAAGATAAAAGTAGGTTTCAAAAACGGTTGTATGATTGCGAGGTATAGTTACAAATCCAGAAAAATCCGTCGGGGGCTGCCATTGCCTGCCCTGAAATGAAGTAAGATTATGTGGTCTGTGTAATAGGCACCTCGATTTAGTTGCTGTATTATGTAATGTATCTTGAGCTTTATGAAATTAAGAACAGACATGGCAATGGCAGCCCCCGACGGATTTTTCTGGGTTTGTAACTATACCTCGCAATCATAGAACCGTTTTTGAAACCTACTTTTATCTTTATGTACTTACGTCGTATATGGTCGGGGGGTTTTAATTGTTTTATTTTATTATTTTGCAATTAGGTAAAACCGTCGTGGGTTTTTCAATTTTTTTAATTTAATTTAATTTTATTATTTTTATAGAATAATGTATATATATTCCTCCCTAACACGCTTCAGTTGTGGAATGAGTGTATACATTTTTAAAGAGTCGGCAACGCGCATTAACACCCCTGGAATTACAAGATGGACGCTTACTGTAGTCCCTTGGGAAAACCTCGGCAAGGAACTCATTCCACAACTGGAGGTTGCGGTAACCGCTTACCACCAAGCAGACCGTAGGTACACTTGTATATCACCGATGTGGTATAAAAACTAGTTGTTTCTCACCTAACGCTATATATTCTGGCGAAAGGGGCATAGTAGACCGAAAGTCGAGCTCAGCGTAGGGCCAAAGTTCCGAAATGTTCCATCGGAGAGCACTCTCTACGTGAGCCCGAAGACCGGAGGTCCTAAGGTCGAGCCCACGTGTAAAGGATGAAATGATGAGTTCCGTTTCCGGGCTAGGCCCAGACCGAGCTGCTTCTGAGGGCCTACTCCGAACTTCGAAAATCGAACTTCGTATCGTACCGTCCCTTTCCGTCATATACTGTATAAAACGACAGTGAAAGGGACGGCACGACACGAAGTTTGAAGTAGGCCCTCTGAGCCTCGGTCGTAGCTGGGTCGGCCGTCAAACGCTTGGGTTGAAGAAAGGCGGCCGGGTTGGACCGCTTCCGAGCATCACCGGGCCCGGCCGCGCAACGGCCGTCGTTTTGTTGTCATAGAAAACGGGCCGGCCCGGACACGGAGCGGCCTACTGTGAATCATCGTTAATCTTCCTACCCCCGAGTGACTTACAAGAGAACCTGGGGCCGAAGGCAGGCTCAAAGCTTCCTTTGAGAGAGTTCACTACGCGAGCCCGAGGGCCGAAGGTCAAAAGGGCGAGCCCACACGGACACTCACTATTTATGAGTTCTTACAAATAGAACTTGAGAGCCGAAAGGTAAGTGGCGAGGCACGTCAAACCAAAGGCAGAGCCTGACCAAAGGCAGAGGTCAGAAGGCTAGAAGTGCCTAAAAGCCCGAACCTCGCCCCGCCCTCGCCCCCGAGCCTCTGCGCGAGCTGAGTTTTCAAAGGGGAGCGTCGAGGCTAGCGGGACTGAAAGACCGAATGTATAGAAAACATCCAAGACTCAAAAACAAATATTCATCACATAAATATCTGCCGTTACTGGGATTTGAACCCGTCATCCATCAGCTTCGTAGGCAATTATTTTTAAATAAAATAAAATCAGAGATTGAACTGAACACATACCTACCTACCTTATACCTAAACAGTTGATGCAGGTACCTATGTTTGGATAAAATTTCATGTTCTCGATGGTCAGAATTCTCCAGCATTTATTTGTTTGTGATATAGATTAAATAATAATAACAGGAGCTTTACCAATAATTCTCGTATTCTTGTAAATTCTCCCCTAAAATGGCAGTTTATTGAGTAAATAGACTCAATCGATCCCATGTTTCCATTCATTCATTCAAGCAAGGCGTTCATTCATATGATTTGTTATTCCTAGCAAATCGCGGGGGAATTAAAAGAAATCCGCGTGAAATCTCGCAAATTTCTAAAATGTTTTACGGTAAAGACTGTAAGTCAATGGTCTAAGAACTATTTTTGAGTTACCGACTAGTCTTGTTACTTTTATCATAGTATTAGGCCTGATTACACGGATATGTTTGTGTTCGGGATTCAAATGCAGTTTTATGCAACGGCGTAGATGCGTGAAATTGGTCCGAGACCACGGCATTGAGCAGGCGGAAGAGTATCCCTGGACACCTTCATTCATAACTATGTCCATTCATAAAGATTACTACGTGCGAGCGTATGCGCAGGTAGGCGAAATTTATGAATGAATCCCAATTTTACTCACTCTTTTCCGTCAATTATCTGTGATGACTTTTATGCAAAAAACGTTTCATTCTTCTACCCTATTTGACATTACACACGCAATTACAATTATGTAGCTTTGTAGTAGTTTCTATGTAGGTATGCCATGTTATAGTACCTAGATATAAGAAAACATATAGAATGTATCTCTCCAGGGCGCTAAAATTTAAGCCTACATTTATTTAGAGAGGTATGTGCATTCAGTTTTGCTTAGTTACCTCGAAACCCTCGAGAGTCTATGTATCTCTCCAGGGCGCTAAAATTTAAGCCTACATTTATTTAGAGAGGTATGTGCATTCAGTTTTGCTTAGTTACCTCGAAACCCTCGAGTCTGCTGATCTACTCCAAATGACTCAAACTGTGAATAGTTAATTGAAGTAAAAACTCGCAGGGGGGCAGATGAGTAACTCCTCAAAGGTTCACTCTTAGTCTATTGACGAGTGAAAAGGCGGACACTCCAAACACACTCATTTCAATGGACCCATTTGGAGTAAGGAGTGTTTTACAACGCGACAAAAAACCTAGTCAAAGTCAGGTACCGATCCGGATGCGAATCCCTGGGCCACATGTTTCCCACGCTGGACTGGACAGTTAGTTTATTAAGTGTCGACTTCACTTGTTTATTCTTCTTTTTGTTTGTTAGAATTCAATTGTTTGCAAAGAACAAAGCGCCACATGGCGAGGATGAGGTAATTTGGTCAACAGATGTTGAGGTTTGGACCATTTTGCTTGTTCTGACACGTTAGTTTATCTGGTGTTAGAAACAAATACCGATAACACTCTATTCAAAATATAGCTGAACACATAAGAGTGCCTTGTTGAATAGGCTATAAAGTGATAGTCAAATGGTTTCGTGAAACAGATAATCCAGAAGGTTTATATTTGGGTTGTGTTCTTAACAAATGACCATTTATATACTCATGTAAACTGTTTGAAACATATTTTGCCTCACAGCGATTACAAATTCAGATGCCTAATTGCCTAACTAGTGTCGCGATTCAGTCGCGAGTTGATTGCTGCAATTAGTTGCCATGTTGTAACAGCTCTCAGTCTGGTCGCCAGAGGCGCTGAGCGGGCTCTCATACTTTGGACTCACAAATGTGCCGCATAATCATAAAATACATTTTTACCATCTTGAAATAAAATAAAATTGATGCACATAGATATCTATTTTTTCTCGTTTCTATAAAAGTGATTCATACAGGAACTATTTCGATAGTTTTTAGTGTATTTAACTATCAATTGATGTGGTCACATCCGTTCGGAAGTGTCCGGTGCGGTGGCTGTGTTTACGCACAATGAATGAGCCGAATGAAGTGTGGCCACCCAGAGAGCCTCCAGTAGCCGTCGCGATGTATAGCATCCGAAAAGTACGGAACTAATTATCTATGATTAAGCGTTAATTTAAATTACATACATAATTATATAAAACATTTTGTTTTTAGAATTTGATTCAGATATGCATAAAAAAATTATCGAAGTGATGAATTTAGAATGGGATGAGGATAAAAACTTCGCTACATTTTTTTCCAAGTATATGTAAGTTTTTCAATAGAACAAAAATAAATATGTTCTGAATACCACTACCTAACTATAATATAGCTTTTAATATAGTCAATCAACAAAATCAATTCAGATTGGGTTAGGTAGGACTATACCTACAAGTTACAACCCGAGCAGGTAAAGGTGCTCTTGAAAATTGCTTAATTTAGTGAAGATACTTTCGGTTTCCAATAACTTTTTGTAATTTAGGTTAGATTAGAAAATATTTATCAGTTGCATACGAAAGTTTAGTTTATACGGACGACGGTTAGTTCGTATTTTTAGCGGTAATTTATTTCTAGACATTACCAAGTACAGGTGATAACAGAACATTGGCAAACTGACAAATATATCTCGATTGATTGTTACAATGACAGTAGTTTCAGTAAGTTACGCGTTCCTGTATTCGGTGGCAGCGAACCGTGCCAACATTTCTCCGGCACTATAAACACTGTTCTCGTTTTTTGAGGGTCAAATAAATTATTTTTAATCTTCACAGAGCACGGGCATTACGCACTAACATTTTAATGGCGTACAAAAATTCGCCATCTCAATAACAAGAGCAAGTTGGCAACGATAAAAGCCCGTGATTAATCAAAACAAGATTAATGAGCACCCACGTAGCTAACTTGTTCACATAGGATATGGCATAATATGGATTGTTTCGGATTTTTTTCCAATGTTCATTCATAAGTATATTACATAAATAAGTGGAAAAAGTGGCTTGTACTGTACTTTCTTGTGTCCACCCATCACCCATTAGACCAGCCGCGTTCCATTTATCACAACACCTTTAATTCCAGCCCACCTTTGTGGACAGGCGTCATTCTGTAAACGCTTCTCATTATGAAACCACACTTTGTATAAAAATATGCGCTTGAGTATAAAGGTAAACATTGATTTTTTCTAACGGCCAGAGAGAATACATGTTTGGGTACAGTGACGGACTGACAATAGGACAATGAGGGATGATCTTGAATGGACCACACTCCGCTTTACTGTCGAAGTACGCTAATAAATTATTGCAATGACCGTGCTTATAGTAAGTATAAGAAGTATAACGACAAATTGTGATTCTTGAAGTCATAGTGATACGAGTTCACTGAAGAATTTTGTCGCTTTAAGATTATGTGTTACACTTCACAGTGAGTCCTGTTATAAATGTTTAACCACCTCTGAGTTATAAATGTTTAACGATATCTTTTAGTCTCTTCGGAGGTCAATTCGGATGTAAAATTAGATTAATTCACATATCGGATTAACAAAGTGGGTGTTAAATGACGATCGTCCCAATAGTGTATCACTAATTACTTAGGGTAACAAAAATATATACGTAGTAGTGCCCTTTCTACGTATACTTATATCTCGAATATTTAATGAAAGAACGAATACCTGTGCTTACATATTTTGACATTACGTTCAAATTAAAACATTCATGTTACGTTAAACCAATTTATATTCTACTTGCCTATTTATTTAGTGTACAATTTATTGTGCATCGTCGTAATTGAAAAAAAAAACGGTTTGCCAGACATACTGTCGCGACTTAAGACACGTTTCTTAAGAATTGAATACGTCCCATCTTCGTGAGAACATTGTTGTGCGTCATGCGTCAGCCAAATCTGTGAAAAATATAAGCATAGGTACTCTGGGCATTACCAATTGCAGCTATTTTCACCAATAATATAAGCGTTTGTGGCGGCGCTCGCGTACTCCGTGTGGTATGCGGGGTTGAGCAACGTAGCCACGTCAGTTCAACCCTTGGATAGGTGACCGATTTGAGTGGTTACTAACTGAGCGCTTCCGTGCTTTGGAAGGCACGTTAAGCCGTCGATCCCGGTTACTTTAGTTATATGCCAGCAGTCGTTAAGCCAAAGTTTGCGGCCTTCGGGCGAGAACGGTTGAGAACTTATCACAGTCAAGTTGCCCACTCACTTGACAACCCTAAATCCAACAAGGTCTAGTTTCTGCCTTGGGTTGGAAGGTCAGATGGTAGTCACTTCGGTAAAAAATGTGCCTATGTCAATAAGGTAACGGACCCCGGATATCCTTCACGATGCGATTGTACTGGGATTTGGGATAACGCTAGGAAGATGATTGATGAGTAAGACTACATTACTTTGACACCTTTATGTTTTCAAAAATACTCATATGCTCATATAATATATATTGTTTATTATTCCATATAAATATTTTTGCTATAATAAAGTTAACCTTTGATAAGTCAACTTTTTATAGATAAAAGTATTTTTAGAATGTTTACATTTCTACATCTTTACATTACCATTTCGAGACTTTGATTCCACAGCAGACAGTACAGTGTTCGCGAGTGTAGTTGAGAATTGGTAAAAATAGAAACTGTAGATATACGGTGATACACTCACTGACTCTACCTAAAAATGTAATCGATTATAATAAATAAAACATTGGATGGGAACGATGTAGAGTACGTTAAGTAAGACAGAAAATAATCTGAATGATAACTGGACACTTGAACTGAACGTGACTAGATATAATTGTACGAGTATTCTAACGTTCAGTTCTTAGTGATTATCAAAATAATACATTATACTCGTATAATTATCACGCCATGCACAATATTTATTTTGGATAGTGTACGGATATTAGGTAAGGTAAACTACAGGTATATATTTTATACTTGAAAGGAAGTCGCAACAATTGTATCGTATAATAATGCGATACAATGTATGTATATTGTTCATATATTTACATTAAATAAATATTTTTTCTTTTTTCATTTCATTTTCAAACTCCCAATGTTTTAAAACTTAGTTCTAATATTGTCTTCGGCTTCCGCGATTGTTACACATTCAATGAAAATATAAAACGGATTTAGTTGCGTTTAGAATGTATCTATACTAATATTAAAAAGCTGAAGAGTTTAGCTAATCTCAGGAACTACCGGTTCGAATTGAAAAAATATTTTTGTGTTGGATAGTCCATTTATCGAGAAAGGCTTTAGGCTATATAACATCACGCTGAGGGTTTCAAAAGGAGTTGACTGTTTGTTAGGATTAGGAAACCATTTTTTTTATCTAGAAACTTGAAACTTCGTTTATAGACCTAGAATTAAAATACAAGAAAACTGATTTCGGTGGTTTTTAAATTTCGCTCCCTTTAAGGGTGAAAAGGGGGTAGAGAATGTGGTTGGACCATGGTTTTATTACACACCTTTATACACATTAAGTGTGGACTAGAGGCATGCATTTTTAACTTATATTGTTTTTTTTAACTTAGTATTGGGATTTTATCTTTTCTCTACGGCATAAGTTAATATTTGAAGAGTTATTTGCTGCTGGGAAAAACTGGTTATACTTTCGTAGAAATGTACATACATAGTTCAAATATGTACAAACATGTCAGAGTCATAATATTAAGCTTAAAAAATGTGGTCAACAGCTATCCATTTGGTTTATATTATCTAAAATCCTTATACATTTTTTCTGTAATAAAAAGAGATCGTTAACATAATATACGTACTGTTAATTTTAACATAATAATACCGTACCGTAACCACGATTGGGCAAATGCGTGGTAGGCGCATAGAGCTGTATAAGATCAGTAGGTATGTTTTTTATTTCCATTACGGCATAGGTAAATTTTGAAAGTTTTGAATCTATTTTTTGTATGTGAAGTTTTCAGTTCATGTTAGTATCAATTTCAAATCTAAGAAGGTTTGATGAGTCAATGAATTCCAACGTCTGGTTATTAAAAATAAAATCTATATTTAAATTCCTTTTTTGATATGGCTTATATTGCATAATCGTCGTTCTGTCTAGGTTCAATTCAAGGTTATGAAGATGGAGCCAATCGACAACTTTGGATAGAATGTTATGTAAAATGTAGTTTAAGTTATTATTATTGGTAAGAATAAGGGAAAACAATAGAAATCATCAGCGAAAAGGACACATGTATGATCTAGTATTTTGGGGAGATGGTTTATGTAAATTAAAAATAAGAGACTTTCAAGATTACTTCCCTGGGGTTCCCTGTGGTGTGGTATGGGATTTTCTTTTCCGACTTTACATTTTCTATTACTCTGGTCTGAGAGTTATGATACTCTATTTGGACTATCATAACTGTTCGGTTGGACAAGTAAGATTGGAACTGTTCATGAGTAATGCCTCTCATATAAAAATCCACCGATATTATCATTATTTGCGATCCCTTTCAGTGCATCGTTGCATAAGGGTGTCTCTCAAAGGAACAATTTGTCATTCTGCACGCTTTGTGTCTTGTGCGACCGCATCACACCCACTTCTGAATGATGGCTTGCCCGCCTCCAGGCCTCAATGAAATGGTCTCGTAAATAACTCAAACGACAGCTGGACAGAGAGGCCAAAATTTAGTGGAATTCACTATGATGTAGAGATCACAAATAAAATTCTCGTGTAGAGACGATCACGATATCAAGTATAAACTGCAGTTGTTTTAACATAAATGGCTTTCGTAATATAACTTCAAAATGTACGTAGGTTCCTATAATCGATAGAAGTAAAGAAGTGTGAATATATCTAGAAGTGTGACCTATATGTTGAGAGGCCTGCATATGCAAGTTAGTACTATGGAAATTAAAAAGGTTTATTAAAAAAACAAAATATACTCCTTACATAAAGGTTCAATTGATTTTGGAAAGTAATATGACATACTTTAGTACGTAAGTATAACTAAAACCAAACTAACCAACCGACACATTCGGAAAAAAATCCTATACTTGAAAATAAAGTAGCTACTAGTGAATAGTATGTTACTTTACACTATTCACTAGTAGTTTATTTTCAATCATGATGGTGTCATGAGTTACTACAACGATTTTTCTATGCGTATGCGAAAGCGCAATAGCTTAATAGCTTACCGACCTAAAGTTTAATTGATACCACGTTATAAAACTTAGGTTCAAATAAATACGGCTAGATTTTTGTTTTATGAACTTAGATGATAATTTAATTAATTTACATTCCACCACCACACAGTACATCGGTAACCCATATAATGTTCTCATAGTAAAAAAGCACAGTACAAAAATAGAAATTCATACAGTAAATCGCAAACGGTACATTTTCAGCGAAGCGCTTCAGTTTCAGTAAAGATGTGGATAAACGCGCCGCCATTGCGTGCGAGTGAGACGGCCTGCGCACTCACGTCTAACAAGAACAAAAGGCTGTCGTCGCTATTACCTAACGGATCAGGGGACGTAGTATATGCTAGTTAGTAACATGAGACACTATTTATGTGTACGTTACGTTAAAGTTTATTCTGTTATCACAAGCTAAATATTAAAATCTGATAATTGCCACAGACCGCATTTTTTCTCCATAATATAATAAAAACAAAATACTAACTGAGCGATCATGTGCTTTGGAAGGCACGTTAAGCCGTTGATCCCGGCTGATGTTTATGACAGCAGTCGTTAACCTGAGTTAGAGGCTCTTGGGCGGCTTGAGAACTTCTAACAGTCAAGTTGCCCACTCACTTGACAAGATTACCCAATTAAGGTCTTGAGTTGAAAGTTCAGATGGCAGTCGGTTCCGTAAAAACCAATATATACCAATAATTTGGCCTACGCCAGTTCTTCAGATTAGGTAGTGGACCCTGGGCACTTCCAGGATGGGAAATGTACTGGGGTATCGCTAAGATGATGATGATGATGAATAACGATAGCTGATGACCTTTCCCTTTCCCTTTCTTTCCCGCCCACAGTGCTTTTTTAATATATGTAAATTTTTAAAACTATTTTTGGTTTTTCTACAATTTTACTACTTTGTTTACGTACCTTTTGTTAAAATGCCACTGCAGAAAAGTGGTATAGTGTTCTTTTTTTATCTTTAACGTGTGCTTAGTCGTATAGCTTTTTTTATCGTTATCTTTAACAAATTTTATTTTCATTCATATAATTAATTAAAAAAATAGTTATGGACCGATAAATTGTGAAAGACAGAAAATCAATTCTATGGCACAATTAAAAAAAAACTAGAAGTTCCTCAGGTATTCCAATATCATAAAAAACTTCTCTTGTTCTTGACCATTCTAATGGCATAACATTTGAAATTTATTCACTTTCAGTTTTCCGAAAAAAAAATGTTTATTTCGTTGCTTAAAATTATAACAAAGCTATTCTTGCGAATTCACTCCAAGGCCAAAAGAACAAATCTATCTCTTCGGCTATGAGGTTCAGAGTACGCAGCGCTTGCGTCATGGGCGCCTCCCGCACCAGCTTCGTGCGCCCGCGCGGCACCGCCAGCAGCGGCGATCGCGGCCGGCACTCCGAGCCCGAGCGGAGGATACATATTCCCACCGCACCCAATATCCGAATTTCATATATTTCCCCTGACCACTTTAAAGATATATGAAGCGAGTGCTAGGTCTCTTCTAACTTTTAGCTCGTTATATCCTACCATAACTAAAATAAACAATGTCGGATACATCAGGGGGTAAAAAGAATAAACGCTGTATAGTTTTAGATACATATATATATATATATATATTATAAATTTAAAATGGTATTTGTCTACAATGGTGAGTTACATCACCCTAGTACTTCGTTGAGTTTTTTAAACTCTTTGAAAGTAAGATTCGACGAAATAAGTGAATTAAGACTAAATCAGAGTTCTTGACCGACTTTTATTTTCTGTCCTTTACACTTTGTCGGTTAAAAATATTTTTCAAATTACTATTTCAATGAAAATCAAGTTTCAAAAGAATACGTAAACAAGATTGTGAAATTTAGGAGAAAACCATAAAAAACTAAAAAAATAAAAATAAAAAAGGACTCCCTGGGCACGATAACTAACGCCTAAAACGTGTTGCAAAGGCCCCTTGCTGTCCAGCATTTGTCACACGATCTGCCAAAACACCCAGTATATTGTTCCAGATTCGGTTTTATAAAGTTTAGATGTTAGATCTTATGTTGTCGGTAAGTTATGATATATTATGTCTGAAAAATGTTTCGACATACCAAATTTTTATTTAACACTTTGGTCTTACGGCTCTTTAAACCCCAACTTTATTATGTCTAAAATACTTACCCTTGGTTTTATTGCGATAGTATTAGGTAAATAACTTATTTCTTATCTCAAATTAAGTAACAGGTACATGAGCACTTGAAACATCTTTTTTCTTTGCATATACTTCCTTAAGCGATCTTATGAAGGCCTGAAAATCCGTCTCGAGTAAATTGAAACTGAAGGGAGATAGCGTGCGCTGAAGGCTCCGTTGCTCTGCATTAGAGCAAGCGGGACGGGAGACACGGGAGTGAGAGCTCAATAACGAGGCGTCCAAGGGTTGGCTGTTTCTCTTACGGCAGCAAGCAATATCGACTGGTAACTTACTGAAACGCTTAACTCTCCGTCTTTGATTATCTACTTTAAACTTTATTTCATGCGGCTTAAAGTCACTTTTGTAATTGTATCCTTGTTACATAAGAGATTTAGGAAATTGACAGTCAATATATGGAGATTTATGTATGTGTGTATGTACCAGGCATACTTACGAGGAAGTCTTACGAGGCAGCTTTATTTCCATTGTTGGAAAATTTATGTGCATTGTTTACTTAAGATCGATGTTATTAAAACAACTAAAACAAGTCTTTGCTTTGTCTATATCTTGTACCGTTTATATAGAATTAAAGTGTAGAATGTTCTGCGTCTTCCTCTGACGTTAATATCTATGAAATTATTCAATATTAGTAGCAAAATCATTACATACACATCAATTGAGTCTCAAAAATATCCGTTGGCCTGTCGTCCTATCAAACTTATGCATAATTATATTAATAATAATGTATGTCATCATCTCAGCCAAATGTCCAGATAAATATGGTTGCTTGATTCACCCGTTTTCACCAGGAATTTTTGTATTGTATTGTAGGCATAACATTGACCATTAACTTTAGTGTGTTCAGCTAGATCCTTCACCGATATTATTTCCAATTTCAAACGTGGTTTTCCGCCCTATCTTTTTCGTTACACTATTTTTCTTTTCGCCTAGTAGAATGGCATGACAACAATGATAAAGGGTATTTTTGACTATCTGAAGTTCGCAAAAGATCATCAGCATATTAGCCGATGGACGTCCACTGCCGGACATAGACCTCTCCTAGATTACCACAATGACCGGTCCTGCGCCTCCCGCGACCTTTACCAAGTCCTCAGTCCACCTTGTGGGCGGCCTACCATTGCGGCGCCTTCCAGTACGGGTCCAAAAGATGATATTTTTACTGAATTTGGCTCTGGTTAAAAAGTTTGCGGACCCCTGCGTAGTAGCGTGAGGTCTGCGAAATGCCAAATGTCACTGTTTGTGGGTGGGCTACGCGGATTTATTTATAATTGGAATAATGTGGTGAATGTTTTGTGTTATCTGAGATTAATTATGGAAAATATGAGTTACGTGTCAATTAATCTCAGCATTTTTAGATAGTTTTATCTTTCGGCAACTAATGTCCTCTTTTTTCCGAGTAAAATGGGACAACATGCTCTCGATATTTTTACGGTACGGTTTTGTAGTATTAACTAAGTATGAATTAAATGTAAAATCAGTTTACTCGACAGTGGCGCCAACCCAAAAATGTGGTGAGCACAAAAACGGTAGTCCTCATTATATTTAATAGAAAATCTCATCGAATTTCAAACATGTCTTCCGGTCTCATCTTCATCGTCACTTTCTTTCCGGCCAGCTAAGCTGGTAAAACAAAAGCTAAACCAGGTAGTAGTGACGTCCCGCTGTCTCGCTAACGCTATTGTATTGTGTATAATGACGCCGGCGGGTAATGAGGATGGATGGCGCTGGATATTGCACGGCAATAATCCCATCACGCTCTTACTATGAGGGTGTTTCGTGTGGATTTGGGGTGTTTCGTCGTCTTGAGGAAATCCATTTTTGAAAAGTTTATACATATTGGTATATACTGTGTGTTACCATATATGCATTATGGTATTTGAGGTAGGTACCCAAATTCTAATAGTGGACGTCTGTACTCTACCGGTTTTTGTTTCCTTATGACCTTAGCGTGTTCAAGACGCAGTGTTATATGTCGATCGAGCCTGCTAGAAAAAGCTACTTTATAGATATCGATACGAGTGTGTAACGTAAGAAGGTCCAAGTGCTTGACAACTGACCACCAATAGGTGCCAACTATTAAATAAGTACATCCCACCAAAAACATTTCTTGTAAAATGTTGCCAAGACGACCACATAAGGTTTGCCCTGTGAAAAAGATATCAGATCTCATGTAGAACCAAGCTTCTGAATCTACACGGCCTAACTCTACCGACCCTAATTTCAACAAATTCTACATATCAGTAAATATGTATGGCTTCGCCGTTTCGCTACCGTCGTAGAGGTGATGCGAATATTTAGTTTCTGATCTGAAGTAAGTAACGAAACAGCCAAGCTATACATACTCGTATTTACTGATATGTAGAATTTGTTGAAGTTATGGTCGTTAGAGTTAGGCCGTGTAGATTCAGATGCTTGGCTGTACATGAGATTTGATATCTTTTTCACAGGGCAAACCTTATGTGGTCGTCTTGGCAACATTTTACATGAAATGTTTTTGGTGGGATTTCAGTTCTTTTAGTAAGTTGCTAGGCAGTCTTATTAATAGGTTTTTTAGTTACTGTCTACAGTCCCGCGTAAACTTTCATGTCTTGGTTGTATACTAAACTTAGATTACATACCAAATTTCAGCTTTCTAGCACTTCAGGAAGTAGCCAAACATTTTGATGATCATCATGTGTCAGTGAGTGTGTCAGTGACAAAATCGGTGTATTTTAGATATTAATAAAATCGAAAGTATTAGAGTTATTCAATTGAGACTTTGTATGTTTAACACTTCGAGAAAAGGTAGGTAGTGCCCTTGCGTTTCGCTTGGCTCGTCTTGGCGGGGGCACTACCCTGCCCCCAGATATTATGGTAGGCATAAAATATTGGGACATTTAATATAACGTATATTCAGGAATACATGATACTTACATAGATTTAATTCTTGTGAAAATAGAGACGTAAAGAGTTCTTTTACATGTCTCTACCAGCGGTTGATGGTCCGCGATTTTGAAGGATACAAATTTGACTAATTCGAAAGCCATTAACAAAGTAAAATGCTAGGCAATCGACGGCCAGCCCGAGTCAATTTATTTATTAGTCATCGCTAACTATTCGAATTAGTAATCGCTAACTGTTCTAATAGAAAAATCATTCAGTCACGCATCGCTGCCAGCTGTTCGGATATTATGACATTCGGCAAGAAGCACTGCTACGTACTTACGGAAGGCACTCAGTAGACCGAAAATCATTTCACCTAAAACGATTATTTTCAATGTTGCAGACCTTATGTGTTTTTCTTGTTGATTTTTATTCATGGGTTACATAAAATAATGTAAGAGTTGAATATTCCTTGGTAGGGGCTCTCGGCCTCCAACGGGGTGATAAAGCGGCCGTCGATACTGGACCGGCGCATCATTAAGCCTGAAAGCTTCAGGTGAGCTACTTATTCCCCGTGATTTATTACCGGAACACGAATTCGGAATCTAACCGTCGTGAGTAAGTACGTTATTTCAGCCTCTTACATCATAAGCATTAATAAAACGCACAAAAATTACTTTTATGATATGTAAGTATATTGAGTTTGGCGTCTCATTGGATACAAATTACATTGACTAGATATACATAGGCACATTGAGCTATAAGGTAGGTTGCACAGCAGAGTTTCTTCTTTACCAACTCAAAATTCTAGCTATGCTCTCGTTATTAGGTGGTATACCAAAGCAAAGAAACAGCAAGAATAGGCGCATGTAATTAGCAAAACCTGGACATAATTCCATAACTGTAATTTTCTTTTTCTATGAATTAAAGTATTGTTAGTTATAGTTAAAATAAAAAATAAACAACATTTTAAGGCTCCACATCAATATTAAAAAAAAAAAAACTAAATTTTAAACACATTTTGATTTTGTAAGTAAGCCATAATAAATTACTTTGTAAAAGTACCTATATTATGATATGAAAAAATATCATTTAATCAATTATCGTGGATATTTTTTGTTTTATAGGTATGTTTCTTATAATAACAGTACTAATAAAATGTTGACGGCATCAATTAAACACTTTTGACGTAGTTATGTTTTTGGTTTTCCAAAAATTACCCATATTTGTGACTTTAGAGATCTGCAAATATGGTGATAAATTATTAACAATTAAACGGCTTCTTTATGCACATAACTACGTCAAAAGTGTTTAATTGATGGCGTTAACATTTTATTAGTACTATAAGAAACATATTAAACAAAAAATATTCACAATAATTGATTAAATTATATTTTTTCGTATCATAATACAGGTACTGTCACAAAGTATTATTATATATGGCTTACGTATGAAATCAAAATGTGTTAAAAATTTAGGTTTTTGTTTTTAACATTAACGCGGAGCCTTAAAATGTTTAATTCTTTTTATCTTAAGTATAACTAACAATATTTTAAATCATAATAAAAGAAAATTACAGTTATAGAATTATGTCCAGGTTTTGCTAATTTTATACGCCTAGAAAGGCAGTTTTCGAATATACATATTACATATGCACTATAAACATTTCAAGACGGAAAAAGTGTCACTTAACATCTTGACGTAATAATGAAATACGAGTATAGTGTACTTACAACAACGATGACTTCATATTAAAACATTAGCACATACATTATACAACGTACATATCTATGTCTATTTATATACAGCAAGATAATTCCGTAACATTCTAATCTAATCAAACTATTATTCTCAAATCCAATTGGTTTCAGCAACATATTCGATTCCACCCTCGAGACCAATAAGACGCGCCCTCCCACTTAATCTCGGAGTATCGTTAACAAATTTAATATTTACTCTCACGACTTATCCTTATAAATCGTCGACAATATTAAAACCGCCAGTACATTTTGATTGTTGTGTCGGATAAATCGCCCCTGTTGTTAGGTTTGTCGCAAGTGAGAGGTGGGTAGCGAATAATTTCAAAAGTATACAAAGTCTCTGTACAAAGGCGTTTATTAAGACTGGTACAGTCAGCATCAAAAGTAGCTAGGCATATGAAGAGTGTCACACACTGGAGTGGCCTGCCGTGGCGGCCAGTTTAACACTATTACAATTCTAACAATCATTCAGACACACGCGGCCTTGATTGTCATAGTTTACAACTGGTCGCCACCGCAAGCTACTCCAGTGTGTGACACGCTTTAAGGTGTCTAAAGTTTTGATTCCTCTTTGATAAAGACTTTAAAACTTTTGTAGATGCGTAGCTACTTTTGATGCTGATTGTACTCATAACCCATGTCCCGGTCACGATTTTGCGTAAATTCGTTCTAGTGGAAGGTGTACGCAAAAAAACCGCAAATCGATGTATAGTTTAGCCGTTTGGCACACGCATACTAGAGGTCGAAACAATTTTTTTTGTAGCCGAAGATCTTGAAAAAATTTGCCTGCTAAGTCATTATTTTTTTATGAGAAAAATAAACCCTTACGGGGGGAATTTTTTTAAGAACTGCGAATCAAAAATTGTGTTTTATTACAAATTTTATGCTGCGAAACGTAAGCTGAGTTATTCGACATTGCATTATCGAATATTTATGCAACGCCACAGAGGACCAAGCTAAATATGTAGCTTTCTTGCTGCTTTCTTGTACCCCTCGAAAATCCTTCTTAAGGGCATTTTTTATTTTTCAGTGCATCATTGTCTTTTTTAGTATTAGCCAATTTGGGTTTTTTACTCCGAATAGTTATAATATAAGTAGGTACTAGATATTCTAATTAAGAAAAAAATGTCTCCGATATTCCATATAATTTGTAATTTGTATAAGTCTGTTTTGGGACGCGACATATAATTTGCCTTCATATAATGTATGGATAGAATCGTCAAAAAAGCTGTTATTTTTTGCGGAGATATTTTTACGCTAGTGAATATTCGTGGTTCTTACTCAGAAAAATGCATAATACTGAAAACCGCGAAATGAAAATGCCCATAAATAATAAAAAAAATGCTGAAATAGCCACGTCACGTTCTACCTAACCGTCGTCACTACCTAAGTCAACCGCAAAATGAAAATGCCCATAAAAAAAATGGCCCGTCGGACCGCGCACGAAGGGTTCCGTACCATTATCAATAAAAACGGCAGAGTCCGACTCGCACTTGGCCGGTTTTTAATATTTAAGAAAAAGAAGAAGAAAGACATTTATTCACTAACACAAATATTTGTTGTTATAGCGGCAACAGAAATACATCATCTGTGAAATTTTCAACTGCCTAACTATCGCGGTTCTTGAGATACAGCCTGGTGACAGACAGACGGACAGACAGCGAAGTCTTAGTAATAGGGTCCCGTTTTTTGGGTACGAAACCCTAAAAAAGGTGAAATAGCCACGTCATGAACTACTTGTTGCTTGTCACATGGACCGCAATGTACGCACCCTCGTAGTATGCTAACCCACGCTCGGCTTTGCTGGTAATCCTGGGCCATATCTGCGCCTCTCGCCGTTTCGGAACGACTTTATTAAAATATCGCACTTTATATCACTTTGTGTGTACACGCCCAATGAGGATGTGAAATAGTTTTTCGGTGAACATTACTCGTAATATGGGGTAGGTAGGTAGGTGGGGTAGGTTTTTACATATTATTTTAGGTCTCTAACTGTTAACAAATCCAATTTGACGACCATTTTGGCTTAGTTGGTAGTGACCCTGCTGCCTACGAAGCCGTTTACTAATATATAAATATTTATTTATTTATATGAGTGTGTAATATCGTCGTCAAGTATATACCCATAGTCATTTGCTTAGTTTGGGACTAGGTCGATTTGTGTAAGATTCTCCAATTTATTTATTTAATTATAGTGTTATTTTTTCCAACAAGGAAATCTCCATCTCTTGTACTCTTATACGTCGAATTTTGCGTAGCGTCTTTAGGCGACTGAAAGAAACCAACAATCTACTAAACAGAAAAAAAATGGTAGCCATAGTGCATTTAAATTAATAGTTATGACTGTAGAATTACGGCTACGGTATTATTTTTCAACCAGTCTCTTTCATTTTATTTTGATTTACCAATTCAGACATATGGATATACAACTGTATGAACATCTGTGTTGTGTCTAGACTTAACAGATTACCGAAACAAAAACACTGCACGCTAAGTTAACCCTCAATTGCGACAATGCCAATGTAATTAACCGAATAAAGGATGACACCTGGTGTCACTGGTGACACCGCAAAGCTGCCGTGATGGATCGCTTTAATATGGCTGCCTAGGTGCCCTGATTAAAATTAAATCTTAAATATATTAAAAATCCCTTCAAAATGATCTGTCTTCATTAGGCGGCGTTGAGACAGTAATTGATTTACGAAGTAAAGTCGTAGCTTTTTAGACAAATGCTTCGCTGCTTATTTCTAAGTCACTAACTTAAATTTGATGTTTATTTCACGAAAGACTTAGAGCGTAATTTTGTAACCTGCGTAATTTCTGCCTTCGACATACCTGTGACTATCACCGGAATTTATGGTATAAGTCGCAACTAAAAATTATCATCATAACTTTCCATCTAATCTGCCGTACTGAATGGCACATTAGATGGAATCTAATCGGTTATTACCTACATGTATATTATAATGAATGTTGTGAATCAAAGACTATAATGTAGGTACTTAAGTACTTATTGTAACATAAGCTTTGTACAAATAATGGTTGCAATAAATTATATAAATATAACTAACTATAACATTATAAATAAAACTTGAGCCTTCAAATAATCTTGAAACGCACAGAGAGCGGCGCAGCGTCGTTGCGGGGCGGAGACGGTTTTGCGGTAAAGCGCACGCGGTCCGGGGCACGTCGCACTAAAAAACCGCGTGGTATTCGGTAGCGTGGTAGAGAGGAGGCGGCGTGTGTGACATATGAAGCAGTAATCGACAGTCGACAGTTTCGGAAAGATCAAAACTGTAATACCGCACCGCGCCGCGTCCGCTCTTTGCGTTTCTTGCTATAACGGTGATTACCTATGGTACTAGTGGCTTTGTGAGCTGTAGACCTCGTAATTATGTATATACTAGATGAAAGCCCGGCTTCGCTCGGGTGAAATAAATAAGAAACAAATAAACAAAACATTTATTCGTGACAGTTATGCAAACGACGAAAGAAATAAGTAGGTAGTGTACAAAAATGTATAAAATAAAAACATTACAACAACGGATTATGATGAAACTTCGAATCGTATAGAAATATAGTCTGTAGTCTGGATTGGGAATAAAAGTATTGAATGGAATTATATGGAATTGGGAGTAAAAGATTACGCAAACGACGTCACGGGCAAAGGCTAGTATCTTTGCAAGTTAATCCTAAGCATTTTTATAAGGGTAGTATTTAAAGGCACATAAAAATATTTTCACCGTAATCAGTACTGATTTGTATAGCTAAAATACTAATCGTTCATTAAAATTCAATTCAGATGTGCATTGTTAAATATTGATGTGCCAGTCAGTATTTTTGGTGCGAAGTCAGAGCTGCTAACGCGAAAAACAAATGAAGTTCGTGTATCTCCCTCTCTGTCGCACTTGCAAATTCGAGCGACACAGAGGGAAATACACGATGTTCGTTCGTTTTCGTTTCGCGATAGCAGCTCTCTATTCTCCGCCAAATTCTATTCAGTGGGGCCCTTTACACTCAATATTATCGCGATTTTTAAAATTGTATGGGGTCTGTTAAACGCTTAATACTATCACAATACTGGTGTGTCAATATTATCGTGGTTTTCAAAATCGTATGGATTTTTCTTCAATATTCATTGCACGTGATACGGATCGTGATATGAGTATATCGCGTGATAATAATAACCATGTAACAGGTCAGAACAGGCCCCTATGGATGTTGCTTCAATATTCAGTGTTTCACGTGATAATAATAACAGTTGGTAATATTTTCTCCAATTAATGGAAGCTATTTAACAACTTGTTCCGTTTTGCCAAAGGTATTTCACATTCCGATACGCGCACCATCCAGGAATAGGAGCCGTCAGACCAGAGGGCCTACCACGATCTGAAAACGAAGTATTTCCCTCTCCGCGCTCGAATATGCAAGTGCGACAGAGAGGCATATATATTTAGTTTTCGGTTGGTAGCACCTTAGTCCGAGCGTGGCGGACGGTCGAAGAAAGTCAAAGAACATTCCGTGTGTTGTCTGTCACACATATAATTTTTTAGCTTCCCATCGACCTATGAACTTGAAATTAAGTGATAATGTTTATTATGAAGTATATTTTACCAAAAATATCAATATATTGATAAATCACATTTGTGTTTTAGTTGTACGGAACCCTCAGTGTGCGACTCCGACGCACTTGGCTGGTTTTTATTACATTTTGAATTTTATTTCTCTTATAGTAAAATACCCTATTCGTCTTAAAGTTGACGCCTGAGGGCCTACCACGAACCAAAAACGAACTATCTTCCTCTCTGTCGTTCGAATATACATGTGCGAGAGAGGCAGATACTTCGTTTTCGGTTCGCAGTAGCGCCTCTAACGTCCGAGCGCGGCGAACGGCATGAGCTGAGGGTCTACTCCGAAATTCAAAATCCTAACTTCGTATGGTGCCGACCCTTTCACTCTCCTGTCATAGACTATATGAGTGAAAGGGACGGCACCATACGAAGTTCGGATTTCGAATTTCGGAGTAGTCCCCCAGTACCACTAAGTTATAAGATAGAGCGAGATAGGGATAGAATTTTGCTAGACGTTTAAAAGCCATAAGTCACCTAGTAGTTTGTCACAAACAAAATAGAGATGCAGCTTTAAGATGGCGGACAGACTCAGCAAACATTCAAGTGGTGTCCTTTACACGATTAATATTATCACAATACTGGGGTGTCAATATTATCGCAGTTTTCAAATTTGTATGGATTCTGCTTTAATATTCACGTGATACTTATCGTGATATGAATCCATGTAACAGGCCCCATACATTCGCTTTGAAGGCGGTTGTTGTGACAATCAGTCTAGCTAGCACGATAGATTATACCGTTACGTTTTATGTGACGTTTTAATACATTTCGCCCATATAACGTGACGGTATAAGTTATCGTGCTAGCTAGGCTGATAGGTGTATAGAACGCTTGAAAACTACAAAAACAAAACGGTGCAGACGCGGCTAGCCGAATCCACACAATGGGCGATGATGGCCCATCACCCAGAACGCAGCCCAGCAACCTGGCCAACATACCGGACGCAAAAATAGTTCACGATTTTCGAACGTAGCCGACACTGTTGACCAACAAATTTAATATAGCAATATAGTCTGTGGGCAATATGGCCGACGTTTTGTCATCAAATTAACACTTTTAAATGCAAAATACGCGACAATCCGAATTTTGCGGATACATATGTTCAACTCAAAAATCGTTATTTTTATATGTTCTTCAATTTGAGACAGGTCTCGTTCGGGTCTACCGTACCCCTGCACGAAATTATTAATATAGATTATATTTCTTCTCGATTTAATTTAGGATATTTTGCGAAATTCACAATTTCCAAAAATCGACTCGATATTAAAAACCATGCAATTATCGTACCTGCTTATAAAATTTCACGGAATCAGTTGAGAAATGGGACCTAGAGGAAAGCATCCGAAAATTAGGACAGATATAGGAAAGCATTTTTGGTAGCCAGAAACGGAGACGCTTCGCTAGCTCGGTCAGTTACTCTTATAAAATAGGTAGTTAGGTATCTACAGAAAATACCCGTTGAAGTTACAATAGAGGCTAGAGGTGGAATTTCATTGTATTAGAGTTTTATACGAAAGTTTTATACGTGATATTTTTCTAGAACGCTGTTTTTTGTGAATAAATAACACGCGTGTAAACGTATTGCTTAACATCGAAAACCAGAGAGGTCCCATATAGCATTAAGTAAGACGTAATGGAGGGCGAGGCCGGAGGGTTCAGGATATTGCCTAATCATGGCTCGCACCCTAACTGCCAGTTGTTTTACATTCATTCACCCGCCGGGCTAACGCGATCAATTAACACGGATTTGTATGGCTTTAGCTTTTTTAGGGTCTATTGGATTCTGTTTATAGCGCACCTACTACGCTTCGTTTTAAAATTGCTTGAAAGACTTGAATGTAAGCCTTATAGGTAGGTATAACGAGTTACCTATAATATATAGTCCTAGCCTAATTCATTCGATGGAAGTGGAAAAACTTGGAAAAATGATAATAAAGTTATTTGCTATACCCTAACAGGGCCCATGAGAAACATATTTCAATATTTTAAAACTTGTATTATACCCATGGTATGCAATAAATGAATTATAAAATATTCGGGACAATGTTTTTACACAAATCGAACTAGTCCCATAGTAAGGCTTGTGTTATAGGTACTAGACGATGATATATTTAATAGATATATATGTATACATACTTAAATACATAGAAAACAACCAAGTCTCAGGAACAAATGTTTCTGCTCACCACAGAAACAAATGTCCTTACCCCTTGCCTTATGCCTTGGGATTCGAACCCGGGACCTCCAGCTTCGGAGGCAGTGTCACTACCAACTAGGCTAAACAGGCCGACTTATAAATTATGACTATAATATTTTATCCCGACGAATTATGAATCATAATTTTTAAGATTTTACAATACACACACCAACAATTTACAATTTAATTAATTTAAGTAATTAGTGAAATGTATGTGTACTTATGATAAATTACTTAGTGGATTCAATTAAAATGCTTTTTTTTAATTATTTTAAATTTATTTTTTAAATGTTTCATGGTACATTTGTTTATACAATAAGATCGCCAAACTTTACGTTTATTGGCGAGGTAGCACTCATTTTCATGTCAATTTATATGTACCTTACTAGTTACATGCAGAGATAATCATCTTAAGTACTTATAAATATTAATAATAATAGACAACTACTAAAATGTGGGTACTAATGGTTTTACAATTATGATTTTTTAAATAGTGGGTAACACAAGTTTACAGTACTAAATATAGAATACAGTAGAAATGATCTGATATGAAAGCTAAAGTGCAATCTTTATTATTTGTGCCATACGGTCTATATTCCAATAATTTAGCTCTGCACAGACGTGCATTTCAAATAACTAAATGGCCAAGGTTTAAAATGTTTGATCTATCCGCGTTTTAAGCCAAGTATGGTAATGGTACTATTGGTACTATTGGTACCTAATAACACTAGTACGGCAGTACTAAATAACTGTCCTAATCACGTGGCGTTTTTAGTGATTGATATTCGTGGATTCAAAATATACTCAATCTCCCAACGTTTTGATTTTTAATAATTATTTCGTTAAATTATGCATCGTTAAACCATAACCGTAACTGTAAACACAAACCCCATCCTCCTTCTCCGAGTAATTGGATTGCCAGGTTAATAATGCGTAAAACAATCGTAGAATCGGAAAAGTAACATTTCTCCGTGAACGGCCCGCGCAGTTTACGGGTTATTAATCCTGACAAAGCACAGTGGAAGGGTTGAAGGCGGCCCGCTGAAATATTGTGACGTTTGCCGTCCGCTGCGTAATTTAGTTTTTTTTTTGTATCAGCCTTTTTTCGGTGACCCACAGACCTGGATAAAGCGTGTACAGAGATGTGTAAAGCAATTTTGAAATATTATAATAAAATAAAATAAATTTAACGTTTCTTCATTTGTAGTACACGTTGTTATACTCTATAGCAATAAAATAAAAGCATCTTTACTTAGACGAAATACAAATTTGTAATGTCCGCCAAGATTAATGCGAATATCGATCAACTAGAATTCCTCATTGTTGTTCGTCGTGTAATTTTAACTTTTATTCCCTTTTCTGCAATAGATAGTCCCTAATGTTCAGTAAATATCGCATTGTACAATAACATTACAAGCCAAATGAGATCGGAAGGAACGGAGTTCAGAATGGACCCCCGACCATACATCATTCGCTCAATGAGGCTATAACAATCGAACAACAAGCTATAGAGCGTCCGCGTCATTGTGTGACGTAATTTTATCAAAAATATCGGGCGCGACAATGGGTCGTTGCGCCGACAAAAGTCGGAAGACCGGATGCGATTCGCGTCGTCCCACCGACAAACGCACAGCGACGTTTTTTTAAGCAATTCCGCTACAAAGCGCGATTGTTGCGAGATGTTTCCACCCACAACTCGCCGGCCCATCGCTCATCGCTGCCGACAATCGGAAATGACTTACGAACTTCGGAACTTTTAGTGCCACTTGTACTTTGATATTGTAAAAGTGATCATTGCGTGCATTGTTGTATTACAATTGTACAAGAATATACACAGGTGCGCCTATTACGATCCTTTCGATGTGAAGGTTCACCGCTGCTTTGATAATGGTTGTGCACGACTGTATACTGTACCGAGTCATATAATAACCCTTTTAGATATAAACGGACCAGTTGACCCTAAAATTGGCACAAAATTTATAGGTGTGCTGGCCAATTAATAGCGTCGTGCGTCATTAACAGAGTGCGACAAAGTTGACACAAACGGCGTCGCCGCAGCCATTATTGGACTTTTACTGTTATCGCATATCGTAACGCTCATCGTGCACCGTGTAATTAGTTCACAATGGGAACATCGCTCGCCACCACGGTCAATCTCACCCCTTAACACATACCGATAATAGCAGTTGTCACACATACCATTGCTCCGTTTATTACACGCTTTCGGCGTAGCTTGGAGCAGACCAAGTAATGAAAGGCTTTCTAGATTTAAAGGCGGAGTTCACTCCTAATTGCATGTGGAAATCAGTGTGACAGATATAAAGCGTCAGTTAGCCATCGCAATAATACGATGGGCATGTAGATACAATTGATTTTTCGGTTCGCCATTCAAGTCAATGTCATAGGGGACGCGTGTCCGCGTTTTGGTACGATAAAATAAAAGATTTTCCTGTTATTAGGGTAGTTTTTCAGTCGCTATTAACATCCCATTGGCTATGATATGAAATATGTAGCTAATTTTAATTAATATGAGGTTTTCTTCTTCTCTAACTTAGAATGAAGTGATAATGAATCAAGTGCTTGTTTGAGAACATTAGCGACTGGCGTTCATAGATGACACTATTAGGAAAATCTGGAGTAAGTTCTGGATAAGCTAACTGAGGACAGTGAGGACCAGGACGAAAGGCGTACTCGAAAAGAAGCCTATGCTCAGCTGTGTTCGATTACGGGCTGAAATTTATGATAATAGTGAAACAATCTCTATTATATTGGAGCAAATTCGAAACAAGTATTGACATACTTGTTATTGTATTGATAAACTCCCAAAAAACCGTAACCTCAATCAATTTAAAAGTCGACTACAATGTAGATGGACCCTTTAAGGCACCCGCCTGGCTGAATGCATTCTCCTCACAGAAAGTTAATAGCCAAAGGAAGGAAGTAAATAGTCTTTATTCGATTAACAGTGGCAGTCGGCGGGCTTCAAAGGAACTGCTACCATTGCACAAGGGATAAAACTTACTGATACTCTTCATTCAAATGGTAATTCAGATGGGCAGGAAGCATGACTTGCAATTTTGACTTTGAAATGGAGTTGCACTCTGAGAGTAAGATCTAATGCTTTAGTTTGGATGCGTAGCTTGCAGATATTTTTAAGGGACAGTAAAAGTAGGCTGCGTAAAATAGCGGTATTCACGATAGGGTATTTCATATCATTCAATCAAAAGGTAGCGATAAATAAAGCCATTTCGTCAGAGACAGTGGTAGAGATGGGAGTACCTCAGGGGTCTATTCTAGGTCCGTTCCTGTTCCTTGTTTATGTAAATGATCTGCCATATATGGTAAGCCGACGATCAGGCATTGTAATGTTCGCAGACGACATCTCATTACTGTTCAAGGTAAATAGGAGAAATACTGAACTCATTGAACCAAATAATACCCTCTCCATGATATCTGACTGGTTTGCTGCCAATAACTTAGTATTGAACCCGAAAAAAACGAAATGTATGAAATTCTCTCTAGCGAACTCATCAAACAGAAACTTAGATGCAAATATTAAACTTAATGGTCAAACATTAGAATTTGTTACTTCTACTGTATTCTTAGGTATTACATTGGACTCAAAATTGCAGTGGGGTTCCCATATAACAGCGATAGGAAGTAGGTTGAGCTCTGCTGCATTTGCAGTCAGGAGAATAAGGCAGCTTACCAATGTGGCAACGGCACGGTTAGTTTACTTTGCTTATTTTAATAGTATAATTACTTATCGTCTTATCTTATGGGGATCAGCTGCAGATATTGAAACTGTTTTTATTTTGCAAAAAGGGCTATCCGAGCAATTTATAACTTGGGGTCGCGTGATTCATTAAGAGAATTTTTCAAAGAAATAGATATTCTAACCCTGCCGTCCCTATACATATTTGAAATAATAATGTATGTTAGGAAGAATTTGGGCAATTTTCCAACGAACGCTGATAAACCAATAGCCACGAGAAATACTGGGAAACTCAAAATAACCTTCTATAGACTAGTAAAGGCGAAAAAGTCGTTCTTGGGAAATTGTATCAAATTCTACAATAAAATTCCTAAACACATTACTGAACTTAGCAATTCTAAATTCAAATCTGCAGTAAAACAAACACTTATATCAAGAGCATATTATAAGATAAACGATTACATCATGGATAGGGATGTTTGGCAGTGATAGCGTCCTGCACGGGTAATCTATCGCGAAAATATATTTTCTACTGTAGCATTGTTATTTAAGTTATTTTGTAGTAATGTAATTTTATATTTAACTATATAATGTATATTGTTTTGAAAAAATGACACCTCGCCGAGTTTCTTACGCCGGTTCTTCTCGTGGCAGAGGTATATTTTTCCGAACCGGTGGTAGTTTATTGACGTTCATAGGTGCATGTAATATGCCTAATTTGAAGAATAAACTACTTTTACTTTTACTTTTACTTTTTCACAATTCTAAAAAATATATTTTTTTACGTTAACAGTAAAAAATACAAACTTCAGCTTATTTAAGGAATTTTAAATACACTAACATAAAAAAACGACGCAGTTTGACCATAGACAATTGTGACGTCATTAGGCACATTTCCCTGCAAACTTTATTCTAACCGAGCGTTTTTGACATTTAGTAAAAAGTTGCTGATTTGAGAATCAGTAAAATATCCAAATTTCAAATTAAAGGGAAAAAAATATAAATTTAATGCTCCGAGCAGGATTCGAATCTGCGACATCTGGCATACGCGGCCAAAAAAAAATCAATGTAATTTTAGACGTCGGTGCCGTTAATAGAAGCCTAAGTCTTCTACGGTAGATGTCGCCGTACGCCTCCCTAAGGCGTTGTAAGAGGGAACTAGTGAAGGATTTCGTGCACGAGCTTGGATGTTCCGCTAGCTCAGAAGCTAGAGCGATTGGCCGCGTATGCCTGATATCGCAGGTTCGAATCCTGCTCGGAGCATTATTCAATTTTTCCCCTGTAATTGAAATTTGGAATTTTCGTTAGCAGCGTTACTGCTTAATACAAAATTAATTCAGTACAATACCGTTTTCATATACGCCGTGACAGTGTTCAGCAGCTGTTTTTCTTTGCTCAAAAAAGTACCATCAATACGAATGCCGAATCCGAGGTTTGAGCTTGAGCTCCTTGCTGAGGTATTCCCGACTCGGGAATCCCGAGGGGCTGCAGTACTTACTTACTTATTCAAGAAAGGAGTGTATTCATTTTTAAAGGGTCGGCAACGTACTTGTGACACCCCTAGAGTTGCCGGCGTCTATAGGCTGCGGTGACCCCTTACCAGCAGGCGGGCCATATGCTTGTTTGCCACCGACGTGGTATTAAAAAAACCCCGAAAAGTAGGATTGTAGTGGTTTATCATCGCTATTAAATTAGGACAGTAGAGAGGGCGCGTATGTCTGATATGCAACCCTCATATCTAAGAGGTTCAAGAGTCCGCAATAGTTTGTATGCTTGTTTGCCACCATCGTAATGAAAAAGTGAACAATATTAAATTCTAATACATCATTTTCCGTTCATAATTAGATGCAAACACCTATGACGTTTATATATACCAATATTCATGTTTTCTCGTATTTCAAGAAACTGTTTAATATTAATGCATATCCACGCATGTTACTATACTCGTAGCGTGAACTAGTTTGAAGTAAATTGTTTGTAAGTAACACGCTAAGTAGGCTGCCGTTGGCCGACGGGCGGGAAGTAATAGAAATAGACCTTCGCCAGTTAATTACGACTTGATTGAAAAAGAAAGGTAAACGGTGAAACGTCAAATGTAATTATATTTACTGTTCGTTGTGGTCGAAGGCTGGGAGAATGTAATTGAGGTTTTATGGTAGAGTTTTCTGTTTACCACAGGTGCATCTGCAACAAAAGAATAAACACTTCACTGCTAACGATTTCGTAGCGCTACGCTCGTAGCCAATAACATGTGAAAACCCGTATGTAGATGAAAGCGTCTACGAGACCTAGGCGCATTAAATTAGCCAAACCTGGACATAATTCGATAACTCGTTGTTTTTATTATTTTATCGGATATGAATATTAAGTATCAAATATTAATTGGATATTAATTAGTAAAAAATCCGGGGTCGTAAACGTATCTTATAAAAATCATAAGATATTGTACACTATCAAACTTTTTCCTATAAGCAAATTGCAAAGTTAAGGCGTACTTACGAAATCAAAATGTGTTAAAAAGTTAGTTTATTGTTTTTTTAACATTGACGCGCAGCCTTAATATGTTTAATTCTCTTTTTTTACTGTAATTAACAATACTTTAAACCATAGAAAAAGAAAATTACAGTTATCGAATTATGTCCAGGTTATGCTAATTTTATGCGCCTAACCAGCGGGCGTATTAAGGTTGCCATTTTATCACTTACGAGTATCATCGTGGATAAGACGGCGGTCCTCACACTCACATACTTGTCAGAACGTGACGAATGTCTTATCCACGACGATAAGTGATAAAATCGCAACCATCATAGGCCCGCAGCGCCCGCCGACTGGGTTCCCGGCAGTGAAAGTGATGTATTAAGTTTTTGTCAAAAAAAATATTTTTGGTACAAGCTATTATTGTTTTTTTTTTCCACAATCCTCAACTACTCGTTGACACGGTTCGAATGAGCCTAAACACGATGAGTTTATCTTGTGTAGTTTTGGAGTTGCTATGGCCACCTTCCGTCTCCATCATCAGATCAACTCGGTGGTACCATAATATTGTATTGTCACCGAACTTACATAAGCATGCACAATTTCAGCTCAATCGGTTGAAGATATCTGCTTCAAAATTGAATTGCAAGATTCCACCTGAACAAACATTTTTTGTACCCAAGTTATACATACTCGTACCTACATACATACATTGCAAGTTGAAAGCTTGTAAAAGTGAAAAAGTTCGTTGGATCTTATAATTTTTTCTAGCTACTTATAAGAACTAAAATATATTATACAGGGTGGAAATTTAAAACGGGGCAGTAAGGGCACCTACGAGATCCTTGCCGCCACGCAAAAATGGCATTAGGATTTCATTCCTAACTTTTTAAGTGATGACAATCTACATTCACAGATTTTTGAAAAAAAAGTACAGTCAGCGTGAAAATCCGCAATTTTGACGAATTTTTTTAATGCCTTTCGATTCCATTCTTATTAAGAATCAAAATACTCTTTGGGACCAACTAAGGTTTGACTACTTGAACGCCCAGAAATCAAAGAAAACTTTTTCCAAACACTTAGTATGGGAATCCCACTGAAGGCTAAAAATAATCAGGTCTGCAATAAAAGGACCAATTGCATTTTCACGTCTATAATTTAATATATATTTTTTAGAATTAGCAGCATATTAGAATAGAGAAAGAGAGAGAGAATATAGCAAAATATTAGAATTTTCTATAATTTTATTATACTCGTAATATAAAATACTTGATTCGAAGTTTGAATTTTATATGAAAAGCGCGGGAGGGCCGTAGGTACCAAGGTATGTTAGTAAAATTTCACTCAAAGAAGATACATTTTCTGTATCTATGGCAACGAAACTCTTATTATAAAATATAATTTAATATCAACCTACTGAATACTAAAAAGTGCTTAGTCAGAAGGGTAGAGCAATATGCGACCTTTCTATTGCATCATAGGATCCATTAAATGTTTTCGAGTTTTTATTGCCATTATGGTGTTCAAAAGTAAATCCCTACTCTAAAAAACACAATGATAATTTGTCATCGAAGAATGACTCGAAGGCACCTGGCCTCCACGCGACCCCTAACCGTACCTCACTGTGGTGCCTTCAACAATTCGCAACGCGTCGACTTTTGTCAATACGGTTGTTTAATTTATATTATGTGATCTTCAAATTTTATTTAAGTACTTCTTCAAATATGTGCAGATGCGGCGGGGGGCGGGGACGACCGGCAGATGCGAGCTACCCCTACTGCCGGGTTTATGTATTTTAATGATTTTGCACAATAGATAATGGCATCGCTCTAAAAATCCTAAACTAGTTCACCCTCAAGCCTGATTGAACACAAAAACTAGCACTTTATATTTGGAACAAAGATTATGGAAAAAAAGAAAAGCTTGTTTTCAAATATGGCAACCCGGCTGATGGCGCCGGCGAAATTCGCGGTCGGCGAATCGACTTCCTGCGCACTGTTTCCCGCCAAAATGGATCTTTTCCGGTGCGTATTTGTCATTTTTGTATCACGAGTTCGTGGAATAGCTATTGTTGTAATTATTTAAAGTCAATTGTTGTATTGTGTTAGACTTTTCTAAACAGAATTTTGGAATAGGTACCTACTGTCCAATTAGATGTTGTAACTACGATTAGTCTATTACGAATGAAAACATCAAGAGGCTAGTTACGATTGAAATCAGGGTGCCTATTACTAGTATTACTTTCTCAATGAATGACCATGATGTATAGTCATGAGTACACTACCGCACCCATATGTTTGTATGAACCAGCAATTAGTAGTTATTTCTGAAAGTCATTTTTGTATACAGTTGTATGGAAAAAGGTATGGGTGCCTAAATAATAATGAGCGGTAGTGTAGGTACGCGTTATTTTTAAAGTTCCGTCGGTTACATACTATTTTTAGCAGTGACTGTTTCCATGGTTTTCCCTTTGGCATCATATTCGCAATCCGTTTACTCGTAACGAAGCCGTCGTTACCGGTCGGATCTGCGAAGATTAATATCATGCGGGGCGCACCCTTATCGCATCATGAACTAGAGAGCACTTTCAGGTCGCGGCTAATGAACGTTGACTATGCATATAAATATCACTTGTTTATGTGAACGCAATTATCAGAGGCGAAAACATCTTTAAATTAGCTTCTTCTCTACAGGGAAGGTAATGCGGGAGTTGAAGTGAAGTTTAGTCCAAGACAAAAGGCTAAATTTAGCCTAATCTGTAACAGGAATTACATAATATTACAGTTTCGTGCTGCAAAAAAATCTTCAGTATTCTTGCATATAACTGTACTCTGATTTAGACATATATCAGCAAAAGCAACAAAGAAAATAATAAAATAAAAATATTTTTCACCATGTCCCCTCTGGTTTGAAGTGCTTACCGTTGATGATGCGTCAGATTTCCAATGGTCTTCGGGTGGAAATGCAAATTATGGTAATGTTACGGAAATAGTAAACGCAATATTATCGCGAATACCTGTAATTTAACAACGACGAATAAGATGGCCCGATAAAGTTTTGGAAGGGTGTCCCTATCGGCCTAATTGTGAGAACTGATTCCGTAATTAGCGCGACGAGTCACAGAGAGCGCGGGAATCGCCGCCCTCGGTTTGTGATTTCGAGTCTGATGAATGTTGTTCCAAATTAATTTATATATAGTTGCAAGGTCCTGCGATAGTTGCGAGGTCCTTAACCTCTTTTTTTCTGAAACTAAGTTTTATATATATTCGTTGCTCTAAGATGCAAACGGCAAATAAAATTGACTCTACTAACACTGACGCCAAATAGGCATCTGCATTTATAGAGATGAAAAGCAGGAAGACTATGCCTACAAGAAGACTATGCCTATAATCCGTCCAACTGCTGGACACAGACCACCACTAATGGATGGAAACGAAATCCAAAACATTTTATATCTATCTAATATTAAAATCTTTAAAACGAGCAAGTTATATTAATTTATTTATCTATTTCGAGGGTCTCGCAATCGGCTGTAAATATTTCGATGAAATTTACGGTGACAAAAAATGGAAACGGACGGAGCAAATCTCGGTCACCCAGATACTTATATATTACTTGTACTTAAGTCACAAATATATTAAGTGAATGTAATTTTTGTCACAGATTTGGTATCCTAGCTTCCTGTGAGAACTGATTGCATAATTAGCGCCGCGGCGCAGAGGGCGCGGGAACGCCCGCCCTCCGTTTGTTTTTTACCGCACCCGTGGGACTGTTTAATTACTAATGTTTGCGCTGGTGTCAATTTAGTGTTTGTCGACACGCTTTTATGATTGACTTGACTTAATAAGTGGGAACTTCAATGCGCTCTCAATCATTACGAACCTATTAGGTATCCAGTCATAATTTTTTTTTTCTAATTCGTATACGAGAATAAGGTAAATACGAAACCCTATAAATTTTTTTTTCATAGACGTCGCACGTTGTTATGGGTGATATTATTGATAATTTTATACTTACTTGAATCTATTTTAGATTTTTTTGAAGAAATGGGATCTAATACCATAAAATAACCTTTGTTCTACCCAGACAACCAAGTTTGATAACTGGTTAACTAGACGCACTATTTTTTCCGCGGAGATAACCAGTTATGTGAGTGGAAGTCTAATTCCATATTCTTAACCGAGTTGGATTACTGGAGATAAATGTATCATGCTACATATTCTACTTAAGGCAGGTCGGTGTAGGTACGACGACGAGCGAAGCGAGGAGGAGTGTTAGTTAAACTGCGACCTTGCGAAACTGCGAACTAACAATATATTTTATATACTTCTTTATATATAATATGGTTTAATTCTCAATATTACAAAATTTCAAGTAGTATATTGTTAGTTAGGTACTGGCGCTTCGCCGGCCGCTACCGCGGCACGCTCGCTTCGCTCGCTCGGCTCGCGCGCGGTAGGGTCGCGGTTCAGCTAACACTCCTCCTCGCTTCGCTCGTCGTCGTACCTACACCGACCTGCCTTAAGTAGAATATGTAGAAGATACATTCCAGTAATCCAACTCGGTTAACAATATGGAATTAGAATTCCACTCACATAACTGGTTTTCTTCGCGGAAGAAATGTTCCACCTAGTTAACCAGTTATCAAACTTGGTTAGCTGGGTGGAACAAAGGTAAAATAACTATATTATAAAAAAAAATATTAACTTAAATTTCGTTTCAAATTGTCCAATTAAACTTTAGATAACTTATTTATACCTAAATACCTCTATTTTAAGCTAGGCGACGTATGTCTTTGCAGTAAATATGTCTTTGTAGTAAATAAAACATGCGCACCTACAATTTTCTCAATCCTAGAACCACTTACGAGTAATGCTCATCCAGCGATGATCCGTAAAACTTATTGAAAGACGAAAGAAACAATGCGAAGGCATCAATTTATTTCAATTTACACGATGTGCATTGTTTTGTTAGGGCGGCGTTCCCGCGCTTCCGACACGTGCCGCGCCATCTTTGGATTGCACCCTACAACACCGGTGTTGCCAGTATAAAATAAATGAAAACTTTTGTCCGCAAACAAAAACAAGCAGTTAAAAGCCTTAAAGTTATTACACTCTAGGTCTATTATTGTAAAAAAGTAAATAGTTAGTTACGATGTAGTTTAAAAGTTAATTGTTTTATCTGTCGAACTAATGTTGTTTGGTAATTATTTGAAACGTGTCGTCGCTGCGTGTATATAGTATTACCGGTCGTGTGTCGTTTTTTGGAAAGTTGTAATTTTCGGTGGAAGTCATTTTCTAGCCATCAGCAGATATTGTTGATTATTTTAGCAGGGCATAATAGTTAAAATTTTCTTGACAATATGAAATTATAATAAATGTAATTGGTTTACACGTTCTATAATTTCAATGCAAAATTCTACCATAACTCGTCGATTACCTATATCTACAAATTAGAAAACGTTGTCTAATCTAATAAATTTATTTGGTGGCGTCACCGATGAAATCTGTCAAATCTGACATGTCCTGCAACGCGCTATCGAAGTTTCTAAAATCAGTTGCATAATATAACTTCCAACCAACTCTCAATGAATTTCGGTCCCTGAGAGATCTCTCTATTGTCGTTTCTTCTTGTGACTCCTATCTATTGTATATTTGTATATAGTTTGTAGATTTTCCTTTCCTGTATATATCCAACCTTGTACATTGACGGCCTGTTTAGCCTAGTTGGTAGTGACTCTGCCTCCGAAGCTATTTTTCACGGATATTTGTTCTTGGGTCTTGGATGTTTTCTTTGTATATAAGTATGTATTTATCTATATAAGTATGTATATCGTCGTCTAGTACCCATAGTACAAGCTTTGCTTAGTTTGGGACTAGGTCGATTTGTGTAAGATTGTCCCCCAATATTACATTATTCCTGCTAGGACCCCACATCTCTCTCATATCTACAATTTGAAAGCATTATCGCTTCGAACAGATTTTGAACTTTCGTCTATTAATAAGATCACGTCATAGCTAACTACTTAACTAAATAAAAAAAAAAACTTATCTAACTAAAAAAAAACTTATCTAAGTTACGTCACTTCAACAAGAGGTATTTAGAAATAAGAATTTTGTGACAGAAAATAATAATTTTCTCCTTTAATTAGATTTTTATCCTTGACTCAATAAAGGGCCGGCAACGCACTTGTGATTCTTCTGGAGTCACAAGCGTCAATAAGCAACGGTGCCTGTCTCAGATGTATGAATATAAGGTGTCTGCTTACCTGGAAGGCTGTAAGCTTGTCTGACTACATCGCGTCGTTGTATATAAAAAAAAATCTCGTGTCATATTTTTAACAGCAAGAGTGCCTTGCGTAAGTATCCATTAGAACAGAATTGCCATCTGTATTTATATAGTGGAACATTAATGCACTTCATATCTATATCCTAAGGCTCGCTCCGAAACCTAAGGAACATTTTACCTTGCCGCTATTGATGTAGCTAGTTAATCAAATGACACGACAGACCCAATGTCGATACTGAACCAACATCACAGCAAATCACGCGTCCTAGTCAAACATCAGTTAACCTGACGGCAAGCTATTACTGCCGCCATTACTGTAACAAATAGAGCAAACAGCGATGCACCGCGCCGCGCACCCTTGCTGCGTCGGTTACTCTGTATAATTATACTAGAGCCCACAGCAGGTCCGGTCAGAATGAGACTTATATTCTGATAGAGAACTGAAGCCTATTAAACAGTCAATACTACTTATATACTAAAATATCGTATCTCATTAAGAAGAGCAAACAGAAGAGTATAGTAGACATTGCAATAGTTTGTTGAGAAATATAGACTTTCCGTTAAGTTTAAGTAACTGTTGCAAAAATAGCGAGACGTGTAACAATCGTGAGCACTTTATAATCTTAGATAACATGTATAAAGATATAATAAGGGCCTTGACGCGGGCAGCTGTGTTGTCACATAAATGTAGAAAACGCCGGAAGGGCGGGTATGTGGCAGGATGGAACAAGTATGTAGCAGACGCTCATAGGGAGGCCAGGCTTCATTTTCAGCAATGGGTACTCATGGGTAAGCCATCATGTGGAAGATGGTACAACTTAATGTACGAAAGCAAAAAACTGTTTAAATCAAAACTAAAATGGTGCCAAGATAGGCAAGATCAATTGAAAATGGATAGACTAGCCGTGGCCCATAAAGATTGTGACTTTAAACAGTTTTGGAAAGGTACTAGGAAAATGAATGTGAAGTCTGGGCTTCCTGTGAGCGTGGGAGATAAGTGTGAACCGGGTGAGATTGCAGAGGCGTTCAGGGACCACTTTCAGGTCAAGTCGCTAATTACTGGAAGCCGTGGGGGGGAAGTGCATGATGAGGGGACCGTTAGGACTGGGACTACCTTTACAGCTAAGGCGGTTGCTGCAGCAATACATAAAATGAAAAGAGGGAAGTCGCCTGGTCATGACGGTCTCAGCATCGAACATTTCAAACTAGCCGGTGCTCACTTGCCCCGTATCTTGGCCATGTTCTTTAGCTTGTGCATAAGTCACTCTTATCTGCCTGAAGATGTGATGAGGACTATAGTAGTACCTGTACCTAAAAATAAAACGGGTGACCTGTCAAACAGGGACAACTATCGACCTATCTCACTTGCTACAACAGCTGCGAAAATACTTGACCGTATGCTGGACGCAATACTGGAAGGGCACCTAAAAATTCAGGATACACAGTTCGGCTTCAGAGCTGGTTTGTCTACAGAAAGTGCCATCCTATGTCTTAAGCATACGGTTAAGTATTATACGCAAAGGAACTCGTCGGTCTATGCCTGTTTCCTTGATTTGTCAAAAGCTTTTGACCGAGTGGAATATGACATTCTGTGGAAAAAGCTAGAGGAGACAGGCACTCCGGCTGAGGTGGTGAGACTACTGAAACACTGGTATCGGAATCAGTCGAACCAGGTGAGATGGGCCGATAGGCTGTCCTCTGAGTATAGACTGGAGTGTGGGGTTAGGCAGGGTGGGCTCTCGTCTCCCAGGCTGTTTAACCTCTATGTGAATGAGCTGTTAGCAGGACTCAGCAGCATGCATACAGGCTGCTTCATAGATGGTGTTTGTGTAAACAATATAAGTTATGCCGATGATATGGTGCTGCTGAGTCCGTCTATCAGTGCTCTGAGGAAACTGTTAACGGTGTGTGAGACATATGCTAGGGATCATGGACTGCAGTATAATCCTAAGAAGAGCGAGGTTATGGTGTTTAGGCCAAAAAAGAGGAAGCATATCTGTGTGCCTCAGGTTGTACTGCAGGGGACTCCCCTGTCGGTTGTTAGCAGGTTTAAATATCTGGGTCACATTATAACACACGACCTAAATGATGACCTAGATATTGAACGGGAGCGCAGGGCATTGGCAGTAAGGTCAAATATGCTCGCCCGCAGGTTTTCTCGATGCTCCACTGATGTGAAGATCACTTTATTTAAGGCCTTTAGCCAGTCTTTTTATTCGAGTAGCCTGTGGGTGAAGTATACCAAAAGAGCCTATAATGCCCTGCGTGTACAATACAATGATGCATTCAGAATATTGTTGGGACTACCCCGCTGGTGTAGCGCCTCGCGTATTTTCGCTGAGGCCCGAACGGACGATTTTCATGCGATTATACGCAAGAAAATCGTCTCGATGTTGAGGCGGCTAAGGGATAGTTCCAATAGCATTTTGAGTATCATTGCAGATAGGTACGACTCCCCAATTTTTTGTCACTGGGTCGGACAAATAAAGGCAGTCGCTAAATTTAGATTTAAATAAATTAAGAATATTTTATACTAATATACCTAGATTAAGTCTTACTAACAATATATGGATGTACAAAAAAAAAGTGTCCGAAATAAAAGTATTATTATTATTATTATTATTATTATTAGCAAAATGCCTTGTCGCTGCGTCTGAATGTAACCGAAAAAAACGTAATCTGTTACTGGTATTACGCTGAACCTATAACTTTGACACACTTGAAAATAGAGTTCACCACGCCGAAAAAGTATTGAAATTCCCCAATTATAATTAGATTTTAATTTTAATTATCGAGTTTGGTCTCGTGACAGTACGTTAGCTTGTTTTTTTGGAATGTAACTACCGAATGTACGCGGTTTTGGTGTATTGTGTGCGATTGGAAGTGATACTATGGTCACCCCACGTTGGTAAAAATGCGAGATACCTGGACCAAGTCCACGGGCACGGCTAATCATTGTTTCAGGGTTTTTGTCGGTACCGACTTCGTGACACTCACACCAAGTAAAGAAAACAGAAGAGAAGAAGCTTGTTAAGTTCTTTTCGATTTAAGTAAAAATATAGTCCCTGCGTATCGCAGGCATTGCTAAATTGAAAAAATAACGTACGGAGCTGACTATTTGGATGAGCAAATAGTAAAAAAGAACCGGCCAAGTGCGAGTCGGATTCGCGCATGAAAGGTCCCGTAACATTATCTATAAAAACGGCAAAAAATCACGTTTGTTGTATGGGAGCCCTCTTACATATTTATTTTATACTGCTTTTTAGAATTTTTTGTTATAGCGGCAACGGCAACAGAAATACATCATCTGTGAAAATTTCAACTTTCTACTTATCACCGTACAGCCTGGTGATAGACGGACAGACAGACGGACGGACAGTGGAGTCTTAGTAATACGATCCCGTTTTTACCATTTGGGTACGAAACCCTAAATAGGTCGATAAGTGCGAAGTATTATTCGTAATTCGTTCAATCTAGCCTACTGTAATGTCAATGCTCTTCGAATGTCAATCAAGACGTGGCCAAGAGAGGCGTTCACCCGGTAAACATTTGCGGAGCCGCGCCCGCCACGCACGGTAGATCGCGATACGTGACACAATACATTGTCATTACCTTACAGGTAACATTGACTCTTGGCATATATTCAATAAAAAAAAACAATGGCATCATGATCTTGAGGATGGTCCTTATATTTTTAGTTTGATGTTTATCATTGATATATGTACCAATTAGTTTTATGCTTCTCGTATATTCTGTGACGAAAGACGAATGTTATGATTTATGTCATCGCTAATCCGTTTTGCAAATTATAGTATATATTTTTCATTTTTAGTCTTCTTGCAACCAACGACGTTGCATAACACAGGCGAAACGTCGAGGTAAATAAATTAATAGAATTAACTTTACTCGATTAAGTTTCGTGCCATATAGTAAAAAATAACATTTATATCGCACCTCACTTCTTGCCATTTCGTGGTAATCTGGCAAATACGGGCCTTCGTGAATAATGAGAGACTTTATAGATTAAGTGAGATAGAAGAATCCGCGCAAGATCGACACAAATGGAGAACTCTTCTGCAAGCCCTATGTCCCTAATGACGGACAACAGGAACACATCATCATCATCGTGATCAAGTGAGATGGATAAGCTTTTCCCTGTAATTCTTTATGGCATTGACATAAGATCGAACACTTACGTACACTTACTATTAAATATACCTGCAACTAATAGGACTATTATTTGTGGACAAACTAACACAAATCCATCTAGTCCCAAACTAAGCACTCTTATACAATTATGAACTGCTATCGTTAACTGCTGTTAGTTCTGAATCTCCTGCTACCCAAAGGTTGTCTGAAACAGATCGCTCTTTAGCGATAAGACCGCCTGTCGTTGCCTTATATGCGTTATGTTAAATTATTTTCATGTTTTTAGCGCACAATAAAGAATATATTATTATTATTATTAAGCAGTGAATAACGCAAACATGTTCTTGGCACCAACTGATGAAACTGAAATAAGCAAGATAATTAGGGCTCTTAATTCTACAAATTCAGCTGGTTATGACGAAATTCAAACTAAAGTTATAAAAGCGTGCAATAAAAGAATTGCTGCAGTGTTAAGCTACCTTGTGAATATGTCTTTTGCTAATGGCGTCATTCCGAAACCGTTAAAACTTGCATTAATCAAGCCGCTTTTAAAAAAAGGTAGCAAGGAATGTATCGAAAACTATAGACCAATCTCGCTAATTCCAATTTTGTCAAAGATATTTGAGAAGGTATTTCATGAGCGCATATCGTCATTCCTAAAAAAGTTTGAAATAATTAAATTTGAACAGTTTGGTTTTCAGAAAGGGAAGTTGACGTCGCTAGCCGCCTATAACTTAAAAAATAATGTCCTAAGACACATGAACAAAAGCTTGCCAGTAACTGCTTTATTCTTCGACATGAGTCGTGCTTTTGATTTTGTGTGTCACGAAACGCTACTAGCCAAATGCGAACTGTACGGTTTAAGAGGAGTGGTGAATGACTGGCTTAGGGATTACCTAAAAATAAAAAATGACATATAATTGCGGGTTGTCAGTTATAATTTTATAGCACACACAACACTTATCTCGTCATATTTATAATGGATTGGGGTCTAAAAGAAAATCGTGTCGCTGTAATTGCGTTGCACAAATGCGGGCATCCGCCAAACGTGATTTTGAAGTTGCTTCAAAATCTGAAAATCAACAAACAATTCGTTTATCGTACCATTAATAGGTACAATAGTACCCTGAGCTTTGATGACCGCAAGAGGTCTGGAAGACCAGGCACCGTTCGGACCCCAGCTCTAATAAAGGCAGTGAAGGCGAGAATCGCAAGAAACCCCGTTCGGAAGCAAAAGTTGTTGGCAATTCAGATGTCTGTGAAGAGAAGCTCCCTTAAAAAAGTTATCAATCAAGACCTTAGACTACACGCTTATCGTAGACGGAAAGGTCATTTGCTTAATGGACGATTGAAGACTATGAGGCTGAATAGAAGTCGCGTGCTACTGAAGCGGTACGCACAAAATGGCCACCGAAATATATTATTTACAGACGAAAAAATTTTTACCATTGAAGAATGTTGTAACCGCCAGAATGACAGAGTGTATGCAAAAAACAGTCAAGAAGCGAGTGTAGCTGTTCCGAGAGTGCAACGAGGCCATCATCCTTCTTATGTCATGATTTGGTTAGGTGTGTCATACTCAGGGTTAACACAGGTCCATTTCTGTGAAAAAGGTGTCAAAACTGGGGCTAAAGTTTACCAGGAAACCGTTCTGGAACCAATAGTGAAGCCTTTAAGCCACTCTCTACATCAAAACCAGCCCTGGGTCTTTCAACAAGACTCAGCCCCTGCACATAAGGCAAAAACATCTCAAGCCTGGTTTCGAAGCAACAAAATTGACTTCATTGCCAACGAAGACTGGCCCTCCTCCAGCCCGGAACTCAACCCCCTTGATTATGCTATATGGCAGGTTATTGAGGAGAAAGCCTGTGCTAAACCCCACACAAATCTTGACTCCCTCAAGCGGGCCATAGTCAAGACAGTGACGGAATTAGATATGACAACCGTGCGTGCCGCTATTGATGACTGGCCTCGAATGTAAATCCTGATTGTGTGTACTTCATTTTAATATATAATTTATTTAACTTTCGTTAGTATATTTTATGTAGATAAGGATTGTTACAGTAACATAACTTAGTAACCAACTAGGTATCTATTGTCATACCATGTCGAGACAAAAGAATTTACTATAATGATATCAATGAAACTATTAATAGTATTGTAACCTGGCTACAAAGAAATAATCTAAGTATCAATTTAAATAAAACTACATTTATTCAGTTTGTAAATAAAAATGCTGTGAAGCACAACCTAACTGTCACATTTGAAGATCATATATTAACAGAGTCTTGTAAGACAATTTTTTTGGGGATATATTTAGATGACTCTTTTTCTTGGAACGATCACATCGATAGAGTGTACAGTAAGGTGAATTCGTTTGCATATGCCTTATGGAAGTTAACTAAGATAAGCACTAAAGAGACTGCCATGCAGGCCTATCATGGGTATGTTAAGTCGGTACTTAAATATGGCATTCTTATTTGGGGCAATTCAACTCACGCAAAACGGGCATTGTTGGCCCAAAAACAATGCATTAGAGCTATTTGTAATGTAGATATCTTGACATCTTGTAGACTCCTATTTAGAGGTTTAAAAGTTTTAACTGTGCCTTGTATGTATATATATGAATCCTGTCTATTCGTCAAAATGCATCCTGAATATTTCAAAAAAAATAAGGATATATGTAAATTCAATACCAGATACCCAAATCGTCTCGCTGTACCAGAAAAAAAAACTAAATTGTATGGTAAAAACGCTCACTGCATGTCAGTTAGCATCTACAATCGCCTGCATGATGACATCAAGGATATGCCCATTCGATTATTTCACAGTAAACTCAGAAATTGGTTGTTTGAAGAATGTTTTTGCTCTGTTGACGAATATTTTTCTCATTTTATATATAGGCGTTAACATTTATTTTTATTTTATTATTTAAGTTTGTTTTCTAGATTTAAGTAGTAGTTTTAGTGAATATGCCATTATTTATAATATTGCAATTAATTTTTAGATTATGACTCTTGGTTGTCTGGTGCCTTGGGAGTTGATGTGGCGCGCCTTAAGGCCCTTGCACAGCCAGAATCAGGGGCTTGGCTACATGCACTACTATCACCTCAACTGGGTACTTTGCTGGACAACGACACGGTTAGAATAGCAGTGGCTCTCCGGTTGGGTACTAAGGTGTGTGAGTCCCATCGCTGCAGTTGCGGGATCATAGTTGCGAAAAATGGGCACCATGGTTTGAGCTGCCTGAGGTGCGCCGGGCGGTTCCCGAGGCACCAATCTATAAACGAGATCATACGGCGGGCCTTGGTGTCGGCAAACGTGCCATGCGTATTGGAGCCACCTGGGTTGAGTCGGTCTGACGGTAAGAGACCGGACGGGCTCACGTTGATTCCATGGCGGAGGGGACGCTGCCTTTTGTGGGACGCCACGTGCGTTAGCACCTTTGCTGCGTCCCACTTGAGGCAAACAACACAAGGTGCAGGCTTGGCGGCAGAGTCAGCCGCCAAGCTAAAGCACACAAAATACTCTGAACTGGAATCAAGATACGACTTTGTGCCAGTGGCAGTGGAGACGGGAGGACCATGGGGCTCAGAGGCCCGCCGCCTGTTTAAAGAGTTAGGTCGACGGTTGCGGGAAAGGGGCAACGATCCCCGCTGTGGGTCGTATCTGGTGCAACAGGTCTCAATAGCAGTACAGCGAGGGAATGCGGCGGGCATTATGGGTACCTTTACACCAGGTACGAATCAGGGTGGGCTATTTTAGGCTGTTTTAATGAATTTTATATTTGTTTTGTTAATCAGTTTAGACCTTAGTTTAGTTATATTTATAATAAATTCAAATTTTGAGTGTTCAAAAATAGGAATATGAAAAATTACAAGCAGATTCATATTAAGAAAAAAAAAATTTTTAGATTATTAGATTGGTTGTCGACATTTTTTTTTATTTTGTGTTTTATTTTTATTTTATGTTTTAAGTTTACTTAGCGAATTTGACATACTTATTATTTAATACGTTGTGATTTAATGTTAGATTAAGACTAAACGTGTCATTTTTATTTTTATTTCAAGAACATTTTTGTGTATGTTCCATTTTAATAATGCCGATTTTCATTTTCATTTTGCATGCCAGTTGCAGGTGAAATGTGTCTTGCACATAAACATAATGAATGATGTCAACTACATGTACCACATTTTATGCAAATAAATATATTATTATTATTATTATAAAGTACAACGTATGTAGAATTGTAGAGAAATAAATACTTAAATACATAGAACACAGCCAAGACTCGGGAACTAATATTCGTGTTCATCACACAAATAAACGGCCTGATCGGGATTCGAACCCGAGACCACCAGCTTTGTAGGGAAAGTCACTAGTGTCACTACTAACTAGGCTAAATTGGTCGTCAAAATGAGCGAGCGATGAGCGATTACGGTGGCCGTAAGGTAAGGTATGTACATCTAAATGTTAATTTCCATACTAAAATGACACATAGATCTACGATCTACCTAGCGTAAGTTTGTCACGTACAATAATCAACTAGCGCTAGCAGATATTCGATATTAACAGTGCAAACAAAAACACATGAATTGAAACAGCTCACTCCAAGACTCCAATCACGTTGTTTATTAACTTGTCAGTTCAGAAACTGTCCGCACGGGCTCGACGAGCACGAGTATTTCGGAAAAGTTTGCGCTAACAATGTGTAATGTTGCCATTTGTATGCCGCGCCCCGGCGGAAGCGACCGGAGGGATTGCGCAAGTTGCCATTGTGGCGCCATCTACAACTGTCCGGCTACTGACGTGTTTCCGGACTTCAAGACGTCTTCAGCTGTCACGTCTGAGGGGATGCCTGCAAGTTTCCTTGAGGGTCTTTTTATTCATTTGTTGGAGATTTATTTGTTTACGAAGACTGAATTGAGAGTAGTATTTTGATGATAATAAAGTGTCTTAAATTATTCCGGTTCCGATAAAACATTCCTTCCTTTTATTCATCGTCAAGTCCTGTATTGATACATAAGATACGACAAAACCTTAGGAAAACAAGGCTTTAATCAGCATAAAACATTACATAGGGAAATACATGAATAGAATTGACAAGACATCATTCTGAACATCATCACTCTCAATATGAAAATACCCATACAAATTATAAAAACCTGATATGTATATTTATTATAACTTATGAGCGTTAAAAATAGTCGTAAATAATAATAAACATTTATTGACAGATAACCAAAGATCCATAGTTTGTTAGTAAAATACCATTTAGAATAAACAACAAGAAGTAAATAGTAAATATAAAAAGAAGTATATACTCGTAAGTTTTCCTTGTGTAAAAATATAAGTAATTTCATAACCTAGCACGGATATCGGCGAAAACCACTTCATTATATAAAATAAAGGTATATTACATGAATGAAACTCCTTTAATCCATGAGTTACAGGTATGAAAATTGGTAATTCTTTTTTAATTCTATTAGGTTTTATTACATTTATAAGAATATACATAGTTGAAGAAAACACAATCTAAAAATACTAACCTAGAATAAAAAGATATAACAAGATGTATCTATTAAGAGTATACTATCATTTTTTTTTGCATATAGCTCAAATTCCAGCTTACTGCTGATTCTAGAATTACTGTTCTAAACGGGATATTTACCATGTACATATTGTTGAGTTTCCGATATTTCGGCGCTGTTGCAAGCATCATTTTCAAGGATTGACAAAAAACTTGAAAATTCTAGTGTTAGTGACCATGGTAGCTTGAAATCGTATATACTGCTGATTATTTTCTGAACTTATACAAAATTGAATTTTATTTCTGTTGCATAAAAGGTAACTTTTCAGTCATCACCAAACGTACCAAACGTGGTATTGACAGAGTATACGTACCTATAGATTTGCAATGTGCTCGCAAACCAATATACGTTCAACAATTTATGCGACGCGAAAAGTTTCAGCACTTGAAGTTATTTCAGTCTTATAGAATTGATGGCCTGTGGTAGCCTAGTTGGTAGTGACATTGCGTCCGAAGCTAGAGTTCCCGGGTTCGAATTCCGGCCAGGGCATTATTTGTGCATTTAGCACGGATATTTATTTGTTCTTGGGTCTTGGATGTTTTCTATGTATTTAAGTATGTATTTATCTATATATGCATGTATAGTACAAGCTTTGCTTAGTTTGGGACTAGGTCAATTTATGTAAAATTGTCCCCCAATATTTAGTCACATGCGCGTTGCCGACCCTTTAAAATTTATACACTCCTTTCTTGAAAAATGCCATACCGTAGTTCTTCGGGATAACCTCGGCAGGGAGCTCATTCCACAACCGGAGCGTCCGCGGGAGGAAGTTCCTCTGAAACCGTGCCGTACGCGACCATTATAATTATCGAACCTGCTCACAAAATTTCACGAGAATCGGTTGAGAAATGCGACCTGTAGAGGAGAACATCAGACAGACATACGAAAGAATTATTGTCGAAAGCTAAAACGGAGACGCTTCACTCGCTCGGTCAATTAAATAAGTTGGAAAAAAATATAGTTTAAAAATGACAATTTGAGCAGGTTTGAAAAATAAAATGACATTGGTCTTGTAGCACTGCTACGGGCTACAAGAACATATGTATATATAGTTTTTTTTTGGACGTACTTACTTACTTATGCATGCCTATGCACGGAATTTCATTTTTTCACTACTTCTGAAAAGGAAACGCTTAGCATCAATCTAAATATATAAAAGAAGAAACTGACTGACTGACTGACTGACTGACATATCAACGCACAGCCCAAACCGCTAATCCTAGAGATTCCACATTTGGCACGTAGGTTCCTTATAAGGTGTAGGGGTGCACTAAGAAAGGATTTTTCAAAATTCAACCCCTAAGAGGGTAAAGTGGGGGTCCGAAGTTTGTATGGGGAAACATGATTAGTTGGACTATTTTATTCGAAACTTCACAGGAGTATTTCTAACCATAAATGAGTAAATACGTGTTTCAGGTTTTTTGAGAAATCAACCCCTAAAAGGGGGAAAGGTGGTGACAAATTCTGAAAATCGACATGGGTATTGTTTTTATAATATACCAGGTCGCTGACAACGGAAACAACAATGATTTTAAAATCTCACGTGGAGGACGTGAAATACCATCCCCCCTGTTGAGGTGCGAGGGGGATGAAATGTCTAAATATTAATATGGGTGTCGTTTTTATGGTTTATTGGGACGTTAATTACGAAAATGGCATCGATTTTGAAATTTAATATTGTGGACATGAAAACTTTTGAAAGTTTGTGCCGAATTTGAAGAAATAACTGACTGACTGAGTGAGTGACATATCACCGCACAGCCCAAACTGCTGGTTCTAGAGATTCCAAATGTAGTATGTAGGTTCCATATAAGGTCTTGAGGTGCATTAAGAAAGGATTTTTCAAAACTCAACCCCTAAGGGGGTGAAATGGGGGTCCGAAGTTTGTATAGGGAATCAAGATTAGTTGGATTATTTTATTCGAAATTTCACAGGAGTATTTCTAACGATAAATGAGTAAACATGTGTTTCAGGTTTTTTGAGAAATCAACCCCTAAAAGGGCGAAATCTGATGACAAATTCTGAAAATCGATATGGGTGTTGTTTCTATGGTTTATCGGGTCGCTGATTACGAAAACAACAATGATTTTAAAATCCCACGTGGAGGACGTGAAATATCATTCCCTCTGTTGGGGTCCGAGGGGGTTGGAATGTCTAAATATCAATATGGGTGTGATTTTTATGATTTTTTGGGTCGTTAATTTCGAAAATGGCATTGATTTTGAAATTTAATATTGCGGGCATGAAAACTTAAAAGTAGGTGCCAAATTGCAAGAAGAAACTGACTGACTGAGTGAGTGACATATCAACGATCATCAATACGACTCCGAGGTAAAATTTGGAAAAAGTGGCGGCCATATTGCTATTCTTCATTTTCGTCCCGATTTCGTTCAAAATCGATATCTGAGCGTCCGAGAGCTCCCCTAATACGACTCCGAGGTAAAATTTGGAAAAGGTCGCAGTCAAATTGTTTTTTTTTTTGCCCCATTTCGTACAAAATCGTTATCTCAGCGTCCGAGAGGTCTCGTAATACGAATCCGAGGTAAAATTTAGAAAAAGTGGCGGCCATATTCATATTTATCATTTCCGTCCCGAATTCGTTTAAAATCGATATCTGAGCGTCCGAGAGAATTCTTAATACGAATCCGAGGTAAAATTTGGAAAAAGTGGCAGCCATATTGATTTTCTTCATTTCAACCAGATTTCGTCCAAAATCGATATCCAAGCGTCCGAGAGGTCCCCTAATACGAATCCGAGGTAAAATTTGGAAAAAGTGGCAGCCGTACTGATTTTCTTCATTTCCAACCCGATTTCGTTCAAAATCAATATCTGAGCGTCCGAGGGGTTCCCTAATACGAATTTGAGGTAAAATTAAAAAACAGTGGTGGCCATATTGATTTTCTACATTTTCATCCCGATTTCGTTCAAAATCGATATCTGAGTGTCCGAGAGGTCTCTTAATACAAATCTGAGGTAAAATTTGGCACTCCATACATGCCTGTATGCAAAAAAGTTAAATGTTACTATATAGGCGTGTGGGGTATATAGATATTTGCTTTTAAAAACGACATAGAGGTTCCGTTATATTTTTCTATTTAAATCAACCTTTAGATTTTTTTTATCGTATGGCATTTATTTACGAAACGTGAGATTTTCGAGAAGACAAGTACGGTTGCCAGTTTTTGTTGCACTTTTAGCACCACCCAGGGTCGCACGTTGTGCAACTTCGACCCCTCTTTGTCAAGTGAGTGGGCAACTTGACTGTTAGAAGTTCGCAAGCCGCTCGAAAGCCTCTAACTTGGTTTAACGATTGCAGCCGGGATCAACGGCTTAGCGTGCCTTCCAAAGCACGAGAGTCAGTTAGTAACCACTCAAAGCGGTCACCCATCCAAGAACTGACCTGCGCCCACGCTTAACCTCGCACACCGCACGCGGTAGGCGGGTGCCGCTGGGCCATGAGCGCTCTAAATTCTCTCTCTCTTTGCGGAAATGTATGATAATAGTTTTTGATCCTTATTTTTGCCCAAATCAAATGAAATTCAACAGTTTTCCGGATCTCAGAATGTATACTGACTTTTCATCTGTTCATCTGTTAATTAATCACAATCACCAAAGTTCGTATACCGAAACCCCCAGAATGTAACAACTACTTTTCTGGAGACCGCATCTAAATCGGTTCAGCCAAACGCGAGATAATCGTGGACAAACATACGAACGCGGGCAAATGCTAGTTTAAGATATAATTAGGGACGTCAATATCACTGGATTTTCTTTTCACTTGATTTTTTTTCTTCTTCTCTAAACATATGTGAGAATGGCTCAAGGCTGATGGCAAATAGAAAAAACCGGCCAAGAGCGTGTCGGGCCACGCTCAGTGTAGGGTTCCGTAGTTTTCCGTCCGTCACATTAAGTTGACATATTAAGTACAGAAACACAAAACCCTAAAAACGGGCCCTAATGTATGGGCGCACCTGCTCAGACCCCATTAAATCAGGAAAAATCTTAACACCGCCATGTAGAAATGAGCGTTCCACGTACAGCGACATCTATCGGCAAATTAAGTAAACTATTGCGCGCGAGCTTAAAGTATGGAAGATGATTTTTATGGAATAATTCTTTATTGCGTGAACCGATTTTCACCGGTTTTACTTTATTTGAAAGCACGTCATTTCATTGTGATTTTGTAGAAATGACAGGTACAATAAACACCTGTTTATACGGTTAAATTACAAACTTAGTTCAGAAATTATTTTTGTAATTTTTTCAAAAACTATTCAACCTATCAAGTTCAAAATAATTTTCCTACAAAGTTTTTATAAAGTTCTACTTTTGAGATTTTTTTCATATTTTTAAAACTTATGGTTCAAAAGTTAGAGGGACACATTTTTTTTTACTTCTGGAGCGATTATTTCCGAATATATTAACATTATCAAAAAATGATTTTAGTAAACCCCTATTTATTTTTAAATACCTATCTAACAATATATCACACGTTAGGGTTAAAATGAAAAAAAAATCACTCCCCACTTTACGTATAGGGGAGGTACCCTAATAAAATATTTTTTTCCACTTTTTATTTTACCACTTTGTCGGCGTAATTGATATACATATTAGTACCAAATTTCAGCTTTCTAGTGCTAACGGTCACTGAGATTATCCGCGGACGGACGGACGGACAGACGGACGGACAGACATGGCGAAACTATAAGGGTTCCTAGTTGACTAAGGAACCCTAAAAAGAAAATAAAAACTTCTCATGCTCGAAAAGTGTGTGACATTAGACTTATGAAGTGGGGCTAACTAAAGTAGTACATTGAACCCCTAGACAAAATATGTATACCTATTTTCGATTTATAAAACAAATTTTATATGAATAATCAAGACACTTCACCGCATTAAATCCACCCATCACAATACACTAATTTAACTCATTAATTGCCCGCCTGTTGTGTGCCTCTACTTAGTGTACTGTCTGTCAAGTGACTCCAAAAAAATTTTGCACTTTAATAATTAATATCACGCTAACGGATTACTTAATCAAAACATGCTTTAAGATAGCTTACATTCTTTTTAAATGAGCTATCTGACGATACCCCACATGATGGAGTTTACAAGAAAAAAAACTGCGTCCCCACTTTATGTATAGGGGAGATACCTTTTTTTTTCACAACTTTATTGTACCGTTTCTTCGGCGTAAATGATATTTGTACCTACACTTATGCCAAATAACAGGACATGACGAAACTATACGGATTCCTTGTTTACTACGGAACCCCAAAAACATGGCATCACTGCCTCCAAATTATACATAATATGTTCCCAGTGGAATTTATGTTAGTTTTGAGAGGAAAATCTTTGTTCATTATTTTTTCGCAATCGAAGTGAAAAGTAGAGTGTTTATACACATCAGGTCTAAAAGCCATATTACCCCTCGAACTATGTTCCCTCATTTTATTCGGAAAAATAACCATCTCCTGGTGACATGGCTTATTTTAGGCCCTAGTCTACTATTATTTATTTTACATTAAGACTATACTTACTTAGCTCTATAAAAAACATATATATTTAATTGTTAACTATTTACCGCTTTCGCTGCTACGTAAGGCGTGTATATCAAGTATTCGAGCCCATAAGACCTTAAAAGAAAAACTAGAAAATAATCAGTTTATTCAACGTTATCGTCAGCCCATCACTAGATACAGGACTTCGTGTAATGGGAGTATACACATATAAATATGTTGTCAGAAACAACAACATCGCAACGAAAACATTGCAAAAAACTTTATCATGCAAGACGCATTAGCGCGTAAACATGATGGCTCTTCCGACTTACGTTATAAAATTGAATAAAAACCGTCTGTTTATCCAGGGTACAGTAAAGAATGATGCGTGTCGATAAACGTGGGTGCTTCTGCCAACATCCATGATCTCTCCGTTCCGCGAGACTAGTCAACCGTAGGATTCCAAAAAGCAGAATTATTCATACGTATGCACGGGTTAGTTGTTCTTTTTAAATCTGCAGGGTGGTAAAGGAAATAGATGAAGCGGGCAAAGGAAGTTTGATCCCGAAGGTCTGGGCTGGCTGGTTGTAAGCTGTAACACAATATCGGCCGACCTTGCTACGAATAGCGGCGCCCACACGCTGCCACAATGTTAGTTACTCTTCTTTATCTTTGGGAGCTTATTAAAACATGTACCTATACTAGGGTTCTGTAAACAGTGAGATAACGCCGGATTACATAATGGGATGGGATCACGTGCTAGGGAACTTAGAAGTAGCAGACTACCGAAAAAGGAGGAGGTTCGTCAATTCATTTTTTTTTTCTTCTTCTTCTATTTAAAATTATTAGTAAAAAATTTGCCCATTCATTGAACAGAGGCAGTCTATTTTTACAAGCTTTTATTTAACTTGCACTGTTTGTATCTAAGTATGCAAATATGTATGTTATCGTCCAAATTTACAATCTTATTTCAGCCACTTGCCGCCGGTATTCGATTGGGCTGAAAGAGCGTAGCCGTGTTTTCATGGAGAATCGGCCGTTCCACGCAATGTTTACAGTATTTTTTTTTATTAAAAGCCCTCATGGCAAGTATTACTTTCTGTAAGTTTCAGCTTCCTATCTTTGTTGTTTTCTGAGATATGATTGTTTTTAACTTTTTATAAATGATATTAAAAACCCACACTGCGATGCGAATGCGATGTACGTAAACTTTTGGTACTGTAATCTCTGTATAGATACTCACATATTCTTTAAATAATATTTTATTTTTCTTTAAAAAATCTTGGCTAAATTTAGGAATTAAAACTTCACTGTTTTTTTCTTGCTTTCTAGACGAGCGACACCAACAGTTCTTCGTTAAAAAAAGATCTACAATATATAGGTATATTCTTTTCAAAATAATCCAGTTGGTACCTCATACTAGAAAATAGAAAAATAAAGGATAAGGTACCTATACTCATACGTACCAGATAATTTAGTCGCAAAAGAGATTACGCACATTGCAACCTACTCAAAGTCATATACTGGCAATGGCAGATTGATTGATGAATTTGAGTGATGAAGAAGTGGTGCCCATTGACAAATGCCAAACGTGTGGGTAAGAATATACTTTTTGGGGCAACCCATATATTAGAACTACTAGTGCTGATTTATTTATTTATTTGCCTTAGACCGGATTATCATAAAAAATATATTCCGACGAATTGAGAACCTCCTCCTTTTTTGAAGTCGGTTAAAAATATTTTGAATAATTCGTTTTTTTGGCATCTGTCATTAAAACTTGACATTGTCATATATACGGTGTTTTTATTTAATTCCGTTAATTGCGAGGGTACAACCCTGAGATGAAATAAAGCTATCTTCTCTAAGACACTAGTATCCCAATTTGACCCATTTCGAACATATTCAAGAATTCATTTTCGTTAATTAACACCCCTAGTATAGTATAAAATGCACAACACAGCAGCAATGCAGTAATGCAATGCACGTGCATGTCGTTCGTATTCCGAATTGTCATACTTTGACATTAACTTTTCCAGTACGTTTGGTTCTCCATACAAACGTATTTATGCTCTCATTTTAAAACGCAATGCTAGAATAACATGAAACTTTGTATACACAATGGGATCCAGCTTGTCTAGGGCGGAAATTAGTTTCTGTTGCTTGAAATTATAATGGCGAAAAAATACCGCCATTATTAAGGTTTTCATACAAGCCGTAAAAACAAAAAAAACCGCTGTATTTTATTTCTTTTTCAATTTCTAGCAACAGAAACTAATTTCCGACCTGGGTATGCCGGATCCCATTGTGTATACAAAGTTTCATGTTATTATAGCATGGCGTTTTAAAATGAGAGCCTAAATACGTTTGTATGGAGAACCGATCCACACCGATCGTACTGCGCCGTCTTAACTCCACGTTAACTCTTACGGCCGTTTTTCATTCACCCTTGATGATTTAATTAATTATTTTGTATGAAAAGGAAAAATATGTTTTTTTTCTAGAATTTTGAAAAACTAAATATGCTACGTCGTTTATATGGCTATAAACGGCTATATGCTTGAAGGAACGGAAATCAATAAAAACCCCTGTATAATACGATACTTGACATTGTCATATCATATCAGTATATCATTAATGTTAAAGAGATTGCAATGTGCGTAATCTCTTCTGCGACTAAATTATCTGGTATGGGTATAGGTAACTTATCCTTTATTTTTATATTTTCTAGTATGAAGTACCAACTGGATTTAAAAACAAATATATATTGTAGACCTTTATATAAGCAATAACGTAACGAAGAACTGTTGGTGTCGCTCGTCTAGAAAGCAAGAAAAAAAATACGGAATTTTAATTCCTACATTTAACCAAGATTTTTTAAAGAAAAATAAAATATTATTAAAGAACATGTGGGTATCTATACAGAGATTTCCGTACCAAAAGTTTACGTACATCGCATTAGCTAGTGTGGGTTTTTATTATCATTTATAAAAAGTTAAAAAAAATACATATCTCAGAAAACAACAAAGATAGGAAGCTGAAACTTACAGAAAGTAATACTTGTCATGAGGGCTTTTAATAAAAAAATACTGTAAACATTGCGTGGAAGGGCCGATTCTCCATGAAAACACGGCTACGCTCTTTCAGCCCAATCGAATACCGGCGGCAAGTGGCTGAAATAAGATTGTAAATTTGGACGATAACATACATAATAAAAAGTTTAAAAAAATCATATCTCAGAAAATAACCAAGATAGGAAGCTGAAACTTACAGGAAATAATAGTTGTCATGAACGCTCTTAATAAAAAAATACTGTTAACATTTCATGGAAGGGCCGCTTTTCCATGAAAACACGGCTACGCTCTTTATGTAAATTTTACACATATAGTGGAACTATTATGGTATAGTGAACAGCAAAACCAGATAATCATTTTGGTACCTTGTTACTTTCACTACTTTGACGCATACCATCCCTACATTTAATAATAAATATGGGGGCCCTTACACAAATCGACCTAGTCCCAAACTAAGCAAAGCTTGTACTATGGGTACTAGACGACGATATACATATTTATAATGTATTTATATAAAAAAATAGATACTTAAATACATCGAAAACATCCAAGACCCAGGAACAAATATCCGTGCTGAATGCATAAATAATGTCCTGGCCGGGATTCGAACCCGGGACCTCTAGCTTCGGAGGCAGTCACTACCAACTAGGCTAAACGGGCCGTCGATATAATAACTTGTTACGTTAGTGCGATAAAGTACTAAAATGAGCATCTACATTTGCTGTTAACTGAACCACTGAGCTTATCTGATGATCGAGACATAAGGTAGCTTTAGCAACTCCTAAACCGCACAAGATAAAATCATCGTGTTTGAGCTCAATGGAACCCTCTCAACGAGTAGTTGATGAATGAAATAAAGGTAAGTCGAATTGTGGGCGTATTCTATCAGGGGTTCATATCCAGGGGTTCCTCGGGCCTTTACAAGAGATGATACTCATTTTACAAAGTCAACCTTTTACTTCCACTTCAACATTGTTACAAATGTTACGCAAAATGCAACGCACTATAGTGATTTCGATTCTCAGATACCATAACACCAACTCCATTTCTCCGCCAGAAGCCTTCACAGCACAGCCCTCTGCTGGCGTACAATGGAACTATCGCGCAATCGACTCTACTCAGATGTGCTTAAACATAAACACCCTTGTTCGTTTGCAGTTCAATCTCAGGTCTGCAATGAAAGCTTGTAACAAAAATGTTTTTTTTTGTTTGACAGAAACTTTTTTTTCCGTTATTTCAGGCTTGCCAACAAATGGTTTCACAGCTAAAGGATGATTCACAGTAGGCCGTTCCGGGCTCCCGGGCCGGCCCGTTTTCTTCTAGAGAAATACGCCGGCCGTTGCGTTTGCTGTCATAGAAAACGGGCCGGCCCGGACACGGAACGGTCTACTGTGAATCATCCTTAATTCTACCCATCAATAATTTTATCGAATATGAAGAAATGGTGAAATTCTGGCACAAAAAAGACGTATATTTTATAACCCGTTCGCACTAATAAAACAAAATCTAGTATTTGCCATGAACAACAGCTTCGCCATGAAATGACGAAGACACGTTTCGTCACGGCTATTCTCTAATATCTAAAACGTGACTAGCTCCGTGCCAAAACCAGACAAACACAAACACCCTAACGCGGTCCCATTGATGCGGTCTCTATGACGACTGTTTTTATGTTTGTAAACATTATTTCAAGATTCAGTTTGGTTATTTGTGGAGATTATGGAATTTGGGACTCGACGTAGAGTGGAATAATTTGTTATTTCAATAACGCCAGTCGCAGTGGTGAGTGGAATAAAACACGTTTCAGTGTCAGTAACGACGTCGACAGGAAAATTGTTTTTAATATCTCGTGATGTGGTTTATATTGGTCATTCTACGAAGACGCGTTTCACTCCGCATTTATTTGCGTAACTTAGGCACCTACTAGGTCTATTTTTTTCCAAAGCGTAGGCAAGAGCAAGACATGACATCGTGAATTTAACAATATTAAAATATTGCTAATCTGTTTGCGATATAATTTCTTAGAGAGGGCACGTAATTTTCATATGTTTTTTTGCTCATATTTGAACAGCCCAACTACGTAACCTTATACATTTATAAGACCGCTGCCACCACAACCTATTGCTTGCTGTTGGTACAGTGAACCGCAAATGTAGATGATCATTTAAGCACTTTGTCGCAGTAACGTAACAATACTGCGACAGTTGGGATGCGTCAAAGTAGTGAAAGTGGCAAAGGTACCCAAAGATGCGAGGTGTTGAGACTGACCTTGGCGTTTGTATGTCTAGGATTGCAAATCCAAGTGTTAAATTTTACGTTACGGTTTCCGCTTCCCAGCAGCACGATGTTCGCTTAATTGCCAGTAACTTGGCTGGTCGTAGTGTAAAAAATAGTTAGCGAACTTTGCTAAATTCGCTGTTTATTGTAAAAAAACCCTTACTTATGCATATGAGTGTGCGTCCGCATTGCTCTCGTAATATACGATGCACGCGTTTAACATACATTTATTGCCAATAAATTTACTAATGCACTCGATCTGTTTGTACATTCCTTCACATATACTAAATAATAAGTTGTATGTGAGACTATAAAACCTGTCTTGTCTAGATAACGGCTATTGTGTATGTTTGGTATCAGCAATGTTCTTCTAAATATCTCATCATCCTCCTAGCGTTATTCCCAGTACAGTTGCATCCTGAAGAATGCCTGGGGTCCGCTACCTAATCCCAAGAATTGGCGTAGGCACTAGTTTTTACGGAAGCGACTGCCATCTGACCTTCCAACCCGAGGGGGGAAACCGACCTTATTGGGAATAGGCTTGTCAAGTGAGTGGGCAACTTGACTGTTAGAAGTTCTCAAGCCGCCCGGAGGCCTCTAACTTGGCTTAACGACAGCTATCAAAGACAGCAACCGGGATCAACGGCTTAACGTGCCTTCCAAAGCACGGGAGCGCTCAGTTAGTAACCACGCAAAGCGGTCACCCATCCAAGGACTGACCTCGCCCGACATTGCTTAACCTCGCATACCGCACGCAGTACGCGGGTGCCACTGGGCCACGAGCGCTCTAAATATCTATTTTCTCTTAATTGTTTCGATTGTAAAATTCTCGCTGGTTATGAATACCATATAATGATCTTAGTAAAACAACTTTTCATACATAATATTCAGAAAAGAGCCACTGTTGCCCTCAAATTATATAGAGATCAAAGTTGTACTTTTCTTTCCTCATATAAGGGCAACAATTGCCCTTTTTTGAATAACAGTATGCGCCAAGCAGGTGTGAAAAGCAGCATGCGGCAGCAAAATTATTTCCATCTGGGGCGTAAACACTTAAATCCCTCGTTACGATCAAGAGTCTACTTTATTGTACAGTTCGCTTCACTTAGGATTAAAAGCCCTCGAAATATATAATTTTGCTCCCTTAACTCACAATCTACTATGAGTTTTTGCAAACTCTGTCTGAGATGGACCGGCCATAACTTGCTCAATCTACGAGTATGATGGTTCGTGGGTGTGAAACAGAAACACTTTGGGAGATTAAACAGTGTTATATGACAAACATGACTGTCACATCGACAGGATAATTTAGTAACCATTGTAACCAGTCAATGTGTCCAATCGAAACCCCATCATATTGCAAGTTATAAGCTGTTATTGATGCCTTTTCGCTGTCGTATGACTTTGTGAGTATCGAATAGGCCAACCAGAACGCTATTTTTTGAAACGCGATGAATTCATGTTTTAAAACATACTTACGTGCTCTTGAACCGCATGTCTGTGTCATACACATTTTAAATGTAATAAAACGATTCTATTGCTGTTTATATTCACGTACAATACTAAATCTATTAACTAAACCATTAATAATACATCTCCAGGAAGTGCCAAATGCGATAAACTGTAATACTAAGATATATGAACAACAGAAGATACCTACTAATAATTATTGACTCATAAATAGGGTAACAAATAGCTGAAGCACATGGAAGTTTGGAAGTCCACAATTCCACCACCATCACCATATCAGCCCAAAGACGTCCACTGCTGGACATAGGCCTCCCCCAATTTCATGGGAGGTAAATGCCATAATCGCCACACTTGGCATGCGGGTTGGCGATCGCAGTATCTCCACCGCACTCCAGGGATGCTGCTGCCCATCCCACGGTGGTCTGGCCATAATTCCACATATTATACAAATTAAAACAATAAATCCTGACTAAAAATATAAGGCACACATTACGAGGATGCCATTTTCCACGCAAAGGAGTCATCTTTGACTACTGTCCAGATAATTTTCATGATTGATATGTATACTTATGCCAACTTTAAGATTTCTAGTAGTAACGGATCCTGAGTTAAGCTACGGACAGACAGACAGACCGACGGACGTAACATAGCAAAACTATAAGGGTTCTTTTTTTAGTTTTATTTATATATTAATAAGTACAATGGTAGGGACTTAAACATTACATTGCCCCACAAAACTGTAGCAACAGCTTGACTGTGGGATCGGCAGTCTCTCTAATATCTCATCACATAATGGGTGGATGTCGGAGTTTTTTCGTGTCGAATTATTCGCAATCAAGCTTGTCGTTGGATAGTTCTCTAAAAAGGTTGTGGGAGTTAAAAAATTTTAGCTGCGCTAGTCAATCAATGTTGTCGAAAGAACACCAACTTTGCGAATATATTTTCGTTAGTAAATTTTGTGGTACGAGCGAAAGCCGTTTCGTAGTACCTTTACCTTTCATTGATCCTAATACGAATGAGCCTATATTTTCGAAGACTCGTCAAATTGAGATGCCTTCGTCTACTCTCGTTGGAACGCAAGCTGACTAGGCAGTTTTCGGAAGGCTTACGTTTCAGTTATGGATGAATTACAAGCCCAGCGGTCACATAGAAGAGGTAGACAAAACAGTAGCCTCCACAAAACAGTATTGAGAAAATTAATAATATTCCTCATTTTACATTCCTGCGGCCTGGGTCTGTCAGCACACCTCTTCGAGCGGTCTTTGATTCTAGCTGTCGAGATAGCAATAGATTAGAGCTGAATGATACGCTTCTGGCGGGTCCCAAACTGCAGACATCTTTGACATCCTTACCAGATTTTGGTGGCACAAGGTTGTCTTTGCGGGTGACATCAAAGCCGTGTATCATCAGATTGTCGTGCCGGAAGAGGATGCTGAATATCAGCGGATTCTATAGCGTCACTTTTTCGACAGCCTCGTAAAAGATTAGAGGTTTCTTACGGTCACGTATGGGGTCAAACCCAGTCCCTTCCGTGCTCTTCGAAGTACTACCGCGCAGTTAGCTAAGGACTCCGTAGCCTATTACGAGGGGTGATCCATAAGTTTTGATAATCGATATGAACCACCCCGTTAATGATATTCTTTTAATGTGGGCTATACCATGACACTAATCAACATTATATTAGAGTAAAAATATATAAACATTATTCATTTGTTTTTCTGTAATTGCTGAACAAAAAACATCTGAATTGAAAAAATAACAAGATGGCGGGTATAAGAGTTTGTTTTGTAATTATTTGGAGCGGTGTGGAAAACGTCCTGATGCACTAATGAAGAATATTGTAATTTAAAAGAAAGCCTTGGTTTATCATTATGATTTAAAGGATAAGCAAGTTATCTGTGAAATGTTTTTTTTTTATCTCCAGCTATGTCACCAACATTAGGGTGTATTTTTCGACTTCTTCCTTGACTATTGAGGCCTACCAATGAAAACTACGAAATTAGCTTTCACCAATTGAGCTCAAATATTATTGGAGAGTTGTATAACATTATTCTATCAGAGTTGTGTTAAATATTATAAATAGGCTGAAGAAAAAAAATCACGAATTTTCGAGAGAAATTGTACTTCAGAGTCTTCTAATTGACAAAGGTGCTGCTCTTCGAGTACAGATCAGAACTGATAACCGTTCCCATTATTTTTTAGCCCTAACTTTCGACTACTACTTCTCATTCACTTATGTTCAAAACCAACTACATGAAAATCAAGAGCTGGTGATGACTTAGTGAAGGTATAAAATTTGACCTCAAAAAGTAAAATTATTTTTATTGGGGTAAAACAAAACAATCCCTACATAACAATCCCTACATAATTGACGTTAATAAGTATTTGAAAATAAAGAAAGTGTGCATATTGTTTTAAAAATATAACGATTTACATATCTCCCATATTTAATACTGATTATCAAAACTTATGGATCACCCCTCGTATTCTGAGGGTTCGCACATCTTTTGATAGTGATATTTATGTCGATGATATTGTCACAGGCGCTGACTCTATTGAAGAGGATCTACTTATAAGATCAGACATTTCTAAGATATTGTCGTCGGGCGAATTCCATTTGAAAAGAGAACAGAGAATTAAATGGAATAAAGTTAACACTAACATTGTCGTTCGTACTTTGGTTTGTTAATTAATAAACAGACCAAGCTCTTTAAAATAGCCGCGAGGTCGTATCTCAGCTCTACATCCGGGAGCTGATGGTGTTTGTAGAGTCATCACGGTCAGAACAGCTACTGGTCAGTACGAAATGCCGCTCGTGAAATTGTGCCCACTGCCACTGGCTAACTACATTAACATAGTCTAGTTTTAATATTAAATTATCGTATATAGTTTTCGTTTGTACATAAGGCTAGATAGAACTACTTCCTGTGGCCATTACTGATTTTTGCCTTCGAAGACACTCACGAGAAACGTCCAATTTATTATAATTTTCGTGTAAAGTTTCCTCGTTATATAATAGAGGTCAATGTTTTACGCTAATAAGTGCAAATCACATCAAGAGCATGTGTGGGCTGTGTCTTGAAAGGTATTTCTGGTGCGAAACACGGTCGGTAAGTCAGGCTTGCACGTTTCTGTGTAGTAGCGAAGAGTGCCTTCAGAGGTGGTCAGCCCTACGAGCTCCACACCCGGGTGCTTCATGTGAACTTGCACTTATCTATATCTGTCGTATTTGCCAAGTTTAACATTAGTATTGTCGATTTCTCGTTTGTTCGGATATCAGTGATATCAATTGCAGTATGGACTGAATTTATCGCGAAATAGCTTTAGGCCCTCAAAAATCACTTTTATAAGAGACCGCGCGGTGGATTCGCCGGAAGCATCTTGGCATCGAGAATTTACGAACGTAGGACTATCATATCACCTCTCTTGTTACAAAGTACCATACTTTAAATTGATCGCACCTGGCGAATGAGGCCTAGCCAACACTATATTGAATGATTATAAAGCTTAACAAACGCATCCATCATAACAAAACAAATTAGGTTCGACATTAGCACGGCCCTACACATTATTTGTTTTGGTACGCTAATGAACTCGACAGTTGCAATAATGCTAAAACGATATGAACGTAATAATTCAACTACATGGCTACGCTTTGTATGAAAATTCAATCCAAAATATACCCGTTTTTTTGCTCTTGACTATTGTGGTCGACTGGTTGCGGCTGGTTGGTCTTCCCTTCCCCTCCCAGAGCCGGTCACTCCTTACAAATTTGTGCCTCTGGTATATCCGGGTCAGACTTGCTTCCTGGCTGGGTGTAGTATCTATTTTCGTGTAAATTAACCGATATATACTTACAGAAAATTATCTAATATGGTTATGTAACAATACGAATTTAATATATTATGCTCTATTGCACTCGTCAATAAATTGCGACAATAATTATAAATTACTAAACAAAAAACCGAAGAGCGCTCCTAAGCAGAGTTGTAGTGCCTAGGTACTTAACTAATGCCTAACTTTAGCCCATGTCGACACTGACTCATTACTTGGTTAGTGGTAGTTTTTTTGTTAGTGAGAGATTAGTGAGAGTTTGAGAACTAAACAACATGGTGTCAATTATTGGAATTAAAAGGTCATGTAAGCATGCATTGAATAATTAGGTATTAGAATCTAAGCAAAAATAGCATAAACTTAACCGTACTAAACTAATGAAAATACCTTTATTAATTACATTAGCAAAATCTGACACCCAATTAATTATTTGATGTTTCCTATCTAAAAATATGTGTTTTGTTTTGGCTAGCACCTCATTGCGTCATAGATAGAAGGCATGTGGCATAATGTATGGCGTATAATTAAAGCGAATGGCAACAACACAACACAACATAACACGTGTGTGTTGATCTGGCCCGCGCCAAAATGACGTCATCGTTTTCACTTCCAGTGTCTGGTCATGTTTACATTTAGATTCCGATCCGACGTCACAGGAAACAGCAGAATTGCCTTTTTTGGCAAGCGTGAATTTATACAATTAATATGAGCGCTTTTGGCTTGGCTTATTTATTAGTGTTATGAGTAAGATAAAATTACTATGTTGTTGTTTATTTGTGAAGCAACTACACTGATATTAATCTGAGTTCGCTTTTCTATTTTCTTTAGCCAAGGTTCTAGTAGGTTTTAAATACGGCGTAACATTAAGAATACCTACGTTTGCCACTGGACAAACTGGCTGATCACGAATAACAGTTTTAACTTGTGAAACTAAGTTCTTTACTTTCGTCTCAATGTCGAAATGATTATTAATCATCCACATTGTTAAAACTAATTTTAATTTGTTCTATGCGACATCGGAAATGAAATCTGTTTCATGGGAATTCGCTAATATCAAAGTGTGTTCTTGAGATTTGAAATACTATTTTTACGAGTATGCTGTTTGGTCTTGAGCCAAAATTCGATAAAACGTTATTTTTACGGCGTATTATTACTGTCTTACTTTCCTAGTAGCCCGACGGCACATATACGTAAATACGCAATACATTGTGTTAGAAAAATGATGATGAATGATTTATGTTTGCGTATTGACTCGTCGGAGTTCGGTTGCATAAGTATATTGACCAGCCATAATATTACTGCTTTAGCATTATCTGCAGCCCAGACACAATCCGTCATTAATCACATAGTAATATTAGAAAAATCCCAAGAGGTGGAGAAAAATACAGAATCTAATATTACTAAAATACATTTTTAAACTGGCATCAATAAATATTACAAGTTGACATTAAGGTCAATCGATGGTTCTGACCTTGCTGGCACCTTCACGAAAATAAAATGTATCCGAAAAGACATTTATTTTCTCATCATAAATTAAAGTAACAACAACATCCGGTGCTACATCAAAAACTATGACATACAATTTATTATACATAATTTTAGACTTAAAATATGTTAATAGCGCCGATACGACGATTTAAGGAAAAGCGTCGAACCCTTTTTAATCAGATAGGTTAATAATATACTTGTAAGTTTAATGGACTACTTTCATCCGGCTGGACTAGTGTATGTACTCATTCACCGTCTTTTTATATATTTTTTCCTTGCCAATATCATTTTGACTATCTAACGGAACTATCCCTATCCTGATATTGTCAAGATTAAACTATTGTGATATTGTCTATGCTGGCTGCATTACTGGTCGTACAAAAAAGCTCATACAACGAGTGCAAAACGCATGCATTCGTTTCTGTTTTCGAGTCCCTCCCCGCTCCCATATCACTCCATACTTGAACGCCGCTGGTCTGCTGAACATGCCTGCACGCAGGCGCCTGCACCTCGCCACTCTTCTTTTTGGCATAGTGCGGTCTGGGGTCCCAGCATATTTGCTGAATAAACTTTTATGGCCCAAAAGTGCGCGCAGGTGTAAGGCAATGGTTCTGGTGGCTAAGCATCGAACCGCGGCGTTTCGAGGAAGTTTCAGATTTGCGGCGTCCAAGTGTTGGAATGATCTCCCTCCACCTATCCAAGCAGCGTCTAGCAAGTATACCTTTAAGCGCAAGCGTAAGGGCTATTTGTTGACGCTCCAAAAATCCAATTCCTAACCCATCCAGCACATAAAATATCCCCACTTTATTTCTTTTTCCCTTACGTTCTTCTTCTCTTGTAGCTTCCTATAATTGTTTCGCTCTGAAGCTGTTATTTGTTTTTAGCGTGTGACATTTTTTATTATTATTATTATTATTGTTATACCGTCTTCATCATTATCGCACTTTGAATCTTCCTGCTCGGTCGGTAATGAACTCTGCCAATTCAAATTATTTTAAGAATATTATGTTTTTAAGTATATTATTATGATTATATTAATATGATTTATTTATTATGTGTACCTTTTATATATTATGTTGTGTTGCGTTCCGTGGGTCACGTACGGTGCTGTCTGAAAACCAGCGCTGCAGGTGTCTGACACCTCAGCATAATGCTGAGACAGCAACCGATTCACTGCCGCGAAGACACACGTTATTGTGTTGAATGTGCGTTTTTTTTCCTTTTTCTTGTATCTGTGTGTCTTTTGTTTTGTGTAGTGAATAAATGTCTTCTATCTATCTATCTATCATGTGTATTTTAATTCGTCATCTTCATCATCATATCAGCTGAGGGCCGTCCACTGCTGGACATAAGCCTCCCCCTGAGAGTGCTGCAATGATTGGTCTTGCGCTACCATTACCCCCCCCCCCCCCCCACCCCCCGCGCGCTACTTAGCACCCCTGCCCCGCTAGTGCCCTGACCTGACCGCTACCATAACTAGGGCACCGGGGGTCGCCGGAACCGCGGGGCCGTTACTGGAAGGTGTACGCCAAAAAAACCGCAAATCGATGTACAGTTTAGCCGTTTGGTACACACATACTAGAGGTCAAAACTAAATTTTTGGCCCGCAGTTCCTAACACGAATTCCCTTAGGAGGGGAGTACCGCTTCATTCTTTTTTTAGTATGAGAATTTTTTTTTTTAGAAACCTATCATGTGTGGTATTATATCAAAGGTTTTAGGTTTAGGTTAAGGCGATTCTATAAATATACGACATCATTACATTTCAGCCATTTTTTAAATTATAACAAAAATAATTTTCAAGACATACCAACTTTGGGCTCCTCCAGGTGCGATATGGCTGAATTTTTTTGGTAAAATATACCACAAATGATACGTGATATCCTCATATTTAACCTCAAGAAAGCAATTTAGAAACTAATATCATTTAGTATTTTTTTTTAATTTTTCAATATTACAAATTGACACAGTACCTACTTTACGAGACTAATATTATATACGTAAAATGATACGTAATATCCATATATCCAACGGGGAATACCTTTTAACCCTTTAACTGTGCTTTTTCAACAGTTGGTATAGTTTGTTTAGTTTTTCACACGTACTTATATCAAAAATAATTTTCAAAACATACCAAATTTGGGCTCCTCCAGATGCGATATGGCTGAATTTTTTTGTAAAGTATACCACAAATGATACATGATATCCTCATATCTAACCTCAAGAAAGCAATTTAGAAAATATTTTCATTTAGTATTTTTTTTTTACTTTTCAATGTTATAAACTGACACAGTTCTACTTCAGTACCTATTTTACGAGACTATAATATGACTGAAGTAGAACTGTGTCACTTTGAAATATTGAAAATTTAAAATAAAAACTAAATGAAATTATTTTCAATATTGCTTTCTTAGGGTTAGATATGAGGATGTCACGTACCATTTGTGGTATATTGTACAAATAAAAAAATCTGCCATATCGTATCTGAAGGAGCCCGAACTTGGTATGTTTTGAAAGTTATTGTTAAAAAAATGGCTCAAATATAATATATAAGTATTTATGATGTGGTATATTTCTAGAATTGCCTTAAAAATCCCTTTCATATGATACCACACACGATAGGTTTCACGAAAAATTTCCCTTAGGAGGGGTCCTAAAGGGATTTTTTTAAAGAACTGCGGGTCAAAAAGTTTGATTTGCGGTTATTTCGTTGGAATTGGGCTCGTACGCCGTCCACTACGTGCCTTAATTGTGTTTCGACCAAGACCACCGGGGAATGGGCAGCAGCATTCCTTGAGTGCGGTGGAGATACTGCGATCGCCAACCCGCATGCCAAGCGTGGCGATTATGGCATTTCCCCCCATGAAATTGGGCTGATATGGTGGTGGTGGTAAGCCACAATTGCCACGCTTTTGACTTTGCAGGTTCGCGATCGCAGTATCTCCACCGCACTCCAGGGGTGTTATTCACAAACTAACACTTGTTATTGCAGCTAGTGCGGTTCCGGGTGCCGCCGCGGCACGGGTCGCGCTCCGCAGCGCTGTTCGCCGTGCCGACGTGCGCGACCAACGCCGGCGTGCGGGCGCCGGTGCGACGCATGTGTGACGCGTACAATAAGGCTCTTGTCTCGGTTGACATCTTTAACACGTCCATAAGCCGTTACAAAAAAGAACTGCTTGAAATTGTCTCTGGTGACAGTGGTGACTAATACTAATATTAGTATTAATATTTAAGATTCTAGTTAAGCATTATTCATTTAGGTATACAAAGAAAAATTTAAAAAAACATATGTGGTATAGGAGTAGTAACATTGTAGCATTAAATTTTAAATTGTAAACCCTTGTCTAACTATAACTTTGTGTAAAACATAAGTGCATACCCTTTTAACGAATGTAACTAATAGCATTTAGTCATAAATCGTAAACTAAGTTTTATGTTTTAGTGGGAACTGTTGAGGAGTTAAATGCATGTCCATTTGTAGTCTAGGTTTTAAGTTGTTTCTATGTACATTTGGCTCTGTTTGTTCTCCAAATAAATAAATAAATAATAAATAAATAAACACGTCCTCACCTCTCACCTCACCTCTTCTTATATGGAAACTATCGAAATTTGACAAATGACATTTGACAGTTTCCATATTAAAACGGGTAAGGTGTGAGGTGACAGGTGAGGACGAGTCCGTTTGTGAATAAGAGGGCAGGGATGCTGCTGCTCATACTCGGGTCCGTTTTTTTAATTCGTAATAATAATAATCCGGGTGTGATCAGCTTGCTAACGGCGAGTACTTGTACAGACATAACTTGGTAGCCAAGATTATCCACCAGCAGCTTGCTCTTCTGTACGGTCTTGTGGACTTCGAAGTGCTGTACATAAAGTACACACCTGCGCCAGTTCTCGAAAATGGTCGTGCCACGCTCTATTGGGATCGATCTGTCATCACGGACAGGACTATTATAGCCAACAAACCTGTTATCGTGGTGACAGATCGATTGAAGCGCCAGGCAGTGCTCGTCGATATCACCATCCCCCATCATGAGAACCTCGTAAAGGCCGAGAAGGACCAGACTAGTAATTACCTAGACCTGGCACACGAGGTAACCGCCATGTGGAACGTTGATTCGACGATCATTGTCCCGATAGTCGTTTCTGCGAACGGCCTAATTACGAAGAGTGTCGACCAACACCTTGAGAGACTCTCGCTAGATGGTTGGGTCAAGGGTCAGATACAGGAGGCGGTACTCCTGGACACGGCGCGGATAGTCAGGAGGTTCCTCTCTCTGTCCTAGTAGTAGTGTAGGTAGGCCCTGCCTCGCTGCCGGCGGCACCCTAGGTTAGGTTCTTATAATGATTTTATGTTTGGTAAATATTGTTTTATATTTTACTTTTTATAGAAATATTATAAAAACCCAATCTAAGACATGAAATGAATAAAGATAATAATTAATTCTATTTAGATTAGAATATAATCTCAATAACAGACACAACATACTACACTGCGCTCTTACAAGTATAAGAAACGTCATGTTTCTATTCCCACAGGCTGAACAAGCACTGCAGACACGAAATGACTCATGCATGAAATCGGGACGCGCCAGGTGAAGCATCCGAGAATTTTTTCATTTCTTTCAGGTGCAAGGCTAAGTATTTTGGTGAATTGTATTTAGGAACCGCTACCATAGACGAATTTAAAGGGACTTTTCAAAGGAAATTTATTTTTGTCACTGACTTTGGCTTTTTCTTTTACTTCATTTTGAGTGAAGCGAGAGTAATTTTCGTGACCTCCTGGTATATTCCAGTAGTATCTAAGTTTGTTACAGTCGAGTAATAACCTCGGAATGCCTGATGAATCATTTGAACTTGGGTCCATTTCCAAGCGACAAAATTGACTATTTTGGGCCTGTTGAGCCATCGTGAGTGGGATGGAAATGGTTGCATTAAGAAAGAGCTGATGTCCCAGCTCTTATTATTTTTGAAGTGTAAATAAATCAAATGCGCTACTCTAAAATTAAAGAATGTGACATTTGTTTGGTTTTACGCGTATGTAGTAAAAAAAAATAATAGCGTACAATCTTACACAAATCAAACAGTCTCATATAAGGCTTGTGTTGTGTGTCATAGCCGATGATATACTTATTTAATAGATTCACGATAGAAAACATGCAACTCTCCGAAACAAAATTAAATATTAGTGCTCATCAAATACACAACTGCTCTTAGCGGGATTCAAACCCGGAGCTTCGTAATGCCAGTATAAATAAAGTAAATAATGACTAAGTACCGGACGTAGTTTTGGAATAAGACTTTAATTACGTATCAACATGAAACATTCACAAGCTTGTTCTTCGCTCGTTCTAACAAAGTAGCTATGACATGAGGCGGTAAAACAACTAATAAATATCATGACGCCATGGTTTACCTACGCATATAACGCGTCTTGTTTGTTATTAAATAACTAATAAAGGTTAAAAGAACGAGTGCAAATTCTGCAGTTAACTCATTTCCTTCACATACTATTCGTATTATTAAATAAAAAAGAACTTTAACGATGTGGTATAAGGTCTGTTTTTAGGATGGTGTGGTAGTGAAAGATACGAGTTCGAGACAGCAAAGTGTGAAGTCCCGATATATCGCGTCCGGGAGCGACGGCTCGCGCGTGCGCGCTTTGGGAAACGTGACTTGAGATCACAGATTAGAGTAGAATGATTAAAAAAGGACGTTTGTAAGGGATTGAGATGGGTATATTTTCAGTTTTATGGGCGCCTAAGTTGTTTTAACCAGCTCATTTATTTGATTTGGTTAAAACAACCTGAATAACTGACACGATTGTGAACAAAGTGACAAAAAATTTGCAGACGTTACAAATGTACTTAACTAACATCAGTTGATGTATAGGGCTATTAGATCTTGCTGGTTTTATTTACGATATAACAAATACTCTGAATTCCGCCACAACATATGGTTATCTAAGGTAAATTGAATTTCGAAATGGTTCATTGTAATAGGTGTACGATATACTTAGGCTTCTCGCAATTAATTAAAGATGTCCGTCTAATACCTACTCGTATGTTCCATTTCCATCCTTGTATGTTTAATCATATCATATGTGGCATCGCACGTATTTTGTCCTTAATATTCAAACTGATCATTTTGGACATGCATTATCGTCTCATGAAAACGTAGCCCATATGAAAATTTGAGTAATTCATGAGTAATTCTATAATTTTTCCCCCCTATGTTTTATTTTGTGTAACAATTACTGTACTTTTTTCAACTTTTTCTATATTGCTTTCACTTGTATTACACTTGTATTATATAATCGAGTGTATGAGTGAAAGTAGTGCACATCTGTACACTACATTATGAGTCAAGGTTGACAGTCCGTCTGTCTAATTTTATTTCTTTTTCTAGGACAAGCCTAACTTCCGCGATCCAGTCCCAAGGCCGAAGGAAGGTCGTGAGATAAATTCTTCTGACTGTATTTTATTTTTTCTAACGTCAAACAAAAAAAAATTGTAGGACGTACGAGTAATATTGCCATTTATGTGCAGATGCTAAATTGTATAGCAGTCAGTATTACTTTTGTTTTCGACTTATGGCTATGGCTTTACATGCAGCGAGCTTTTTAGTATTTATCTTTTTGCTATAAGCGTTAGTATATAGGACTACGTTAGGAGGCCTAATAAAATAACGCAGTGTTATTTTCGATTTTATTATAAGGGCACAATCATTGTTCTGAATTTGTAAACAAGACAAAAGCTACAATTCCAATGAATAATTGAATAAATGATTTAGCATGAAAGCGAAGATATCAAATATTTACACATGGATACCTCATGATCTGTGGAACTACATATACTGTATGAAGGTATTAATGCAGGATTCCGTGCTCAAGCTCGAAGCAAAATTGACCGCGTATCAATATTGCTGATCATCGATCAACGCAGCACGCGTCAAATTTTTTATTGAAATAATTTTTAAGAAAAAAAAACCGACTTTAATGGGGGAGGCCGGTGAAAGATTATTATACTTAGATGGTGCACTCTTAGATTCCATACAATAAAATAAAAATGGCTATAAGTATGTTTATAATGGTAGAAGACTAAGTCCCTCAATTCCTCGTGGAATCATGGAAAAACCTTGCTTGCTTGACAAACAAAACGAAGAGAACAAATCGCCAAACGTGAATTACGCGTCATTGAAGAGTTCCGTTCTGATCATCATCAGCAGTTCCACTTCAGCCAATGTCACTTTTATGAATGAAAATGCTTGATTAGTTCATGAAAATACTAAAATCACTATTTGTTTGCCCTTAAGATTTGAGGAGTTCCCTCAATTCCTGATGGATCCCATCATCAAAAATCGAGCATGACAACAATTAATCGTGAAAATAGAACTTGCTTAACAAACACAGCTAGACAAATCGCCAAACTTGAACTTTTCGTCGTTGAAGAGTTCTGTTATGATCATCATCAGCAGTTCCAGTTCATCAAATGTCACATTTTTGTATGATAATGCTCGATTTGTTGATAAAAACACAAAAATCACTATATGTTTGCGTTTAATATTTGAGGAGTTCCCTCAATTCCTCATGGATCCCATCATCAGAAATCAAGCATGACAGAATTAATCGTAAAAATAGAACTTGCTTGATAAACACAGCTAGGAGGACAAATCGCCAAACGTGAACTTTTCGTTGTTGAAGAGTTCTGTTCTGATCATCATCAGCAGTTCCACTTCATCCAATGTCACATTTTTAGATGAAAATGCTTGACTTGTTGATAAAAACACAAAAATCACTATATGTTTTCCTTAAAGATACGAGGAGTTCCCTCAATACCTCATGGATCCCATAATCAGAACTGCGTTTTGACAAAAACGGGACCAACTTGAATATATATACTTACAACAAAAAAAGAATTTTCCAAATCAGTTACGAAATGACGGAGTAATGGAGTAACAAACATTAAAAAAAGCATACAACCGAATTGATAACCTCCTCTTTTGAAATCTTGAAGTCGGTTAAAAAGTGACAATCAACGTACTATCGAGTGGGGTACCATTGAATAAGGATTTTAAATTATGATTAGATTAAAAAAACAAGTTATCCTCGGCAATACGTCGATATTCACTTTTATCAATAAATACTAGTGGCTGTGTGAGCTGTAGACCTCGCAAAAAAAAATCATTTTTCTTCCAAATTTAAAAAATTCCGAAAAATGACTCGACAGAAAAAAAATATTGAACCTGCTCACAAAATTTCACGAGAATCGGTTGAGAAATGCGACCTGTAGAGGAGAACATCCGGACAGGCAGACAGACAGACATACAAAATATTTTTTATAGAAAGCTGAAACGGAGACGCTTCGCTCGCTCGGTCAAAAATATGCACGTTCACCATTGACCAGCGAATTTAATACACGTTCTGTTTAGCTTTTTACAAGATTTTATTTAACTTGCTCTGTTAGTTATTTAATATACTGTATGTGTATGTATGCGGAACAAATTTTGCAACTGAATTTCAGACCAGTTATCCTTAACCGATTGAGCTAAAATTTGGCATACTTACTAGTATGTAAGTTCGGTGACAATGCAATATACCACCGAGCTGATCTGATGCTGGAGACAGAAGGCGGACATAGCAACTCCTAAATTTTATACGATAAACCCGTCGTATTACTCCGGGCGGCTTGAGAACTTCTAACAGTCAAGTTGCACACTCACTTCACAAGCCTAATCCCAATAAGGTCTAGTTTCCCCCTCGGGTTGGAAGGTCAGATGGCAGTCGCTTCCGTAAAAACTAGTACCTACGCCAATTCTTGGGATTAGGTAGCGGACCCCAGGCATCCTTCAGGATGCAACTGTACTGGGAATAACGCTAGGAGGATGATGAAACCCGTCGTGTTTGAGTCCATTAGAAACCTTTCAACGAGTAGTTCATGACTGTGGAAAAAAAGTACAGTCGGCAATAAAAGCAGGTACCGAAAATGTTTTTTTAACCTACTTCAAAAAAAGAGGAGACTATCAATTTAACTGTATTTTTTTTATGTTTGTTACCTCAGAACTTTCGAATGGGTAAACCGATTGTGATGATTCTTTTCTTATTTGAAAGCTGGTGCTTCCCGTATGGTCCCATATTAATTTGGTCTAGTTCTGACAATGGCATCCATGAGAAAACCTTATAAGTCTTAAGTTTGCATTAAGTATGTGCAGGATAAATGGACGAATAACTCGGTTGAAGTCGGTTTTTTTTTGTTAAAATTATTTGATAGAAACTTATTATAATATTTATTTAGGAAATCACAGTTTAAATTTTGTAGTTGCTTTCATTTTGTATTCAAGAACTTGGAAGCTGAGTGAGTTTGTCAAATAAAGCGACAAACAAATCACGGCGGCGGCGGTTATATTTAACATTTTTTATTCCGTAACTGGGATGTAAAACAATATGATATCAAATGCGGTGGCAATCACGGCTAACATACTCGTATATTTAACATCATATTTTGATTCGGAACTCGAAAGCAGACCAAGATACTATGGGGATGGGGTACCAAGCAAATCCGAGTTAACATTTCGTAGACTCGACATACTCGTATATTCAGCATCATTTTTTATTCCGGAACTCGGGAGCATGTAAAGATGCCATGCAAATCCTAGGTCCGCAACATTTCGTAGATTTGACATAATTAACATCATTTTCTGTTCCGGAACTCGGAAGCAAAACAAGATGTTATCAAATGGTCAAGCCAATCGCGGTCGGCGAGGCTCAGCCTTGGCGCTGGGCGGGCGTGGGGGCGGGCGCTCTCGGGCGGCGGCCGGGCCGGCCAGTGCGCGCCTGCCCCGGTCCGACACTCGACGTCGGCTCGTCAACGAACACACACAATAAACGACCACTATATTATCGGTAAGGCAGTGTTACCTAAGCGCTAAAGTGTACCTACAAGTAAGTCTAATTGTAAAGTGAACGTGACGTGTCTAGTTGTTAGATCACTTGAAATGTGCCGAATTTCATGGATTGATCGATAGGTTTTTTGTGAAAAATACCCGGTTTACAGTGCGTAATTTAAATTAAAACAAAACAATGTATTAGTTAATTTTTAATAACATAAATTACTTAATAACATAAATTCAATAAGACTTCCAACCAAACACACGATTAGAAACTCTTCAGACGTGTGTCGTGTCATTTATTTCGTAATTCAAGGCTTATAGGTATATCTCTCCAACTTAACAATTACAATTCCACGTGCATAGGTGAAGGCAGAAGTGAAAAGCAATCCAGCAACCACTTTTACTCATGAAGCCAGCATTGTACGTCACGTTTTCAGATGGCACTTCTCACGACGATGAAAGGGCGAGTTGTCCCAGTGTCTGGAAGCTATCAGGTATCGATGCACCTGCGCGCGAACACGATACGATCTATTTCAGGCGCCCGCGCCGCGCGCCAAATTTGCTATCCCGCCAAATAGACGCGCGCCGAGTATTTTCGTAACTGTTTCACAACCTCACTTTTTCTACTAGAGTAAGTTGGATGTGAATGGTTGAGACACGACTGACTAGGCCTAAGATAAAAACTAAGTGTGTTTTGGTTATACATTTTTTCTCATGAAAGCTTACTCTGGTCTTGCCGGGAACTGAGAACCGTGCTATAGATACGTATAGTCGTAAATGTCAGAATTAATCGAATAAATCGAAACAACCAAACATTTCTTCTGAAAATAGCTTAGAAAGACTCTTCTATTAGTCTGAATATTTTAGAGTTTTAGTAATTAGTTCGACGATATAAAAGAAAAGAATCGCAGCGAAGTTTACAATAAAAATAACAATTAATAGTAACTTAGAGATGTATAAGGCCTCTATGATAGATACAAAATATTCAGTTAAAATTATACATAATCAATATTTCTTGGAGATGTATAAAAATCAGTAACTAGGATTACGAGCTTTTTTCATATTTTTTTAGAACGTCCTGGTTTACGTTTCCGGACTGTTTATGGCAAAACATATTTGACATTGGCCTTCATTCTTGACCAAGATGAAGTATAGTGAGCCGTTTAGAAGGATGTGATGATCGATGAGGTTATGCCTGATTCCGTGTTAATATTGCTGGTGGCAACGCCTTTCTTTATTTCTTTCAGTTTAAGGCTATTATTATTAGTAATTAGTTTAGTTTTAGTAATAGTTTCAACGGTTATCGATTTGTAGGTATCTCCAATAATAAGTACTTACACATGTTTAATAACACAAATAACATACCTCTTTTAGTAATGAAAATTTAAAATAATACATTGCGTTAAATACCTATGTAATTTTTTTATATAAATATTTAATTTGTCATCAAATATTTAATTGGACATTTTTTTTAATATTAAATTAACTGTAAACGTCTTGTTTGCTTCGTAGCACCTTCCATGCGTAGTAGCGTAGCGCCTCCGTAGACAGCTACGATGGTTTTTTAATTCTTAAAATATTCCGACGTGTTTACAAAACTGTTAAATAAAATAAGCGAATGTTAATATTTTAGATACAGTTAGCCTCAAAAGTAGCCCAAAAGCTCTTATTACAGAATAAGTAATAGACTTTTGACGTCTTCATGATTAAATAAATAAATATTGGGGCACAAATCGATTACACAAACATTATACTGTGGGTACTAGACGACGATATGCATAATTATAAAGATAAATACATAAAAAACATGGAAGACTCAGGAACAAATATTCGTGCTTATTGCACAAATGATGCCCTGACTGGGATTCGAACCCGATTCGTAGCCAAATCTGATGTTGACTGTATTTAATTGTACACAATATGCGTATAACGTCATTCAAATTAGCTTTCACTGTAGCTTCGTTTTTACTACGAATTGCATGCATTTAGAAAATTTGACATACTGTAAACGTTTGAGCTATAGCTACTAACTTTAGGTAGTAAATGTACGTACTTCAAAATCATACTGGATTACTGGATGCATTCCAGGCACGTTCGTATCTATTAAATAGCCGTTCTTAAGTCGATTCTGATGAATGGTACCGTTCTAAATTTGAACCAGTGACGTTCGTTGCTTTATAATTGAAACCCAATGGTTATGTTATTACTCGGCGTGGGCGAAATACTGGCCATTTAGCAGTGGTTTACGGATATTTCCATAATTCTAAACAGTTTTATGGCTCAATGAATGCGATCAGTGCATGCCCTCGAAGGGAGGCATAAACAACAAGGGAATGAATGAGCTTTGAAATGCGGGGTGTAATTTAAAAGTCAAGTCTGTGTTTATGCGTATACAAATGCTGCCTATCGTCAAACTCCAGGAAATCATTGACTGAAAAGTCTTAATGACACGTTGTTTATGTATAAGGCCTTATTAAGTTAGGTATAAGGCCACACGTATCCTCATAACGTCCAACATAAGAATTTGGTCAGTGAATACCAAAACATGTTGTTTATGTCCTTGTTGAGATGATGAGTCGAATGCAACTTTAAATGTGTTATGAAAGAGCTAAATTCTAATAAATGTGTGTAACCTACATTCTATAGCAAATATACAATAACCAGCAAAATAATAATTAAAAACTGCGTTCTATACTGCGATCGCCAACCCGCATACCAAGCGTGGTGATTTTGGCATTTACACCCCATAAAATTGGGGGAGGCCTATGTCCAGCAGTGGACGTCCTACAACTGATATGGTGGTGGTGGTGGTAATAATTAAAAAACCCGACTGCGTAAAAAAATGTATTTAGTGACATTTGGACAATTAAGACGCATCGATTGACTTAAGAATCATCAAAATCAGCCGACGCGTTTCGTCTCTATAGTGCCACAACGGAACAAACATACATACATAGACTGTTAAACACATTACCCTCCTTTGCGTCGCGCAGTCGGGTAAATACCAACTCATGCGTTCTGAAATAAAACGAAAACGTATCAGCAATCCCTATCAGTTTGTCATCGGGCTAAAACCGGAGTTTACGTAATCGAACTTGCGGCAGGCCGCTGACTTACCCGCGGAGAAACTCGCAGCAAGGTCGCCACAATCTCAAAAATAGCCGAGCGACGAGCAGACATTCGTAAAAACGAATTTTCAAGTTTCTCTCGACACGGGGAGTTGGCCGCGGCCCAAGAGCGGGCTGCGGCTATTTACGGCCCCGCGACCATTCCACGTCATTGCTCTATTTACGAGATACTAGCACGCTATTGTACTCAATTATGTCACCTACAACACAGCGACATCATATACACTAGGTTAATGCTGGAACAACATACACAAAAAGTTAATGCTGGAACAACATACACACAAACTCACTTCATTATTCCCGAAAAGGTAGAGCCCATGAAAATATTTTTTTAGTAGCACTTCTTGCAATTGTAGGTTTAAAGACGAAGAAAATGCAATATTGCACTGATAGGTTGTCTGTCCATCTCCCACATCCTTATTCCCAAAGTCGATTACGACAGAAGAACACTAGAACAACGACATAAACAAAAGCCGCTCCAAATAAAATGCTACATGAAATATTTCCCGTTTGTTTCAGACCACGAGCACGACATAAACCATCAAAATGTTTAAAAGTCATTTAGAAATGATTGGCAGAAATGAGACGGCATCGAAGAAAGCCAGATTTTGGCAGTCCTTCGTCCGTTCTCTTAAAGGTAAGAACTATTCGTAAAATGTACATATTTAAAGTTAATAAAAAAATCACGTAAAATGAACATATTTAAAGTTAATAAAAAAACACATCCGTTTGGTTTTTATACAACGACGGTTGCAAACAAGCTTACGGCCTGCCTTTTAGTAAGCAGACACCCGTAGCCTATAGACGCTTGCTACTCCAGAAGAAGGGCGTTGCCGACCCTTTATTAACTTGTGGATTCGTTGTGTTGACAACTAGAGATATATGCAGGTCCCACACTCCCAACACAGCGCATCTTCAAGAGCTCTGACGACCAAAACATTCGATAGAAAAATACCTGGATCATAACCAGATTTAGATTCGCGTCTTTCCTGTACACATATCTAAAGTTAAGGGCTAGAGGGCCTTATTTTTGTTGGACTCGTAATCCGCTAAACGACATCTCAGATCCTTTGAATCTATGTTATAAAAACATAACTTGTACGAGTACATTATCCTTTAACTATTGACCTATATGATGATTGACCACAAGAGAGACGAATTTAGTTATTCCAACAGTATATGACCCTGTACGAGCATGTAAGGAAGATCGCAGAGGAAGAGGACAATCCTCGATCTACCGGCTCTAAAGACACGTATTCCCCCAGGATCGGAAGACATCAGAGCCGAGGAGAGGTACAAGCCCACGCGCCGCAGCGTGTTCCCCGAGCTGACTTACCCCTACACGAAGTCCATCTACGACGACCCCGTCGCAGCCGCCGAGCGCATCACCGTCCCCGGCTACCGCTACCTGCCGGTCCACCGCGACGTCTACGGGTACTCCCCACGCGCCATCTACGCACACAACTACCCTAGCTCCCTCGATCGGTACAGGCCAGGTCAGTAGCTTCAGTTTTACTGTGCAACACTGTCCAGCTGAGGTGAAAATTCCTGCGATACGATGGCGGGGCTTATCTTTAGTAAAATCAGTTCACTTGAGTGAATGATGCGGATTGCCAATGTCCAAAATGGTTGAATTTCACTAATTAATAAATTCGGCACATTTTATACACTTTTCCGTTCAGTAAACAGACGATGAAACTGAACTAATAATTAATCGTCTTGTTTTACCTTTACAACGCTAATAAGAAAGTACTCGTAACGAATACTTTATCTTGTCGGTTATCAATGTTATCAACCACCACCACGGTAATATAGAGGTAATTAGGTATAAATAGAAAGCTGTCCCAACAGGAATTTTCACCTGAAACTGGTTAGCTTTACAAAACACATACATAACACGAAGCTTGCCGATCATTTGCCACGCTATAAACCGAATATGTTCGTCACTAACTGAAGATCTTAATAGACAAAATGTATTTAATCGGTAACTTTTTTTTTACCTGGGGAAATGCGCTACACTGACTACACTTAATTTATTGCCAGAATAAATCTTGCAGGCACTGATTTGTTACGTGTTATTTTACGTACCTAATTAAGTGGATGAGCTGTGATAAAAAGTTACATGTATGTACACCTACATACGAGAACGCTATAAATGTTATGAAGGATAGGACTAACATTTTTCACTGTCGACTCTGTCATTACAATAGCGTGTTGTAGACGAAGCGTTCCTAATGATTCGTAACAAAAGGTCAGACTGTAAATACGTCCAACACGAAAATAGAACATTGTATTGGAGTGATGAAAGATAACCCCATGTTCAATATAGGAAGCTGGTAATTGATTGGCAAGTGCATCTAACAACAATACTACACTTTCGGCATTTGGCAATCGACACGAAGTTTTTATCCCCGGAAATTACGAATCACATTGATGGAAGGTTAATTGTAGATAAACCAAACTTTCTAACAAACATTTTTTTCACTGTACAAAGAGCTTGATTGTCAGCTTGCTTGAGCAATTGTTTTAACGGACAGTAGGTACACCACTACCAACCAAGTATGTTAGTTCACATTGGCATTCAACTTTAATTGTTTCAGCATAAAACATCTACGGCCTGTAATATTATAATTTGGAACATCATATGCGGTCGCCGCACCACTCTTTGTTGTCATTTTCGTGACTTCATCTTGTATTGGAACCAACTTGCCCTTTGAAATGATCAACATTCATTTTATCACATTAAATATGCGGCTGTATTATAACATCACAAGACCATTATAATATAATATGAGGTAAACCTCTATAACATTGCGGGTTATTCTGCTGTTAATATTTTACTTTGTAATAATATTTTATAAATAAATTGTTGGAATTATTATATCGACGCGAACCCTGTCGAAGGCTCGAAGATATCATTCGAAAGATCGATTAACACTACATGGAGTCACACAATCACAGACATATCGAATAGTCTTGCAAAAAATATCTGACTAAGTGTATTTGTTTATGTGGGTACATTCATATTTTACGTTTGTAAAGTTACGTAAATGTCAAATGTCGAACAAGTTGTCTGTTTCATTTGCTGTCTCATGTCGTGATGCCACCGCTTCGTCGGCTCTACGTAATAATATATGTTGGCATTAGATGTTTGCTTGCCGTTGCAACTCACATATATTTATGCTATCATGGCTAATAATCGCATGTGTCATATATTAGAAATCACCTCTCTCTCACATAACATATAACTTCACACGTCCATGTATGTTATATCGACCTCACTGTTTATATCTACCGATCTTCTAGCATTTGTCAGGTGTCGCATTTTGTCTATCAACACATTCCCCCTATTTATGTAAATATACATATAATTAATATCCTCCATTATATTTAGGCTTGGTTGCACCAAACCGTCTGTAATCGTAAGCTGTGTTCGTTAAAATTCCAATGTATGGAAAGTTTGACAAGTTTCTATCGGATGACAGCTGCTGGCGCCATATTTAACGTTGACCAGTCTGTGATCGTAAGTCGGTGCAACCCAGCCTTAATCTACTTTCCACGGATGTCATGAAGAGGTGAGTTCTACGTTGCTATATTTATTTACGTACAGAGATTCATATTATCATTTATTCTAACGCTTACGCTGTGAAACCTTACTAACTTTCTATATCATATTTATTTAGTACACGCCCATATAAAAATGGTTGTAATTCTCATAGCGTGTATTTTATATCAAAAACTAGGATTCTCAAGGATTTTCTTACCAACTTAGAACACTAGAACAAATCTTTCTAACGTCAACATCCTATTCAAAGGATTAACTAGAGTGTGTTTGATATCGAACCTTCTTTTTGGTTTTCCTTAATTTTCCCAAGTTTTTACGTACGATGGCATAACATTATATTTTGTATTTAGTGTACCACGTACCGAGGCGTGTGCGACGAGGCGTCGATCCCTTCGACGCGCATAAGGCGTGGCAGGACCATCTCGACCGCCTGGCCGCCATCGACCGCCTGTACCCCTCCCGCTACGGTCTCTACCTCAAGGACCGGGCATACCCCATCACCGACCTGAGCGCGCCCGTCAGCAGCCCCCTGGCACCCAAGAGCCTGAAAGGAATCGAATATGAACCCGACAGCAAGCCTCACTGGGGAACAGGTAAATACTAAACAGCTATAAGCACGACACGCCCTAGGTTAAGGCGCTACACGTGTTAGCCACGATGATATCCGACACGGGACGGCCGCTGATCTTTCAGGTCCCTTATTAATTGTATAGACAATCCTGCTACAAATGCGCGGCCGTCCTTGTGGAGTTCTTGCGGGTAATGTGTAGAGCTGTTAGAGTAAGTCCCACCGCAGTTAGGCTGTTCGTTATTAACAAGAAAAATCCATACCAAGTCTTTCTTGGTGTCTCGGAAAGACTGATTGCTTTGTTCAATCACAAACAGGTCAACTGTGGTTAAGGTTCTGTTCCACATTATGAGCCGTGATTCGATGCCAAGTATCTTGTTAGTTATTTAACTAAGAATGTATCCAGTTCTAGTCGAACCGCAGTGATTCATGTGGAAACAGCAAATCGTTAAATACTAAAATAGCGACTGCATTCACCTGTTCGATTCGATCCTCATTGAATCTAATTTGAGTTGAATGTTGAAGTCTTAGAATTATATTTGCAAGAGTGTTATGATCAGTACTTAAATGCTGATAGGTACTTAATTTCCTATCAACAATATTTGTGAAACATTTTTTTCTAAATTATTTTGTACTTATCATTGTAAATTAGTTCATCAATTTGTTAAATATAAGTTTAAATAAACTTTCAAATGCTTTACCTACAAACATTGTAAATGGACATACTCAACACGTCATACATATTTTCTATAGTAAAAACTTTTATTACGCCAACTAACCCGATACGAATTTGTATTAAAACATAAAAGACCAATCCGTGTTTTGATTTAGTAGTTTAGTACCTTCCAAATTACTGTTTAGTACCTTCCAAAATACTGTATTGTACCTACCAATCACTCAAGCATACATTCTACAAACAGACATGCCTACAAAACTGATATTTTTTTAGGCAATAGTTTTATTTTAAACGTAGTCACCCATATAATTGTTAATACAATCAAGCATATGCATGGAAGCAGCATTGTAAAAAGCTATTCACAGCCAAAATTCAAATCCAGTTTTTTTTAAGAACAACTACACTCCGAATTTTTTTAATGATCCTTAGATCTCTTATAAACTTTGGCATAAAATTTTGGCACAGTTCCCATCTCCCGGAGATCCTTTGTAATGGAAAAAAAAAACACCTATCTTACTCCTATGACTCGTCTCTGCCAGTGATATTCTGATTGGTACTGATTGTAAGACTTGCCATGAAGGAGCGTTGCCGGGGCGGATATCGGATGCGTTCAAAAAGGATCCCTTTTTCGCTGAAGCCGAAAAATGGGCGGATTTTGATCGCTCACTCCGAGGGATGTCACCCACGCCCGTGAAGCCGAGGATCAGCCCTCCTCGGGACTGCGAAGTCGCATACGATGCTGACGGTAAGGGCCACAGGCACCCGAGCACTGTACCTCGTCAGCTCCCCTATCTGAATGCTCCTAGCTGAAAAACAATTGAAAATAAAGCCTTAAGTAGATACGTAATGAATTTCACGACCAGTATCAGGACATCAGCTTACATTGCAGTAGTTAGATATCCTTTTCGTGTACTCTTAGTGAATGAGACACCGAGACATCTTTATTCACGTAATTTTCTTCTATACTGTTGTATACGTCATTTTATCCTTCGAGTGTATGCGTTCTTTTTCAAAGAGAAATGTCTTCGATCAGTATAACTTCAAGCATGATGCATGCGTACTCATCATAGGTGTAAGATCACTAGCAGCATGAAAGTATACGGAAGAGACGCCATCGTTATGCGATGTACTTACCTATTTATATCGATTTATAAAATGTTGTTCAACCACATGTTCAACGTTCCATTTAAATTTATCACTTCAGCCATATTGGTTTCAGCTTCATGATGGCATGTGTCAATGTATATGTAAGGCTTATTGGCTTGTAACACTTGTGGGCGATGACGAAGTACGATGTCTCCGTGCCTGTGCCATTACTGACGTGTTGTGCGGCGTGTAGGTGCGCCGCTGTACACCGCCGGCGGCATGCGACGCCGCCCGTGGGCGGACATATTCAACCCGAGCCCCTCCCTGCCGATCTCGGCGATCACGCGGGACCCCTTCTGGTACGACTGGCCGGAGCTGAAGCCGCTCGCGCGGTGGGACCGCAGCCCTTCCTACATCCGGGACTCGTATCTATCGCCCGTGAAACGCACCTTCCTCTGGGACAAGCACCCCGTCAGGCCGCTAGGTTAGTGGCTCGCTGTAAATATGCTGTCACGCAGCTTGCCGTGAAGCTGTATAATTGGCCGCTAATTGCCGAATCATTAATCGATGTCAAATTAATTTTATGTGCGTTTCTGTGTTGTCCGAAATGAGCTGAGTATTTACAGATAATCCTCTTGTGTCATGGCAGATTTAATGGTCGCTGACGCACTCACCGTGGGTGATCTAAGCTGCACTATGCCCTTCATGCGTAGTCTATAAAGTACAAATATCAGGTATCTGGCGATGAGATGATGAAGTCTTGTAATTGTATTTTTTTAGAACGTAGCACTTTGTTGGAAACTAAAGTAAAAGCATATCATTGTTACTTGTGTTCCTTAAAGTTCTTTCTGTTCCTATTTTCCTGCATCTGTAAACCTTACAGAACAAAGAATTCCCTTTTTTTACTGAATGTAGTGTTACATCATAATTCTTTCTCCACATTATATAGATATCATTTAATTTTATATATAGTCAAGTCAGTCGCCAGTACCTTCCTGTTCAAAGCTTCCCCGGGGTCTAATTATTAAAAATAAATAGACCCTGTTTTTTCATTATTCTCTTTACATTTTCACGCTGGATTTAGTTATATCATTCATATTTACATTCCCCAATTACATACATTAACACAATCTCTTTTTACCCTATTACCAGAAAGTGATGAGATTTATTTCGGAGATAAAAGCTGTCGTTTAGTCATATTACCCATGTACATATCTAATTTATACAAAATTTTGGCGTTATCTAAGTAAATAGCTTTTTTACCCGACTGCGCGACGCAAATGTGTTTGTCCATTGTTTATCAATTTACATATTATGTATGTATGTTTGTTCCTTTGACTCTAGAGACAAAACGCGTTGTCTGATTTGATGATTTTTACGTCAATCGGTTTGACGTAATTGTTCAAAAGTCCCCGACAGTAATGAAAACTCAATAAGGCGACAATGAGTCGCCATATTGTGAAAAAGAAAAAAAACCTAAATAACCAATGGGCAGAACAAATGTGAATCCGATACCAAACCAATACGTTTGGTGGCGTTGCGTCCGATAGAGCTCCTAATTCAGTCCGAACCTGTACATTTTAGCAGCCCTGCATTCTCACTGAATACATCTGCTCATACTGTCACGTTATTCTCATTTATTGGTACATGAGACACTGTATATACAGCAGCAAACAGTTTTTGGTCGATTTCATTGTATGATTCACAATTTCAAATGATTACATGCATTTTATAACCCCTTGGATCGACCCACCATTTTCAATGTTGAGGTCGTCATCGGAGTAGCTTCCTATCTTTGAATATTCCCTCTTCTATTCGTTCTCAGTCAGCAACAGAAGTAACAGTAATGCGACACAGATGAAGTACTCTGAATAATCTACTCAAGCCCATACATAATCTCTTGTCGAATAAAATTACGAGTACGTGCCAATAATTTATGCGCTATTTGTTGTCGTGTAGCTATTGCTGCTGTTGCTCGTGGAATAAGAATCGGCCTAGCTAGCCGATATACTTTATGGTCATATTATACTTGACGTTATTAGTATGTAAGTTCAATACGTCGGTGAGCGACCAGCTAATTTACTGAGCTGTCTGTAAAGTTGTTATTTTTTAAATTCTTCAGACGATCGCAAACTGAAACTGGCTGAGTAACCGCCCTTCTACCCTACATTTCTGTGGTAAATCGTGATATTAAAAACCTATCGTGCTAGCTGGGCTGGTGAATACCTACTTATTACTGTCGTTTTGTGTTATCCTTAATAAAAACCTTAAGGCCTGAATCACACTGGCGCGGCCTGCGGTGGCGGTCAATAGTAAATTTGACAGCTAATGACAAGTTTACTATTGACCGCCGCGGCCAGGCCGCGCCAGTCTGTGAGAGGCTTTATGAAGTAATTTTATATAAAGGAAGTTTCTTCACCAGCATCTTCTCATTTGGTAATCAAAACCACAGCCGTGAAAATGGTGGTCTCCAGACCACAACTCAACCAGTAATCTGAACACCATGTTGATTAAATGATTTCTTTTTTCAGCTGCTGCTTACTAAAGGGCGAGGCTTCGAACCTTCTACTTTAAGAATAAACCTATGACTAAATTATACAATTTTTTATAATACCTATCTACATAATAATTCACGTGTCATAGCCTTGACTATGTTATCGAAAATATGACAACATAATTAAGTAATATTCATAGTCACATTACAAAAACTTCAATTTCTAGTGTTAGAAAATAAATACTTACTTAATTAAAGATCTCAAAGACTGCAATAACATAGCCATTGCCGCGGAAATCTAAATAATTGTTATTCAAACCTTGTTTTTATTACAAAATATATTTTTATGTATTTAAAACTAAAAAAAATTAAATAAACACTGAAAATGCAACATATTATTTACATATTCCCTGACTTTATCCACCTATGTAGATCCTAGACACTCGGTCAACCGAGCAATCTCTACACTCCGACTAAGGCTACACTCTGACTACCAGCGGTACCGCCGGTAGTCGGAGCGTAGCCGCCGGATGCTCCGCTACCCTCCCCACCCCTCCTTTAATCGTCTCGCCCCGCGACCCTGCTGGCGCTGACTCAATATAAAAAGATTGCAATTATTAGCAATGCCAATCAGAATATATATATATATATATATAAACCTATTACAAGGATAATGACACCAGCAACTAGGGTGTAAAGAATAATTTAGGTCACAAGAATTACGATTCACCTCTGTAATTATTCTACTAATGTGTCCTAACTGGATGCCAGCTGGCCATTTAGAGTCGATCCGAAGCCGATATATTTCACCTTACGTCTGGTACTGGATTGTTTTAAAGCCACAGTTTGAGTTACACTAAATTAAAATAGGAGCACAAAATATTTATACACTTCCGGCATAAATTGAGGCACAAAAGCACAGATTAATTCCTCAAACAAAAGCTGGATCATATAAATTATTAAATATTGGTTTGATTCAAGTTGCGATGCGACATAGCTTGGATATAGAGAAAATAAATGTCATTAGATTTTCTTTTCACAACTGACAAGGCAGATATTTTTAACAAATTTTATGGCGGCTACTGCTAAGGAACCGCTTCTCATGTGGGTTTAAAAAGGTTTATAGAAAAGGAATTTTAGTATTGGCTGCGTGCGTACTCAGACCTCGATTCCCACCGGATACCTGGTCTATTAATCTGGTCCTGGTCGCCTTATTCTACGACTTGAAGAAAAATACGTCATATAGGTACTCACAAAAAGTAAGGGTAGGGTAGGGATAGGTAGGGGACTCTCCACAGCTGGCAACCTAATCCTGAATCCTTCAGCAGAGTACTGAGCGGATTCAGCGCTAGGCAAAACCATAAGGGACTCAGACTGTCACCCTGAAATATACCTCGCTCAATCCTGATAGAGTCTTGCGGGTCAGAGGGACCATCTCCCCCTCCTAGTTGACGAACGACAGTGGTGCACTGCCTCATGCAAGCACTTAAGAAGGATCTCAGAACTGCATCAACTTTATACAGCTCTAAGACCCTCTGCAACCATGAGTGAGGCACCGAATCATAGGCCTTCCTATAGTCAATCCAGGCGGCCGAGAGGGTCCCTTTGATCCGCCGGACTTGTTGGCAAATGGTCATGTCTATGAGGAGGAGCTCTTTAGTGACCACGTGACCCAACCCTACATCCATTTTGAGCAGAGGCCAAAATGTTGTTCGCAACTATATGTGCGTTGATTTTTGCTCTCAAAATGGATGTAAGAAGCTTGTACAGCACGTGATGGGTCTGTAGTTCTGTAATAATAAAGTAGTTGACGGGGGTTGTTAGGGTTGCAGGGTTGCGTCGGAGATGATGGAAACTCAAGATCCAAGTATATAGTGAACTGAACTGAACTCTTTATTTAAACAAACACCCTATTTTATACACGTTAGGTTATCGCTTATACAAGCAATATGCGTTTATGCTGCAGTAAACTATGAAGTTACTGTTAAACTCTAAAGGTGACTAATGACCATACTTCACCTCCCCCGAAAGTTCCCTTCACCCCCGGGGTGGCAGAAAAAACTTCACCCCCGGGGTGGCAGAATAAAAAAATATTGAACGCATGTTACTTGCTTACAATATTGCTGAAATTCTAAAAGAAAATATTTAGGAGAACTGTTCTTTAGTTTACTTATTTTAAGTTTACATATTTAAATAAAATTATCAAGGAACTGGTTCTCTTGCGTTGAAAGCTTTCTAATGTCACTGTGGGTAAATTATCTAAAATTTTAAAATAGTATCTAAGTATTTTTATGTACTGTACTCACAAAGTTTAAAAAAATCATTTTATTCCTCTAAATATTTATTATATAACTTTTCATTTTCATTTCACTTACTGGTATAAGTATAGGTAACGGTATCGGTACTTAATAATCTAATGCCTTATCACATTGGAGTCATCTGCTCCTATAGCAATTCAAATGTTAAGACTGCGCAGTACGTTCGGTTCTCCATACAAACGTATTTATGCTCTCATTTTAAAACGCCAGGCTAGAATAACATGAAACTTTGTATACATAATGGGATCCGGCATATCTAGGTCGGATCATAGTTTCTGTTGCTTGAAATTATAATGGAGAAAAAATACAGCGATTATTAAGGTTTTCATACAAGCCGTAAAAAACTCAAAAAGCCGCTGTATTTTTTTTCTTTTACAATTTATAGCAACAGAAACTATGATCCGACCTAGATATGCCGGATCCCATTGTGTATACAAATTTTCATGTTATTCTAGCATGGCATTTTAAAATGAGAGGGTAAATACGTTTGTATGGAGAACCGATCCACACCGATCGTACTGCGCCCTCTTAAGTCTTTCACGGACACCTGCGAAGGTAGACTATGATCAAGGACATAACTTGGCTATGCTTCTGCGCATGCCTGAAATCTCTAAAAATGGGAATGATTACCCAAGGGCATGGTCACCCTTATCAACAATATCGGCATATCAGGCCTAACTCGTGGTCGCCTGTACTTAGAGTCACAACTACATTAAGACAACAATGGTCTCCAAAAATTTTCACGGAGGGCACGGTAGTCCAGACACCATGATTCAAATATATAGTGCTCTAACTAAACTTCTACTTAACTCATGTACCGTTGCATATTATACTTTACTTGAATCTATATTAAAAACCGAACTAACTGTATCTTTATAAAAAAAAAATTGTAAATAAATCTGTATCTAGTAGGAACAAAATTATCTCTCACGAGGTTGTTTAACTTGTCTAAGTAATCTTGGCCTTCCTGCAGAGAAGGAAAGATAATAAATACAAATAATCAATTAAACTCTCACTAATTATCAGGTGATCAATCAAATAGTTAGCTAAAGTATTAATTGCCTCTTGGTATTTATGAAATTTTTTAAGTGTGAGGATCAAATTTCATTCACTAATAATTAAAATTTACTTTAAGTCGGCGTACACGCGCGACCTACTTAAGTTTCTGCTGATGCGCGCATTCGCGGCGCAATGACACCGGATGGTTCGGGCCATATTGCGAAATATAAAAAAATATATGGACTAATTTTAATTATAGTGACACTAGAATTACAAATTTTAATTACTTTAAAAACATGACTATTTTAAAAAATTAAAGATACATATGCTAAATTTTCAGCGATAACCTTTTTAAATTTAATAAATTTTAAAAACATCAAAGGATTAAAAACAATAGTAAGATAATAAATAAAAAAAAACATTACTACGAATATGTTACGTTCTGGCGTCGCCATCCTGTCTCTCGTCCTGGACTCTGGGTTGGCGGGAGCTCGTCCGTGGCGCTCCCTCATGACGGCTGCGTTGGCTGCTGCTTCCTGATGCTGGGCCGGGATAACCCTGGACTCCCTCGAACATGGGCCGGGATAACCCTGGACACCTCTTGAAATGCGAGCCGGGATACCCTGGACAACGCTCTTCTGTTTTGTTAGCTGTTCTTCGTAGTATCTTCTTTTTTCAAATTGTAAAAAAAACGAATCTTCATATTGCTTGTGTCTTGAATAAAATTTAGTTAATCTTCTTTTTTCGTTTCCGCTTCATTTTAAGTTCTTTAGGTCGTTTTCCTTGTTTCTGACTGCGTTTGGTGGTTATTCTTTTCTTTCTTCAGAAGTTCCGTTGGTCCTTTACTGGCGGGTCGCCATGAGATATATGTAGTGGTTGGGGTAGCAGGGTTGCGGGCTTGCGTCGGAGATGATGGAAACTCAAGATCCAAGTATATAGTGAACTGAACTGAACTCTTTATTTAAACAAACACCCTATTTTATACACGTTAGGTTATCGCTTATACAAGCAATATGCGTTTATGCTGCAGTAAACTATGAAGTTACTGTTAAAATCTAAAGGTGACAAATGACCATACTTCAGTTCTTCGCTTCCGTGGTACTACCGGACTTGTAGAGCAAGGAGGTAACACCAGTTGTTAAGGGAGGTGGCAGGGAGCCGAGCTCGAGGGCTTGCTGGAACTGTGCTGCCAAACGTGCGTGTGAGCACCGAAACCATTTTAGCCAGAAGTTATGCAATCCATCCGGTCCGGGACTTTTCCAGTTTTGAGTCGTACGGATGGCACAACTTACGTCCTCGGGGCTGATGGTGACAGACCCCATGGGTTCGATGGATTCACACTCACGTTCGACAGCACCGATCCAGGAACCCTCTGTGTGTTCAACAGGCACCGACCAAATACTACGCCAAAAGTTAACCATGGCAGTAGCATCCGGCCGCTGTCCATCGGACACACGATGGTCGGTTCCATCCCACTTCCCTTCCAGTATACCTTCCTTTGGTCGCTTTGGAAAATTATTGTTATTATTATTATTATTTATGCTCAGTTACCTCAGAACTCCGTCATTTATTAACGGATTTGGAAAAATCTTTTTTTGTTTGAAACGGTATACTACAGGGGTGGTCCCATAGTTATCAGGTATGAATCAGATTATAGGGTCCTGGAGAAATCGAGGGAACTCTTCAAATATTTTAGGTGCACCTATAGCGATTTGGGTATTTTGTACAGTAACTCGTGCATTCGCTCTTAAAAAGCACCATTTGGCGAAGATTGACAAAAAGTAATGATATCCCATCAAAAACATAAATGTGAAAATGGGAGCCAAGTTCAATTCAATATTAAGATGCTTGGTTGTCGTCTTCTCCGACAAAAGAATTGAGATCTAAATGGGTGCCAAGTTCCGTAGATTCTCTGAAATGGTGCCAAGTCCGGCACTACATTGTTTACAGTAAAACTAATTTACTGCGGCTTAATGCATTTTTTTTGACGGGATAAACCTAACAGGAATAAACCCGCCTGCCCACTATAACGGATTGTTTTGTGAACAAAGGAATTGTCTTGAGAGCAAGAAGTATTTACTTACATATACTATTTAGGTATACTATTCTGTGACCTAACGAAGCAGCCTTGTAGTTCATGTAGGGGAAGAATACTTGCCCTACAACTACATGAACTACTTGCAAGGCAAATCAAGGAGTGTTAGGCATATTGACCACCTATATGACATTTCATATTTAAACAACACTGCTTACTGTAAAAGTAGGGATGAATGCCTGTAGGTGACGCCAGGGATCCTAATAAGATACTGTCAAAGAATAAATAAGTACTGTATTGACGACGAGCGAGCGGCTTTTGTGCTCATCTGCTGAACCATACAGCGAACTCGCGTAGTGAAAATGTTGGGCGTACGACGTACTTACTTTCGAAGCCTACAATACAACTAGTCCTGGATCTGAATACAGTTTTGTGGGAAAGTTCGTGTGTGGGGATTTTCTTCGGAAGGTTAGTATCCTGGGTCTGAGTAAGTATTTTAAACTTGGGTCCGCCACATGGTATATTTTACAAAAAAAAACATACGAAGAAAGGAATACAAATGTGACCTGTTTTTTACCTTTTGCTACTTACTAGTGGCTCTGTAAGCTCTAGACGTCGCCAAAAAAAAAATCAACATTTCCAAAAACTGACTCGACAAACATTATCCCACCTGCTCACAAAATTTCACGAGAATCGGTTGAGAAATGCGACGTGTAGAGGAGGACATCCGGACATACGAAATATTTTTTGTCGAAAGCTGAAACAGAGACGCTTCACTCGCTCGGTCAATTAAATGAGGACAATTCTATAGGTCTTACATGGTACCGAAGGTCCATTTGGGTTTCTTGTACAAGGTGGGCCTTGTAACTGGAGCAAATAATTAAAAGGACGCTTCCTAAGGGCATCTGCAGTAACACCTGGTGTACAATTTTTGTTCAAAAATTTTCCTTTCGCAGAAATTTTGATCCATAGTTATGACCTCCGAGTAATGGATCAACACGAGATTATAGCGCATGCAGTGTTTGAAGTAGTATCAAGTTATGAGTCATAACATAATTGTTGCATTTTTTGGTAATTTTTTTCAATTTTATTGACTTTTAAAAGTAATAAAAATACACGTAAATCATCTTAAAAAAAAACGATTTTTTTTTTTCAACTGAGGCCACTGGGAAATATTTCTGGCCCGCTAAATAGTCCACCGATTAATTTTTTGCTCCTGTTACAGGGCCCACCCTGTATGAGCCCGATAAAAATGATAGAGGTATCCATGAATGTATAAGTAAGAATACTTAATAGCACTTTTGGCTGTGGAATAGTGATTTAGATGATTTTGAGTTACAACCTATAATAAAAGACTTCAGTAAATTGTCCCCAGAGGCACGTATAGATATAGAAATTCTATGGGAGGGGATGGGAGGACGGGCCGTCAGGTCATCACATCACACATCAAATAAATGCGCGAGCGTAGCGAGTGCGAAATTATTTTTTAGCAAAATAACCGGCCATTTGCTTGTCGTACAACGCACAACGAAGGGTTCCATACCTACTACTACTACTGCACATTTAAAAGCACTTTGAATTAAAAAATCGGCCAAAAGCATGTCGGGTCATGCTCATTGTAGGGTTCCGTAGTTGCCCAAAGAACTTACTCTAAAAAGATCTCTGGGTATTGGAAGTTCTAAACTTGACATAGGCTCCTCCTCATTCACTTTAGATGAGTTAAACTCTCATTTCTCTAAAACGACTACTCTAAACGACATGATTAAATTTAAAACCTTATGCTTTATTGCATCTCTTCCTTCTCCCGATATCTCATCTTTCACTTTTACCCCTGTCGCAAATGAAGAGATCCGCAAAATTATTCTATCTATTAAGTCTAAGGCTGTTGGCCATGACAATGTTAGTCGAGTTATGGTTCTCAATATTCTTGATTGCGTACTGCCTGTTATAACTCATATCGTGAATACTTCCTTACTTACTGGGATATTTCCCTCGTGTTGGCGGAAGGCCTTTGTCATCCCACTTCCTAAAATTAGCAATCCCAGTTCTCTCAATCATTTTCGTCCCATATCGATTCTCCCATTTCTTTCAAAAATTCTCGAAGCTGTGGCCCATAAACAGATTTCAAATTTCGTTCACAGCAACAATCTACTTTCACCATTCCAGTCTGGCTTTCGATCTGGACATAGCACCACCACCGCGCTTCTGAATGTAACAGAGGACGTTAGACTTGGTCTGGAATCCACTAAAGTTACGGTGTTGGTGCTAATAGACTTCTCAAACGCTTTCAATGTTGTAGACCATGATTTACTTCTTGCGACACTTACTCATTTGCGGGTTTCTTCAAAGGCGACGGAGTGGTTCGCATCCTATCTTTCCGATCGTGCCCAAGCAGTTCGTGCTGATCGCTCACTGTCTGACTGGTGTGACCTGAGCACCGGAGTGCCGCAAGGTGGTATTCTTTCTCCTTTTTTATTCTCTGTTTTTATTAATCTCATTACTACTAAGATTCAATGCTCTTACCATTTGTATGCGGACGATCTGCAGCTGTACGCTCAAGCTGATGTGAATAATATTAACTGTGCCATTTCCCTTATTAACGCAGACCTGGATCACATCTCGGAATGGTCAAATAGTTTCGGCATTTGTGTCAACCCAGCTAAGTGCCAAGCTATTATTATTGGTAGCCAGCAACAACTTTCCAAACTTGTTTCAGTTTCTGTTGCGCCGATCCGGTTCGAGAACGCTGTCATTCCCCTCAGCACACAGGTCAAGAACCTTGGATTGGTGTTAGATCCGAACGTCTCCTGGAATGGTCAGCTATCTGAAATAAGTCGTAAGGTCACCGGAACGCTGAGAGGTCTCTATAAATTTAAAAATTTCCTCCCAGTAGCTACAAAGAAGTTGCTGGTTCAGGCGTTGGTGTTGCCAATTATTGATTATGGTGATGTGTGCACTACCAATATTACTCAGGAATCCCTTAATAAACTGGACCGTCTCCTCAATAATTGCATACGCTTCATTTTCGGTCTCCGTAAGTATGACCACGTTTCCTTCTACCGTCGTCAGCTTAACTGGCTCTCCATTCGTCGCCGTAGGTCCCTTAGAATCCTTTGCACCCTTTTTTCAATCCTGTTTGAGCCTTCTGCTCCAGGATATCTCAAAAGTAAATTTGTTTTTGATACCCCTCGCCCAGGCTGTCAGCTGCGTACCTCCCGTGTTCTCAAATTATCAATACCTTTCCATCGCACTAGATTCATGACTCATTCTTTCGCCATACAGGCAAGCCGTCTCTGGAATTCACTCCCTCTCAAGATCAGACAAGCCCCAAGCAAGTTTGCTTTCAAGCGAATGCTGCGTAAGCATATGCTTAAACAAGAGTTCGACTAGAATCCATCCCTATAATTATAGTATGTATTTAATATGAAGTAGTATATCTATTCTTGTATTTATGTAACTTATATAAATATCTTGTATTTATGTATTGTATTTACAGTGTTTATATTGATTTTGTCTTTGCATTTTCTTAGTAGATATTTTCAAACTTTTTTCTTTGCACCTTTCATAAATCTCTGTTTAGCCCAATGGTTGGCTGGTAGAGAATGCCATTTGGCATTAAGCCCGCCATTTGTACAATTGAATTTTGTGCAATAAAGTTTAAATAAATAAATAAATAAATAAATAAAAAGACAATAACAAGCAAAAGGAAATACTTTCGAAGCGTTTCACGTCTTTTACTAAGAAGGAAAGACTTTTTACGATAACTCAAAAAACGGCTTAACTGATCATGTCCGTTATAGTTTTTGTTGAAAGTGTTTATTAAAGCTTTACTTCCATGTTTTTTTGGCCCATAGTTCAAAAATTAGAGGGGGGGGGGGACACATTCTTTTTGGAGTGAATATTTCTGAAATTATTCACTTTACCAAAAACTGTTTGATGAATACCCCTATTCATTTTAAAAGACCAATCCAACAACATTCCACACCATAGGGTAGAAGAAAAAAAAATCATCCCCACTTTACGTGTAGGGGAGGTACCCTAAATTTGTTTTTATAGATTTTATTTTACGTCTGTCAGTTTTAGGTATTTATTTATGTATCCATAACAAATTGCAGCTTTCCAGCACTAACAATCACAGAGCAAAGCCTCGGATAGACAGACAGACGGACAGACAGATAGACGACAGACGGACATGGCGAAACTAAAAGGTCGTATCTTCATGGCAACTCACGGCACTTATGTACTTACTTTTGTTCGGGCATCGCATTTTTTCAGCGATATCTCAAAAACTATTAAATTTACTACTATATACTATTATATATTACTTTTACTATTATATAGACTTTTTACTGGTTTCAATTAACGTTTCAATAAAAAACATTATATACTATTATATATTACTTTTACTATTATATAGACTTTTTAATGGTTTCAATTATCGTTTCAATAAAAAACATTTTATAATAAAATATTATTTTGAATTTACAAACAGCCTGTTACAAAGTGTCCGTAGGAGGTTTTAACTTAACAGTAACAGCCCGGCTAGTATGATAGCTTATACCGTCACGTTATATGGCCAAAATGTACTGACACGTCACATAAAACGTGACGGTATAAGCTATCATACTAGCCGGGCAGATCTGATATCACTGTTATTCATAAAATTAGCGTCCGCAAGCAATGATTCGCAAGCTGTTGCAAGCGCACGGCAATTTATGATATTGGCTATGTGCGAAGTAGGTGGTGGGGGTAAGCTAGGCGATCTTAGCGCACACCATGGCAGAAATGTGTACTTACCGGGGACCACTGTCAAATTTACTTTCACGTTTTCTATTGGTTTCTTAACGGTTTCCTACGATTCGTTTCGTTTGTATGTGTTTATTTATTCTCTTATTTATTTCAGTACCAATACGGGGTCTTTCTCGTTTACTAAAGTAAATAAAATATTCATGTGTCATTATTTGACATCTCTAAATTTTGACATTGTCTCGGGACCTTTGACGTTTGACGTTTCAGACGTGCACATAGCCATTCGAGCGAAAATTCAAATGTTCTCTTTTACTATCAATTTATCGACTTCATTAAATATAAATATCATTTCTACGTGATTACTGAAACGAAGAGATTTAAAGCTACTTTTCAAAATAGGAATAGAGCGGATAGAGACCCTATTTTCTGGATTACATGTTTAATTTGAACTACTAGCGCCACTTAGTTTCAATTTTGAGCAACTTCTAGTAAATAAGGGCAACACTATTAGCGCATTCGTTTGGAAATATTTGATTATCATATAGTAAATAATATAATTATTCCAAGATAATAGCAAAATTAATCATAGCGATCCATATTTAAAAAAAAGTATATTAAAATGTAATCAGACCTTAATTAAAACAGACGTTTTTTGGGCTGGGCTTTGTTCTACATACCGAGCATATTATTTGTGTTATAATAGTCTATGGTATATGTGCTTACTTCTATTCCTTTAAAATTGAACTTTACTGCATTTATTAAAAAGATATAAATTTGAAACAAAATGACATGCATGACGAGATGAGACGCAGACGCGCCCATCCATCTGTCAAACAAAGCGTTCGTTGATCTTTGAAATAAACTCCGTTTCAAAACAAACTGATATTTTTTGTCTTGTGTTGTGTAAAAATGGAGGAAAGGGACGAAGAAAACGTAAACGAATCAATAATCAAATCAGAAGTAACGTTTGACAATTTAATAATTCTAAAGGAATTCAGCAATATTGTAAATCATGTCAGGTGTGTTGGGTATGCTGCATGTAAATTGGTTTTCATTCAAATAATTTAAGTAAACATTACCATGGTTTTAGATCAACTTGTTTCGACTTTCCAGTGATGAAGAGTTTCTTGAGACAGTGCCCAAAGCGAAAATGAAGCGAGTGAAATGGATTCCAATGTTTAACTGTTTGAAACAGGGAATTCTTGATGAAATGATACAGGAAATGAATGCTATGTGGGCTTCGGAGAACTTGCCACAAAAATTGGAGATCTTACAGAAGCAACAAGGGAAATACAGCCATATTGATCCAAACACAATATTATGGTGAGATCCGATTATATTAATATATATATAACTAAAACAAATTACACCTGTGAACAAGCCAGTCTGGCAAACAAGTCTAGATCCTTTCCTGGTCCATTTAGAAAATAGACATTCAGGTGTACTCTTTTAGCCATGGTTCCAAAGGTAAGGGATGGTATTTTTAACCTTTTGAACGCCATGGTCGGCCATAGACGTCAACGTAAAATCGTCACCCCGACGCCACTGGCCGACAATTTTTTTTTAATGAAAAACTACTCAGAAGCTGCCCAATTTTATATTGGCATTATTTCTTTACACATCATTTTTTTACCGTTATGGCGTCAGGGGCACGGCGAATTACTTTGAAGTCTGGCGGGGAAAAGGTTAAGAATGTGTATAAAGTGTGAGAGTGTAAAGTGTTATAAGGTAAGTCAAGCACTTATGTATGAGAAATGAAGAAGTATTTATTTGTCACATACATAAAGCAATGTCGGGCAGGGTCAGTCCTTCGATGGGTGACCGCTCCCATGCTTTGGAAGGCAAGTTAAGCTGTTGATCCCGGCTGCTGTCTATGATAGCAGTTGTTAAGCCAAGTTAGTGGCCTTTGGGCAGCTTGAGAACTTCTAACAGTCAAGTTGCCCACTCACTTGACAAGCCTAATCCCATTAAGGTCTAGTTTTTTCCTCTTGGGTTGGAAGGTCAGATGGCAGTCGCCTCAGTAAAAACTAGTGCCTACACCAATTGTTGAGATAAGGTAGCCGACCCTAGGCATCCTTCAGGATGCAACTGTACTGAGGATAATGATGACTTAAAGCCAGTCCTGCTGGGCTCAGAACCAGGTAATCTGAAAATACCAAAATAGCCAAGTATATGCTCTTTATCTTTAGATTGCCTGATTAATAAACATGAAATGGTAAACGAAAGAACTAAATAAGAATCCATTTTTTGTATGGAGAGAATACTGGTTTCCGAGCCCTGCAGGCCGGATTCTCTCGTCAGTTCGTTTAAACTTTGCTATACATAGCACACCTCTGTGATGTCGGCATACACAATCACACTGGGAACATAAGAGCATGGTAAACTGAATTATTCTGCACATAAGCATTATCTTGCCCAATTTAACAACCTATGAGGGTGCACACCACTCCTTATTGCATTCTATTTCTTGTTTTGGCAATACTATAAGGTAGGAGTGGAGTTGTTGTGGATTGATGATAATTTGAGCTAGTTATTTTCTTGTTTATTATTCAATCTTTACAGACCACTGAACCACACCCATCCATAGTGCAGCAGCAAGATGTATGTGCTGATGATGATTTCGTTTACTTTTAATTTGCTAGTTCTAGTTTATCATACAGTTTTGGTAAATAATTAGGCTAACCCCTTAGTACTGGATCGATGATGAGACGAATAGTAGACTTTATTTCAGTCTTATAACACTATTTTTATGAATGATCTATTTCATGTTACTTTTACAGGAGGCCCCAGTTGGGTGATGTGAAGAGTCAATTAAAAGCTCATGATGTAGCAAACCTACAAAAACAAAAGAAAGTGCTAGATGGGCTAGCAAAAGAATATGAAGCTAGAGTCAGCAGGTTAAAAAATATTCTTTCTGCTAAGCGAGGATACATTAAGGCATTGAAAATGGATGTTGCCAAATATCAAAAGAAAAACGAGAATACTGTGTCAAAAATCAGCGAAAAGCTTGATAGTCATGAGCAGCGAACTAAGATAATTGTACCGACCAAGCCAGATATTGAGATAGACTGGGCAATCAATTTGGAAGTTGATGAGGAAATTGAAAATACATGACCACTTTATTGGAATAAAATTTATATTTCAGAAAATTGTACACACCTGAGAAAAAGTACAGTGAATTTTAATAATAAGTGTATTTTATATTATTTAACTCATTTATTTCAGAATCTATGTAATACTTTTACTAAGATGTAGATGAAAATAGATAATAAAATTTTAAATGTATAACATCACACTGATTAGTTAACATAGGTGTAATCTTGCAGTGAGTGTTTATCAGCTAAATACTTAAGAGGTATACAAAATGAAGACCAAGCTTACTTGAATATTAGTAATATATTAAAATTGATAAAGAAAAGCTTTCCAGTGAATGATAATGAATATAATGATAGAGAAAATATACTTTGGAAGTAGCAAATACGAAATGTTTCATACACCATTCATAAAACTACAATGTTACAAAAAGAAAAATGTTACCTTAAATGCAAATCTAATTGAAAATAAAACAAAATAAACTTATTATTTTTAATAGTAATATTTATTCATGAAAATTATTTGATATTGTTAACATAGCTAAAAATATAATTGTACACTGCAAATTTTGCATATGATTTTACCTTTTAATAATATAGCAATTGCACTATTGTTGCGGGGACTACACTGCTCTATCACCTCTGATATTGATTACTAGACATCATAGTACTGTAAGCTGTGAAGGGAAAAGCCTCAAATGGGAGATCAAAATGCCAATTTCTAAAACAAACAAATTTTAGATTATCTACTTATTTCGTAAGATTAATACTGAGTGCAAAATATCATTAATTTATTTCACTGGGACTATTCTGCCCGCCGTAGTCATAGCAATGAGCCTTCCGGCACTTCCCTGGCCGGCTTCTAGTCAATGGAAGTATGTACTTCATCAAGTCAAATCAGAAATAGAATACAATCTAAGGGACGACCTTTTTAAATATAAACAATTTTAAATAATATCTTTTTGAAACAACTATCATCGTCACTTATACGAGACCTATAATAATATACTTTACATTTATAGGCACATTAGTTACAGAATAAACAAAGCAAATGTGCTTTCGATCCACTACAACTCAATAAACATGTATTGTGAAAATGTAACTACGATTTTCTTGTCCAATGCCCGCATCTTTAGAATTATCTGCCACTTCAAACTCTTTAAAATCAACAAAACAATTTACCTAGTACACCAACGTGTCAACAACATAATAATGGGGGATGATCCGACCTTAACGTGTGTCATACTGGGGATCGAAAAAGCAGAAGTCACGAGGCATCGCCGAATAGATCATGCTTGCAATCTCCACGAAATCTCTGTAGAACTAAATTCATAAATTAATATCACTCACATTAATAATAAAAATTAAATATAAGAAGGCACAAGCAAATTGATAAATAATTTTAACAATCCATGACATACTCGGCTCTGTCCAGTGACCGCACTAAACATAATTATAATACATGATATAATCAATTATTTGTAGCATTCGTCTCACTGTGCAGCACACTGGATCCCATACGTCAGTTATTTCTTTTTAGGCGGCGACCGCTGCGGCGTGGCGGGCCGGCCGCTGTTGATACCATTGTATTGATATTTCGCCTTTTTCTCGGATGGTTTCAATATCTATGAACGGATTTTCGTTATTAGTCGCTTGGTTGAAAAAAAAGTCAGCAATTGAATATAAGCACTCCTTTTAATCAACTTCTCATACATTTTCAAATTTATGAAGATATTTTCAACGTTAGTTTCTTGTGTGGAAAAAAAAACATCAATTGAAAATTAGTGTTCCTTTTTTATAGTCTTCTTCTCAGACGGTTTCAATATCTATGAAGGGATTGTTGGGATTAGTTATTTAAAAAAGGAATTAAAAAAACATTGGACAAGGAGTAGCATGGATACTGACCTGGAACGAGCACATGAGTGTCTCATCGACGGACATCATGCCACCGGCATTATCAAACTCCCCACAATAATTGGGTGCGGAGAATAGAGTGACAAGCTGCCTTTTCGCAAAGAATTCGTAGCCATCTTCCACAACCTGTAAACGATCAAAAGTACAAGGAATAAGATGGGTGAAAAACATCTACACAGATCGTTCAATACATGAAAGAAGTGTTCCACCTCTACCTATGCTATGAAGAAAACAAAAAACCAAAAAGTAGAGCACTTCCTCGTAGATTTAACGATCTATATATCTTAATTTTAAATTGGTACCTGATGGGCTCGGCATATGAGATCCAAGTCATGTCTATTGAGGAATTTGCTGACAACATCAGGTCCAAATGTGAATGATACGCCGCGGTCATTTTCACCCCATCCCTGGACATCTTTGTCAGGATCCGACCACAGCAAATCGCAAAGCAGACCTGTTGGAAAATATGATTCAAGTACTGGTGTGTTTTTTTGTATTTCCGACAAAGAGATGAGAAAATCCACTAAAACGAGCATCCAAATCATTGCATTGAATCTGGGAAAGAAATAAATACACCAATACAGGTACATATACATATATTAATTTTATTCAGTAATTAACAAGTTAATAAATCTCAAGGGTAACACGCCTTAATTAAGTGACGTCACCACACACAAGCAAAGACGCAATACGGAATTGGTAATATCAGTCTTACCTGTCATCAGCCATAATTTTGACTACGAATATTTTTTAAATAACATTTGAGTTTAAACAGCAAAAAGTTTCCTTAAGTATTGAGAGAAATAAATGTTATGTCTAATGGTAGATCTATTGCTGTGTACTAAACTAAGGTACAATTAGACACTCATACTTTTGCGCAAGATATCTTTAATCTGAATCGGTAATACTCAAAAGTAATCAACTTATTATTACTAGCTTGGTCTTTAGTTTTACTTCTGTTCTCTTACCAACGAGTCGGCAAGTGTGCAAACTTTTTTTGGTGAATAACGTACTGGCCATTAACCAGATTTTAAAACGTCGGGAGTCGTTCGTGAAGTGTGAAGTTTTCTTTATCGATCACTCTTTAGACTCAAGGTTTCGTTCACAAGAAAGTACTGTCGTTAATTTTTTTTTATTCCAGAAATTAAGTAAATTAGCGAGGCAGTTTAGGACCCATGTTGATATAACATTATTTACTCGTAATACCACCTGAGGGGCTAGTATGATCGCTTATATGTCGGACATATAGCATTCGTCCCTCTCGCACTTACATACTTGACAGTACGGGACGAATGCTATATGTCCGACATATAAGCTATCATACTAGCCGGGCAGGAATCTATGGTTAAAGTTTGTCGGTATACTCATTCCCACCTTGTATAGTTAAAATTATTAGCAATGTCCAAATTTTTTAAAATCTGCCATTAGATTTTAAACCTTGATTCGACAGTAAAGTCGCTTTTTGAACTGACTGAACTGACAAATAAAATCTGGTCAATTCAAATGATTATACCTAAGCTGACTAAAAAGGATCAAGGTCTTAATCACAGAACATCCCAAAATCTACGTTACTTCACACCAGCCCTCTTTCACAAACGTACTCGTCCTCAGCTGTGACCTCACCCGTTTTTATATGGATACTGTAAAATGTCATTTGTCAAATTATGACAGTTTCTGTGTAAAAACAGGGTGAATGTGAGGTGAGATGCGCCTGATGCGAGGTGAGATGCGACTGATGTGAGGTGGGCTAGTCAGGGGGGCGGGTGAGATGGGTACTAATCTAACTCCTGTCTCGCTTGAACTGTGCGAATTAGAAAGCCGAGTGGATTTTTCTCTATTCGCGTCGCGTCGCAACGGCAGAGGCTCCGGCAGGGACGCATTTCACAAAAGCTTGTAACAAATAATGTAAGCAGGAGCCCCTTTTTAACTTCTTCTATTAGAAAAAAGGCTCGCTTGTATAAAGAACATGCATTGAACATCTAAAACAAAGGGCTATAAAGCCTTATTTTTTGGGACATTCACACGGCGTCTCAGTTCCTATAAATTAATGTAACACAAAATCATAAGTTACATGCGAGTGTGTACTGTATATTCCGAAAATCGTTTTTTCCAAGTGGCGATTTACCACTTTTCTTTTTCTGAAGGGATTTCTAACCACTCATGTTTTACCACTTTATTTATTTTTCCTGAAGGTATTTTAAAGACAAGCGGATCTCCTTAGTTGCATATTTTTCTAATCTGCTTACTTTATTTTTTAAATTTAATAGAGACGAAAAAATATGCAAGAAAAGAAAAAGTTATAATTCACAACGACAAGCAGATTAAGGCGACAAGTTGCGTTTCTCTTTAAAATCCCGTCACGAAAAATATAGTGGTAGGTAACTTATGGGATTGGTTAGAAATCCCTGCGGAAAAGAAGCTATTTTGAAAAAGATAAGTGGTAAAATATGCGAATGGTGGAATCGCTACTTGGAAATATCGATTTTCGGAATATACTGTACACCCTCTTACATGCACTGCACATACACCTTTAACTTTTGAACACAGGACGACTTAACAAATGACTAACCCGTGTCAGGCACATCAGTTGGTCTCATTATCCTTCTAATCTGCTCCATGCCCTGGAGATCCGGGGAGAGACCGCCGTGACAGCAGAATATCTTCTCGTCAATGATAGCAGCTATCGGCAAACAGTTGAAACAGTCCGTGAAAGTCTTCCATAGCTTAATATTGTATCGGCGTTTGCACTCGTCGTAGAAACCTGTAGCATTAATAGAAGCCTTAAAAGGGTAAGCGGTTGAACTTCAATTGACATTGAGTAGGACATAAAATTAATCTTTTCTATTAAATGCTATGTTGAAATGAGATTACTCATTGGTTATATGCGTAATTGAATTACGTGGGATAATTTTACTACTCATTATGAATCACCAAAACAATTTGCTAGTCTCAAGTTGTAGAAATAACGAGCTATGACGTCAAAATATACAATGGCCACAATTCCTATTTTGTGCAATTGGATTGCAGTCATTATCTGTGTAGGTACAGGCAAAGTTACAAAATGCATTCAGATTTCGACCTTAGAATTGGTTACCATAGGTACTCTTTATTTCCAGTATTTGCTAAAACTAGATACCAGATTTACAACACACGAATCTTCAAATCACCGACGTTTGCCACCATTGTAGAGGTCAATCCGATTTTTCATAACTTTTCGACCATATCTTAAGGTGATAAGGTTCGAAATCTGGTGGTAACCATTTCACCAAAGCCCTATTAAGGGTTATGCGTAGGGTTTCTGATTTCTCGAGTTTCGAGAAATCTCGAGCCCAGTCTCGAGTCTTTATTTTTAAACTGTAAAGTTTTGGTAAAAAAGAACAAAAGAATTATTGGTAAGTAATTTTTATTGCACCACTATGATTAGAAATACGTAAAATAAATGAAAATGTTCTTTAAAACGAACATAAATTCAAATTTTAGAAGCAAAAAACAATTAAAAAAAATAACAATTGTTAAAATCTTACATAAAAAACAAATCAAAACATTAAAACTTATTTATACTGAAATCATATTTCCAGTCTTTTAATCAGTCCAAAATTGGTGTTTTTCATTGAGATCATTCGTTACAAATTCCTAATCAGTTAGAGATAGCCATGCTACTCCCTAGCCATGCATGATAAGTCAAGAAACAAATTGAATTAGTTGAATTTAAATTATGTGACTATGATCTAAGATACAATAACAATAATCATCAGGAAAGATTATATTTATTAATACTGATTGAGGTATTTTTTTAACTAAATGAAGTTCTGTTTAGAAGCAAGACTTTTCATGTCTTGACAAATAGGCATCTATGAATATTAAAGCATTAATGACATAAAAAAGTAATTAAATATTCAAGTTATAGATTGATAGTATAATTTTACAGTTTTTTTAATCATGCGCAATGTACTATATATCAATATCGATTGAGATATTTTTTACGATCGAATTTAACTGATTAAGGCTGGGTTGCACCGACTTACGATCACAGACTGATCAACGTTAAATATGGCGCCGGCAGCTGTCATCCCATAGAAACTTGTCAAACTTTCCATACATTGAAATTTTAACGAACACAGCTTACGATTACAGACGGTTTGGTGCAACCCAGCCTAAATGGTATCAGAATTAGAACCAAGACTTTTCAAAAGGTCAGACAGATCACTTTGTCTCACTCCAATCTATGCCGCTTCTATGGCCGCTGCTCGTCGCTTCTCGAGTTGTCTCGATCGAGACAACTCGAGTAGAAACCCTAGTTATGCGATACTTACCGTAAATGCGGTTTATACTCGCGCACTCATGGTTGCCTCGCAAAAGGAAGAAGTTCTCTGGATATTTGATCTTGTAAGCGAGCAGGAGGCATATGGTTTCTAGTGACTGCTTGCCACGGTCCACGTAGTCACCGAGAAAGAGATAGTTGGCCTCTGGCGGGAACCCCCCGTATTCGAAGAGACGTAGTAAATCTGTGTACTGGCCATGAATATCACCTAAAACGACAGTAACGTGATTTAGAACCACTGTTATTTCAATATCAGAATGATATCAGTCTCACATTTTCTCCATTTTCAAACTTACAATTACTAGAAGTGGCCCTTATAATTAATGTTCATTTGCTTGGCCTACTCCTATTTTGTTAATTTTACCGGTATATAACTATTCTGCTATTCACGAGCTAAGATAATTCCAAAAAAATCAAATTCAAATTTTCCAAGTCGGTATATTGTCGAACACATACAGAAAGACAAGTGTTGATTGGAAACATTAAGATTTGGGGATTTTACACCAGCTCCCCAAGGGACTGGCTTACTAAGGAACGAACCACCCGATCAATCGATCGAATATCATAAAAATCGGCCCAGCCGTTCTCGAGTGGTGTAACTAACACGACTTTGTTAATATATATAATATTAAATAAATAATAATAATTTCGTTCAGTACCACAAAGTTATTTATTATGGATTAAGCTCGAAACGCACAGAGCGGTCGCGGCGCGGTGCGGGGCGGAGGTGGTTTTGCATTTTTCATCTTTCCGACTGTCGCCTGTCCACAACGATAGTGTTGTTACTGCTTCATATGTCACACTGTGCCGCCTCCGTTCTGCTATCCGCGCGGTTTTTGGGTGCGACGTCCCTCGGACCGCGTTTGCTTTATCGCAAAACCGCCTCCGCCTCGCAACGACGCTGCGCCGCGCTTTGTGTCGCGTGATCGCCTCCCTTTCTTTTGCGATATTAAAGAAACAGATGCAACACAAATATAATTACGCACAAATACCCGAAGTTGAGTGTGGTGCTACCATCAATACTTTATTAACATTGTTGTAAAATTCCACACTAAACGACCAACTTTTTAAGTGGCACAGTCATCAGCTGAGTCATTTACATCATTCTATAGATGATAATGAAGTGTCTACTTCACACTGTCATAGTGTACCTACTCAATCAAGGTATGTCATGAACAATGTTAACAACAATGTTATACTAAAAATAACTCTTAACAATCTCAAATAGCTTTGTTTATTTCACTGTCTTGTAGTTAGAGTAGCCAGCATCTATTTATAAACATTGTCTTAATTTATGTTTCATACATTGCTTTATAGCGCTGTTTATATCTGCTTAAGTATGGGTGCAGCCCAGATGCAAACTGTTTAGATACAAGTGTAGAATCTATTTTGGCAAAATTCAAGGTAATCTGGCAGGTGATGTGTAAAACAACTCAAATTTATCTAAATACTTCTAAAATCTTAACTTTAAACTTATTATAGCAAATATTTCTGGGGATCTGATGTTTTTTATTCATCATCCATCTACTTATACATAAGTCTGTACCCTCCTAGTGCCCATAGTATAAGCTTTGCTTAGTTTGGTGCTAGGTTAATTTGTGTAAGATTGTCCTTAAATATTTATTTCTACCAGAACACCAAATTACTTAAATAAACCACCAACAAAACAATAGTGCATTTATATCATATCTTGCTTCTATTTGTGAGTTTCTGTAGATGGCTCCATATTTCTATTTAAGAAGCTAACATGTTTGTAAAAGTTGTTGGAACTCCTAAAATAAATAAAATCTTACCACAAATTTTTAATGGTGCTTCCAGTTCCAGTAATATTGGCTGCTGCAGAAATATTTCCCGTGACTTGGTGCAGAGCCCGCGCACTTCCGACTCGGACATCTGCACTGTCTTCCCGGGTCTGCATCCTCGAACTGAGCCAACATTAAACAATAGTTAAGATGATTACAAAGGAGCCTGCCTCTATGGCTGGCATTTTATTGTCTATATAATGATAATCGAAAGTTGGCAAAAGGAAAAGAGGTAGACCGAAAGAAAGATGGTCAGACAAGCTGATTGAAGTGGCTGGCAACACCTGGACAGAAGTTTAAGGGAAAATTTGGAGGAGACCTTTACCTGGAAGGGTCTTTAGTTAATATGTATATAGATATAAGTTAAAATGTCACAACAATATGTAAACAATTTCTTTTAATTAAGGAATAAGAGGTTTATTATTATTATGTATAATGATAATGAACTACAAATTATACAGTTTGTTAGTCCAACAATTAATGCTTTGAAGCACTTGAAATGATTCACTGTGAACTCAAAGAACCTATGAAATTGTACAAGTGAATGAAGATTCTATGAGAAGATGAACCACTGAATGACAAGATATGTTTGAAGATATATCCATGATGGACTTAACAGTATTTAAAATTACTTTACAATACAGGCATTATATACCTACATATTATAGCGTAGCCAGAAGACAATTTTATAACAATAGGCATTTACGGGCAAGATTTTGAACTATTTATACACAAATACTTAATATTCATAGTCACAATGCATGCTATTACCAGCAGTCTAGGTACAGAATGTGTAATATATTTAAAAAATAAATACTTGACACACATACACATGGGTTTCATCAAAGCATTATACATTACCACAGTTGTAAGCGCATGCCAGAGTCACACTAATAAATTACAAAGAAAAATCATGATTTATATGCACCATGAATACAAAGATTTATTGATTCGGCTCAATTTGGTACATAATAATATGCTTGATATACAAACTGTATAAGGACATAAAACATGTTGCCATGATCATGACAACATTCAGTAGAGTTTGTAGCCGTAGACAGTTAGAACCCATATGAAACATATAGTTATTATTTGGTTCATAGAATGGGTTATTTTTAGCTCAATTGGAATCTAGATCAAATTGCAAAGGAAAGAACTGAAACATAAAATGTCGTTGTTTGGGAACAAACCATTTGTCATGTCATACAAACGGAAGGATAATATCAATCAAACGAATCTAGCGCAATACTGTGGCCAAGAACTATGCAGATAACCATACATTCTGATGAAAAGATGTCTTTGAATTTCCCTTTTCGCCTTGCTGTTTCCTGTTGCACTCTGAATACTGTTGTAACCCATCAAAAAGCAGCATAATAAAGTGAAATAAACATGTTTAAATCAAGTAAAGTAACATACAATGCGAACAAAGCATAACAATAAGCCCTAGGAAGTGTTCCATATAATTTGACATCACCTATAATCAAAAGTACCAGTGGTGCTGGGCTATTGAATCCATTATTTTATACCAACATATCTTCGCTACAACTAAAATAGCCGTCAGCATCTCTAGCGGACGATCATCAAAAGTAGAATCAGATAAGAATTGAGGATAATCGATTTATTTATGAGTTTGACGTTTCTATACCTACATACTTGTGATAATTACGCAACTAACAGCACGAGAACATTGATATGTTATTTTGAATTTTAATATTATAAACTTGCTACTTAAATGTACACTGTTAAAAACAATAAATTGAATCTTTACCTTCTAAAAGTCTGTGAATTAGACTGTCAACATTGAGTTCGTCAGCCATATTTACTACACGAATAATTTACGTCAAAATCTTTCGACAACCACCGCTGCGAACAAACTTGTGATTTTTACACTCTTCCAATAAGAATGGACAAAGGTGGTCACTTAAAGCCATGTTTCGTAAGTCTATTCCAAGTGTTCAAGAGTTTTGAGAAATATGATGAAAAACATAAAACGACATTTTTTTATTGCACTTTAGAAGATTTGTGGAAATATTTATTATTTAATAATTTTCATTTTTATTTTCATCGGTTGAGCCGTGGTTGAGCCTGTGGGTAGTGCTAACCCGTTGGCATCTGTGGTTGCAATAGTAAAAAAATGATTTAAGCTATGGTCTTTTAGTGTTGCCATGTTAGAAATCCATAAACAAGTGCCCTAGCTTTTAAAAATCGTAGGAACACGAGCAAAATGTCGCTGTACTTGGCTGTCAAGCTATTTTCTCATCGTAATGTGCCGTTCTGGCGCATAGTATGTATGAAACATTACAATTTGGCGTGTGCGTTCTATTTTATTTTAGATGAGATTTGACGACCGCTCAAAATATCTTCATGGCTTTTTACTCGATGTTTTTGTGTACCGTTGTTTTCGGTATTTCGTAAACATTGGCAAAACAACGCAATAATTCAATGAAGTGTGCGAAAAATTGTCGCTATCGTGAGTGAGAAAGGCGTTTAGCGCACAGCCGGAGCGGACGGGTGTAGTTTTAACGATTTCTGATGGAGGAGAAGATGGAGAGCGAGCAGAGTTACAGCGGTGAGAGCAGTAGCTCCTCGGAAAGTTGTAGTGGGAGCGGCAGCGGGAGCTCGGAGCCGGACGAGGAGCTCACAGAACCAGTGCGCCTGTTGGGCCAGAGCCTGGAGCTGCCACAGGAACTCTGTGAGAACTATGGACTCTTCAAAGAGTTCTTCTCCTATAAGACATGGGAGGCCTTAGAAGACACACACAAGGAACAGCTCATGAAGTACCTGCCTAAATTCACACTAAATGAGGAAGAGGAAAGGGACAAGACCATAAAGATGCTGTTTGACCATGAACCATTTCATTTTACCTCACCTCTAGAAGTGTTTTATAGTAATTTGAGACAGGGTAACTACAGGCCAGATATAGCTAAGATGAGAAAGTTTTTGCAAAAAGCAAGAGCTAAGCAACAGAAGCACAAGGTAATCATCAAACAATACTAATATTAACATTTCCAAACTTGGCAAACAGCCTAGCCTATAGTAAATGCAATTTAAATGCCAAATTCTACTAAAACAAATTTAACTTTTGGTTTAATAATAAAGATCTTTTGCTGTTAATTTGTGCGTGTTTGTGTTTGTTTTACTATTGTATTCAGTAATCTAATGCAACTGCTTCATTACTGTGTGTGATCACATTATTTTCAGATAAAATCCTACTATGCTAAACTAATGCCAGAAGTGTTGATATCTCGGGAACGGTTACTGGCTGCAGCTAAAGCTGCCCCTCCTGGCCCAACCCCCCGCTTGCCTCTCTTGCCACAAAAACCTTCCTCCAAAAATACATACAAACCTCTGTATTTAAGAGCTAGGCAGAGGTATTTTGAGGAACTGGCAGCTATAAGGAGTGAAGTGGGGGGTGATGAATCTGAAGATGACAACTATCCAGAGGGGCCTCCAGAGCCCTCACATAAAAAACGCAAGCACATGCACATAAGCCAGGTAAATAAATTAAAATTAACTTCTATCTATTGTTTATTTATTCTTTACACATGTAGACATTATCTACCTTAATGCATTGATGGACTGTAGACGTCTATAGGCGTAATTCTATTGTTATTTCTATTGTGTCTGGAATAGTGTCCATCAAAGTGTTATTAATGAACACCTCTTATATGTTTACAAACAAATGCACAGTATATTTGTACATACTTATGAAGAGGCATTAATTTGTAAATTAGACAATACCTAGCTTCAATAATTGTATTGTTTCATACATAAACCACCAAAGCTATGTTTTCATACATATTCATCAAAAAATTCTACTTCCACAAACCTTAGCTGGAAGAAATCTCTTTGAGTGATTTCTTTGCATCTGTACTTATTCTAGGGTTGTGATGGAATTTTTTTGTTTTGTATGTTATAATGCAATGCATACATACATAACAGCCAAGATAACTTTTGATGTATATTTTTTATTCTTCATATAATTGCAGAATCAGGACAGCAATGTATCCGGCACTCTTGGAGGCTCGGAATCTTCACATCCAACTTCCCTGGACTGTCTTAAGAATGTACTGGCAGCTCACAGAGCTAGAAGGCAGTATAGAGAGGTAACCATTATTATATACCCATTACCAAAGTGTATTTCCTACATCTTGTCCATTGGTCCTTCTTTTTAGCTATTGGCTCTTTAAAATTTATATGAAGGCAGCAGTTACAATCCTGTAAAACTTAATATGTCCAATTGAAAACCCCAACAACTCTTTCCATTAAATGTTATGTAAATGTGTTTGAACTATTACAGAATCATCCAGAATTAAATACAACTGGTTTAACATTAGAAGATATAAAGCAGAGAGTAGCACTTGTGAATGGTACAAGAAAACTTATGTTTGGAGGTCAAAAGTCAGAGGCATCAGCACAGAAGGTAAAAAGAGGACCCAAGAAGGAGCCAAGTCAGAGACAAGTGAAATCTGACACCAAAGCAACTAAGAGGAAGGATGAAGATAGTGTTGAACATAAGCCTCTCTTACCAAATATTAAAATAAAATGTGAACAAGAGGAATCTGACTCCGAGAGTTCATTTGCGGAGCCAAAGGGTGCCAAACACAAGAAGTTAGGTGATAATGTTGAAATTAAGCAAGAAGTTGTGGATCCTAAGTATTTAGATACAGCAAGGTAGGTTCAGTGTGATATTAAACAGGTCAATCACATCTTTATGGTGCCTTTCCACCAGAGATGTGATATGCTATGTTGCTTTTCGTTTGAATCCACCAATCATATTCATTATTGATTATTCCAAATAGCATAGCCTTGGTGGAAATGGCTTTTCGTAGTGTAGCTTACATAATACACATGCTCACAGCGTAGCTGCAGAGCACATCTCCGGTGGAAAGGCACCCTTAAGGTCAGATATCATTCGACATGTTTCGAACCGAGAACCTGGCGGTTTTGGCACTGCAACATACCGGTTTTAAATATGTCGAGTGATTAAAATATCACAATGGTCCCCTGGCCTACAGGACAGTACAACAACGTGAATAAATCAATGGACCTATATTTTGGTCCTGGGTTCCCATAACACAAGTCTTGTTGTGATCTGTGGGGCTAGTTTGATTTGTGTACAATTGTCCCTCTATTAATGAAATAATTAATATTTAATATTAATTGTTATTTTCAGTATAAATTACAATGATCCTAAATTAGAAAGTGTGATCAAGCAAGAGCCGCTAGATCCAACTCTTGCGCTACAGAATGCTGCTAGGATAATACAGCCAGTGCCTATGAAATTGGAGGATCTGGATGGAATTGGTAAGCATTCATACTAAGGTCATCATTTGGTTTCATAAGGTTTATCATTTGGTGTTGGGGCATTTTCAGTTTGCTAACACCGTGTTCATCTCAATTGACAACATTTCAAAATTCTATTTTATATAACTAAACAGTCCATAAAAAATGTCTTCATTTTTCAATATGAACAGTACTAAAAGAGTGAAAGTTCAAAATTAAATTACACTTTTCATGGTGCAATGTGTGGAACCAAATCCTTCTTATGTTTTTTTTTTCAACTCAAAGATGTTAGAAAAGGCACACAAGATGTTATAAGTATTTTTTTATTTCTCTCTCTAAGTACCTCATATTAAAATATATTTTTGAGTAAAATAATCAACATGATAGCAAATTTAAATGTTGACAATCTTGTAGTCTGCATGCATACATGGCTTCATATTTTCAATGCTTACTAACATTCTAGAAGTAGATATCTAAAACCAGATTTAATTTCTATCTGCCGCAGCCTCTATAAAACATATATCTATGACAGACATGATGGCGCTGCCAGTGGAGTTGGCGGATGAAGGTGATCTGCAGGAGAATGAAGAAGAGACAGTGGATACTGATGAAGCCCTAACGGAGACAACTCATGCTAACTTCTTGTCGTTGGTCAGGGCTCTGTTCCCGGCTCGGGCGGCGCACAGAGCCTCTAAACAGCAGTTACATGCGCGATGCACGGCAGTGATGAGATCACCTATAGCACCGCTTAACACCTGGTATAGCTGTAAGTACATTATTGGGTGATTATTGGCCTAGGCCCTGCATGTAGCCATCGGCGACGGCCGCTAACCGTTTGTATCATAACTAATGCTAATGTTTATTAATACTTGCGAAATATACGAGCAGTAGAGAGTAAACTGATGATACATGTATCTGTTCCGTAATACTCTTATGGATATGCAATATGGTTTGTTTATAATTTTAAAAACTTGATTAAAAAACTGGCTACAAACATATCGTCGTTGACAACTAAAAGTTAACTAAGTAACAAATACCAGTCGAGCGGGCAGCGCACGAGCATGCAGTGCTAAACGAGCCGCCGCCGCGATAAGTACTCATGATTTTATTTTTCACTGCCACAGTAGATTCCGTAACTTGTGTCGTACACGCCAGTCTTGTAGCAAAAGACTGAAAATGAACCATACCTGATACCACGTAGGATGCCTTTACATCGAATTGATATGAAGTCATGGCGCATGTGACACCCCTGGAGTTGCAGGCGTCCATAGGCTGTGGTGACAGCTTACCATCAGACGGGCCATACTCTTGCTTGCCACCAACGTGGTATTAAAAAAAATAGCGAAAAGGAGCGCGAGCCAGTCTGAAACATGTTAACCGATATTCGACCTTAAAGACGTGAGTGACCCATGTCATTTTATTTGAACAAATACGTATATACATAAAATAAAGCTCGTATCTCAGAATCGATTCACTAGTAAGATACGAGGTTTCTAAGAGTATGACACAGATGCTAGTGAGTTTTGGATTTCACCCGACGATATATTGTACTGCTAGCCATGGCCATAAACAATCTATGCAAAATATCGTGTTAGGCCGTTTATAACTAAGAACGGCTAGCCTATTTTTATGATCTTTAATTTTTTGTATTCATGTCAAAAAAGCTCGCAATTTTCAGCTCTATTATTAATAAGGAAGGTGTCATTTACACTGTCACTTAGTCTGATATATAAGACGATGGCGGTTAAAGGCTTAGTAATAAGACGGGGTCACTCACGTCTGTAAGGTCGAATGTCGCTCGACATGTTTCGGACCGGTAGATACGACCGTTGCTCCCAGCAGCCCAAGACAAACGAGACAAGACTAGAGTCCCGTTTCATTTTATTTTAATGTTTGGAACTCACGGGAGTTTCATATATAAAATATAGTGTTTTAAAATAATTGTAATACTCATACTTCCACAGTGTCAGATGATTGGTGTGCGGAATTGGATTCCGCGTTGGATTTCCTCGCTGGCGAAAGAGGACCTCACCCTGATGACTTCGTGCCATATTTGCAATATATTCCAGAAACGCAGGTAAAACCATTCATAATTCCATGAACAACGAAATATTCTTTGCTATTTGTTTTCTGCTTTGCCTGAAGGTTGACTGGTACAGAATGCCTCATGGCATGAAGTACGCCTTTTGTACGTTAAGATTTATTGTTCTGCAATAAATATAATAAATATTTATTGCAGAACAAGATATTTAATAACTTTCAAATATTAATGTAACATGAAGCGAAGATCGCGTATCGATTTGTTATTGTTAGCACGTCGTGTGCGGAGAAAGTGTTAAGAGAGTGCTAAATGACAAAGAAATTTCGTTGAATAAAAGCAAGACTGAGACACAGACAAACTCTTCCGTTATTCTAGTTATTGTGAACGGAGTAAATAGGTTGCATTTTGGTGATTTTGGAGAAGGAAATGAACCATTTTGCACGGGACCAGACATGGTACCGGAGGATATTGTTCACTCTGACTGATATTGAACCCACCATCAAAACCGGATCTAGGGCGCCTGGTATAACATGATCTTAAGTAAGATGTGTTTGCAGATGTACCAGTGGATCGGCGCGGGGCGCGACTGTGACGCGATCTTGGGGCGATTGTGTGAGCGCTGGTTCCGCGCCGCCGAACCCACGCCGTCTACTAACGAACCCCCACCGCCTAGGTAAGCTTTTTAAAATATCGGTTTAATGCAGGCATATTATATAATAGGATGATTGTGTCGATAAATTTTATGATATTTTAAATGGCATTGTTAAGAACAAGTTAAGACAAACATACTCCAGTTACTAGCAAGAATTCCGAAATTTACCTCTATTGGTTCAACAATGCTCTTAAAAAATATTTGAGGGAGAAGAGTAAATACCATAAATTATATAAAATGTATGGCAATCCCAGAGATTATTAAATTTTTCACGTTTGCGTGCTAGAAGTAAGATACTTATAGACGAATGCTATAGTAGAATGTTAAAGTCTACGGAGGACTCCTTACGAGGAAATGTTAAAGCATTCTGGCGATTTGTTGGTTCTAAAAGGGGTAACGCAGTCCTTCCCGAGACAATGTCTTATTATGGTTCTGAAAGTTCTGATGGCTCGGGGATATGTGACGTTTTTGCTGAATACTTTGGATCGGTATTTGAAAAGCATTAACCGTAGCCGTTCTTATGCTGACTCTCCATGGGGTTCTGTTATATGTTCTGTGAAGATTGCCGAAAACGATGTTGCTAATACTATCAGACAATTGGATGGCTCAAAGGGTGCAGGTCCGGATGGCTTTCCTGCTTCGTTAATAAAAGTCTGTTGGAAGGAACTCAGTACTCCACTTTGCATTTTCTATAATAAGTCATTAACTTGTGGACTATTCCGGCTGAAATGGAAAACAGCGCTTGTTGTGCCCGTATTTTAAATCAGGGGATAAATCTCGATGTGAAAATTATAGGCCAATTAGTATTTTATCCTGTTTTGCAAAAATGTTTGAATCATTAGTGTATGATTACATATACCACCATGTCAAGCCATTAATATCAGAAAACCAACATGGGTTTGTTAAAAATAGATCTGTGATAAGTAATCTGCTTACATATAAGAATTATCTATGCAATGCATTCGCTGCTGGAGGGCAAGTTGACGCCGTTTACACGGACTTTTCCAAGGCTTTCGACAAAGTAGATCACTCGCTTTTATGTCAGAAAATCTTGCTATATGGAATACATGGGTCACTTTTTCGCTGGGTTTGCTCGTACCTGCATAATCGTAGTCAACTTTTTACTCTTAAAGGTTTTAAATCATCCCCCAAGCCCATCACACGTTACTTTGAATACTGTCTGTTTTATGTTCCTTTTGAAATAAAAAAAAAATAGCTCAAAAGAGGAACATTCAGTTAATAATATAAGATTTTTAATTAAAATAGAAAATAAAAGACTTCTCCATTGTCAGGGCCGATGCTGATAGATCAAGTAATTTTCAGTCACATCATTCGCACTTTTTTAAGTCGCCCAGTAATCTTTTTGGAGGTAATTATGTATGAAGCAGTGCACTTGTAAGTAATTTAACTATGCTCTGTGTCGTACCTAAATTACCGCAGGCAGTGATTGATCCAGTTCAAAAGATGAATGGATTAAAACGTTAGTGTATTAAGAATGACGAACAAGTATTTATTTGAATGTAGGTATCCTACGTCATGGGTAGTGCGACCACTAACGCCCGCAGAAATAGCAGATTTCCGAGCCCAAGAGCGAAAAAGATATGCTGCTTCGGCGAAACCCTTCACCTACGTGCAACACGGGTAAGTTGATCGTATTGTCAATTTTATTATGTAAATTCATTTAATTTGAATATGTTTGCGATCGTGGTATTGTATTTGACAACTGAAAATCTAATAATAAATGTTTGTATAGTTTCGTTTTTACTCCCCTAAAGGTTTGATAGAGTTCGATTTTCGTGATACTGCGTTTCACTAGCATCATGCGTGACGCTTACCACATACGACTGCTTCGTTTCTATTAATTGGGCCAGAATCACCTCTCATTCGCACTGGCGAGTTATTGTAGATTTATGATTCCATCAATACGTTGATTATGGCCCTACTATCAGCTAAGTGGAGATTTTGATTTTGTAATCTATGCTCGACTTACGATTTGAAATAAAACTTCAAATATTTATTCTGCAAATAGGCCACAAGGGCACTTTTACATTTCAAAGCGTGTATTGTATTTTAATTAAAAAAACTGTCAATCTTACTTAATAATAATGATTAAAAAAATATACTGATTAATAATTCAAGGAAAATAAATGTACAGTGGTACAAGGTAATATTAAGGAAGTATATTTAATACGATCTGTGTCCGAATAAACAATAAGTATATAAAATTAATTTAATATCTCAGAGATGTTTATGGTCTCTGAGCGTCAAAATACGATTAATAACAATTATTTCAAAGTCCTTAGAGATGTAAATGGTGGCATAGTGAATTTGATGCACTTTGTTTTCTTGGAATTTAAGAGCAAATTATTTGCTGTAAACCAGTTCACAACAGTACTTAGTGCCTCATTAATACCGTCAAAGTTTTTGTCTTTTCGGCCTACCTTGAAGATAAGCGACGTATCATCTGCGAATAGCACTATATCATGTTTATCTTTTACAATGTTTGGTAAATCATTAATATAAACTAGAAACAGAAATGGGCCCAGAATTGATCCTTGAGGAACTCCAAGAGCAACCATTGTCCCTGCAGATTGAGTCCCGTTGATGGCTACCCGTTGAGTTCTCTGTCAGATACGATGTAACAAGGTCAAGGGCACCGTTTTTATCCCATAATGTCTTAACTTTCTAATTAAATTCTCTTGATTAACGCAATCGAATGCCCTTTGATAGATCACAGAACACTCCAATAGCATCTTGAGCCTCTTCCCAGGCATCAGAAATATGTTAATTACCCTGCGAAAGGGTTCCGATAATATTGGCTGTGTTTCCTCTTTGGGTGGCTATGTCGATCCACTGGGCAAGAAACGAGCCAGTATACTTTTATCTATTCTTTCACAATACTTTTTCTACAAGTCAACCGAAATTAATTAAACAAATCGAAAATAATTAAACAAACTCCTGCTGAAACGAAGTGCAGGCCCAACCGGTTAGCGTTCGTTGATATATTTCGCGTTCACCAATTGACCATCACGTTCCACGGCGAGACGTGATTCGTCAATTTCATTAGAGATTACTAACGGCAACACGTGATGATTTTTCAGTTTAATTCAAGTTCTGTAGCACTGTTGTCTTACAAGTTCCATAGACAAAAAGTATGTGATTAAAGATTACATTCAAACATAAAAGTCAACGAATAGAAAAAAAAAACAATTAGTAAATAATGGTCTCTATATGTGTGTTCGGTTGTGTATGGCAGGTACCGCGCGGTGGTGGGGCCCTGCGCGCGCTGCGGCGCGGGCGGCGGCGCGGCGGCGGCGCTGCTGGCCCCGGCGCGGCCGCGCCACGCCTCCTTCCTGTCGCTCGCGCGCGACGCCGTGGCGCGCCTGCCCAACGGCGAGGGCACCCGCCACGACGTGCTCACGCTGCTCAAGTTAGTACAAACACGAACCGCGCGGCGGCGGCGCTGCTGGCGCCGGCGCGGCCGCGCCACGCCTCCTTCCTGTCGCTCGCGCGCGACGCCGTGGCGCGCCTGCCCAACGGCGAGGGCACCCGCCACGACGTGCTCACGCTGCTCAAGTTAGTACAAACACGAACCGCGCGGCGGCGGCGCTGCTGGCGCCGGCGCGGCCGCGCCACGCCTCCTTCCTGTCGCTCGCGCGCGACGCCGTGGCGCGCCTGCCCAACGGCGAGGGCACCCGCCACGACGTGCTCACGCTGCTCAAGTTAGTACAAACACGAACCGCGCGGCGGCGGCGCTGCTGGCGCCGGCGCGGCCGCGCCACGCCTCCTTCCTGTCGCTCGCGCGCGACGCCGTGGCGCGCCTGCCCAACGGCGAGGGCACCCGCCACGACGTGCTCACGCTGCTCAAGTTAGTACAAACACGAACCGCGCGGCGGCGGCGCTGCTGGCGCCGGCGCGGCCGCGCCACGCCTCCTTCCTGTCGCTCGCGCGCGACGCCGTGGCGCGCCTGCCCAACGGCGAGGGCACCCGCCACGACGTGCTCACGCTGCTCAAGTTAGTACAAACACGAACCGCGCGGCGGCGGCGCTGCTGGCGCCGGCGCGGCCGCGCCACGCCTCCTTCCTGTCGCTCGCGCGCGACGCCGTGGCGCGCCTGCCCAACGGCGAGGGCACCCGCCACGACGTGCTCACGCTGCTCAAGTTAGTACAAACACGAACCGCGCGGCGGCGGCGCTGCTGGCGCCGGCGCGGCCGCGCCACGCCTCCTTCCTGTCGCTCGCGCGCGACGCCGTGGCGCGCCTGCCCAACGGCGAGGGCACCCGCCACGACGTGCTCACGCTGCTCAAGTTAGTACAAACACGAACCGCGCGGCGGCGGCGCTGCTGGCGCCGGCGCGGCCGCGCCACGCCTCCTTCCTGTCGCTCGCGCGCGACGCCGTGGCGCGCCTGCCCAACGGCGAGGGCACCCGCCACGACGTGCCACGCTGCTCAAGTTAGTACAAACACGAACCGCGCGGCGGCGGCGCTGCTGACGCCGGCGCGGCCGCGCCACGCCTCCTTCCTGTCGCTCGCGCGCGACGCCGTGGCGCGCCTGCCCAACGGCGAGGGCACCCGCCACGACGTGCTCACGCTGCTCAAGTTAGTACAAACACGAACCGCGCGGCGGCGGCGCTGCTGGCGCCGGCGCGGCCGCGCCACGCCTCCTTCCTGTCGCTCGCGCGCGACGCCGTGGCGCGCCTGCCCAACGGCGAGGGCACCCGCCACGACGTGCTCACGCTGCTCAAGTTAGTACAAACACGAACCGCGCGGCGGCGGCGCTGCTGGCGCCGGCGCGGCCGCGCCACGCCTCCTTCCTGTCGCTCGCGCGCGACGCCGTGGCGCGCCTGCCCAACGGCGAGGGCACCCGCCACGACGTGCTCACGCTGCTCAAGTTAGTACAAACACGAACCGCGCGGCGGCGGCGCTGCTGGCGCCGGCGCGGCCGCGCCACGCCTCCTTCCTGTCGCTCGCGCGCGACGCCGTGGCGCGCCTGCCCAACGGCGAGGGCACCCGCCACGACGTGCTCACGCTGCTCAAGTTAGTACAAACACGAACCGCGCGGCGGCGGCGCTGCTGGCGCCGGCGCGGCCGCGCCACGCCTCCTTCCTGTCGCTCGCGCGCGACGCCGTGGCGCGCCTGCCCAACGGCGAGGGCACCCGCCACGACGTGCTCACGCTGCTCAAGTTAGTACAAACACGAACCGCGCGGCGGCGGCGCTGCTGGCGCCGGCGCGGCCGCGCCACGCCTCCTTCCTGTCGCTCGCGCGCGACGCCGTGGCGCGCCTGCCCAACGGCGAGGGCACCCGCCACGACGTGCCACGCTGCTCAAGTTAGTACAAACACGAACCGCGCGGCGGCGGCGCTGCTGGCGCCGGCGCGGCCGCGCCACGCCTCCTTCCTGTCGCTCGCGCGCGACGCCGTGGCGCGCCTGCCCAACGGCGAGGGCACCCGCCACGACGTGCTCACGCTGCTCAAGTTAGTACAAACACGAACCGCGCGGCGGCGGCGCTGCTGGCGCCGGCGCGGCCGCGCCACGCCTCCTTCCTGTCGCTCGCGCGCGACGCCGTGGCGCGCCTGCCCAACGGCGAGGGCACCCGCCACGACGTGCTCACGCTGCTCAAGTTAGTACAAACACGAACCGCGCGGCGGCGGCGCTGCTGGCGCCGGCGCGGCCGCGCCACGCCTCCTTCCTGTCGCTCGCGCGCGACGCCGTGGCGCGCCTGCCCAACGGCGAGGGCACCCGCCACGACGTGCTCACGCTGCTCAAGTTAGTACAAACACGAACCGCGCGGCGGCGGCGCTGCTGGCGCCGGCGCGGCCGCGCCACGCCTCCTTCCTGTCGCTCGCGCGCGACGCCGTGGCGCGCCTGCCCAACGGCGAGGGCACCCGCCACGACGTGCTCACGCTGCTCAAGTTAGTACAAACACGAACCGCGCGGCGGCGGCGCTGCTGGCGCCGGCGCGGCCGCGCCACGCCTCCTTCCTGTCGCTCGCGCGCGACGCCGTGGCGCGCCTGCCCAACGGCGAGGGCACCCGCCACGACGTGCTCACGCTGCTCAAGTTAGTACAAACACGAACCGCGCGGCGGCGGCGCTGCTGGCGCCGGCGCGGCCGCGCCACGCCTCCTTCCTGTCGCTCGCGCGCGACGCCGTGGCGCGCCTGCCCAACGGCGAGGGCACCCGCCACGACGTGCTCACGCTGCTCAAGTTAGTACAAACACGAACCGCGCGGCGGCGGCGCTGCTGGCGCCGGCGCGGCCGCGCCACGCCTCCTTCCTGTCGCTCGCGCGCGACGCCGTGGCGCGCCTGCCCAACGGCGAGGGCACCCGCCACGACGTGCTCACGCTGCTCAAGTTAGTACAAACACGAACCGCGCGGCGGCGGCGCTGCTGGCGCCGGCGCGGCCGCGCCACGCCTCCTTCCTGTCGCTCGCGCGCGACGCCGTGGCGCGCCTGCCCAACGGCGAGGGCACCCGCCACGACGTGCTCACGCTGCTCAAGTTAGTACAAACACGAACCGCGCGGCGGCGGCGCTGCTGGCGCCGGCGCGGCCGCGCCACGCCTCCTTCCTGTCGCTCGCGCGCGACGCCGTGGCGCGCCTGCCCAACGGCGAGGGCACCCGCCACGACGTGCTCACGCTGCTCAAGTTAGTACAAACACGAACCGCGCGGCGGCGGCGCTGCTGACGCCGGCGCGGCCGCGCCACGCCTCCTTCCTGTCGCTCGCGCGCGACGCCGTGGCGCGCCTGCCCAACGGCGAGGGCACCCGCCACGACGTGCTCACGCTGCTCAAGTTAGTACAAACACGAACCGCGCGGCGGCGGCGCTGCTGGCGCCGGCGCGGCCGCGCCACGCCTCCTTCCTGTCGCTCGCGCGCGACGCCGTGGCGCGCCTGCCCAACGGCGAGGGCACCCGCCACGACGTGCTCACGCTGCTCAAGTTAGTACAAACACGAACCGCGCGGCGGCGGCGCTGCTGGCGCCGGCGCGGCCGCGCCACGCCTCCTTCCTGTCGCTCGCGCGCGACGCCGTGGCGCGCCTGCCCAACGGCGAGGGCACCCGCCACGACGTGCTCACGCTGCTCAAGTTAGTACAAACACGAACCGCGCGGCGGCGGCGCTGCTGACGCCGGCGCGGCCGCGCCACGCCTCCTTCCTGTCGCTCGCGCGCGACGCCGTGGCGCGCCTGCCCAACGGCGAGGGCACCCGCCACGACGTGCTCACGCTGCTCAAGTTAGTCTTTGGTGAGAACTGCGGTCGGCCCTGTGTTCCACGAGGAACTAGTTTCATGTGTGGAGAATTTCAGGGCGTTGCGGAGGTTTGCGCACGAGTGGCACGCGAAGAGGGTCACCTACGAGTGAAGAGGACAGCAGCGGTGTGGAGCAGTGCGGCGCCGAGTAACGTCGTGTGTCGTCGCGCCCCAGTTGGGGGGGAACGCTGCAAGTAGAGGAGCCTGCCCAGAAAGGGAGAAAGGCTGGGACGTAAATGAGAACTTGTAGGACCTCGCGCGCTCCTCGCTGCTTCGGGTTAAAAACCGAGGCAGCGGGGTGCGAACGACTGTCCATGTTTCGGTCTGTAAGCCGAAAGGCAGGAAAGACCATGAGGAGGTGGAGGGAATGCTCAAGTTAGTACAAACACGAACCGCGCGGCGGCGGCGCTGCTGGCGCCGGCGCGGCCGCGCCACGCCTCCTTCCTGTCGCTCGCGCGCGACGCCGTGGCGCGCCTGCCCAACGGCGAGGGCACCCGCCACGACGTGCTCACGCTGCTCAAGTTAGTACAAACACGAACCGCGCGGCGGCGGCGCTGCTGGCGCCGGCGCGGCCGCGCCACGCCTCCTTCCTGTCGCTCGCGCGCGACGCCGTGGCGCGCCTGCCCAACGGCGAGGGCACCCGCCACGACGTGCTCACGCTGCTCAAGTTAGTACAAACACGAACCGCGCGGCGGCGGCGCTGCTGGCGCCGGCGCGGCCGCGCCACGCCTCCTTCCTGTCGCTCGCGCGCGACGCCGTGGCGCGCCTGCCCAACGGCGAGGGCACCCGCCACGACGTGCTCACGCTGCTCAAGTTAGTACAAACACGAACCGCGCGGCGGCGGCGCTGCTGGCGCCGGCGCGGCCGCGCCACGCCTCCTTCCTGTCGCTCGCGCGCGACGCCGTGGCGCGCCTGCCCAACGGCGAGGGCACCCGCCACGACGTGCTCACGCTGCTCAAGTTAGTACAAACACGAACCGCGCGGCGGCGGCGCTGCTGGCGCCGGCGCGGCCGCGCCACGCCTCCTTCCTGTCGCTCGCGCGCGACGCCGTGGCGCGCCTGCCCAACGGTGAGGGCACCCGCCACGACGTGCTCACGCTGCTCAAGTTAGTACAAACACGAACCGCGCGGCGGCGGCGCTGCTGGCGCCGGCGCGGCCGCGCCACGCCTCCTTCCTGTCGCTCGCGCGCGACGCCGTGGCGCGTGTGCCCAACGGCGAGGGCACCCGCCACGACGTGCTCACGCTGCTCAAGTTAGTACAAACACGAACCGCGCGGCGGCGGCGCTGCTGGCGCCGGCGCGGCCGCGCCACGCCTCCTTCCTGTCGCTCGCGCGCGACGCCGTGGCGCGCCTGCCCAACGGCGAGGGCACCCGCCACGACGTGCTCACGCTGCTCAAGTTAGTACTGTTGTGGTCCTAGTTTAAGGACGCGAAATTAAATGCCTTGTACGTATAAAGATTATTTATTAATAAACGCACGTACAATCGGTATCGCGGCAAGGGGAAGACTGGTTCTCGCTGCGCTTAGCAGTATATGTGTACACTACAGTATTCCCCCCCCCTCACAAAAAAACAAAAAATATATATTCAAAACAAAAGAAGTCGTAACGCCGGAAAGAATTCACTGGCAGGCGCACGCGCCCTACCACACTCACTACCCTGTAACGAGGGCATCACCCTTATCTTATCACTACACTGCACTTTTTTACGCGTAACCTGCTGCTGCCTGTGTGTGACCCTGCTGAGTGGGAGGTGCCTGAGCAACCTGGCTCCGGATCCAATTTTTGACCTTTTTGTTACAGGCCCGCGATAAAGCGTAGCCCAATGCTACGAGGCTTGCGCTGAAAGTGGCGGGAATCGAATACTTATTAATTTATTTTTAACATGTATTATACCTTTTTATAATCTCTGAAGTTTCCTTATCTCAACACACTGGCCACTTAGAAAAAAAAAAGTATGGTTCGGTTTCAATTGTTTATTGAAGTCGTCGAGTCACTGCTTAAAATGGAATTGTGCCGTGAAAATTTCAGAGCTATGATTTATTATGACTTTAAAAGTGGACTAACACAAAAACAATATGAAGAGCGGATGGTTGCTGCTTTTAATATTGAAGCTCCTTCAAAGACTACAATATACAGGTGGTATTCAGAATTTCAACGTGGCCGTGTATCCCTCACCGACGAAGTGCGTGAAGGTCGACCAAAATCGGCAGTCACGCAAGAAAACGTCGATGTTGTGCGTCGTCTGATAAATGAAGACCGACATGTGACATATCGGGAAATTCAAGAGCACCTGGGTATTGGAATGAGTCAAATACAAATTATTTTAAAAGAAGAATTAGGCGTGAAAAAGTTATTTTCCCGTTGGATACCTCACCTATTGTCTGACGAGCAGAAAATAGTCCGTGTCAATTGGTGCCGCAAAACTTTGAAAAGATTTAACAAGGGACGCTCAAATGCTGTTTTTAGCATAGTATCAGGTGACGAGTCGTGGATATACGCTTATGAGCCTGAAACTAAAAACCAATCCCGAGTATGGGTCTTCGAAGACGAGCTCAAACCCACAAAAGTTGTTCGTTCTCGCAGTACGGCTAAGAAGATGGTGGCTACGTTTATCTCTAAATCTGGTCACGTAGCTACTGTGGCTCTTGAGGATCGTAGAACAGTCAATGCTGATTGGTACACCACTATTTGTTTGCCGAACGTCTTTGCTGAACTCCGAAAAACAAACCCTAGTCGTCGCATCATCCTTCACCACGACAACGCCAGCCCACACACCGCTCGGACAACAACTGAGTACCTGGACGGTGAAAAAGTCGAAATATTGGACCACCCTCCATATAGCCCTGACTTAAGTCCCAACGACTTTTTTACATTCCCCAGAATCAAGGACAAACTGCGTGGTCAGCGGTTTCAGACGCCAGAAGAAGCAGTGGAGGCCTATAAAATAGCCATTTTGTCGACCCCTACTTCAGAGTTCAAAAAGTGCTTTATGGACTGGTTTGAACGCATGCATAAGTGCATGAAATACAAAGGAGAATATTTTGAAAAACAATAAAAATAAATAAACTCACTTATACTGCATATTTTCTTCTATTCCCGAAACTTTCAGTTTTACCCTCGTAATGCTGCTAAAACAACTAGCGCTATCACTAAAATGCTGTAGTTGGTCACCCGAGTTTCCACCTCTTCATGTTTTGCCATGAAGCCCGCTGAAATTTCGTCCTGCTTTGCTTTCTCTTTGCTCTGCGAGTATCCCATGTTTGCGTAAAAATATAAATCAAGTGACCAACTGCCGCTTTAAATATATAATTTATACAAAAAAATAAAGTTACGAAATAGTTTCGCAGACAATAATTACTTAAACGGTACTATATTTTGTTAATACAATTTTGACAGGTCATAAGGGCTTTAGGATTTTCCTAATACATATGCCGTTTTGCTAGTGAGCTTCAATACCGAGCCGGACGTTTTATTACTCGACCGCTTCGCGTTGTCCGCGTGACGGGCGCCGGGCTCACGTTGTCCGGAGTCAGCACATTCCGCTCGGTATCCAAGCTAGCTCTATTCCGCTGTGGAATAATATTCACAGACATATCACCACAACTATTGTCATTACTTAAAATATACGCAGGTTTGAGCCTATCGATTGATATTTGTGACTGCCTGCCAGGTAATTGGACTGTAAAAACTTTGCTGCCCCTTTTAATTACCCTATATGGCCCTACGTAAGGGGGCTGTAATGGTTTTCTTACTGCGTCTACTCTAACGAAAACCATTTCGCAAGTTCTAAGATCAGGATACACAAATATTTTGTGTGAGTCGCGGTGTTCCGCAGGCGACGGCTTTAAATCGTTAATGACATCCCTTAACTCCTTTACGTATTCTATTGGATCGTAACTTTGGTGAGAAGTAGTGTCGAAGAATTCACCTGGCAGCCGCAATACGTGCCCCAGCGTTATCTCAGCGGCGCTTACGCCGGTTTCGCATCGCGGTACCGCCCGCAAGCCCAGCATGACCGATGGGAGGATTTTTACCCAAGATGATGTTTCGAGCTTGGCCTTGAGTGCGGCCTTCAAAGCACGATGCCAAATTTCCAATTTTCCGTTACTCTGGGGGTGGTAGGGGCTAGTTCTTATTTTGGTCACGCCCAGATATTTCATTAAACCCGCGAAAACCGCGCTCTCAAATTGCCTACCTTGATCACTGGTAATTTTCGAAGGACACCCAAATCGAGCTACCCAACCCTCGTAAACTACCCTAGCCACCGTATCTGCAGCAATGTCACACACTGGAAATGCCTCTGGCCAACCCGTAACTCTATCTATCATGGTTACTAAATATTTATAGCCCTCCGGTGACGTCGGCAATGCTCCTACAATATCAATATGTAAGTGTTTAAACCTACCTATGTCAGGGAAACGCCCCAACTCTGAGTGCGTGTGTTTGTGTGTCTTAGCACGCTGACACTGAATGCAAGACTTTGCCCAGTTACCCACATCGCGATTCATGCTAGGCCAGTAAAAGCTCCTTTTTACCATTAATCGAGAGGCCCGTATACCTGGATGGCTTAAACCATGCATTGCGTCATAGGCCCGTTTCCGGAAACACAATGGTAAATAAGGTCTCGTTCTGCCCGTAGACACGTCGCAATAAAGTTCGAAGTTAGAATCTGGTAACCTAACACGCTTAAGGCGGGCCGCGACCACCGGGTCCCGCAATGCGTGGGCTAAGTCGCTGTCTATGCTTTGCTCCCGGGTGACTTCGGCGTAATCTATGCAGGTGGCCCCAGATATGGTTTCTATGCGAGATAGCGCGTCTGCCACTGTGTTTTCGCTACCTGATATATGCTGAATATCAGTGGTGAATTCGCTTATAAATAGTAACTGGCGTGTACGCCTTGGCGTTTCCTTATCGCTACTTAATTTGCTAAAGGCATAAGTTAGCGGCTTGTGATCGGTATAAATTGTTAATTCTTGTCCCTCAAACATGTTGCGGAAGTGAATTACCGCTAGGAAAACTGCTAATAATTCACGGTCATAAGTACTATATTTGCATTGCGTTTCGGTAAAGCGTTTTGAAAAATAACCTAGCGGCTTCCAATTTCCTTTAACCCGCTGTTGCAATACGCCGCCCGCGAACGAATCTGATGCATCGACCATAAGGGCCATTTTCGCGCCTTGAATTGGATATGACAATAATGTCGCGTTGCTTAGTTTCATTTTGCATTCTGTGAATGCTTGATCAGCTTCTTGCGACCATTGAATAACAGTTTTATCTTTCTTAGTTGACTTTACTAAATATTTATTTAACACGGCTTGGTATTTGAGAGCCCCCGCTAAATGTGACCGGTAAAAATTTACCATGCCTAAAAATCGTCTTAATTGCTCTATGGTCTGAGGTTTTGGAAATTCCAGAATGGCTTTAACCTTCTCGGTTGTGGGTTTGATGCCCTCTGTAGTGACTTGATAGCCCAAGAAATCGACCATGGGTTGCCCGAAGCAACATTTAGCGATATTTATAGTCAACCCGTACTCATTCACCCTGGAAAACAACCTATCGAGGTGCTCTCGATGTTGGACTGGGTTATCACTGGCTATTATAACGTCATCTAGGTAACCGAATACAAAATCTAAGTCCTTCAACACGGTGTGGTTCATAAACCGCTGAAAACTTTGAGCCGCATTACGCAAACCAAAAGTCATTCGGGGAAATTCGAAAAGTCCGAATGGCGTTATAATTGCCGTTTTTTCAATGTCTTCTTCCGCCACTGGTATGAAGTGGTAGGCCCTGTTGATGTCTATTCTACTAAATATTTTCTTACCCGCCAGTATAAACGTAAAGTCCTGTAGCCGTGGAATTGGGTACCGATCTGGTTTAGTGCGCGCATTTAATTGCCTGTAATCCCCACAAGGACGCAGGCTGCCATCGTTTTTCGGTACTACATGCAGCGGGCTAGCCCAAGCGCTTTTCGAAGGCCTGCAAATCCCTAGTTTCAACATAAGGTCAAATTCTGCCTTTACTTTTTTATACCTGTCCGGGGGTAAAGGTCTCGCCCGAGCATACACGGGGGGACCCATAGTTTCTATGTGATGCACAATAGGATGCGTAGGGGTATCCTTAAAACTCGCTGGCCGGGTTATATCTGGATAACGTTGTAATATATCAAAGAACGGCTGATTTTCGGTTAGTGAATTTACTGAACCTAAGTTACAGCTAACCACTGCCGCGATAACATTATTGTTGGTAACTGAGTCGATAAGTTTCCTCGCACTCAGATCTACACATAACCCATAAAAACTTAGGAAGTCTGCCCCTAAAATTGGTTGACTGACGTCCGCAATCACAAATGTCCATCGATAGGTACGCTTTAATTTGAAATTTAACAATAGAGTCTTAACTCCAAACGTTTTAATAGGCGTACCATTCGCCGCGAACAAACTATACCCTAGCTCTATGTTACTGCTAGTACTTACAGCTTTGTTAGGCCTTGGGATCACGGAGACATTTGCCCCCGTATCTACCAAAAATCTCAACCCTGAATCAGCATCGGCAGCATCGGTCACACACAGGCGGTGGTTAGTAAAATCGGCACAGCGTTCCGCCCTAGACTGTACCGCATTCAGTTTCCCGCCTTCCAACCGCAGGGCTTGACGCACTTGCTACGGCCGCTGTTCCCCTTTCCAAGTGGGTCAGTCTGGTGCCGATTTTGGCAATTTCTCCCAAGATCCTGTCTTCCGCGGCCGCCGGTGGCGTCGACGACACCTCCGCCAACGCTCCGGCTCTCGTGACTTCAAATACTTTCGCTGCAAGGCCGGCCAGCTTTTTCAGGTCCGATATTTCACTGCCCGCCAGGACCGCCTTAACCGCTGGGGGCAATAGTCCGACCCACAAGATCTTTAAGGATGACTCTGGGAAAGTGCTTCCCGCTAAAACCAGCATCTGCCTCATAAGCTGCGAGGGTTTTTGGTCACCTAGCTCTAACTCTTGGAGCAATCTTCTCTGCCGAACTTCCTCACTCTCCTCATAGACTGAAAGCAGACGGTCCCGCAGCGCTTCATATTTTCCCGTTTCAGGTGGCGAAAGCAGGATATCTTTGGCGGCCTGAATCGTAGTTTTTCCGAGCTTTGTAACCACGAGGTTGTATTTCTGCGTGTCTCCCAACCTCTGCGGCTCGAGGATAGCGTCCAACTGCACGTACCACAGCCTGGGCTGATCAGTCCAGAACTCCGGGATCCTCGACGTTAGCGACACTGACGCCAACTCGCTTGCTGGTGGTGGCGCCTGCTGTGCGCCGGGGGGTTCCAGCCTAGAAGGCCCCGCTATGGCCGCGGGTTTCCCTGGTAGTTGCTGCTGCTGGGGATTGGGTAGCGCACCCCCATTCATTTTCTCCGCACAAAATACCGCGAAATATTTCGAAAGTCCCAAAAAATATATATATTAAATTTGATACGCCAGCTATGGAATGCGAGCCCCCCTTGCCAAAACAACAATCACTCAATCAGTCAATCAATTAATTTCACTGTACTAAAGTTGACCGCACAAGAAACTGCCACTCCGGATTAGAGTTCGACCACGGGGTCACCAGTGTTGTGGTCCTAGTTTAAGGACGCGAAATTAAATGCCTTGTACGTATAAAGATTATTTATTAATAAACGCACGTACAATCGGTATCGCAGCAAGGGGAAGACTGGTTCTCGCTGCGCTTAGCAGTATATGTGTACACTACAGTACAAACACGAACCGCGCGGTGCTCACGCTGCTCAAGTTAGTACAAACACGAACCGCGCGGCGGCGGCGCTGCTGGCGCCGGCGCGGCCGCGCCACGCCTCCTTCCTGTCGCTCGCGCGCGACGCCGTGGCGCGCCTGCCCAACGGCAAGGGCACCCGCCACGACGTGCTCACGCTGCTCAAGTTAGTACAAACACGAACCGCGCGGCGGCGGCGCTGCTGGCGCCGGCGCGGCCGCGCCACGCCTCCTTCCTGTCGCTCGCGCGCGACGCCGTGGCGCGCCTGCCCAACGGCGAGGGCACCCGCCACGACGTGCTCACGCTGCTCAAGTTAGTACAAACACGAACCGCGCGGCGGCGGCGCTGCTGGCGCCGGCGCGGCCGCGCCACGCCTCCTTCCTGTCGCTCGCGCGCGACGCCGTGGCGCGCCTGCCCAACGGCGAGGGCACCCGCCACGACGTGCTCACGCTGCTCAAATTAGTGGCCCGATCGACGATTGCTTATGATGTCCCGTTAAACGGTGATTCCCACTAGGCCGAGGCTGGACCGAGACCTCTTGACCACGTCGGCCGATTTTGATAATTCTCCTTTTGTTTCAAAGCAGGTACCCCCGAGTTGTTTCCATATAAATTTGGTGAAGGTCTGATGATGCGATCTAGGAGGAATCGAGGGAACCCCTCGAAGTTCATAAGCACGCGTATGCCGATTTCGGTATTTTCTGTAGCTAACCAAGCATTGGCTTTCGGAAACTACAAAGTTGGTGAAGCGGAACCGGTGATAATGACAACAGTTGTCATATGGAACTCCTCATTGATGTACACTTCACAGATTCCGATGAATTTTCGTTGACGTAGCAACTAATGCTCGTCAAAATACACATTTTGAAAAAGAACTTATGATGAGGAACTGAAGGTCAGTATGGGTCCTATGAGTTCCCTGAGGAAGCGAAGGAACTCCTCAAATATCGTCGGCCCATATAAAGTGACTTGGCTGGGAGCAGTACAGGTGGTGTTCCAATTCACAAATCTCATGTGTGTGGCATGGCGAAGGCGAAGTACAAAATTGAAGTCGGTTTTTTGGTATAAATTATTTATATTACAGAATGTCTCAATGGATCTCAGCGTGCAGTGACCAGGCGCTCCTGAGCGCGCTATCGACTGCCTTAGACCGGCTCCTGTCCGCCAAACGCGACCCCGTAGTGAAGTACGACCAGAGAACAGCTATCTGGACATATTTGCATAGAAACAGGTAATCTACTTGCATAATATCTTCTCTAATTTTGCAACCATGCTTAAAGAGAGACGTGTATGGTAACCCATGCCATTTTTTTATTAACCCAGTGAAATGAATGCTTTCGTATGTCCGGATTTCCGGCTATTCCCCTCAACAGGTCGCCTTTCTCAACCGATTCTCGTGAAATTTTGTGAGCAGGTTTGATAATTATAGAGGATACCATCTAGGTAGGGGGCAAAGATGAGGCCGACGATGAAGCAAGCTCACCCAGAAGATGCCTATTCACTCGTGCCTTAAAAAGGTCTAGGTTATATGAACTCGGAAATACAGACGCCGGCAGAGAATTCCAAACCTTAGAAGTACGCATTATAAAAGATGATGCAAAGCGCTTGGTTCGAATTAGAGGAATTTCGACTAGGTAAGTATGGTAGCCAGCCGTCCGCTTGGACGTCCGAGGGAAGAAGAGGGAAGGCGGTATAGTTCATGGAGCTCCTGAGCACACTCACCGAAGTACAATTTGTAGAAGACGCACAGACATGCTACTTTACGTCTTTTTTTGTCGAGTCAGATTATGGAAATGTTGTAATCTGAAAACCACCGCGAAGTCTACAGCTCACGGATCCACTAGTATTTAGATTGTTTTGTACCTTTAGTATACTTTTTACGAAACATAAACACAAACTAACGCGTTTGCGTTTAGTCTCGGTTTGTATGGCAACAAATAATTAGGTACCACCAAAGGCCGCCAGAGGCGCTGTTAGCGTTTCGACGCGACGAAACGCGTTCGTTTGCGTTAATGTTTCGGAAAAAATATACTAGAGGTACTTACTGATGTATCTTGTGTGCAGGACGGAAGAAGATTGGCTCAAGTCGACGGCCCGGGGCCGCCGGGTCCCCGCGGCGCCGCGCGAGCCCGGCCCGCTCACGCCGCCTCCCGCCGTAATTATATGTTTGACAACTTCTTATCCCCACCATTCCACCACACCCACCACTCACCACTCCCCATCACCCACCACTCCACCACACCCACGACCTCACCCACCACTCACTACTCCACCACACCCACCAGTCACCACTCCACCTCACTGATATGACGCTGCCTTAAGCTAGAGGTCCCGGGTTCGAATCTCGGTAATTAAATTTGTTTTTAATACAGTTGCTCAAAAAGTGCTACTTTACGTAGCTGTTTAGCGTGCGGAAAGTTGGTTTTCGCGCACTAGTGCTTTTCACTTTTCCAATTTTTTTAAATTTATGCTTGTTCCAATGCATGACTCCTTATTGCTGGGTGTTAAATATTAGTTTCCTTTAAACGTCGTAATCAACATAAAAACCTACTGTTAATATCAGAATACGAAAAATATACACATTTCATATTTTATTACTTACCTCTTCATCATTATAACACGTTTATTTTTTAATATTGAATATTGAAAAACCGTTCTTAATAAGTTGTCTGAGTGGAACGGAATAGCTGCCGAAACGCCTGTCAAAGAAGAGGCGTTTTTACTTACTGCAAGCATGTTTTAAGTTTCTAAAGGCAACATTCGATATTGTTTTTATAAATATTACTTGTTGTTTTTCTTATTTTTTTGCAACTGTATTAAAAAACGTCGTTCAATACACGTGCGGAAATGTCATTCTTCACTCGTCCCGAGTCTTGCCACTCGCCTGCGGCTCGTGGCATCCCTCGGTACTCGTGAAGAAATGACATACTTTCCGCACTAGCATCGAAATGTACTATTTTAATACAGTTGCTCAAAAAGTGCTACTTTACGTAGCTGTTTAGCGTGCGGAAAGTTGGTTTTCGCGCACTAGTGCTTTTCACTTTTCCAATTTTTTTAAATTTATGCTTGTTCCAATGCATGACTCCTTATTGCTGGGTGTTAAATATTAGTTTCCTTTAAACGTCGTAATCAACATAAAAACCTACTGTTAATATCAGAATACGAAAAATATACACATTTCATATTTTATTACTTACCTCTTCATCATTATAACACGTTTATTTTTTAATATTGAATATTGAAAAACCGTTCTTAATAAGTTGTCTGAGTGGAACGGAATAGCTGCCGAAACGCCTGTCAAAGAAGAGGCGTTTTTACTTACTGCAAGCATGTTTTAAGTTTCTAAAGGCAACATTCGATATTGTTTTTATAAATATTACTTGTTGTTTTTCTTATTTTTTCGCAACTGTATTAAAAAACGTCGTTCAATACACGTGCGGAAATGTCATTCTTCACTCGTCCCGAGTCTTGCCACTCGCCTGCGGCTCGTGGCATCCCTCGGTACTCGTGAAGTTATGACATACTTTCCGCACTAGCATCGAAATGTACTATTCTATAGTGAGCAGAAATGATGATGGTGATGGTGGTTCCTGAGACTTGGATGTTTTACCGATTATGATTACAGACAGTTGGTGCAACCCACCCTTATTGATGTGCAGGTGGAGTTGGAGGCGGGCGCGGAGTCGGTGTCGGACAGCGACGTGGACGTGGACGTGGAGGGCGGCGGCGGGCCGAGCTCGGCGGCACTGCTGCTGGCCGCCGCCCGCCAGCCGCCGCGCGCGCGCGCCAAGCACAAGCCCGCGCCCAAGCCCGTCGTGTCGCAGGTACGCCGTGTCTCCCGGCCGGGTGCTAATCTCTAGGTGCGCTGTCTCCCGGCCTGGTGTTAGTCTCCAGGTGCGCTCTCTCCCGGCCATGTGCGCTCTCTCCCGGCCATGTGCTAGTCCCCAGGTGCGCCGTGTCTCCCGGCCTGTTGGTAGTCTCCAGCTGCGCTGTATCTCCCGGCCTGGTGCTAGTCTCTAGCTGCGCTGTGTCTCCCGGCCAGGTGCTAGTCTCCAGGTGCGCTGTGTCTCCCGGCCTGGTGCTAGTCTCCAGCTGCGCTGTGTCTCCCGGCCTGGTGCTAGTCTCCAGCTGCGCTGTGTCTCCCGGCCAGGTGCTAGTCTCCAGGTGCGCTGTGTCTCCCGGCTGGGTGCTAGTCTCCAGGTGTACTGTGTCTCCCGGCCTGTTGCTAGTCTCCAGCTGCGCTTTGTCTCCCGGCCTGGTGCTAGTCTCCAGCTGCGCTGTCTCTCCCGGCCAGGTGCTAGTCTCCAGGTGCACTGTGTCTCCCGGCTGGGTGCTAGTCTCCAGGTGTACTGTGTCTCCTGGTCTGTTGCTAGTCTCCAGCTGCGCTGTGTCTCCCGGCCTGGTGCTAGTCTCCAGCTGCGCTGTGTCTCCCGGCCAGGTGCTAGTCTCCAGCTGTGCTGTGTCTCCCGGCCAGGTGCTAGTCTCCAGGTGCGCTGTGTCTCCCGGCCAGGTGCTAGTCTCCAGCTGCGCTGTGTCTCCCGGCCTGGTGCTAGTCTCCAGCTGCGCTGTGTCTCCCGGCCAGGTGCTAGTCTCCAGCTGTGCTGTGTCTCCCTGCCAGGTGCTAGTCTCCAGGTGCGCTGAGTCTCCCAGCCTGGTGCTAGTCTCCAGGTACGCTGTATCTCCCGGCCTGGTTGAGAAACACGCCCCCAAGCAGGCACAGAAAGCCAAGAAATTTTCCTACGGCTTTTTGACCCAATTAAATAATTGGAGTTGGAACCTTAATGTGCAAATGTACATTAAGGTTCAAAAGTTGTAGAGTGCTAGACTGTACGCTGTATCGATGTACATGAGGAGGCTCCATTTATATAATTAAAACTCAAAAATGATCTTTTTAACAAGTTTAATGTCGACGGGAGATCGAGCATCTATCTATACAGGAGATTTATATGAAGTGTAGGCGCCGGGTAGACATTTGAAGTTTTTAAAATAACTTGAAGCGCTCATCAAAGAGGGAACGGTAACAAGTATCACAAATTAGGAGTGTGCTATTAGCAGTATAAACATATGCCGTGGCAGACAAACTCCTGGTCCGTTGTTCATTGCATATGATTAGTGTGTTGGTGTTTGGTTAAAAAAAAGCAAACTTCAGAATTTATAATATGTATTTTTTAATGAGCTACCAGAATATACTCCTGAAGTTTTCACAAAACTCAGTATACCATTAGTTTTCAATTTTTTTTTTAGATACGGACTACCCCAACACAAGCGAAACCTACCGTGGCTCCACCGAAGCCTTCCCCTCAACAGAAACCTACGCCAAAGGCGGTTCTCATGGCCCAGTCGGCCAAGCAGGCCAGCTTAGTGGCACAAGCTGTCAAGAGCAACCTCATCGCGCAAGCGGCAAAACAAAACCTGAACCAGCCTGTAAAGACCGCGGTCACTCCTAAACCCGTCAATGTAGTTAAGGTAAGAAGATTACAACCGAGAAAGCGTCATTACAATTAGCCTGAATTGCTAACTTAGTCGCGCAAGTTGTCAAGAGCCACCTCATGGCACAGGCGACGAAGTGGAACCAGCCTGTGATGGCCGCATATACCCCTTAATCCGTTAACGCAGTTAATTCTTATAATTAGCAGAGTCGTGCAAGCCTTCAAGAGTGACCTCATATCACAAGCGACGAGGCATAACCACTAAAAAGAAAACATAACTTATCGTAACATAAAACCGGTACACAACAAACAATTTTCTCTCTAAATAGCGATACTATCCAGCCTAATTTTGGATAGTGAAAACGATGCCAAACAAACGCATATTACTCTATTACATTAATGTGCGTCGCTTATGTCATCATTCCCCATACCGATCTGATTGATTAAGTTATAATATAGGCAAGGGGCTTGCAATGGGTGGAGCGCGCCGCGTTAATAACCTAACGCTCGAAAACCCCGAAAGTAGCTGACAGTCGCGGGCCGTCGCCGTCCGAGCATGTACGTGCGCGTCGTTTTGTGATCCGCTGCCGCGCGCCGCCGACTTGATCGCGACGAACCGCGCGTTACTACGTAATTTTTCGTGTGATTTAAAAAAGCCACGATGGAACCGATAACCGGCCACACATGTTCTGTGTATATGGTTGTTTGAATACCCGAAGGAACGTTGATGTATCTTTTATTCAGTTGCCTAATGCCTAAATTTTGAACGGTAAGTTTTTATTTTAGTTTGGTATATGTAATAATAAGTACTTATGTAGTGATGGTTGGTGTTTAAAATTATCAACTTGTAAGTTACAATACAAATAAATACGATACGAACCACCTGGCTACTTGTTAGGTACTTATAGCTTGAACTCACCATTTCCGACGTTTTACTTATTAAGTGACTAACTGTAATTTTATTCAAAATGAAACACGCGTTATTAAATTTATTTTACTTGATTAGCTACATAATAGTTGTCCTATTTAGGTAGTTGTCCTTTATTGTGGCCATAGCATTTGAAACACGGACAAAGGTAGGTATAAGTAGCTGAAAAACATAAAAAGATGACCTGTCCTGCCCGGCTAGTATGATAGCTTATACCGTCACGTTTTATGTGACGTTTCAGTACATTTTGGCCATATAACGTGACGGTATAAGCTATCATACTAGCCGGGGCTGTGTTCCGAATCACGCTTACAACCAGGGATGTAACAGAGTTCTGCTTCTGCTTCCGCAAATGCGGAAGTTCCGCTTGAATTTACACTTCCGCATCGCATCCGTTTCTGCTATTTTTGATGCGGAAGTCATAGCGGATGTCAAAGCTTAGCGCAGCAGTGGGACACGGGCGACGCGCATTAGAAACAAACAGGTTTTTATACCAGTCATTGTCGGCGCCCGGCTTGCCACGTGCTGCACTTATTAGTAGTTTTGTGTTCGTTCGTATTATTAATTTAAAAACTCTGTTCGTACTGTTTTTTATTTTTTTAAACCTAAATGGTCTCACACAGTTTCACACACAGGTCACACAGTGGTCACAGTTTTAATGCTAAAATAAAAATTATTAATATTTAGACTTTTTTTTTTAACGGACCTGCCCTTAAGCTCCGCTTCTGCTTCTGTTTCCGTTTCAGTTTTAAGTTCCGCTTCCGCTTTCGCATCCGTTAAACTAAATTTTAAACATCCGCTTCCGCTTCTGCTTCCGTTAAAACCACTTCCGTTACATCCCTACTTACAACGCTCACAACGCTTACAGTGCTGGCGGCCGGTCCGAATCAGTAAGCGCGCTCAAGGCCGCGTAAGTGGTGTTTTGTTTCGGACCAGTAATGAGCGTGTTTTCTGTCATGTTCATGTCAACGTCAAATGAATTTGAATTTTGAGTTCGTCAATTAATCGTAGTAGAAAATTCTGGGCTGGGTTTTAGATTTGTAGAAAATTTAAATTAATCGCAATCTGCAACTAACTAATATAAAATTAACTAACTAGGCTGACACAACGGCCCAAAATGAGTATTGGCGTCCGAGACCAGAGCACGCCACTTTTCTCGGTCCTGCGTTATTTTTCGCCAGCTTGCACCGGCTCCAAGCTCACACAGGTCCTCGTCCTCCAAATCCTTGCAGCGATACTTGGGGCGATTCACATGACGCCGTTTGGTCGGTCGGCCCAAGTTTGCTCTCTTCACCTGTCGATCTTCTCCTATCCTCTCGAAGTGACCAAGCCAGCGAAGACGATGCCCTTTGGTTTCACCCATAATATTTGGTTCGGCCACCAGCTCTTCTATTTCGGCATTTTTACGTATCATTCAACTCCCATCGTCTCTTTTCACTGGTCCCAGGATTTTTCGGAACACCTTACGTTCTCCTCCTAACAGGCTGTGCTCCTCCCTAACTGTTAGCGTCCAGGCCTCACACCCATATACATTAAGATAGGATTGCGGTCTTATATATCCGAAGTTTAGATCGTTTAATGAGGAGCTTGGACGCCAACAATTAATATTTCTGTTATTTTATTTTGTTTGTTTCGCTTGTATGTAGTTTGTTTTTTTTTTTTTTGCGCTAATAAACTTTTTTCTTCTTCTTCTTCTAATTTGGACACTCCCTTGTAAGAGATTTCTTTCTCCTACAATTGGACTTCTCGTTTGGCAAGACTGTTTCTGAAACGCATGTGGAGGTATTCCGTCTTCCATGATTAATTCTGTGCCCCACTTTTGCTGCTTCTTGTTCCAGCATTCTCGCCGAAATTTCCACCCCTTCTCGGTTTTTACCTAGCAAACCAAAGTCGTCTGCGTAGACGCGTAGAAAGCATAGGCTGATAGAGTTAACACTATCAGCCTATGTTTTCCGTTTCATAGCGTGTCAAACGTCAACTTGACGTTTGCGCTCAAGGTGCTTACGGCTGGGAGTGTGAGCACCGTGAGCGCCGTCCATGACGTCATCAATGACGTCACGATATCTCGTGTAAGCGCTGTGAGCGTGAATCGGTCCGACCGTGAGCGCGCTCTGAGCGCTGTGAGCGTGATTCGGAACACAGCCGCTGTTGTATGCAGTTATGACGTGTTTGTTGTTGATTTGTATGTCCGACAAAACCTGTTCGTTGATGATTTGAAATGTATTTTTTATACATTTTAGACCCAGTAGTTTCTGAGATGAAGGGGGGAATGGTATTTATTTTGGCTATTTTCTTAAATAATTTCTAAAATAATTATTTTAAACTTACGAAATAAATATTTGAGATGCACACAATGAGCTCTTTCATTTTAAATGTAACACTATATATGTAGTTTGAAGGTACTTCCCCTACACGTAAAATGGGGATGCATTTTTTCTTCTTGCAAAACCCACCGAGTAGGGTATCGTTAGATGGTTCGTTAAAAAAATATGAGATTTATTATTCTTGTGAAGTAACATGTAAGTACTTAATTAATATCGGTTCACTGTACTTAAGCGACATCTGGTGAGGTACAACATTTTTTGCATCATACACGTGCCGCGCGTGAATGAATACAAGTTATGCGATAGACAGAGATGCAGAGAGTAGGCACGTTTCTTATGCCTAAACGCCGTTTTTGTTAGGGAGTGAAATTTCTGTACTTGTACTATTCCTTATTGATGATGATAATGATGATAATGATTTATTTGCAGAAAAAGGGTTTAAAAAGATAAGTTATACAGATCTTGGGATAACAAATAGTTCAACCTTCTTCAGCTATTTATAAACAGCATGCAAATATTTGGTATTGACAAGAAAATTTATTAGGTACCTACAAGAAAATAGTCCGAAAGACGATACAGTTTTACTAACATTAGGTTATTATGTGTCACTTTAATACAATCAATAAAATACAAGAAGGATTTAACATACAGTCCGATTAGAAAATTTAACATGGAGTCATTTATTGTGATTCATATAATCATTAACATTGTAAAAACAGTGTTCAAGCAACCAGCTTCTTAGAGTTCGCTTGAATTCTTTGGCCTCAAGTGTTTGTATCTCGGCTGGTAATTTATTATAAATACTTATGGTCATATTATATGAATTTCTTCTGTAAATGTCAGTTTTACAGCGTGGCTGAAATAGGAGATGTTTGTACTGCGATCTTATGTCACCAGAACATATGTCAGAACGTTTGGTAAAGTAGTTCGGTAATGTTTTAACAATGCTACAGATCTTAAATATATACATACATGCTAATGGTAATATGTTTAGCTGTTTGAAAATAGGTTTACAGCTGCTACCTATCCGAGCATTTACTATTACGCGAACACATTTTTTTGAATTTTGAATACCCTGTCGATATCAACTGAGTTGCCCCAAAGGATAAGTCCATAGTTAAGTAAGGAAGACACGTGACCATGATAAGCCGTGAGAGCTGCTTCGTATGAAACACAATGCCTGAGTTTCCGCAGAGCGAATACAAAACGGTCGAGTCTTGAACATATCGAATTAATATGATCTTTCCAATTTAACAATGAGTCGATATTAATACCCAGGAATTTAATGCTTTTGGTTTCCTGTAGCTCGATGTTTTTAATATGGATATTCAATTTTAGAGGGTTTGTTCTATATGAGTGAAATTGCATGTACTGACTTTTGTTAAGATTTAAGTGAAGGCTGTTATTGGAGATCCAATTACTAATATCTGTTAAGGCTTTATTTATGTCGGCCTCGTATGGGCACTGATCACTTCCCTTAATTACGATAGTTGTGTCGTCGGCAAATAGTATGGTCTTAGACTTTGTAGCTTGGGGGAGGTCATTGATGAACATTAGAAATAATATTGGTCCTAAATTACTTCCCTGGGGTATTCTGTGATATAGGTCCAGAAACCGCCTACTCCAGTGAGCCAGCCAGCCAAGCCAGTTGCTAAGCCTCCGCCGTCACCCAAACCGGCTGCGACCCCCAAGCCCGCGGCAGTCCCCAAGCCGGCGGCAGTCCCCAAGCCGGCGGCAGTCCCCAAGCCGGCGGCAGCTCCCAAGCCGGTGGCAGTCCCCAAGCCGGCCCCAGCGCCCAAGCCGGCGCCGATGGCACAGATCCCGAAGTCGTCGCCCTCGCCCGCGCCGGTGCACTCGCCGCTCATTAGGCAACGCCCGCTGCAGAAGGTCGAAGCTCCGCAGACTCCTGTAAGTGCTTATTTTGCAGACCGAGCCGTCGCCCGACCCCGCTGTAGTACAAAGGTTCGAAAGGACAATTGGCAACATTTTAAGTAGTATGAAATCTTAACAATTTTTTTTAACAAGAAACACTAAAATATATTATTATAGCTATTAGTTTTTAAGATATTCACGAAATTATGAAGGATGCCTATGCCATCGTCTACATGACGTCACAAGGCTGAATTGTGACAGTCACAACGCACAAGAAGAACAGCAGTACACTTTCTTTAATAGTGCTTTTATATGATTTCCGACGCTGTGACGCCATACTTAATAAACACTTTCTCTTTTAAAATGAGGAACTTTTGAAATTGATTTCTGGACAGGGAAAATATTTATCTTGATAATGTCGAACCCTGCGTGGTACTATTTGCATCACAGTTAACTGACCATTCGTGACCTTTATTAAGGGAGGTATTCCACTCATTCAATATCTTTGTCCAATATACATTTGATCTAAGAAATTGGATGATTTCATCAAACTTGGATGGGACCCTGACATTTGATCAAAGATTCTGATGACATTGAAATCAATATTGCTACTCATGAAAAAAAAAACCTTGGACAAATATATTGGATAAGTGGAATGGGCCTCCCTCAAAGAAATTTGATCAAAGATTTGACAAAGAAATTGGACAAATATATTGGATAAGTAGAATACCACCCTGTATTAAACTCATCCAATATCTTTGATCAAAGAAATTGGATGATTTCATGAAACTTGGATGGGACCCCGACATTTGACCAAAGATTCCGATGACAGTTAAATCAATATAGCTATGCATGAAAAAAAAAACTTGGACAAAGATATTGAATGAGTGGAATGGGCCTCTGTCAAAGAAATTTGATAAAAGATTGGACAAAGATATTGGACGAGTGGAATACCACCCTTACAACGAGATTAGCTCTACTAATGGTCAGATTAATAGTGCCCATCAAAGTATGCTTGCTTAACTCCTGAACGAAAGAAAAACTCGACGTGATTTAATTCCCGTACATGCTTGTCGGAAGCATTAGCTAATATTATTTCTATATTTTCGTTTTGCCCTATAATGTTAATATTACCTGTAATGTGATAATTAATGAGCAGTAATTATAACAATTTGAGAAATAGTTTTGAACATGATTGTACTTTGAAAGGAACGAATTGTCAGTCAAATGCTTTTGGTGTATACTTAAGAGATTTTTTCGTTCTAGGTTTCCGCCCCGGTAGTGACGAGTCAGCCGACTACGCCTGTAGTTTCTGTAGTGCAGCCAGTGTCGACCATCACGTTGCATCCAGCTCCTAATAAGGTATTTAGGAACAAAATTCTACACAATTAAAGAATTTTTTGCGAATGCATTTGATTTATAAACGTATGACTAATGATAAATGATACCAAAAATGTTATAATATAAGAAATGATATTTCTATTTAATAGGCTAAGAATAAGTAAAATATTAAAAAACATGTATTAATTGAACCTATGAATGTATTTGCATGTACTTGTACGGAAAGCAAATAAATATTCTGAATCTGAATCTGAAAATATAATATGAACACCCTGGAATAAAACCAAAAGCGGGTCTCATCATACGTTTTTAAATCTGCAATTTTATAGATACCCACGTATTTCGAAGGGACAACAGGCAAAATTCGACAAGTTAATTAAATAAATAAATATTACACAAATAGATGAAGTCCCAGTAAGCTCAATAAGGCTTGTATTACGGGTACCAAACGACGAATTATTTAATAGATGTTAGAATACCAAGGGTGGTATTCTACTCATCCAATATCTTTGTCCAATATACAATTGATCAAAGAAATTGCATGATTTCATCAAACTTGGATGGTACCCCGACATTTGATCAAAGATTCTGATGACAGTTAAATCAATATGGCTACGCATGAAAAAAAAATTTGGACAAAGAAATTGGATAAGTGGAATGGGACTCCGTCAAAGAAATTTGATCAAAGATTTGACAAATCAGAATCAGAATTATTTATTGTCACAGTCACACATTCAACATTTTGTACAATACAAACAATGCTAAATAGATAGAGCATGCCTTGTCCTGCTTTAAGTTTAAAATACATGAAATCATTATTTGACACTTATTTTACACTACTTATAATTTATAATTAATTACCATTACATTAATACTACTACTAGATTTGTTTATATTAATCAAATTTTGAATAATCACTACTGAGATATTCTTTAATGCTGTATAGTGTGCGATCCAGCAAGAGAGTTTTCAATCGTTGATAGAATGCGCTGTCACTTTTTATTTTTTTAATATTATACGGCAATTTGTTGTATAGTGTACACCCCATGGCGGTGGGAGAGCGTCTAGCCAGCTTTAGTCTGTGTACAGTCGGCATTAAATCAAGTGATCTCTGTGTAAAGCGTGGGTTACATTTAGATCGTATTTGGAATTCATGCATATTCTTTCGGACGTACTGGACTACGGACGTTAAGATACTTAGGGTCTTAAAGTGCTCCCTACAGGTTTCTCTGAACTTTGCTCCCATGAGTGTTCTTATAGCTCGCTAAAGATATTGGACGAGTGGAACACCACCCTTAGCTTGTAGTTTTTGTTGGGTCAGTTAGGTACTTTTACGTCGAACGACCCTGCCTTTTCAATGTTATTATTACCAAGCCTTTTTCTTACAATTGACGAATATGTAGCAGATGACCCAAGGCACGAGATCGCTGCTAATAAGGCCGCCCGCAGTGCAGACGACCGTCACAGCAGTTGTGTCTACGCCTATCACGCAGGTCAGTCCGTTTTTACTTTGTTGCTATAACAACGAAAGCTCAAAACCTTTGTAATTCTTTATATTTTGTACTAGTAACTATTTTGTTTACAATTATTTTATGTCACGAATGCGAGTACCTAGGTCATACTTTTGATGGAAGATAAGTGATACGTGACAGTTCAGTACTCTTCCGAACTGTATTTTTATCAAGTAGAGGTAGAAGCGTCTCCTAACGAAACTATGCATTTCAAATTAGCGCATAGACATAATACATATAATAGTTTGAAGTTTGGAAAACAAAGTCAGGGCACGCTTTTTTGGGGAGAAAACAAACTATTCGATATAACAATCAGCCGTATTCTAATAGTACTCAGGATGACAGAGCCTTTTCTTGACTTCGTAATCACAATACGTTGTCGGTGGGGCACCTCTAAGGCCGCAGATTGGACTCCAGCGGGCAGCGGGGCGGTGTGAGCGCGTGATCACAATGTATAGGCTTCAATGAACCTGTCCTGGACGACAGCTGCGCGAACGTCCAGTCCTTGGCTCTACGGCCCGGCCACGATTGCTGCTCTGTGATTGGTTAAAATATTTACTGATATGTAGAATTTGTTGAAGTTAGGGTCGGTAGAGTTAGGCCGTGTAGATTCAGAAGCTTGGCTCTACATGAGATCTGATATCTTTTTCACAGGGCAAACCTTATGTGGTCGTCTTGGCAACATTTTACATGAAATGTTTTTGGTGGGATCTTAGTATCTGAAACAGCTTGCGGTTTTCAATTGAAAAACAAACTTGCGATTGTTTTTTTTTTTAGTAAGACGCAAACGCAAACTCACGTTTTAGGATTGTTTCGTATTTCCAATTTAGTATTCTCTGCCACATTTTTAAGAAAAGCATCATGTTAAGTTCGGTTGGAATGGCAAGTTATTGCCAGCTTCGTATTTAATTAAACGGACGACTTTCGGAACCCGAACGAACGAATACTCGACCTGCAATAGCTTATTTCCATGCATCGATAACAATGTAGGGATGTTCCATAGCCATCAGCCGGTCGGCGTGGCGTGGTGCGTGTGCTGAGCCCGGCCGCGGGCGCGGCGGGCAAGTCGCTCATCTCACCGCGAGCGCTGCTACACCAGGGTATGTTGTTGTTGTGCATCCTCCTTGGTGTCGGGTGGCTCCACCTGCGCTGGGCGCTTTGGGGTCGGACTATAATAATAACTTTCCTTTTAGATTAAATTGTCTAAAAGGGCCTCTGCGCTGTTGGCTTCGGCCCTACGCACGCCCAAAGGTCCGGGACCCCATGGTCCCGAGATAAGGTAAAGACATACAAATAATAATAATGTTTATTTCGGACTTTCATCCATATATTGTTAGTACATACATTGTCAATTCTTATACACTAAGGTTAGTCTAAACTATATCTATCTATTTTAACTAGAGTTTAAATATATTTCAGTGTCGCGATTGCGACATCGATTAGGATTTTTGTAAGTGACAGATACGAAACTATATAATTACATTTGAAAATAATGTTTACAGCCACCCCGACGGCTGCAAAGAAGCGTACTTCTGTGCCAAATACTAGCTCCCTTACGACCATCACTCAGGTGAGTAAACTACTACAACGGGATATGATAATTTCTAAAGGATAATTTGTGCCACTCAAACAAATGAGTATCGTTTGCCGATGTCAATAAATCGCTATCTCCTTACGGATATAAAAATCGTCTTTATTGTCGTCGACAAAGAGGGACCTTTGCTTGAAAATGACACATGTTTAATCGAACTTCATTTATTTATTTGCAAGCATGGTAAAATTTTAGTTGACATAGGTAATAGATACGAGAATACGTAGTTTCACATGTTTAACTAACAATGCAAATAATGAGTTTAAGATTAAGACCCCTTGCAAATTGGAAAATCTTTTGAACTCAAATTATGACAAAAGTATTGATAGTTCCAATTAACCGATTGCAGGATACGATGCTTTTATTAAATTTTCATGTAGTCATTGAATAATTTATTGCTTGTATTGTGTGAAGTAGAATTAACGTTTGAAAATTGACGATTTGGAGTGATCCAAAAAAGTTATCCATGAAAAATCCCCAAGCTATTGCCCAATCCCACAATCAATGCGAGGAGCCCTGTGTCCAGCAGGGGGACGTATATAGTCTGATGATGATAAGAGTAAGAAATCCAAAATATACATGTAATATCTACTTATATATGACATTAGTCTAGGTAGCAAATAGATTAAATATATAAGCGGCTTCAACTAATAAGGGAATTGCGCTTTTTCACTTACTTTTTACCGACTTCAATAGAAGGAAGGAGGTACTCAGTTCGACTGTATATTTGCTTCTTTTTTTATTAACCGACTTCAAGATTTCAAAAGAGGAGGTTATCATTTCGGTTGTATGTTTTTTTTTTATATTTGTTACTCCATAACTCCGTCATTTCTAAACCGATTTTGAAAATTCTTTTTTTGATTGTAAGTATGTATATCCAAGTTGGTCCCGTTTTTGTCAATACGCAGTTCTGATCATGGGATCCATGGGGAATTGAGGGAACTCCTCAAATCTTAAAGTCAAACATATAGTGATTTTTGTGTTTTTATCAATAAATCGAGCCTTTTCATACAAAAATGTGACTTTGATGAAGTGGAACTGCTGATGATGATCAGAACAGAACTCTTCAACGACGAAAAGTTCACGTTTGGCGATTTGTCCTCCTAGCTGTGTTTGTTAAGCAAGTTCTATTTTCACGATTAATTTGGTCATGCTCGCGTTCTGATGATGGGAATTATTAGGAATCGAGGGAACTCCTCAAATGTGACATGCACACAAATAGTGATTTTAGTATTTTCATGACTAATCAAGCATTTTCATTCAAAAAAGTGACATTTGATGAAGTGGAACTGCTGATGATGATCAGAACGAAACTCTTCAACGACGCGTAGTTCACGTTTGGCGATTTGTTCTCTTCGTTATGTTTGTCAAGCAAGCTAGGTTTTTCAAGACACATTTTTGTCAAGCTTAAGTTGTGATGGAGGATTCTATGAGGAATTGAGGGTACTTAGTCTTCTACCATTATAAACATACTTATAGCCATTTTTATTTTATTGTATGGAATCTAAGAGTGCATCATCTAAGTATCATAATCTTTCACCGGCCTCCCCCATTGAAGTCGGTTTTTATTCTTAAAAATTATATATGTATGTTCCCCGATGATTCTTGACTAAGTTGGCCGATTTTGATAATTCCGTTTTGGTTTCAAAGCAGGTACCCCGACATTGGTCCCATATGAATTTGGTGAAGGTCTGATGACGGGATCTAGGATGAATCGAGGGAACTTCTCAAATTTGATAGGCACGCATATGCCGATTTCGGTATTTTCTCTAGGTAACCGAGCATTGGCTCACGGAAAACACAAATTGTGGCATAGCAAGTACAAAATTGGAGTCGGTGTTTTTTTGGTAAATTATTGCAATATCAACCCCGTTTTCGTCCACAGAGTTCAAGCTTGGCTACAGTAGCCCACAGCGCCACGAACGCAGCCACCGCCACGGGCACTCGCACCGTCCAACTGGCCGGCGGACGAACGTTACAACTGGCGGCCAACCAGACCGTGCACCTGCCGGGCGGGCAGCCCGTGCAGCTGGCGGCGCGCGCGCTGCTCACCAGCCTGCTGCCCCCGCGCGCGCCCGCCCCCGCCGCCGCCGCCGCCCCCGCCCCCGCCGCCGCCCCCAAGCCCGTGCCCGCCTCCACGGTGCAGCTCACCGGCCAGACCGTGCAGCTGGCCGGCCCTAATGTGCACCTGGCTGGCCAGAGCGTGCAGTTAGCGCAACACGCTGTGAAGAGCGTTCAGGTATGTCATATATATCAAATATGTCAGGTATGCCATAGGCTACGATGTCTCATCATCAGAACGGCTGAAAGCTTGTTTGTTACCGTCTTTGTATATATAAAAATATATTGATCCCGATTCCATTATGATGAGGTGATCCTCCGAAATTCCAAGCACAGACGTTACTTTTTGTGGATACTTTCCAATCCAGAAGAAGCTGGAGCTTATTGTGATTATGCTTTTTCAAGTGAGTAGGAAACTGTTTTTATAATACGCTGGCAACGAGGCATATCCGCCGGCCTGGTGATGCCTAGTGATGTTGCTGGTGGTGGTGGCGACTGCTGAATGTTTACAAAAAGACACCCTAACATCTGTAATTCGGTTGATCCCTGCTAGCATTAACAACACAAAATCAACGAGTGAACAATTGACCGGATAGGGTCAAGTTCCTCCAAATTTTGAATGACAGTTAAATACGCTTATTGTTCTAAACTACGATAGTTTGGTGGTTAAAGCATGCAACTGCGGCGATCGTAGGTTTGAATCCCGGCTCGTACCAATGAGTTTATGGAACTTATGTAGTACGGAATAATATTTGACATTTATCATTAGCTTTTCTGTAAAGAAAAAGATCGCGAGGAATTCAATTCAATCGAGTAATTTAAATGTATAAGTATGTAAAGAACTACTGTCCGTTCCCCATCGATCTATGACGGGAGGCCTGTGCCCAGCTATGGGATTTAGGCTGATGACGATGATAATGCATATGACATTACCTCCTTACAGATGGCTGGCCCGAACATGATTCCAACGCAGACAGTTCAGCTACCAAGCGGCCAGACGGTCCAACTCGCTGGGAGAAACCTCCAGACAGTCCAACTAGCCGGCCAGAGCATGCTGTCCGGCCAGAGCGTGCAACTAGGCTCCCAAACCGTCCAGCTAGCTGGTCAGACGGTACAACTGTCTGGTCAGACGCTACAGCTACCGAGCGGTCAGACGGTACTGTTTGAGTATTACAACATACATGATACTTTTATAAAAGAATCATTCCAGGTCACGCTTGCAGGAGTCTTTAAATCTCAGCATTGGATGTCCCACGGGTCTTTTTGCGCAGCCGTCATAATCCAACAAAACAGAAATGTTGCAAGAATCATCCCACAAGGATGCAGTGCATGGCCATTGATACTTTTATGGCAATGACTACTAGCCTGGTTGGTAGTGACCTGGTGACAGGGCTCGGAAACCGGTATTTGTCCATACAAAAAAACCGGTATTTTTTAGTTCTTATCGTTCTTTCGTCTCCTATTTCATCTTTAATCAGGCAATCTAACAACATGAAGTAATAACGCAAATACATTATTGAGTCCTACATAAAGAGCATAAAATAATTAAAAATATTTGCCTATTTCAGGATTTTGAGACTAACCGGTTCCGAGCCCTGCCTGGTGAGCTGGTGGTCCCGGGTTCGAGTCCCGGTTAGGGCATTTATTTTTGTGATGCGCACAAATAAATGCACAAATATAATTATGTTCCTGAGTCTTGGATGTTTTCTATGTATTTAAGTATTCGCTCGTCTATATTAGTATGTATATTGTCGCCTAGTACCCATTACCTACTTTACTTAGTTTGGGACTGGGATGATTTGTATTAGATTCTCCACAAATAAGTATGCTAAATATATTTATAGCGTATACTAGCTTGTGCCCGTGTCTTCGTCCGCGTAATTAATCGCCGGAAGAGAAGTCTCTCATAAGGCGTTTTATGAATTATAAACTTTTACATCCCGTCGTACAACTTTCCGGGTTTAAAGTATCGTATGTTTATTCCCGGATCTCATTCTATGTGCAATATGTTCAGTGGTTTCGGTGTAAAGAGGCAACAGACATAGATACTTTGGCACGTATATTATTAGTATGGCTATTGAAGATTGAATTACATTAAAAACACAGTGTTGCCACTTATTTGTCGTAGACAATAATTATTGTTTCTCAAACAGGTACAACTGTCCGGTCAGACGCTGCAATTGGCTAGTGGGCAGACAGTACAGCTAGCGAACCAGACGCCGAAGTCGATGGCGCAAGTGGTGCGAAGTCAGGCCGTGGTGGACAAGCCCGCCCAGCCGATCGTTGCGAAACTGCTTACGAATGCACAGGTGAGCATTCGAAGTGAATCGGTCACCTAATGCTTTTAATTTCAAACACTCCCAGTATAAAAAGTAACCCTGGTTCTCAACCTATCTGTGTACCAAATGTCATAACATAACGATCGGTTCATCAGCTTGAGCGAAACGAGGTAACCGATAGACAGAGTTACTTTCGTATTTATGATATGAATTTGTTGTGTTAAGTAGTGTTGTGTGTGCAGGGCCAGATGATCTCCCTAGAGAGCATGATGGGTGCCCGGTTGGGTCCCCGGCCTCGCGCCGCCGTGCGCGTGTTGGCGCCCTCGCCGCGCCTCGCCCGCCCGCTGCTACTCACCGCCGCCAAGCCACTGCACAACATCATCCTGCAGGTATGGACACCGCACACTCTCATCATTTGCATGCTATTATGCGTAAGAGATAGATAGAGCAAAGCTAGCGATAATGCCATCCATGACCCTATTATAAAAATCTTGCAACGTTACAAATGTAAAAGTCGAGAATAGTAGATTTTTAACCAAGGGTTGAAGGTGACTCATTTCACCCGAGATATTTTTGGCGGTCGAACGAAATTATAACATTAATAGTTCGAGGGTGAAATGGGTAATTTCACCCGAGTTAAAAGCTCTGCTTTTCATTTCGACTGTGAGAAAAGAAAAATACTACACGCACATTTTATAATACGGGTATATTAAGTATAATCAGTTAAAAAAATATATGTAATGCTTTCAATTTTATTTCGTGTATAATGTACGATTCTAATAATAAATGTGCAGAATTATATGTATTATGAATATGACAGAAATTAATAATTAGATATAAATTTATTAAAATTACCTTATGCAACCTCCAACCTATTCGCACTGGCCACTTGCCACGGCCGACTAGACTTTATCCAGTTGGTCACGACGTGCTCGATGGCACGTGTGTGTGCGTGTGATGTGCAGATGGCCATGCCGAAACGTGAAAAAAAGTGTCATGCTATCATGGCATTATGGCGGGCAGCAGAATACAGGATTGATTTTAAATGTTGATTTTCTGTTATGGCGAAAAAAATTGACCTATGTTTTTAATATTAACCTAGAAGAGCGTAATAAACACGTTGGTAGCTGAGTTTAGATAGATGAAAGCTTTTATTTTAATAATATGACGAAACTCAATTATCTGCGACTCCGTGGCTAAACGTAACAATTAAAGAGAATAAGCAATTTTCCACCTGGCTATGAAAATTAAACTTTCAGAACAAGAGAGATGAAGTTATTTAACTGTAGGCTAAAAACGGTACCAAATAATAATTAACAATACATATAAATTCCGTAGTAAAATTAGTCATTAATTTTATGCAATGATGCCCACGGTTAGTTCCTCGACTGCCGTTTTCAATCAATGGACATGAAGATTTTCAAACTTTGCACTAAACTATTTTATATTTTATAGAACAGAATTACAGTTCGTTTGTATAAGAAAGTGCGAAATTACTAGTGAGTTCCAAATATATCTTTCACTTTTTATTATTTATTAATTATCGGAAACAGTATATTATTAACCTACGCACAACAGCTAGGCGATCTCCATCATCACTATAAATCGCGGAAGCGGTCTACAGTAACCTATCAAAATGTATGTATGTTCCCCGATAAATCTTGACCAAGTTGGCCGATTTTGATAATTCTTTTTTTGTTTCAAAGCAGGTACCCCCAAGTTAGTTCTATATAAATTTGGATGATGGAATCTAGGAGGAATCGAGGAAACTGGTGATGAAGACCACAGATGACATATGGAATTGCTTAATGATGTAGGCACTTCACAGATTCCGATGAAATTTAGGTGACGTAGCTAATAATGTTCGCCAAAATACACATTTTAAAGTGGAACTTATGACGAGGAACTGAAAGTCAGGATGGGTTTCGTGAGAAATTGACGCAACTCCTCAAATATCATCGGCTTATATAATATTTTCTTTGGAAACCACCTCATTTTCTATCGAAAAGCAGTACATGTGGTGAAGTGGGAAGGATATGTGAAAATCACATGTGTGTGGCGGTTTATTTTGTCTGTTTCTTCCTTCAATCTTTGTTCCGCGTCATTTATCATTTTATTCACCTTTCTCAGCTAAAGTGGCCAACCTCGTTTCTTGCATTGATCTACTCATGATTGTTATGTTGACGTTATATGTTTCTGTTCTACAGCAAAGCGACGGCAGCACCATACGGGTCACTTCGAGCGGTACCGCAGGTTCCTCCCAAACAATAGTATTAAGTAACATTGGTGAGTAAAACTCAGTCGTTAAGCCAAGTTAGAGGGAGGCCTCTAACTTGGCCGGTTTGAGAACTTCTAACAGTCAAGTTGCCCACTCACTTGACAAGCCTAATCCCAATAAGGTCTAGTTTTTTACAGGGTAACTTTACAGGGTAACCATTTTAAAGTAGTAATTTCTCAGTGGCCAGTATGGTTCGTATTTTTTGTTGTTGTTTGACAATGACCCTATTAAAACCCCTAATTTTAGTATGTTTTATTTTTTACAACGGATTATGTACTTCAGGTTCCCAAGCAGTCACAACGTCTACTGCATCGGCGCCGCTGTTAAAGTTACAACAGGTTTGTGAAGCTTGATGTTAATCTGATGTTGATCATACTTATTTACTTAAAAGCCTTAGCATTTTAGCATGTATTCCATTGAGCTGTGGGTACGTCGTTCATATAAAAAATTACAACCCGAGTCCCAGCGCTCTAAAGAATTTATGTAGATTTCAGTAATTTCCTAAAGGAACCACAGTCCGTGTAAGAGCAAGCGAGAGGGAAGTACCGACCCAAATATTATGCTCACGAAGTGCAGTTGCCTTTTTTTTATAAGTACATTATTATCATTATTGGAACAAATGGAACTGACTACTGAATGATTAACAAAAAGGAAATTCTTTTACATGATTTTTTATCCCGGGTCTCAGAAAATTATTATTATTATGGTCAATACATTTTGGTAAAAAAATCGAATAACGGATGTTACATCAACATCTAATGAAAATATGCTCAGTTCTAACACCTTTATAATTACGTTCTAGGTCAATCCAATACAACAAGTAAAACTTCCTCAGGGAATTAAGATTCAGCAGGTGAATTTTGACACTAAGCATGTTTGAATGGTTTTCTTATGTGGAGCATGAGTAGTTTTGGTTTATTTGCATTTAATTTATTTATCCGGGTATTGGTTGCATTAATACTTAAAATGAAATCTTATTTAATTCACTAATATTCCTGTCTTATAACAACTCAGTAAAAAAATATTTAAACGGGAAATGGGAATAATATTTCGGCACACGAATAATTCCAGTCTTTCTGTCGTAAGATGTAAATAATATATGTAGTTGTGTTGAAGTGGCCGTGACCGCAGAGCGCTATTCTTACAGCTGGTTTAATCTTATCTTCGAGGAAGGCTGTTACAATTGTAACAAAGTACTATTTAAGTTTCTTTTTTTTGCACGGAGACCGACCTTTTTCTGGCTGGTTGATGACCGACTACTTATTTTGTTATATAGAGCTATATTAATTCTAATGTTTCCCTATTAAATAATTTTAGTAGTTGTTCATTGTTCAAGTATTTTCTTGGTATTTGGGAGTAGTGCTTGTATTGAAAATCTTATTGCGCACAACCTCTGATAAGTTTTATAATACATATCCTTCTTCTTGTATTTAATTATTTAACAAAACATGCATAATTTTTCTACTGTCTAATTAGACAGTAGAAAAATTATTATATAATAAGGTACTAAGTTATTTCCTCCTATTGTCATAGATAGTCAATTTCGATCTCTCAATAAGTTGTTTCCTGTTCAGTTATTATGTGGTGAACTAAATGAACTATTTCGTCAGCCAGACAATCACAAAATAAAAGTGTGTAACTTATTGTTCTGTATCCCCGAACAAACTCACCTACATGCACGATAGTAATTTACATATTTGGTCCGGGCAGGCGGGCGCGAATGCCACAGTGGCGACATCTAGCGCTGTGAACGCGGTGCGAAGCGTGCTCATGGACGGGCAGCAACTCAAACTCGTCGGCGGCCGACACGTGCTGGCGCGGCTGCTGAGGCCAGCTCACCCGCCGCAGTGAAATGCGCTCTACAGTTAGTGGAGTAAAGTTCAAAATAGTCTGACGCCGTGTTGACGGCCAAGGAGCGCGCCTGACGTACCTGCAGCCGTGAAATGCGCTCTATTGTTAGTGGTATAAAATTCTAATTGGATTGATGCCAAATGGCATAATCGCCTAGCTCGAAGGGTGCACATACTGCACTACGCGTACCTGCTGTAATTATTCCTTATTAAGAGGTATAGAGTTCCAAATAAACTGGAAACAGAAATCGGAAGCCACGTGTTAGTGTGCATGCAGCGTCCTGCCCTCCTGCCGCCGTGAAATGTTCTCTATTGTTAGTGGCGTAAGTTCAAAATAGGCAGACTGCAAAAACCAGGTTAGTCGTGTACCGTCCGTTGTCGCCCATACAATCACCACAATAAAGTGTGCTCAGTGATCTGTGGCGTAACGTTCAGAGTGGAATGAAGCCGGAATCAAAGGCATGACTGGATCGATTGGAGCAGGACTACTGCTGTTCTTTACACATGCCTGTGAAAATGTGCTCTATTATTATTATTAAGGTTTTATGTTCGACCTGAATTAGATCTTGAATGCGGGAGCTGTGGAATATTTACCATCTCTGCATGCTTCATAACATTATTTGATCTGATATGTCTTTTGAAATTAAATCAGACGTGTGATTACGTAATGTTCTCGAGCGTTGTTGATCTAAATGTCATTTTCCATACTAAAAATGACACATCTAACGTAGGTTTGACATGTTATATAATCAACTAGCTGTTGGCATTGGCTTTATTTACACACATACATGACTGGTAAGCGAGTTTCACTACATTGCGTGGTTAGACAGATCGATTGAACTCATGATACGACGGTAACCCGCAATGTAATGAAACTCGTATGTGCACAATCGAGACTGTTAACTTATCCTTTTTCTAAAAAAAATATTTATCATCTTTTCAATGATCTGTCCTTATCGTTGTTCTATATTAAACCAGTGACATATCGACCAATTTTGGCAACGCATACAGAAATTCTGGCTGTTCTTGGACTTCGTTTTTTTGTTTAATTTTCGCTAAGAAAACTTGACAAATCAGATCACGAATGCGTGTGCATTCGCTTCGTTTAGTTCCGCCATTATTTGGTTGACTAGTCATTCACTATATTTTATAGCTAGGTATGTGTAAATATGTACTATTGACTAAATTCAAAAGAGCTTACTTATATTGTGAAATGAGGATGCGGTGTGAACGTTTCTTTATTTGTTGTATGTTTGTTTTTATAAACGATTTATCTACCTGTGTGTAGTGGGCGTTGTCAAGTAGTCGGTCTATGATCGATGCTTTAACAACCTGATGAAAACGAGATACAACTCATGGAAATTATTTTATAGAATATAACAAATATTTATAGTTCTGTATTGTTTTGCAATCTTATCAACACAATAGTTGCTGCATCACCTAGTACTCGGTTTTACATTTCATTTCTCCACTACCCAAAAGTTGTATGGAAGAGATCGCTCCTTAGCGATAAGACCACCAGTTGCTATACCTCTGTCTCCATGTATCTTTGTTCAATCTTTTGTACATGCTGTTGTTTCATTATGTAATATGTGCAATATAGAGTATTTGTATTGTATTGTATATAACGTTTCCATCACTTTCCGCTCAAATTGAATAATAAAATGATTTTAAAGATACGTTTTGTAAAATTACGAATATTATATCTTGTCATTATCACACAAACTCGAGAAAAAAACTGTTTCTACTAATGTATAGTACTTTTAGTTTATTCTAATTGATACTGACTACAGGTAGGCGAAGATATAAATGAGCAAATGATGAGTGCGACTAGCTGTAAAGTTCTCTCAAATGTAGATTATTTTTTTATATACATAGAATACATGCTTAATTTAGAAGTGACAAGGAGAAAATTATTAAGTTTCCTTACAATATGTTACTAATATTATGCTCGAATCGAGGTTTTACTGGGTATCCCGTGTGTAAAGGGATCTCTCTAAAGAAATTGTCTTATTCATATCATCTATTGATAGCGCATTGGCGCTTTGTTATACAAAATACAATATTGAATGTACAAAGCCAGTATTTTGCATTGTAAATGGCTGTCTGCCGGATGGTTTTGTATAGACGCTTATGAGAAGTGTTGATTAGTTGTAGTTTTTTTTAAGTTTTAAATATCCCGTATTAATTCAACGTTTATGTATATAGCAGTGTCAGTAGCCGGTATTATTGAATATTTATTTTATTATTTATTTAACTCTGGTGGACACCACGCAGATCTGCAATACGTCACAACAGAATCATTATTTATTTTGTTGTTTTCATATTATACCTGTTTAGACATGAAATTCAATTACGAATGCAATATATTAAGTCAATTTAACATGAGTTTTATTTAATTTCATATATATATACGATAGGTACGGCCATGGTCTGAGGAAATAAGGTCTGCTACTCCGAATTGTGACAGTAAGCCTACGTCACTTATCGCGTGAATATTGATGAGTATAGAAGCAAAATCAAACCACTTTTGAAACCACTTTCGCGATAGTATTGCTATCACAGTATATTGATAATATTAATCGTGTAAAGGGCTTCAATTACTCATTTTATGTTATTAGGTTTTTTACTATAGAATATCTCGGACTTGGTTAAAGATGGTAAGAGTATGGTAAAACACGCACTTATGTACATATCTTGAAGGTCTGGATTTGTGGGCGATTGTGACCACTGAATAGCGCGTGCGTTTAAATAGTGTTGAACGTGTCAATGATGCTCACAGTAGGTAGATTTACCGTAAGTTCTTCATCTTCTCTCTCAATTAAATACGTACCGCTGGTTTGCCACCGAAATGGTATAAAAAAACCAGTTGTGAGGTGGGAAAACAGTTTATTTCATTACTTATGTACATGGTGGGTGTAAAAACAACAGCGTATATAAAAGTTACGCTCATGGCATCACAAGAAAACAATGTCGTCACAAAAGCTACTTCAACATAAAATCTATTGATATATTAGTGTGCGAATCATTTGCAAGATATAATGTTTGCTAGCATGATATAGTGATCCATGGCATTATATTGAAATCCAAACGTTACATAACTTAAGAGTACCTAAACTAGCACGAGGCAGGCCTCGCGCTGGGGGTCCATTCGAAACGCTGTTAGCTATTGAGATTAGATTTGAACATATCGACATTAGTAATGTTTTTTTAAGTCCAGTTTAACATGGTTCAGATGTAATCCTCATCCGGAACACTGCGTGTTTCAGAATGGAGCCCCATGGACTGCTCCGTCTACGGGGAATCACATTGTCACTGATACTAGCGAGGTATCACATTTGAATATCTACCTAGTCCTACACAATCCCCAATTGCCGCCGCACGATTTACACCCGTATTCTAACACTGAAGTACATACATATAAATAGATTTACATTAAGTAGCACACGAAAAACGCATTGCAGGTTTAAAAATCATTGGAACAAATAGTGCCGTTATAAAAAATATTTTTCAAGGAATCGCTACGTATCTAAATAATTTATTAACATCAAAATAATTTAAACGCAATCATATATCAGTCTTATACCTATATTAAAAATAATTGAAGAATAATAAAGTTACAAGTATTTGTATAATGAAGATGACGTTAAATGGTAGGTACAACATTATTAGGTACATCAAAATTGATATTTTCACCTTATCCTATCATCCGACTACGAGTAAAATAAATAGGTTTTGTATGCTTAGTGTCGAGATAATACCACAGGGTTCTGTTAATACTGACGAGTCCTACAATCGAACTTTCAGAGATATGATATACATAGTACGAATACTATAATACGTCTATTATATATTTGCGCGTGTTAGTGCTGGTATAATAATTATGCTTTGTATCAATTTATTTCTTTTTTTTTAAATAATAACAGAGGGAAGGATCCTCAGTTTTTTACCTAAATTAAAAGGTAATTAATTATCAATGAGATAATCAATAACATAAATGGCAAACCACTCGCCATTTAAAAATTATGTAACATCTAGGATAGTATTAACCACTAGGGGAAAATAACTGAAGCTAATAGGATACCAATCTTGAAAAGAATCACAGAATACCTAGTGAAAAGGCCGTACAATAAGTTTTCTAGCAAGCTCATGAGTATTCTACATTAATATCAATAATATAGTATCTAGTAATACTTCTTAATAGGATGGCAAATGACATTCAATAAATATTTATAGATTACACTTTATAACAAAAATAAGTTAGCGACTTTGGCATTCTAGACGCATACCTAATTTATAGTCCAATATCTAATGTGAATACAAAATATACTTACATATTATATCGTATCTCTGAATATGAATCTGAAATCCTGCCGGCCGGTACGGAGACCTCCAAACGTACATTATATACAAACAATAGGCACTGCATGTTTCAATATGACCGGTAGGTACGCCGGAGGACGAAATACCTCGACGGAGAGCGTCCAAGAAATACACTATGACAGCTAAATCATTACAAGGTGCGTGAATGCCTCGTGTACAATCGAGGACAGCTTAAGTTCCTATTTTATTAATCATCGCATTACAGCTGTGTTGTGGTCCTAACATAGAAGAGGCGGGTGTGAAAATAATGTTTCAGCCTTCTGCTTCCGATTACCTCCAACCGTAGTGATAGGACTTCTTATACAATTATTACTCTACACGTTATTCCAGGCTCGATGTTATGGGCTGTCGCCCCTTTTTCGTATCACATAATTTATAGGATCCCCGAATATCGCATAGTGTATAAAACTTGCTCTTACAATCTCGACCTCAAAATTCCTCCGAAACAATCGCTATATGTACAGAAGGCATACTAAGATGGATGGAAGAAGCTTGAAGCGTGATGGCTCGGGGGCTCACTCCTCGGCGTCTTCGGGGTTCTCGGCGGTGAGTAAGTTTGTGTTGTCGTCCGCCTGCAGGTCCGAGGTCAACTGCGAACAAATATACTGTTATTTTATTAGGTAGGCATTTTCCTGCAAAAATGTCGAATCTGATTCGACAGGTACCTAATCGCGACGCTCGTAACGCTGTTTCGCAGTCTATTATCGGATAGTAAGGTCTAGGCATATTTCCGAACATGTTTGAGAAAAAGTTTAGCTAAATAAAAAAAAAAACAATATCCCCGGAAAATAATATGAATTTCAAAAAAGTTTTGAAAACTTATACGAATACCTGCCTATGTATGAACAGTCAAGAATTATTGTGCGTTTTGCGTAATGCGGAGTCCCGTTCAATGAAACATCTCCCGTAATATATACAGTACCCATTATGTGGGTACCTATTTGTTATTCTGGTTGAACAATAAGGATCAACATAATAAGCAAGTTTATGATCCTTTGTCAGGTACTCCGCTTAGACAGGACGTAAAGTTTACCCGACCGTATGAGCCGGCGGCGGGCGTTATAACAAAGTAAATTATTAATTTAGCTCCCTGAATAGCTAAGCTCAACTATAACATGCGATGATTTAATCATCCAGTAGATACATATATCTATCTACTAGGTACTACTGGCGCGGCGCGGTGCGAGGCGGAGGCGATCTTGCATTTTTGATTTTTCCGAAACTGTTGTCTGTCGATTGCTGCTTCATATGTCACACACGCCGCCTCCGCTCTACCAGGCTACCGAATCTCGCGTGGTTTTTTGATGCGACGTGCCCCGGACCGAGCCGCCTTACCCCAAAACCGTCTATATACAATAATATACATATATATTGAACTTGGCTCCCATTTTCCCACTTAAGTTTTTGATAGGATATAAATTAATTCATTTTCTCCAACTTACGAAATGTCACCCGAATTGAAACGAATGATATGGTCACAACACTGGTTTTAAAACAAAAAAGATGTAGTACGTAACTGTTTGTGTGGTGATTTATTATAGTCAAATATTCCAAGACTGTGATAAGGAAAAAATTAACATAAGCTTAATCATATAAATTAAAAGAGTAAGAGTAGTTTATACGTACTTGGAAAGACCCAATGTCATTGATGTTTTTTTTATTAATTTGGATTGATCATGCACATTTACATTATATGGGTGTTGTGATGTGTCAAATGTGTGATCTAAAAATTCTACTGTAAACTCATCGACCCGGGTATGCCCTAAAACTAGGACCAAGACCACCGGGGGATGGGCAGCAGCATCTCTGGAGTGCGGTGGAGATACTGCGATCGCCAACCCGCATGCCAAATGCAATGCAAGGACCCTGCGCCGCAATCTGTGCATTTCAAGCATAAATAATGATGATGACCCAAATCATAAATAAACTCTTTCAATGATAATACATGTATGTATACTTATTATCATTGAAACAGTCTATTTATGATGCGTCTTGTCTTGTCGTCTTTGCAAGAAATAGCTATATGCTTGCATTGTTACGATGTTAGAGTTGCGAAGCAATGACCACGCGTAAGGCGTAACGCATACCAAATTGGAATGTGAAACGATAGTCTCAGATCGACTGCCTGTTAAATTCAGTCTTCTTCTTCTTCTCCTTAGCGCATTCCCACTTTAGGTCGGCGCCAGGACAGTCTATTCTTGGTTTGTATGGTCGGGTAAATTCTCCACTTTCAGCAGCTTCGTCATACTAGTCCACCAGGTAGCAGGTGGGCGCCCCCGACCTCTTTTACATTCGGGTAGGCGCAACGCTCGCTTAACAACATGTTCCTCGTCTCTCCTCATTACATGACCATACCACCGAAGTTGACTTTCAGCGAGTTTTTCAGATATGGGGGCCACTTTGAAACTGCCACGTATGTGCGTATTCCGGACTATGTCTAATCGCGTCACCCCTCCTGACCATCTCAACATCTTCATTTCGTTTGTATGAAGTTTTTGCAGATGCGTCTTATTTACTGGCCAGCATTCGGCTCCATACATAAATGCAGGTCTTACTGCCGTCTTACTTCCGACCTTACCCTTTGTTCGTACGGGCATACGGGGGTCACGAAGAACTCCGGTTAGTGATCTCCATTTCTGCCATGCCACATTCACTCGGTGTCCCACGTCGGCCTCTATATCTGCATTTTCTGTTATGACAGAGCCTAAGTATTTAAATTGTGTGACTTTTGGTACTTGCGTTTTATCCGGATAGCAGATCGTAGCTGGACTGCTGACATTACCAAAATGGCATTGTAAGGTGTTCTGTTTTAGCGCGGCTGACTTTAAGACCCGCAGAATCAAGGGCCACAATCCAGGATGTCAGAGTGGTTTGTAGCTCGTTTGCTGTATTGGCCATCAAAGTCATCTGCATACAGAATATTCCAAGGCAGCGGGGATAGGGTTTGATTTGTGATAAGGTCCATGACTAGGTTGAAGACTAGTGGGCTGAGAGCTCAGCCTTGATGCACCCCTACTTTTACCTCAAATTCCTTACTAATGCCGGCCGGGCCTTTGACTTTGGTGCGAACTTTGCTGTACATATCCTGTATCAGTTGTATGTAGACTTCTGGCAGATGTTGTGCCCTTAGAGCTTGCCACACCAGTTTACGTGGCACCCTGTCAAAGGCCTTTTCGAGGTCGATGAAAATGAGGTGCACATCTTGCTTGTTCAGACGATGTTTTTCTGTTACTATTCTAACTGCCTGTATTGCGTCAGTGTTAGATTTAGACGGTGTGAAACCAAATTGATTTGGGCTAATAGATGAAAGTAACTGAATGCGTTTGTTAATTATACGTTCCCAAATTTTTAATGTGTGCGATGTGAGCTTAATTCCCCTGTAGTTGCTGCACTCAGTAACGTCGCCCTTATTCTTGTAGAAAGGAACTAGGTAACTGAGACGCCAAGAGTTCGGTATCTTTCTGCTGTTAAGAATGAGGTTAAAAAGTCTTGTGAGCCATTCTATCCCTATCGGGCCGAGTAATTTCCAAACTTCCGCTGGGATTTCATCTGGGCCAACCGCTTTGGAATTTTTCATCCTTGACACTGCTAGTTTTACTTCTTCAAGACTTATGGCTTGTACTGGACCTTCTACTGGTACAAGAGGTTCGAGATCTTTGCTGGGATACTCCTCATTCATAAGCTCTTTGTAGTATTCGAACCACCTATTATTAATATCCGAATTGATGGTTAAGAGGTTATTTTCTTTACTTTTAATGAATTTGTTCGTCTTAATATCAAGGGTTGACTTAAATCTAGATTTAGCTACTTTAAAAATCTCGGTGTCCGATTTTGAATTTTGAATTTTATTATACAATACCTCCCTTGACCTGGCTCTTGCCTGTGCAACCCACTTTTTTGCGATAGACTTTGCTTCTTTATACTTTTTGAGGTCTTCTTCTTGTTCAGATGCTTGCCAGTTTTTAAACATCATCTTTTTGTTTTGGATAACAGCTTTGACTTCATGATCCCACCAGGATGGGTCTTTACCTGTACTAATGCTGCCCTTTGAAATGCCCAGTATTCTAGTTGCATTGTTCTTGCATTCATTTTCAAATGTAGACCATAGCACTTCAGGGTGATTATAGCTATGTTCCATGTCTTTCAGCAGATAGACCTGCAATATATCCACAAGACTGTCTCCCTTAGGGCCAAAAAGCTGTTTCCATTTTATTCGACGTGTTCTGTCCACTGTCGTTTTGATAGGTTTAGGCAATCTATACACTCCTACCAGAAGTCTATGTTGCGCGGTCAGTGACTCTCCGGGTATTACTTTACAGTCCTTGAAATTTTTCTTTAGTGTGCTGTCCGCCAGTATGAAATCTATTTGGGACAGTCTTCCTCCACTCTTATAAGTAATGAGATGTTCTGATTTTTTCTGGAAGTTGGTATTAATAATGGTCATACCATGTCTCGAGGCAAACTGTAGGATATTTTCTCCCTCCTTATTGAGGACACCATAGCCAAAACCCCCGTGTGCCTCTCTGTGTACGTCATTGAATTCGCCTATATGCCCATTTAGGTCGCCTAGAACAAACTTATTTTCTCGAGAAGGTATATTGGCTATAACTTCATCCATGTCTTCCCAGAAAGCACCCTTATCCTGTGTCGTACATCCTGTTTGGGGTGCGTAAGCACAGATGATGTTCATAATAACTTGGTTATTCATGGCTAGTTTTAATATAATGAGACGGTCCGTTTTCCTATCGATGTTCACTATTCTGTTCTTTAAATGACTGTCGAGTACGACGCCCACTCCGTTCTGCTTGTTGTTCATCCCGTAGTAGACTAGCTGGTAACCTAGTCCCAGATCCCTAGATTTCGATCCCTTCCAGTGCGTTTCCTGCACGCAACAGATATTTATGTTTCTCCTTTTCAGGGTTTCAGCTAGTTCTTTGCTGCGTCCAGTTAGAGATCCTAGGTTCCATGTTGCCATTCTGATATTTACATTTCTTATGCGAGCATTTGTTCTTGTCGGAAGTACCGTCGCTTGCGGGGGACGCCCTAGCATTATTCACGTTGTTCGCCTTCGTTACGTCGCTTACGGGGGACGCCCTAGTATTTATACCCTTCTTTTTATTGCCTTTGTGATTCATAACTAGGAGATTATTTATTTTTGGGTATGTGGATTTTACGGCCGGCTGCCGCCTGACGCCAAGGTTATGACCCTCCTGGAGAGCCTGGATGCCGCCGTTGACCTTTCGGTTCTTCCGCCGCCATTCCTTCTGACCTCCCCAACCTAGGAGTTCAGTACACTAGAGGTCTTCACTCTAAATATGCCAGAGCAGCCCACTAGCGAGGTTTTTAACAAAGTGTCCTTCTTCGGCCTTGTGGTCCGCGGAGGATATTTTATTTCTCCCCTGCCCATTGGATTGCAAGCACTCCGCCGGGCATTCCCCTATCCGCTACCTGGGGACGCGTTCTCTAGGGAATGAGGCTACCTCGTAAAAAGACTACCGCCTGTTAAATTCAGTACCTTACAGAAAACCGCAGCCATAATACCCACACGGCTTGCTGTTTAGGTACCTACGAGTATGTGGTGTAGTGTTCCTGGTGGTGAGTTAGGCTGGGTTGCACCGACCATCACAGACCCATCAACGTTAAATATGGCGCCGGCAGCTGTCATGCCATAGATACTTGTCAAACTTTCCATACATTAAAATTTTAACGGACACCGCTTACGATTACAGGCGGTACGTTTGGTGCAACCCAGCCTTAGTTCACCAGAGCTCCCTAGGATGCACTGTGTCAAGAGTGACTGCATAGGTACTATGATTTAGCTGTCAACACAAAGACTCCTCACATTAACCCTCAACTTGGCAACGTCCCCTGGGTTTCCCACACTCTTTGACCGTCTTTTTGTATTTTTTGTTGTGCTTCTTCTGGAATCTCAAGCGTTCAGAGGCCAAGGTATCTGTTTATCATCAGGCGGTGTGTAAGCTTTTGTGTCACCGTCGTTATAAATAAATGCTCTATTCTATTGCAACCCCTCGATGTAATGTTTTCATAAAAAATACCAGAGTTCACGTTTGACTTGCACCACGTGGGTGGCAGAAACAATGAAGGTCAAAGAGTAACTGCTTGACCTATTTCTACATATTTTCATACGCGTTTTAAGATATTATGACAACAGTCTGGAAATAGCTTTGAGAGTTTAGGCCTGTGACTTACATTGTAACTTTCGACATATCGTTGACTTGTGCCAGCTACGAGTAATTGTTGTTTTTACCGATTAAAATTACTACGATACGTACAGTCGTTACAGTCAGGTTCACTTTTAGGCACTCTTGAGTTTCATGATCTTATTTAGGTTTGCTGCTAAAATTCAGAGCTTTTCTCTTGAGTTTCATGATCTTATTTAGGTTTGCTGCTAAAATTCAGAGCTTTTCTCTTGAGTTTCATGATCTTATTTAGGTTTGCTGCTAAAATTCAGAGCTTTTGATAGAACAATATAGGTATTAGTTAAAATGTGAAAGCTAACAGTTTACCTCTTGCTAAACAATAAGTCCACTGCGATCAATGGAACCTTTATCCGGTTTTTTTCATATTTAAATGTATGTAACTTAGGTATATCGAGATTCGATACTCCGCGCCACAAACTGCGTCACGTGCAATTCGAACTCGTGGGCCTCGTGGCCGCCTCGTGGCTTGCATTCGTGCGTGGCATCGGCCGTTGTTAGCTTCCGCCTTTACATACTAAAACTAAATTTAAATAATCACAATTATTCACGAGTGGTGCTAGTGGACTGGACACATTACAGCCTCCTAACGAAAATTGATGTTGAATTCGTCACTGAGGTAAAGATTGTGGCCTTAGGAGCTTTTCACATTATACAAAAGGTCCCTCTGATATGAAGTAATTACAAATTAAAAATATTGTAGACAGGCTGTACTGCTCTGTGATGGAGCCATTCTTTTATATATAAAAAAACAACACGCTTATATCATTGCTACTGTCCTTCAGACGAACTAGATCGCTGTCGCCAACGAGTCTCCAAGATTCATTAGTGTGACTGCAAATACGGCCATTTCCAAATGGAGGGAGCCTGGATCGCTGAGTCATCGTTTCTCTAGAAGCGCGGAGATTAACTATGTTGTACTCGTATCAAATAATAACGTAAACATTCATGTTAACTTAGGTCACTTCAGCACAGGATTGTTGACCTTTGACTGACTTCTATCTGACCCTCGGGATTGCCGAAGCCAGATGGTAGAGTTATAATGCGTAGTTACGCGTGACGCATATATCTGCGTCACAGCATGACGCATGGTTCATGTAACATTGCGAAAACATTAAAAAATGGTAAATGCTGCTACACGCTATGTAGCGCATTTACCATTGTTGCGGGGCCTCCAATTCTTAAGTTCTGTGGAAATCGAATCGATGTTTTTGCATGGACAGAACGCCAAACTGAAGGGCTATGATATGAATTGTTGAATTCATCAATTCATATCATAGCCAAGTTGATCCATAGTTCAAGTTCATATTTCAAGCCTCTGTTCGGTGACGCTGAATAGTCTAAACGATTATTTTTTTCTTAGCCAGAATCGTTTAGTCTATTCAGCTAAAAAAATTACACGTTGCCAAAAGCCGTCATCTATATACCACGTTATTTTTTTATGAATAGATATGTCGTCGCGAATCTTCGGGCACGGGAGATGAGGGAGGTGATCGTATTGGCTATGTGCGAAGTAGGTGGTGGGGGTAAGCTAGGCGATCGTAGCGCACACCATGGCAGAAATGTGCACTTATCAGGGACAAATTTACTTTCACGATTTCCATTGGTTTCTTAACCGTTTCCTACGATTCGTTTCGTTTGTATGTATTTATTTATTCTCTTATTTATTTCAGTAAAATTTCCAATACGGGGTCTTTCTCGTTTACTAAAGTAAATAAAATATTCATGTGTCATTATTTGACATCTCTGAGTTTTGACATTGTCTCGGGACCTTTGACGATTGATGTTTCAGACGTGCACATAGCCAATAGAATGACACTTTTGATACATACCCCGATCGCAGAGGCGGTGAGGTTCCGCTTCCGTTTGCGCACAGCGAGAGCCAGTAGAAGGACTAGCGCGATGGATGAGAGCGCCGCCACTAACAGCGGCAGTAGCAGGTTGTCGCCGGGGGAGTAGCCCTGCAACAAAACATCCTTGCTTATTGGTCTACAGCCACCGAACCACTATGAGAAGTAGCTACGCATGAAGACGTCAAACGTCTTTATTATAAGGTAATAAGTGTGTTTGTCCTCTTCATATGAGTAGCTATTTTTAATAATAATAATAATAAGCCCGCAGGGCAGCTTGTGGCGAGCTGTTGGGGAGTGACGACCCCACGGACCCGAGTGCTCCAGAGAGTCGGTCAGGGTCTCCGTCTCCGGCGTGTCTTCGTCGGTCGGAGTGGAACCCCAAGGGGACCCGCAGGACTCTCGGCTCTGGCTTGCCTTCATTGGCCGTCCAGAGAGGAGTCGTCAGAGCTATATGCTCGCAGGGTGGAAGTGAAACTTGCATAAGTCGCGAGTGGGCACGGTGGCTGTTAACAGCCACTGGGTAGAAAGCGGTGCACACCTCTCCACACCCTGAGCCGCTCACACCGATGTTGCTCCTGGCCGTCTTTACGACGGCAGTTTCAGGGGCCCATCTAGGCAGCGGCGAGTCACCACCTGCCTCGATAACGGTGTAAGCATTGTTATGGCAGGTGTCCGGAACCTAAGTAATAGCCCAATCTCTTGACCAGCCAAACTTCAACACCATAGCCCAGTAATCTTTTCATTTTATTTACAATAGTCCCAACGCCTGCTGGGACCGGTTCACGGGTATCTATTGATGTACCCGTGAATGGGTTGTAGCAGGTGTATTACATAGTAAAACTCTCCAAAGGGCCTCTACGTGTTGGATCTGTGTCCCCACGCAAGCCTATCAAAAGACCGGGATGTAATGGCCCGTGAATGTCGAAGGAGAAACAAATAATAATAATAATCATATGGCATTTTTTTTCGAACATGAGGTCTTCGGGAAGACAAGTACCTACGGTTGCCAGTTTGTTGCACTTTTAGCACCACCCAGGGGTAACGTGTAGGGTAACGGTGGGTACTCCCTACGGACGTGGTGCAACTTCGACCCCCGTGTCAAGTGAGTGGGCAACTTGACTGTTAGAAGTTCTCAAGCCGCCCGAAGGCCTCTAACTTGGCTTAACGACTGCTGTCATAGACAACAGCCGGGATCAACGGCTTTACGTGCCTTCCAAAGCACGGAAGCGCTCAGTTAGTAACCACTCAAAGCGGTCACCCATCCAAGAACTGACCTGCGCCCACATTGCTTAACCTCGCATACCGCACGCGGTTCGCGGGCGCCGCTGGGCCACGAGCGCTGGGAGCTTCGCTATTTTTAATGCTAACTGTCCAGTCGAACACAAAAGCAGCTAGCTGGACACTGTCGCTTTTACCCGATGGTAGTTTTGTATGACAGTTTAAGAGGGCGCAGTACGCTCGGTTCTCCATACAAACGTATTTATGCTCTCATTTTAAAACGCCATGCTAGAACAACTTGAAACTTTGTATACACAATGGGATCCGGCATATCTAGGTCAGAAAACTCAGAAATTAGTTTCTGTTGCTGGAAATTGTAAAAGAAAAAAAAAATACAGCGGTTTTTTGAGTTTTTTACGGCTTGTATGAAAACCTTAATAATCGTTGTATTTTTTCTCCATCATAATTTCAAGCAACAGAAACTAATTTCCGACCTAGATATGCCGGATCCCATTGTGTGTACAAAGTTTCATGTTATTCTAGCATGGCGTTTTAAAATGAGAGCGTAAATACGTTTGTATGGAGAACCGAAAGTACTGCGCACTCTTAAGTTGCACCAACTTACGATCACAATACAATTGGATTTTACCGAAAACCACTTACGATTACAGACGGTTTGGTGCAACCCACCCTAATCAAAAATTACGTTAAAGTGATAAGTAAGGTACAAAAGGCACTACAAGGCCCTTGAGTTCGACTACATACAATACAATACAATACAAATCCTCTTTATTGCACACCTCACACAAATGAATTAGTTACAAACAGAAGAAAAAAAACAGCAACATGTAAGTAGGTAGAGGTAGACAACAGACGGTCTTATCGCTAACGAGCGATCTCTTCCAGACAACCTTTGGGTAGCGGGAAAAGAGAAAAATAATATATGCAGTAGGTGGTGCAGAGATTTATATGAATCATGTAAATTAATTTGTAAAATTCATACTTATATACATACTCGTGCAACCAAATATAATGCATAATGTAGTGTTGCCTAATTTTTTCTTCGAACTTGGCTTAATACTGTAAAGTCAGTTCCACGTGACTGTTAGAAGTTTTCATTTCATGTTGGCCGAACGCTCTTATAGATAGATACATAGACACCTACCAGAATCAGTTTGCAATTATTAAGACTGAATGAGCGCATCGGCACGAGGCTCTCTAAATAACAGAGATTGCCTACTTATAATAAAAACTTGGAATGAATAAACATTGACCTCAAAAATCGCATTCAAAATAAAAAATAATCTTTTGTTGCTTCGATTCAAAGAATAGGTAGCATATTTAAATGTGTAATCTCAAATATGATCTACGAGTGAAGACTGAAATAGCGACATTCCAATATTGTCTTCGGGCACGTAGAAAATCCGGATCTGTTGGAGTGAATTTATGTATAATGTAAGTTAGCCGATGAGTCTCTAGATAGGAGCTGTTCGGGTAGTAGATTTGATTCGAGATTATTTTAATTGGGTCATGTTTACGATATGGTCACGATGTCACGCTCTGCGTGGTACGGGGTTTTGTTTTATCATCCCTTCCTCATTCAAAGTTGAAGTGTTTCAACTTGAGACGAAAATACGCTATACACTTAGCTATTAAGTAACGACTCACGATCGCGGCAGTTGATACGGATATGAAATTGATGGAACGTCGTCAAACTATTGACCTACTTAAATATGAAAAGGTATTATCCACTTATATTTTTTAACACCCTGACTTGGAACGCAAAAGCCCTCTTTTCACACCTGTGTTATAAGTTTAAATTGTATTTCTGTATATCTGTGTATGTGTGTGTGTCTGTGGCATCGTAACTCCTAAACGGGTCGTAGTTTTGGTCTACCTAATTGTACCTATGTCAAGTATTAGCTGTGCTTCGGGGAATAGGAAATACAATTTACATCCAACATTTCTGTAGATCTGTAATTTACCTGTTTTACAAAGGAATACTTAAGAGTGCGCAGTACGTTCGGTTCTCCATACAAACGTATTTACGCTCTCATTTTAAAACGCCATGCTAGAATAACATGAAACTTTGTATACACAATGGGATCCGGCATATCTAGGTCGGCTTGTATGAAAACTTTTTCTCCATTATAATTTCAAGCAACAGAAACTAATTTTCGACCTAGATATGCCGGATCCCATTGTGTATACAAAGTTTCATGTTATTCTAGCATGGCGTTTTAAAATGAGAGCGTAAATACGTTTGTATGGAGAACCGAACGTACTGCGCACTCTTAACTGAAAGTTAAATAATAAGATACTTAGGTCGTACCTACCTAGTTCTCTTGCCGGGACTAAGTATACCTACTGCGATTAGCGATACCAACTAAAGTTAGTTTAGCCTTTATGTATTCTATTTCATAACATAAATATAAGGTATTACGTTGGTACACAGCATACAGGAGTTACGCTATATAGGTACACATACATGAACGTTCAAAGAGAAATAAACATTCTGAATACGAATTTGAACAGATGTTGCCTAGACACCTCTTTTTAATTTATAGGTTGTTGCGGGACGGGAGTCAAAACATTTCCTCAGAAACACGGTTTTTAAATTTTGTTTTAAGTCATACAGATAACAATCTTAATTACAGGTAGCACCGGTACTAAAATAAATATTATTGTACTCGTAGAGGTAGTTCTTTACTTACTCATTATTGTTGCCTATTTTACTAACCAGTAAAGGTAAGGTAAGTGACCATTGCCTCGTTCAATTGAGAAATGCCGAAGTTCTTAGGTTAATAGTAAATCCTATACCCGATTAGACCAACTCGGAATAAGGATTTAACCATGAGAGGCTTAACGTAGTAATGTAAAACTAGAAGTGACATTGAAATATAAATTTCATTTGCTTTGCCTACCCCATACGGGAATAACTGTAGGCGTGTGTTTGAGACGATACTTTACACCGTTACTACGCACTCACTTGGTTACCAATCAAATATGACGACAAGACGGCTCTGTCTTAAGGAATTTAAATCGAACAACCGTTATGTAGTTTACGTTAGGGACAGCGCCATCTAGTGGTCCACAAAAACTTAATCGTCTCAAACATACTCCCGCCTAAATGACTGAAGGTCATTTATTAAACAAAATAATCTTTAACTGTCAACACAACTGTGTGAACTTGCACTTCACAAAAATAATTTGTCTTTTATGTCCACTGTACTGTACATACACTACTGGTTCACATGACCCAATAAAGGACACAATTTTGAAATTGCGCGGCTCAACACTCCTGAGGAGGTGCGTACGTCATAAGTTCGGGTAAGTTGATCTTTGCCCGGGTATTTCTTAATAATTCGTCCCATAGGCCAACGACCAGGGGGGAATCTTTGGTCCTTTATAATAACCAAGTCTCCTTCTTCAAATTCTTGTTTAGATTGTCTCCATTTAGGTCTCTGTTGCATTTGAGTCAAATACTCGGATTGCCATCTATTCCAGAAATCTTGGACCATTCTGGTTGTCAATTGCCAACGATCGAGTCTATTTATTTTTTCGTCTTGTAGATCTTCACATGGTATGACGATTGTGGGCTCTCCAATTAGTAGATGACCAGGTGTCAAGGGCTCCAAATCTCCTGGATGATCACTGATTGGTGAAAGGGGACGAGAATTGAGACAAGCTTCAATTTCTGTTAGGACAGTACTCAATTCCTCAAAAGTCAATGTGGTGTCTCCAACTATGCGTTTTAGATGGTACTTAGTTGATTTCACTCCAGCCTCCCACAATCCGCCAAAATTGGGAGCTCCTGGAGGGATATATTTCCATTTCGTCCCATCTTTATCCAGCATGGACGCAAACTCGTCGGGTATACTGGACTTTCCTAGTTTCCACATCTCTATTATTTGTTTCTCTGCACCGACGAATGAAGTTCCGTGATCGCTCCACATTTCTGCCACGTATCCTCGCCTTGACACGAACCTTTTGAAAGCTGCAAGAAAGGCCTGAGTTGTCATGTCACTCACAAGTTCTATGTGCAGTGCTTTCGTGCACATACAAACGAAGAGACATATGTATGCTTTATAAGATTTTGTTCCTCTTCCTTTGCTCGCTCTGACGTTTATAGGTCCTGCAAAATCTACTCCGGTGATCAGGAATGGTCTAGAGGGTTTGACTCGATTGCTAGGTAAATCTCCCATCTTCTGTTCTCTACTCTTCGCACTCTGTCTCAAACATATGACGCACTCCCGCACAAAACGTTTAACGCTGTTCGCTGCGTTTATCAGCCAATATTTGCTGCGCAAATATGTAATCATCATTTGTGGAGGGCCATGAAGAGTCTTGGCGTGAGCTTCTCTCAATAGCAGTGGTAGTAGTACGTTGTTTCTTGAAATAATTATGGGGTGTTTTCGGACAAATTCCATATCGGCGTGTTTCAGTCGACCACCAACTCTTAAAACATTTCTATTATCAAGAAAAGGTGAGAGGGATAGTAAGTTGCTTTTCGTTTTTAAACTTCTATTCCTTTTCAGATCTTCAATCTCTTCGCAGTGATCTACTTCTTGTGATATTCTAATGCAGATCATGAGTGCTTCGTTTTTTTCTTCGTATGTCAGGTAAGAAGGTATATTCCTCTTCTCCTTTTGTATGATTCGTAACCATCGTCTGCAGTATGCGACTACACGTGTAAGTTTTTCCAGCGACGAGTATTTTTGCAGCAAGGTAAGTTTCTCTTCATTTCCATTTGTAACTAGAACTGTTACTATATTCTTCCTTTTCTCTAATGCTGTGTTTAATGGTATTCCTTTTACTAATTTGACTTATTTCTCTTTCAGTATTTCAGGTCCGTTCCACCAAATTTCTGTTGAAATAAGTTTGGCAGGCATCACTCCTCTTGAAGCAGGGTCAGCAGGATTGTCTTTAGTGTTAATATAAAACCAGTGATTAGCGTCAAATGTTTCTGTGATTTCTACTACTCTATTCTTCACAAAAGGTTTCCATTTCATCGGATCTCCATGTATCCAAGCCAATACTACTTGACTGTCTGACCAAGCGAACACATTATTTGACTGCACTTCTAAAGCCTCGGCTACTTGTTTTAGAAGCTTATTCAATAAAGTAGCGGCAAGCAATTCCAAGCGGGGTAAAGACACAGTCTTAATTGGTGAGACTTTTGTCTTTGCTGTTACAAGTGACACATGAATTTCTTCATCTGGGTTAATTACTCTGGCGTATATGACAGCTGCGTATGCTGATGCTGAGGCATCTGCAAATCCTTGCAGTTCTAGGCTGGATGTTTTCGTGGTGTGCATCCAACGATCTAAGCTGACATGGCAGTTCTCTTCTATACTGTAACCATTCTTTCTGTAGTTCTTCTGACATTGTGTCATCCCATGAGATACCTGTCTTCCACAATCGCTGCATGAAGATCTTGGCTACTATGATGCTTGGTGCGATCCATCCCATTGGGTCGAATAAAGATGCTATCTCAGATAGAACGGCTCTTTTAGTCATGGGGGTGTTGTCGGAATTCTTGATCTGATTTGGTATTGAGATTTTGTCACTCTTTACTTCCCATGTGATTCCTAATGTCTTCACACTTTCTTTTCGTATGATTTCAACCTTTTGTGTGTCTTCTCGTTTTTGCTGCAAGTCTAAAGCTTTCATAAAGTCTTCGCTATTTGAACACCATTTCTTTAATGGAAATCCTCCGGAACATAGAATTTTGGTGACTTGTTTTTGAATTTCTATGGCTTCTTCTTCTTTATCTGTCCCGGATAGTAGGTCGTCCATATAGAAATCTCGTAAAATCATGTTCTCAACTTCTGGGTTGTGAGATCCTTCATCTTTTGCTGTTTGCCTGAGGGTTTTTATTGCCAAATATGGGGCACAGGCTGTCCCAAATGTAGCTGTCAGTAGCTTGTAAACTTCGATTTGTCCATTTGGGTCTGGTCTCCATACAATTCTTTGGTAGTTCGCATGTTTCTCATTTACTCGTATTTGTCTGTACATCTTCTCCACGTCGGCTACGAAAGCTACCTTGTACTTTCTCCATCTCATGAGAATCGGTCGTAGGTCTTCTAACAATGAGGGTCCGACAAGTAACTCGTCATTTAAGGATATTCCATTGCTCCCCTTACAAGAGGCGTCAAATACGACTCTCACTTTGCTGGTTTCTCGTTCCATTTTTATAACTGCATGATGAGGAAGATATACACCTTCTTTTGTGTCATTGTCTTCTATTTTCTTCATGTGGTTTAGTGTGACATACTCTTCTAAAACCTTGTTGTATTCTTTCATTAAATCTGGTTTACTCTTGAGTCTGTTCTCTGTTGACTTCCAGCGGCTCAATGCTATCCCCCGGCTGTTAAGTGGTAGAATCGGCGGCTCATGTCTGAACGGCAGGTCTACTATATAACGTCCGTCGTCGTCTCTTGTGGTTGTTCTCTCGTACAAATTTTCTACTTTTATTTCTTCCGCTGTGAGTTTTTGTGTCTCTTCCTCTATTGTCTCTATCTCCCAGAACTTCTTTAACATTTGGTTCAACTCGACGTTTAAATGCATGCTTATGAATGGTTTCTTCTCTTGCTCTCTTTCTGGCTCGATAATTTTTCCTGATATTATCCAGCCCAGGTGTGTGTGTAATGCAATGGGAGAGCCTGGAACGCCTTTAATCAGACCAGGCTGTATCATCTCGTTGTAAACTTCTACTCCCAGCAGAACGTCTATGGGTCCTGGTTGGTAATAAGTCGGGTCAGCTAGTTGTAGATCTCTCAGGTGTACCCAATTCTCAATCATTAGTTTCTCGGAAGGCATGATGCTTGTGACCCGCTTTACTAGGTAGGTTATGATATTCATTTTCTTTTCAGGATTATATCGTGAGGATATTTCGATATCTGTAGCAAATCTGATGGGAGTGCTCATCTGGCCAAGACCAGATACGTGTCCATTCACGTGTTTTCTCTTTAGCCCCATAGTTTGAGCTGCAGATTCGCTGATGAACGATTCTTGAGAACACGGATCCAATAAAGCTCTTAGCACAAATTCTCTCCCTTGTTCATTCATCACGTTAATCCAGGCTGTGGACAACAATGCTGTCATGCTTCCTGTGGTTAAATGGGTCACAATTTCTCTCTCGGATTTAGTATCTCGTTTCGTTTCTCTCTCTTTCTTATGTATTTGACTGTTGTTCTCTCTCTCTTGTCTTGCGTCTTCTTGGTTTTCTTTTTCTTGGGATTGGTACGGTGTATTTCTATGTAATAGTGAGTGGTGTCGTCTTCCACACTTCTGACAAGAAAACTTGCTTTTGCAGTATTTGACTTGACGTCCAGGAATGAGGCAGTTAAAACATAGCTGATTATTTTGTATGAAATCTGTTTTCTTCTCTAGTGTCAGTTCTTGAAATTCTTTACATTGGTACATAGGATGGTTGTGCCTACAAAATGCGCACTTGATTGCTGGCTCTACGTGAAATGTTCTCGACTCGACAGTGAAATGTGGTTCTCTTTGGAAGTTCCTGTTAGCAGCCTTGTACATGTTCATGGGTTGGTTTGGTTGCATCATTTCTAAAACTCGGAACCTTTTCTCTAAAAACTTCTTGAACATGCACATGGTTGGTATCTCAGAAATATTCAGGGTGCTTGCTTCTTCTTCCCACTCTTTGTGTGTTTCAGTGTCCAGCTTTTCCACTATGATATAAATAATTAGCGTATCCCACGAACCGGTGTTTATATTTTGAACCTTTAACTTGTTTAAGCACTCCATGGTAGTATCTAGTATCTCTCTAATCGCTTTAGCTGTACCGGTATGTATTTTCTTTTGATTCATCAACTTGCTCAAGATTGCGTTTACAATGACTCTCTTGTTGTTGTATCTACGTTGTAGTGTGTGCCATGCCAATTCATAGTTGTTCTCTGTGACTGCTAGATGGTCCAATAGTTGGGCGGGTTCTCCAGACAAATAGCTCTTCAGGTAATGCATCTTTTGAACATTGCTCAGACCTTGTTTATTGTGGATAAGTGATGCGAACATATCGTGAAACGATGTCCACTCTTGATAATTGCCCGTAAATTTTGGGATATCGATCTTCGGAAGTCGTACATCATCACTAACACTAGTTCCTGGCATTGAATTCAGACTCATTCTTGTTGCACAGGGCACAGAACCTTCTAGCATATCTGTCATCTCTGCTTTCAAGTCAATGTACATTTCTTCGCACGCGGAATACACATCTTCTTTAAAGTATTCGAGGGTGACTTTATCCTCCGGCTTCGCTATTCTTATCAAGGCTCGATTGTTATCTGCAAACTTATTCCAATATTCTTCCAAAGACTCTTTTCTAGTTTTGACGTATCCCCTTGTTAATCTCGCTTTCGGAGTTTTCTTGAAGTTTATTTGGGCTTTGAGTATCATTGAACACGTATTTTCTTGCTCTGCTATTAGACCTTTCAATTCTTCCGACATTATGATGCTTTTAAAATTCAAAAAATCACGAAAAAATGAAAATTCTCAATGTCTTTTCCTTTGTTCTATATGAATTATTCAAAATTTGACAAGTCTTATTACTTATTAGTCACATTCACTAGCTTGACAAGTTGTCACTTTATTTTTACCGAAATCCTCTAAGTCCATATGAAAAGATTTTAAAATTTTACAAGTGTTTTAAATTTCTGAAATTTGCTAAGTCCATATAATAAAATTTTAATATTTTACAAGTGTTTTCCTATCACGATTTTTTCTAAGTCCACTGAATATTTTTTTTAAATTTCACAAGTCTTTGAACTATCGTCGTTAACGACACTGACACTTTACTTTGATTTTATTCTCAACTGCTAACACTTTAAGGTTCACTTTACACTTCACTGTCACTTATTTCACTTTTACTCTCGAAGGACCACTTTGTTTACACCGTTACTACGCACTCACTTGGTTACCAATCAAATATGACGACAAGACGGCTCTGTCTTAAGGAATTTAAATCGAACAACCGTTATGTAGTTTACGTTAGGGACAGCGCCATCTAGTGGTCCACAAAAACTTATCTTTGAGTAGATATGTACCTATGTATGTTTGTTGTATAGTAGAATCGATACTTATGTAGTGTACCTACATTTGTACATTTCATGTCTATTGGAGAACTGTTAATTTAATGGAAAATACCAGTTGAGTATTTACCTACCTACAACTAACCATACTTAAGTAGAATAACCAAAATTGTGTCTTGGTAACTGGTTAAGAATCGAATCTTTATTTGTTTCGGCTTATAACATTTCTCATTCTTCACTTTTGAATGTATATTTTATGTGCAGTCAGCTGCAAAATATGTATTCAGTCCAATACACCGATTCTATTTATTAGCACTAAAAGAATATCGGTGCTAATTATTTTCACACCACCTGCTATTCAGAAAAGGGTATCTAATTGTTGCCCTCGAATGAGGAATCAAAGTCGTACTTTTCTTCCCTCATTTGTGGACAACGATGGCTCTTTTCCTCATAGAAGGTGTGAAAAGCAGTATGTGCCACTCGGGTTGCAAAATTATTTGTCAGACATACCATGGTTTTGCAGCGGGAGTCATAGGCGGTGTGCAAATCAGTAGATACGAGTATGTGTCACACAGTAGTAACATTATTTTCATCTTGGGCGTAAACACTTGAACACCTAGCTACGCTCAAGATTCAATATACCGCTTTTGCCGTAAATTCATTTTGCTACCTTGAGACAAAATCTACTATTTCAGGGCAACCGCAATGAAGGATCTTGCTTAAAATGCATCAGTACCTATAATTCTAAAGTATTAGAACAAAATACCAATGCTGATAGCAGGCTGATAGCCACAAGCGCCCAAGGAAACCTAGCTCTTGCAAAACAATATTCAAAGGCAGTTGCGAGCTTCATGACATCTCGTACGCGTTTCCACGTTTGCAACACGCTCGGAGATAATAATACACGAACAGATATTACGTGTCAGGCAACATTTCGCACTCACGTTGCCTTGTACTCATAATGACACGGCTAAGTGTGTTCTGAGGTTTTAAACTCTCAAATTAACTTGGAGTGGAGAGCAATATGCTGCTCCGTAGTCGAGGGCGCCTAATTTATGACCTGCTTGGGAGAAAATGAGCGGAGCCTCATTTCAGACATGCCATAGGTAACTAGGTGTTTTCGTAGGCAGGAAGGGTAACTTGAAGCAAAATTAAACCCAGTCGTTGACGTATTTACTCGTAGTTATGTAGAAGGTTTAACGTATACTTGCAATACTTTCCTCACTTTTTTGATTCTGTAGTAAACAAGGAACCCTTATACTCCTTATAGTTTCGCTATGTCCCTCCGTCCGTCCGTCTATTCGCAGCTCAGGTCAGTAGGTAACCATTACAACTAGAAAACTGTCATTTGGTATGGGTTATCTACTTATTATTATACATACTACTTATCAATCACGGTATCATCAACAAATCGGTATAATATTTTTTTCGATAGTGTTGGGTCAGATAGATCGTTAAAAAGGAATATGAACATTCTTTTACAATTTTTGGATTTAGCTATTGGTTTCCGCGAACAAAACTTGGCACAATAGTAGGTAAAATTAGATGCTCTTAAAAAATCTACCTGTAAGTAACTATAAAAAAAAACCAGCTCGTATTTTTCTTAGTCACTTATCTTGCTACGGCCTTTGAAATAAATAAATAAAATAGTGTACAAAATAAACTAGTGGCTCTGTGAGCTGTACAAATCGCATTTTTTTTTATTTTAAATTTTTCTAAATATTGACTCGACAAAAAAACTATATAATTATCGAACTTGCTCACAAAATTTCATGAGAATCGGTTGAGAAATGCAACCTGTAGAGGAGAACATCCGGACAGACAGACAGACATACGAAACATTGCCGAAAGCTGAAACGGAGACGCTTCGCTCGCTCGGTCAGTAAAAATGTTCTGTCCTTTTTTACCGTGTTTGTTATAGACGAGCTAGATAGCAAAAAAGTATAATGAATGTTCTCTAGCAATCTATCTCCAGCAGAGAAGATAAGTGGCGAGAGCAGATTAAATAAGATGATGTTATACAAGAAAAATGGAACAGGGTTTCATTTTATCCGTCGTTGTATTACAGAGGATAAGATTGTCTCTCTGAGGGTATCTAGTTTATATTAAGTTTTCATATTAAAACTTTCTCTTACATCCGCGAAGTAATCGAGTTATGTAATTTGTATCCTCGACAGGTACAGGACTGTCCTCAATTACCCTGCAACATGTAAATATTATGTATCGTGTAAACATTTTTTGTTTTCATATCTGTATCCCAAATATGTAAGCAAGTTATGAAGTTGTAACACTTCAAAATCGACAATCGCGATTACTGTAGCAGTACTCTATTATCTCGTAACAGTTGCTTCTATATCTGCTTTCGCAGTGTTTTTAATTCACTAAATACGCTGGATATCTGATTTTAAACAGATATATGGATAAATATTAACCAGCTCGGTGCACGCTTTGATGCACACTAGACGTTACTTACGTAAGAAAGGAAATAATGCAACCGTACTCACCGTCCATTGAAAGTAAGATGACGTGTCAACGAAAGGCCACCGTGCACCGTACCAGGCACCGTCGCCCGCCTTCGCTACCGTCACCTCGTCGCCGTCGGCTCCCGCCGATTCCGGCTTCAGCGAGGGAAGAGAGAACACCTCGTCAACCTCCATCGACTTAAAGTCCTCGTCATCTTCCACTGACAGTAGCGTGTCTTTAAAATCACTCATTCTCGAGCTATCGCTAGTGCTCGTGAACTCCATCAACACCGGAGGACGAGTAGTAGTAGCTTTTGTAGTAATCAGTACATTTTCAAATACTTTTGGGGGATCAGTCAGTGTTTTAACTGATGGTACGTAGGAACGAGAGTAGTATCTATAGTTCCGCACTGTCGGTTCAGGTGTTACAGTGGGTTTAATTATTAAATTACTATCACTCTCCCAAGGTTTGTTCGACATGTACTGGTCGAGGCGCCGAATGCTTCCCGATGGTGTGCCTATTAGGGGTATCTCCTCGTTATCTTCGGTCGGGATAGGAGGGATTGTCGTAGAAGATGTCGAGCTCTTCCATGATCTTAGAGCAGGCATAGTCCAAGGAGGAGTCGTCGCTCTTTCACTAATTACAGTCGTTGGAACTGTAGTAGATGTAGTGGTAGGTAACGCAGTAGTTGACGTCGTTTCAAGTTTTGATATAAGCGTTGAAAGCAACTCTGGTGATATCTGCTTAAGATCCTTTTTGCGTGACTTTATCATTTCCCTTCCAGCTGGAGTGTGAGGCGAGGATGTGATCACATCCTGCTGACTTCTGCGGGCGTACAGGGCTCCGTTCATAACATACAGCGGAATGGACGCCAATGCCAGTGCTACTATTATACCGAATATCACGAGCAGAATATATTTCACTGAGGATCTTTTCCGAGAGTGGCGAACATGTATGGAAGGGCTGTAGTCCCGGCCTTTGCCCTTTAGGCCGCTGTTGTTGAGCACCTCCTCCGTCTGCGGCAGGATGGTGTACTGAAGGCTGTTCTCGCCATGCCGCACAGTCTTGTACATGTTAGCGGAAGTTAAGTATTGTGAAAAGAAACACTACAGTTACGCTGTCACATGCACTGCTATCACATATTTTGTGTCGGCAGTCGCGGTTGGTTAGCGTGGCGAGGGCTCGACGCCTGGCATCGCGGTGAGCCGTCGCTTTATGCGCCGTGGGGGCTGGTCGGGGCCGACGCATGCGCGACAACATTGAGCGGCGCGCGCCCTCCGCCACACCGGACACCCCCAGCTTTGAGGTTATGACTGACGCCGGCTGCACATCACACGGCACGACCATAACAATAACAATACCGTACTCGTTAACTAACACCTCTTCGTCCGACAGTACTGCATTAGACACACCACTTTTAGTCGCAATACTCGTATCGCCATATGCATTAGGAATTTATACAGATTGTAATTTCAGGGAGTCTTTTTGAAATTGTACCCGGGTGTCAAATGAAATGGAAAATTTAGTTGGGGTTCACAATAACGACCTTACTGGCAGCGGGTGAAATGGGTCAAACAATCTTAGTTTACGTACATTTATAGATTTGGTATTTTTGTGGAAATTATTTTATGGAAGTAGGTACATTTCTACGTTCATTCTAAACTGGTTTCTCCAGCATTCCAAATTATTTACGTCTTTCAGAGTGTGAGTTAAAGGTCAAGTGAGACTCTACGTACAAGCAGTGAAATGTGACTGTCAGTTTATTTACCTTTTCATGTAGTTTGCCTATGTAGAGGTATTTACTTATTTTTAAGTATCGTTTATTAAATTTGTTATTGCTTCGTCCTGAGGATAATAACCCCTCAATGATTCATTCACCCGCCGCGCCGTAGGTAAGGCTTCCTCAGGGGTTTGCAATCACAAATAGGTAAGATGCACACATACTCAAGTACCTACACAGTACACGTATGAGTCAGATTTCTTGCAATCCTTCTCCGATTCTTGGTAGTGAAGTTTCTTGAAACTTCAACGACCTATTGTTAATTATACTCTCTAAACTTATGATGCATTGAAAACTTTTTGACTGACTCTTTCAATGTTTTGAAGTAAAGATTAGCATTATAGGCATAAGGTATATAATAGGCAAAAGAAGTAATACTTTTTCTATCTACTTATTCCTAGTCTGCTTCAGTATATCTATATTGTGTATCTCCTAATTTTACGCAGATAAGTATCTACATTCTACACTGCGATCCCCGAGAGGTAAGTACTTAAGTTACAATTTTTTAAACGATCGGAAGGTAGATCTAATAGTAATTTTTGTATGAATGACAGTTAGAAACAACAGATTTGCGTATCAAACTTTCGCAATCTACTATCCGGGCCCTATTTCATGAAAATAGACTATATTAATATTAGTCTAATAATTAGGAACATTTTTTATTTGTTTATTTATTTATTTAAACTTTATTGCACAAAATATAATCGTACAAATGGCGGGCTTAATGCCAAATGGCATTCTCTACCAGCCAACCATTGGGCTAAACAGAGATTTATGAAAGGTGCAAAGAAAAAAGTTTGATAATTCTACTAAGAAAATGCGAAGACAAAATCAATATAAACACTGTAAATAAACATATATAAATACAATATATTCATATAAGTTACATACATACAAGAATAGATATACTACTTCATATTAAATACATACTATAATTATAGGGATGGATTCTAGTCGAATTCTTGTTTAAGCATATGCTTACGCAGCATTCGCTTGAAAGTAAACTTGCTTGGGGCTTGTCTAATCTCGAGAGGGAGTGAATTCCAGAGGCGGCGACATTTTCCATAAGTATTGGAATATTTTAAGTTTCTTTATAATAAAATGGCCCTACGACTAATCTTAAACAAAACAAATCGACCTAATACCAACGATATGCATATAACATACTATTATATATATATCTTTATATATAAATACTTAAATACTCGTACCTACATAGAAAACAACTACGTCTCAGGAACAGACTCAGGTTTATTCGTGTTCATCACACAATAAATGCCCTGGGCGGGATTTGAACCCGGACTGGTTCTGGTTGGTGAGTGGTTGTTAATGTCGTATTCTAAGAAAAAAAAATGTTCTGCATTGATATCATTATTCCCCGTATAGTGCCGGGGTAGAATAGCACCGTCCCCTTTCTGCCCCTGAGTGTCGTAAGTCGACTAGGGAATCGGGGTGAAGTGTGTCATGCTTGATGTCTCTGCAATATCTCATTTTCTCTATGAATACAATAGCTAAAAGTTGTACTAACATTTGATTTGGTGTGGTCTGCCTGTGCCTACCACTTTTGGGATTACAGGCGTGAGTTTGGTGTGCATAGTATGTATCGTTACTGCCTCGTTCAATACCTCGCTCACCACAGAAACAAATGCCTTTATCGGAATTCGAACCCGGGACCTCTAGCTTCAGAGGCAGTGACACCACCAACTGGGCTAAACAGGCCGACAAACTTTGCGAACTAGAAACTTATTAGCGGCAATTTTATTTTTATTTCTAGTATTAAAATGATAGATACAATTTTGGTGAGCTTTTCCACTTCACTTGCAACTAGAAGGATGGTATCGTCTGCGTAACAAAGGTTGCAGATTTTTACTCCTCCTATCGTACCTCCACCCTAATCCTCACAAGTGCGTCTCAATCAATCTTCAATAGAAAATATCCTTATTTTTTGGACGTGATCAGTGAAGATGTGAGGCGTTGATTGAAAATACACAATTGTTCGTTTTTAATTGCGGCTAGGAACTAAATTTGCCGGTTTTTACGTTTTTTATTAAGATTTAGGTTTTTAAATTACATGATTAAAATTACAATACAAATTCGCTTAGTTTAAAAGTTATAGGAATTTACATCATGATGACCAGATATAGAATAATAATAAGTAGAGAACATGTCAACAAAGAATATCGTATTGTATCTCCCAATAAGGATCGTCAGTTTACATTTAAATTAAACAAAATAAAAAAATCAAAAGAGATACGATGTTATTATAAAGGATAGATTTTTTTAGTCCAAGAACTTCTGTTTAGTGTTTACGTTAATTTTACTGGTTATTTTCGAATCAGTGATAATAGACATAGAAGAATAGTAAAACAAGTAAATATAGAATCTAAAATTACGTTTATCTCATAATTAAAATTTTCTCATTTACTGCTATTATTTCGCACACAACTATACCTAACTAAATTACTAGGAGAATGTTGAATACAGGATGTAGAGTCAGTTCTCTTTATTCATAATGGTAAACGTAAAACCGCAAAGCAAATGCAAATCCAATTTTCGAATTCATCACTCGAAATAATTGCTCAATTTCCGATGACGATGACGGATGAGGATAAAATTATGCATCCTCAATACGTCAGCGCAACGTATTACGTGACGTCACCACGTCACAATAATCATGTGCAATGCATCTAACTGACCCAAGCCAAGTGTGACCCTGACGCGAATTAATTGACTCTACTACCGTCATCTGCAGTCAATAGATAAAGCAGGAATTGAAATGGCGATTACAGAACTGGTTCATGCAAATGAACAAAATAAAATGTATAATTTTCTATCGCATACTAATATGCATAAACATACCATAAACTTATGGAAAGTCGTTAGGTACAACTTTGTCATACATAGGACGTAAAAGAAAAGCAACTTAAGATGTCAGCTTCACTCAATTAATTGGTGTTTATTCATTTGTTATGATTAACTTGGGTTAAACCCAAGCTTTTTCAACAAATTAACGTGCCTCCTCACATAATTGCAGAGGTGTGCGTGGCCATTAAATTACGTTAGTTGTGTAATAGCGAGGTGTTAACCAGGCGGCGCGGGCGCCGCCGGCCGGCCATACTAATCAAGATTAGAAAAAGTCGCAGGACCGTCGGAGACTCTGAGAGTCCGCAACACAACGAGTTTTAGCGTCCGGTCAAACAGCGAACACACCGCACGAATACTAATTTACTTGACCTTGGGCGGAATCACGTTTCCTTTCGAAATTCATTCGTGAATGCGATATTTTTAGAATAAAAGTAAAAAGTGTTCGGCCAAGCAAAATAAAGGGGTTGGGCGAGCGAATCGTCTTTAGTTTTTTGTTGATCAACTTCTACGTTCTAATTTAGAGGGTCTGTAATAGGTTCACCTTGTATTTTTTATCGCTCTGTTGTGCTGTATATCTATAGCTTGCTGGGCTTCCATTATGTCGGTGCTATTATATAACCTCCCTAGAGGTATCTAATCTAATACACCTACCTATAAATGTTATAGAGTTGGCCATTTTACACATCTGAATGCGAGTTGTTTCGTGGTTTGTACTCGCATTTACTTTTACTAGTGTCAATGCGTGTTGGGTTCTCTTCACATTACACCTTAATATAAGTTCCATCATGGTTTCATCGGCCCGACTTACATAAATCCTACTGTCGAGCAATTTGAGCATAGGCCTCCTCTTAATATAAATGGGAGGTTATGTGCACATTCCTAGTTTATGTACCTACCTGCCTATTAATAGCAGCTATATATTGCTAGTTAATATGAGTTGTTTACTATTTGTATAGTCACTATCTAGTGTCGCAAAAGGCGATAAGAAATAAAAAAGCGATTTCAGGGTAAGAGTAGGTATGAATTAATCTTGAAATCGAGAGTGGAATACCCCGAACGATTTAATCCGTCAGCAGTTACCGAAATAAGACTTAGATGAGGGGAATTCGCCATTATTACGTACTTGTAACCGGACGAAAAGCAGTACTCAAAGGGCGAGCAGTGAAATTTCCAGTAGGGCTGCTCTAGTACAATGACATCGACAACGCCGCTATTTCCGTGGGTTTTTGGAGCGCCGCCAACGCCGCGGGGCATCGCGTAAATAAACGCATACGACAAACGCACGCTGAGCGCACTTCGGTCCGATTTCGACAAATTTAGTACTGCCCTGCGGTGAGCGCTGGACGAGGGGCCGCAGAAATAGCAAGACAATTGCCTATAGCGGTATGGTTAACGATGATTTCGATATAATTTACAACTCCCTGCTCCCTGGGTTACAATGTTAGTAATCTGTGGCAGAACGCAGGACGTGTAAATGTAAAGATAAGACTGAGTTGTACGGTACGCTTCACACGTGTTGTGCTACTGAATGACGATTTGCGAAACGTTTTCACGAAGATAAGAGTCCCGCTATGCCTTTTACTTGTTTTAACATAGTGACTCAAACTCAAGTAGCAATTTTTATCAAACTAAACTTACTTTACTTACGTGCTTTAGTTTCCTTTTAACCCCCAATGCATCTGTGTGTGGTAACGTAGCTCCCAAATGGTCGAACCGATTTTCGCTTAGTTTTTTTTGTATCATAGATAATTTTATCCTAAGTGTCCTTTCTTAGCCCTGTTGTATGAAAATCTGTTCTGTCATTTTTGAGCTTTGAAATGAAAATGCCGGGGGTTTTTCAACTTTTCTAAGTTGTAGTTATTTACAGTCTTGGTGCAGTTCTATAGGACATTTGACGACCTGTTTAGCCTAGTTGGTAGTGACTCTGCCTCCGTAAATTGTGAATGCCTGAAATTCTGTGCGATGATATATGATGGATGCTAAACATTCTACTGTACTAATATAAGTTATTTAATTTATTATTTTATAGTTTAGTTTCATGACTATTAGTTCAGGCTGTAATGTCATGCTAACAGATTTTGAATTAAATAAATGTCTACACCCTCGCCTTCTTCCTAAACTTTGCGGTGTTTTGGTAGCCAAAAGCAATTTAAAACATGGCGTAAATTCTTTATAACTTCAAATGCCGCGCATCAATTTCAAGCTTAATTTGATAGAGATAAAGCTAACATTGTGTTCACAAAACTAGATGGTACGTGTTTGGCTCTAAATTTGGAATTCATTTTGGCAGAATGCTCGCGGAGATTACTTTCAACCGTGCTAGCGTGCTTAATGTATTCAAGTGGTAAAAAACTTCATACCCACTTAGTTTTAAGAGGAAACCAGTTTTGTGATTAGATATAGGCGCTTGAAGGGTAAGACTGCGTTATTAACACTAATACTCGACATTACAAATATTTCAACCTTGAGTCCTCAAAGCACATCCTGCCTGCGTTTAACGAGTTTGCCTAAATAAATATTTTGTCAGACACATGGCCGGTTTCGAGCGTGGCTAAAATCGACAACACAACACGGACCTTTGTTGAGGCAGTGTAAAACTAAAATTACTATATTTATTGCCAGCGAATATTGTTCTTGTATCTAAACAAAGCGAAGGTTCGGTCCCCGCTGGGCAGAAGGACCCTGTTTTTTTGGCCATTTAAGTCAGCGCTTTCTAAATATAATATATTATCGTTTCCCGGAACCCTAGAGGCCAAGATAAGCCCCTTTGCTTATCTTATCTATATAAGTGATAGCCCAGTAAGTCTGAGATTTCGCTGTCTGGTAATTTGAATAAATACGCCCTTGTGTTTGGAAACCATATTTTTGGCTAAGCAATCTGCACACCTAAAACCGGTGGGTTTGGCTTATTATGACTGTTTTAGTCAAGCTTTTGAAGCCAGGCAAGATTCGTCCAGCTACCTAAAAGATATTCTTGAGATATTCAGTGAAGCTCGCTGGCTAATGTAATTTTTATCCCGACTGAGCTTGCCATAATGACGTCGTTTACATGCTTTGAATAGAGAGCCAAGGCAACCTAACAAACCCTTATTATTAGGTACCTACCCACTGTATACATTCCGCGAATGAGGATAAACGGAGAATCAAGCTGAAATTTCTCGTGCCCGCTCTACGCGTACGCTGATAGGCATAAGCCTGTCTAGGCAACTAGCCCAGCACAATTTTGGTACAAACTAATGCTTTCATCATAAAGAACCTACTAAAATAGCGAAGTAAAATAGAGTCATTAAAGTCTACAGGAATCCCGATAGTACAGTCAGGGCCACCAATATGTATACGTTAATCACCTTATTCCATTGAAATAAGGTCCAAAAATGTATACAAATGTATGCCCCCCACTGTACCTATTGTTGGCCTATGCAATGGACCTATGAAGTTTGTGTTTGTCACAGGCACTATATATGTATATAGCAATTGTTATCGTGTGAAACTATTTACTTCATAAAGAGAGATGTATCTTTTATTTTTCGGACAAGTCAATTAGTATTTGGCATCGAAACCGTAGCTTTTCCGATATTTATTATGTTCCAGAGCATTGCATTTACGTCAGCGATGAACCCTAGCCTTGTGTTGTGGAAAAGACATCCGTCACTCTCGCACACAATTATCAGAAGGTGATGGATGTGTTATCCATAGCGCATGATACGCCGCTGATGACGGAAAGGTTTTTTAAGTTCTCATCTAAAGCATTGAATGTAAATCGTGCTGTGGCGGGTGCATCGTCCGCTCCTGACCGTGGCTGGCCCAATGCCACCATCTGCAGCGCGGGCGCAGCGCCAACACTCACACCCTTCCGCGTCGCTTGCGCACGCTACTCTATTCGAGGTGGATGAAGCGATAATGCTGCGATATTGCTAATGCTGTGTACCTCGAGCATCGAGCATGCTTATTTTTATCGGAAGTATATGTAAATATACCGTGTTTATGACCATTTTTTAATTGCAACTCCGTTTCGCTCAACTTATTCGAGGCCCATCAACGCTATACGTGTGCTACCTTGAAGAGCTTTTGAAGAGTGTAGCAGTATTTTACCGCCTTCAAGAGAAAACGGCACATAGAGGCATAACGCAGGTGTTGAATAGGTTAATTGACAGAAGAGGGGATCTCGACTATAATTGCGTTAGTTCCATCCCCTTAATCATTTTGATTTTGTACGATAAAGTCTCCTCAGACATTGACTGGGATGCCACATGGATTCATATGAGTTTATGACACAAATGCAGGTGTTGAATAGGTTAATTGACAGAAAAGGGGATCCCGAGTATAATTGCGTTTGTTTCATCCCCTTCATCATTTTGATTTTGTAAGATAAAGTATTGTCAGATATTGACTGGGATGTCACATTGACTCATATGGGTTTATGACACATTTTTACACATTAATATGCGCGTCATTGTATTGTACGTCACGCACAGACATATCGATGGAATACTGGTTGCTGTGGTTGCGATATTATGCGACCGTTTAGCATATCATAAAAAGATAGCTAGTTTCAACTATTTTACTAAAAGATGGCGTAGTATAAAGTATAAGCAAGGTCCCACTGTCTCAGTGCTATACGAAATATACAGTTTTAATAGCAATATAGCTTTGCCTTTAACGAATACAGATCCAGGTTTTAACTGTTGAGGAAATAAACAGGGTTTATTGCTTTCATGCGTTGACCCGCGTGGTGTGGAGATGAGCAGCTATGTGCTGAAACTTCCTTCAGTTACAGTCCAGCATTGCTCTGTAAATAGATTGCTTCAAGTATGTCGGCTTCAGATATTTTATTTAAAATATTTATAGGTGACATTTAGTGACAGCGGAGTCATCGCTGGCTCTCATATCACGAAATATATCGGCATGTATCGGCTTGTTTAGCCTAGTTGGAAGTGTCACTGCCCCCGAAGCTAGAGGCCCCGGGCTCGAATCCCGGTAAGGGCATTTGTGTATGTGGTGGGCAGAGACATTTTTTTAGACCTGGATGTTTTCAATGTATTTAAGTATATATCTATTAAATAAATCGTAGTCTAGTATCCATAACAGAAGCCTTATTGAGCTTACTATGGGACTAGTTCGATTTGTGTAAAAAATTGTCTCCTAATATTTATTTATTTATTTGATTTATCTGTTTTTTTTTTGTGGGTATTTATTATTTAGTTAGGATCTTTATTCAGCAAAATGCAAATGTGTTTTATGGTTGTTATATACATATATGACATGAGGCTCAATCCCAATATATACCCATCACGTAAAGTTGCATGTCGACCTGCAGCAGCAATATTCAAGAAGGTGGCTAAGTATATATACTCGTATTCAATAAGGTCGAGAGGTTAGGTTGCATGTTTATAAAAAAAAAAAAAATATGTTTATTAGATTGTGTTTGGACGTAATGACGTTCTAACACAAACTAAACTAACCGATTGTTAAGAAAAAGATCAGAATTTCTGGATGGGTTTGTTAGAAAACTACACCGTATCGCAAACATGTATGTAAATTTAACGCCAATTTATTTAAATCATAGCTAAGCTAAAATGACGTGCCCTTCGTAATTTACATAAACGCTAAATGACATGGCCTCTATACGACGCTAGTCCATTGATTGTGTGAGATTCACGTTCTAAACATGTGTATAAAAGTAAGTATGTATATGCTATACTTACTAACTTACCATGATAAGCCAAAGGACTACATCTCTTTTCTCAAAGCGTTTAGTCGTATTTTATTTCGGTAGCCCACTAATCCGAATTCGAAGCGAATATTCCTAAAAATGAGACCTCGCTTAATCAATTTATTTCCTCTGTAAATTCCTACGTTTCAAATTTAATTGAATCTATTAGAACCCTTTCATAATCGCGTTAATAACGGCTTAGTGCCTTATGTCTACCTACTATTTATGGCCGATAAATTACGAAAAACTTTGTGATACATAATGTCGTCACATATGATCTTCATACAAGTAATTTATTATTCCATTAGCAACTAAAACACACTTTTTGTATCTCTGTTTATTGTAGCGAGGCAAAAAGGAACGTCAAGTGCTGTAGGGCAGTTCTATTTATATCGTATCAGGGAACTAATATTTCTAAAATTTGACAGAAGTTGCGTAGTTGACCGAATGTGCGGCCAGATGTTTATTAATATTTCGAGGAAAACGTCAGTAGTCTTGTTCACGGTGTGCTTCGGCCGAAGGTCCATCAGACTTGGCACATTGGTATGTTCTTAGAAATATTTCTCGTCCGCGCTCGTTTCCATCAGGCTTGTCCTTTTTTTCCGGGGGGAAAATCCGTTATGGACGAGAGGATAGTGCGAAGGTTATGTCAGACTTGCACCGACTTAAAACCCCTCCCTGGTTGTCCTTAACTCATTCGGATTCGGAAGGCTCTGAGATCTACTTCGCAACGCTCCAATGCTCCCTAGAGTCACATCTCTGATGGTGCGCCATCAGTTTTCATGGACGCTCGTACCACCAAAAGGAACCTTTTAGTCGCCTTGAGTACGACAGGCAGGGAATACCGCAGCCGTATTCTACTCGCTCTCACGCAAAACGTGTTATAGCGTGTTTACATATTTATTGATTAGTGATTAACGCGAGTCCATACAAAATCTACTTGCAAAAGAACGCTTCTATTCTATGAACTCGCACTGAACTCTAATCAAAGTGTATACAGGTCATTATGCAAAAATGCTTGCGAGCGGGATGCCTTCATTAAAATTTGTAGTTGGCAAACATCGGCTTCGTTATACAAATATACACTTGCCTTCTTTATTGCAAGTACTATTACTCGTATTTATTCTGTGCTTCCACACGCCTCGAACAAGTGCTCACACTACACATCACTTCAATTTATTCCAATACCAAATAGTCGGGCCAAATAGACCTTTTAGTTTAATGGACTCGTAAAAAGACCTTTCAAGGTCATTAAATTGGGAACACTGCAATTCAAGAGCTTGTGTCAACGTTCTTATTATCTTTAGATTGGATGCGAGAACTAAGTACTTGTAATAAAACTTATTTTGCATTTCAACCATTCACCCGAGGAACAATATGTCAATCAAAAATGTATTGTAATTTCAAATATTCCTATAATAAATCTAGGTTCCAAATTCAAAATTCGTTAGGCTCACACGTGTGTGCCTAAGTCGCTCAAGGGGTTAATAAACTGCCCCTAGAATAGTAAAAGCATGTCCCATAGTGTACCTACGTAGTTATAGTTCGTAAATACATAAGTATAGGTAAAAAACTTAAGAAAAGGACCAGACCTGTCGTGTTGAATAGACATTTGTTTGTGTTACACATTTTAAATATGCAATGTCTATTCGAACACGTCAACTACATACAACAGGTCCTTTTCTCAAGTTTATTAAATTGCTTGCTCGCACTAGGCCTGGAGAGCTAGGGGCGCGAGACAGGTAACCTCCTTGAGTGTCCGGGCTCTACCAATACCTGTTGATCCGGTTGATCCGCAGGTAAGGGTAGAGTCTTGGCCGGTGAGTGATCATTTAGTGGACCCTAAGTGATCACTTGTCGGGCTACCAATAACCTGTCAGGGGGGGAGGAGGGTATCGGACCAAGGACTTCTCCACGGAGAAATCCCCAGGTCCGACGAAGGTGGGCCGCTTCGGCGGCGTAGTGCGGTTCGAGGCACCGACCGTTTGCCTCGTCAAATATAACGGCCCCGTAATCCCGACTAGGCAGAGGGCCGATGACGTCTGGACCGGGGACTGTGAAGACCCCGCTTGCGGTAGGCTTGCAGTCGCGAGGCCGGCGGCTTCGGCTGCGGAGGGCTGCGGGGTAGGGGTGTTTGTCCTCCCGCTGGGCGCCGGGGTAGGGGCGTTTGTCCTCCCGGTGCCGTGGCGCGGGTGGGACCAGATCACCGTGTGTCGGTGCTGGTCCCTAACCTTCCCGGGGTGTAGGGAGGTCGGTGCGGGAAGGCACACTGGTCATGCTACAGTGTGACTTTTTGGTGAGGGTTCGCCTTATGGCGATGGTGCCGGTGATGTCGTGGTGAAATGTTCGCGATCCCATGGCATCTCCACTCGGGCACGGTGGAGGCAGCATCCCAGAGTTTTAGTGGGTAGGCTGGTCCTCGTTTGGACCGGAGAGTCCCACATAACTAATGCGTAATATCTGGCTTGTCCCCGCAGGCCTCATATTACGTATTGGTATGCGTAACGCATTTCTCTGGGTAAAAAAGAAAAAAAAAAAAAGGCCTGGAGAGCTACCGCGAACCGAATACGAAATATCTGCCTCTCTGCCGAACTTGCATATTTGATCGACAGAGAGGGAAATATTTCGGTTTTGGTTCGCGGTCGCCCTTCAGATTCTGAGTTGTAACCGCGAAACGACAACGAACGAAATCACAAATTTCCAAATACCTCCCTCTCTGTCGCACTTATTTGAGGGAGATATTCGAACATCGTACGTTTCCGTTTCGCGGTAGCAGCTCAGTTCCTCTTGCCACTTCGCTAAACTCGGCTCTCACACACCACCGGGGTTGTTAATGTTAATTAATCCACCCGAACGCGGCCGACACCGCCAGACAGTGAGAGCATCATCATAAATATATCGTCGTCTAGTACCCATAACACAAGCCTTATTGAGCTTACTGAGGGGCTAGTTCGATTTGTGTAAAAAAAAATTGGGTTGTGTAAACGCCAGCCTGTTTAGCCTAATTGGTAGGAACACTCCCTTTTTTTACGGAAATTCGTTTCGCGTCCCGTTCTGTCGGGGAGGACGGGTATGACGGACTAACCGCGGCTAGAGAGCCTTAGACTACCTTCTAAAACCACCAACGAAGTCCGAGTTCGCTTTGTATTGGGGCGCCGCACGATCGCTCTTGGCATTCAACCGCGTACTGGTAGGGATACTGCCTACAAATCTGGAGGTCCCGGGTTCGAATCCCGGTATGGGCATTTGTTTATGTGATGTGCAAAAGCTTTTGTTTCTGAGACTTGCGTGTGTTCTATATATTTAAGTATATATTTATATTTATATTACCGGGAATCGAACCCGGGACCTCTAGCTTCGGAGGCAATGACACTACCAACTAGGCTAAACAGGCAGGTATTAAATATATCGTCGTCTAGTACCCATATAACAAGCCGTACTATGGGACTAGATCGATTTGTGTAAAAGTATGTCTCCAATATTTATTTATTTATTATTGTTTAAACAAGTTACTAGGTGATAGCATTGACGCGCAAACGAGAGAAATATATTAGATTAGATTCATTTATTTCTCTCCGAAAATTTACATGTTATTTAAGTAAATGTCAATAAAATAGCAAAAATTCACAAAAAGATCGTCAGAATGTATACGAATAACAAACAAAATTTAATACAAAGCAAAAATAAAAGGTAATACATAAAAACAACAATTTCAATAATAATACTAAATGGTACAATGTCAAATTTATAAGATGTAGTTTAAATGTCAAAATATCAATAATAGCCATGCTAGGGTATCCTAGATATAAAAATAAATAAATAATAGAGCACGTGTTATTCAGATGTTTTCGTAGCTATCAAATTCCGTTTTTGTTTTGAAGGAAACCTTATGCACGTAAGTACTATTAATAATTCAGTCCCAGTACACTCAAAATTCATATCACTCTTTCTGACACGTTAGACTTGGCTCGCATATATGTAAGAGGCCGCGGGCGACAAATATCAATCAATCAATATCATCACACTGAAATACGTCGAGCCACATAGACCCGTTCGGAACAGCAGGGTCGAATATCATTATATTAATGAAATCATATTAATAAAAAACGTTTGTGATGCGTTCGAAACATGACTCCAGTACCACTCCGATGTTGTCTGCTGTGTGAAAATATTAAAATAGGGCAACATACCTAACAACATGAATGAGTTGATGTCGCGGGAAACTAAAATAATAAGCCAGCGTAATCAATCCGATACAGACTAAGGCTGGGTTGCACCGACTTACGATCACAGACTGATCAAAGTTAAATATGGCGCCAGCAGCTGTCATCCCATAGAAACTGGTCAAACTTTCCATACATTCATAACGAACACAGCTTACGATTACAGACGGTTTCGTGACCCAGCCCAAGTAAATGAAATTGGTAGAGAACGAGAAGTCTTATGTATGTATTATGATTTCACAAGATAAATTGTGTGACACCACAGTAGTTCAGAAAAAACCCGACAGTTTTAACTTACTTATCTGGTTTTTGCTGTTGGTTCGAATCCTCAGGAAAGAAGGACCGATGTTCGCGCGGATTCTTACCCGGTGCAAAAGTTGTTCTTCGCCACTGAACGTGGTAACGGAGCAGGTGTGATGGGTACTTTGCGCTCTGTGGCTTGTTTTTTGACAATAAAAATAGAAATATAAATCATTTATTGTTTACCACGTATAAGTACAATAATAGGTCTTAAATATAAAGATGTGAGTTACTTCTGTGATTACTATTTTATGTATTTGGAATAAATATATACGAGGGGTGATCCATAAGTTTTGATAATCAGTATTAAATATGGGAGATATGTAAATCGTTAATATTTTTAATATTTTTAAAACAATATGCACACTTTCTTTATTTTCAAATACTTATTAACGTCATTCAATTGTTTTATTTTACCCCAATAAAAAGAATTTTACTTTTTGAGGTCAAATTTTATACCTTCACTAAGTCATCACCAGCTCTTGATTTTCATGTAGTTGGTTTTGAACATAAGTGAATGAGAAGTAGTAGTCGAAAGTTAAGGCTAAAAAATAATGGGAATGGTTATCAGTTCTGATCTGTATTCGAAGAGCAGCACCTTTGTCAATTAGAAGGCTCTGAAGTACAATTTCTCCCGAAAATTCGTGATTTTTTTTCTTCATTTTTCTTATAAATAATTATAATATTTAACACAACTCTGATAGAATAATGTTATACAACTCTCCAATAATATTTGAGCTCAATTGGTGAAAGCTAATTTCGTAGTTTTCATTGGTAGGCCTCAATAGTCAAGGAAGAAGTCGAAAAATACACCCTAATTTTGGTGACATAGCTGGAGATAAAAAAAAACCATTGCACAGATAATTTGCTTATCCTTTAAATCATAATGATAAACCAAGGTTTTGTTTTAAATTACAATATTCTTCATTAGTGCATCAGGACTTTTTCCACACCGCTCCAAATAATTACAAAACCAACTCTTATATCCGCCATCTTGTTATTTTTTCAATTCAGATGTTTTTTGTTCAGCAATTACAGAAAAACAAATGAATAATGTTTATATATTTTTACTCTAATATAATGTTGATTAGTGTCATGGTATAGCCCACATTAAAAGAATATAATTAACGGGGTGGTTCATACCGATTATCAAAACTTATGGATCACCCCTCGTACTAAATATTTAAAAATATATTTATTCAAACTAAAACATAATAGAATAATAGCTCTACTAAGCCAAAAAATTGGTCTACAACCTTTCGGCACTATGGTTGAAACCCCTCATCACCCGAGCCCGGAGATTACCGCCGGCATATCTATTCATAACAAATCGGCCAAGAGCATGTCGGGCCATGCTCAGTGCAGGGTTCCGTAGTTGCCCAATGAACGCAGTGAAAAAAAATCAATAACAAGCAAAAGGTTCAACAGTTCAACCCCTTCTCAGCGTTTCATACGTTTTTTACTATGAAGGAAATACTTTTTTACGATTACTCGAGTTTTCGTTGGAAGTCTTTATTAAGATTTACTTTCATGATGTTTAGGGTTCCGTACCTCGAAAGGAAAAAACGGAATCCTTGTAGGATCACTTTGTTGTTCGTTCGCATGTCTATCAAGACCCTTTATCTCAGGAACGCGTGGAGATATCAAGCTGAAATTTATATTAAATACTTAAGTCTAAACTGTCCCTTAGAGCTGTGAAAAAATTAAACTTCTAAGCCAACGCAATCAAAATATACAGCCGTTTATGCCGCAAAATTCTGCAAGTTTTTGACACTCGCAAGGGAATCAAAACCTACAGAGTACTCGTACTTCCCGTGAACTCAAAATCTTAAAATTTGGTATGAAGCAACGTATAATAGCACAGATAAAGGAAAAATTGCGAAAACCGTCAATTTTCAGTTGCAGCATATATTAAAAATATTTTTACAGAACCCTTGGCGCGCGGGTCCGAATCGCACTTGGCCGGTTTTTTTTTCATACTTTTTAGACCCATAGTTCAAAAGTTAGACACAATTTTGTTCACTTATTATTCACTTTAACAAAATTTTTTTGATGAAGACCTCTATTCATTTTGAAAGACCTATCCAACAATACCCCACACTATAGGGTTAAAGCAAAAAAAAAATCGTGTCCCCACGTTACGTGTACGGCATACCTCCCCTAAAAAAAAAAATTTTAGATTTTATAAATAAATATTGGGGGACAAATAAGTTAGTCACTTTTATTGATTTATATATGCATACCAAAATGCAGCTTTCTAGCACTAACAATCACAGAGCAAAGCCTCGGACAGACAGACAGACAGACAGACGGACATGGCGAAACTATATAGTTGACTACGGAACCCTAAAATGACCGCGATAGACGACGGCTTCTAAGGTTCAAAAGTAGTACCTAAACCACTTTTTTGCTGACTGCACTACTCAGAACTGCGAGCCAAAGCCACAACATTAAGAGTCAGCAAGTTTTATGATCCAGACGCGTCACCTACTCTGTATAAAGTCTGAGGTACCTATGACTTTAGAGATTAAAAGTATATCCACACCTGGGTTTAACGATTTAATTTAACCGCCGATTTTGCATTCGGCAGCCAGGATTTGTTGCCATTGGCATAGGTTCGGGGTTCGGGACGTTGACCCGCGTTTGCGACAGAAAGTGCAAGTGCATATGTGTATGCTAATTTAGATTTACTGTCGTCGTAATAGCTCGTGTTATCTTCGCATTGTTATGTAGATAAGGTACCGAGTTTCTCGGATGTTTGTTCAACTAATGTTACCTAGCTTTTTTTATAGAGCACAGGCTACAGTTTTGATTTTCGTTTTTACGGGTTGATACATTTTAGCTTACCTGTCAGTATAAATATATATACAGGGTAGGCAATTAACAGGTACTTATAGGTACAATATTGATTCGATATAATAACATCCACACAGAATCTTACTCGTGAGTTTTGTCGGGTATAATTTGGTACCTTCAACTTGCCCATCCTGAATTACATATACCAATACAGCAGGAGAAAAGTCGAGGACAAAAATATGTATACATTCTTAGACATATACGTAATCAGCAGATTACGTGCATAAGTCGAAACTTGAAAGAGCCATATGTACTGTAAAACGTTGTACGATACACGTGCGAATTCCCTATTGTCTGCACTTGTATCGTAATGTACTATTGTGAAAGTATTACTTTTCTAGTCTCTTCTAAAAAAATGATATCATTAAGACTGCGCCGAGCATAAGACGCGGGCGTTGCCAATTCATCCTTTTTAGGCAAAAGCCAAGGCATTATGATAATTGAATGTACGCGCAAAATAATTTTCTCAAACATGCAATGAAATATTGATGTTATGTTCCTTATAATAGGCTGCGAAGTATGACGTTTCAGGTGCGGCTAGGACAAGAGGTCGTTAATGGAATTTCATACAAATCTTGCAGGCCTAGGCCGGCAAAGTCCTCTTTTTTAATTCCATTCCACATAAATTTGTGGCACAGGCATCATGACATTCTGCCACTAAGCGTATTAAAAATAAAATTTTGTTTTTTTTGTTGTTTATTTCATTGCATGTTTGAGAAAAGCACTATACATACCTCGGCGGGAAATTTGGGGTTGCCCGCCTTAGACCTATCCGGCCTCGCAACGCTCGGCCGTATATATGTCTTCGGCCGGCAACCCCTTTCGTCCCGGCCTCTGTAGTAATGTACTATTATTTACACAGTCTTCTGGCATAAGGTGGCGTACATTACATATACCTATCGTGGTAAACAACATCGTATTATTCGTACTCGGTATAAGGGTGTGCTATCTCGACGCCAATCCTACTCTCTAATCCTAAAATTAACGTTTATTTATTTATAGTAATTATGTGTTTATTTGATATTTTCAACTCGAACTCAAATCTTTATTGCACACATAACAAAACGAACCACTGACATGGCAGAATGAAGAAACACACATATCGGACGTATAGCAACATTACAGGGCAGAGCAACTTAATTTAGGTAAGTAACTTTTAAAGTTGATGTCCGTTTCCTTATATATAGGTGAACCATCGCAATTCGCAATGTTCCCAACGGCAACCGGCCGTCCTTCACTCCCAGGTAAATATGGTAACATACTCAAACTAACGTAATTGTCCCAAGTTCATACAGCATGCTTCGTAGGTAGGTAAGGTAGTTTTGCCAAAAATTACAACAATATCAACTGAGATTACGAATTACAACTTGTCTGCTTGAGGGGCTTTTTTAGGGTTCCGTGGCCAAAATGGCGAAAACGGAACCCTTATAGCTTTTTACTTTTTTACTTCGAATCTGAATCTGTATCAGTGCGCGTTACAAACACCTGCTTTTCAATCAGCCTCTAAGATCTCGGCGCTGGGATCTTTTGTATCACCTGTCGCCGCTCCTCAATAACGAAAACACCGCAAACTTTCCTCCGACTCAAAGCTTTGCTTGCCTGTGTCGTTCCAAGCTGACTCGTTAATTTCACAAAGCTACGAAGCTTCTTTTCGGAAAGGAAAATTTATTTTTTACCTCCATATTAATATAAATTAGACTAGAGGGAAGGTATAATGCCGTATCTTTATGAATGAGTCCTCTGGGACCAGCCTGGGTTTGGAAAAAAATGGAACTGAGGTCTACATAGAGAAGCGAGATAACTTGCTTGGAAATACTTTTAGAGAAAGAATTAGTTTCATGTTGATAGGTATTGGTTTTTCATTAGCGCGAGTGAATGAGATTCTTAATAGAAATATTACTAAAAAATATTAATTTGAGTACGGCTCTGGGATGGGATTTCTAATCTAATAAGAACGTATTTAATCGTCTTGAGTAAGTGTCAGTAGGTATTGTACTTCATTTCTTTCAATTAGCGATTAAAGTTTGCATATCGGGTTGCGTTACTTGTATGACTTTAGGCGTGAATTTTAGGTTGGTCTACATTAATTACTGCAACTGGTCCTACGAAAGTTTACGGGCCGTACGCACGCCTAGTAAAATTTCTAATAGTTTTGGACTACGTCCAGTTGCCATCATTCAAAATACACTGCCTTGAACTTGCTTGTGGCCGTCCAGGTGTCGTGCCAATTCCCGTCACCTTTTCAACATTAGACGCTAGTTTTTCTTGGAAACATCGTGATATTTTAATTGGCTTTTCTGTTACAAATGGGTGAGTTCTAATGTATATTTCGCAATTGATGTACCTAGAGATAATACTTCGAGTAGTTTATATCATACATAATTATGATTACATAGAAAATATAAGGATGGGTTGCACCAAAGCGTCTGTAATCGTTAGCGGTGTTCATTAAAATCTGTTTGTATGGAAAGTTTGACAAGGGCACTGTTGCTTGTGATGACAGCTGACGCCCCATATTTAACGTTGATCGGTCCGTAATCTTAAGTTGGTGCAACCCGCCGTTAATGACATGTTGGCTAAAGTCGGATTCGACCAGTTCAAGAACGGTTTCGCTTATCAGTGGCGATCTTGTCTAGCCCCGTTACTTTATATTGTGGACTAATTAGAAAAGTGTTGAGCGCATGTGAGTTGGTGGGAGGAGTGGGTGGTGGTGGTACGATTTTTTTTTCAGTTAGAATGTGGTGGGCTCGAATGCACATAAACGACGAGATGTAATTTGATATTTACAACTGAACAGCCTTCAGTAAAGGAAATAATATATCCCTAGTAAATCCCATTTCCTCTTACCCGTGGGAGGAGGCCTGTGCCCAGCGGTGGGACGTATAAAACGTATAAATTTTGTTTTATTGTTAAAATGTTGCATTCATTTCCTTGTTTCTTTGTGTTACATTGAGAATACTGAAACCAAATAAGAGTCAAATTATTTTGAAAATACTGGAGTGTATACTGCAGTGTGTGTTTTAGACCTCCGCACTAATAGCAAATATTCAAAATGGGAGCTCTAAGTAAATGTGTTGCCTCGTCCATAAAAGCTTTGACTTTACACCAAGCTTTGCCTTTTTTTGGCTAGGTACAGCGGAGTGAAAAAATATCACTTACTTCGTCGGCGAATTAAAGTTTCAGTTTATATTTATGAGACACAAATTCAATATATCATTTTCACTTAACTGTACTTAGTTGGATGATTGTAACTCAGAACTCACCTTACCTGCGGAAGGTATATTGGGTGTCAATTTTGTTGGGGTACCTACTCGTATTTGATTGACATGATTAATGACAAATATTCCAATTTTCTTAAGTGTGTTTCTAAATTAAATAAAGTATGCCGTAAATAAAGTATTTTTTTTAGGTTGGGTGAGTTTTGAGCTGCTATTTTTTGCTGTATATTATTATAGTTAAGTTATGAAGTTTTTAAAATAGGTATTGTTATCTACTTGCATTCATATATTAATCCTCTTATGGTTTACGGAGTAATAAACCTTGATTATCATATTTATTATGCTCCAAATGTGATTCATTTACTACGAAGGGCAGTAATATTTCATAAGTTGCCAAGGTAACTCGCTTAAAGTGCCGGCTTCAAACTTCTATTTAGCATGTAGGTAAATGTAATACTATTGCCAACACTGTAATTTTAATTATGTAGGTAGATTGAGGGTAGGTAATAATCATGATAGTCTGAAATATTTTTATGTTGACGGACGTCGATTCGATTCGAAAGTTTTTAAGCAGAGATATCTGTTTTGTTTAACACGTCGGTAGCAAACAAGCGTACGACCCGCGTGATGGTAAGCGGTCACCGCAACCTATGGACGCCTAGAACTCCAGGGGTATAACATTGCCCGTTGCCGTCCCTTTAAAAATGTACATATACCTCCATTCTTGTAGAACCCCATACTGTTGTCTCTCAGAAAAATCTCGGCAATTCCACAACGGGAGCATCTGAGGGAGGAAATTCCTCTTAAACCGTACTAGTAGGTAGTAGGTACCTATTATATAGTAGTAGGTATATTCAGGTTCTAAGATGTGAGGATGAATGCTCTGCCGACGGCGAGCGTTGCGATGGTAGAAGGCAGCCGTAGACATTGTGTCGAACAGTTTTTTGTAGTATAACCCATTATACAATCGATAGAACAAGCACAAGGATGCAAAGTTTTTCCTTAAGAGGGCGCAGTACGTGGCAGTAGGTACGCTCGGTTCTCCATACAAACGTATTTATGCTCTCATTTTAAACCGCCATGCTAGAATAACATGAAACTTTGTAGACACATTGGGATCCGGCATTTCTAGGTCGAAAATTAGTTTCTGTTGCTACAAATTGTAAAAGGAAAAAAAATACAGTGGTTTTTTGAGTTTTTTACGGCTTGTATGAAAACCTTAATAATCGTAGTATTTTTTCTCCATTGTAATTTCAAGCAACAGAAACTAATTTCCGACCTAGATATGCCGGATCCCATTGTGTATACAAAGTTTCATGTTATTCTAGGATGGCGTTTTAAAAGGAGAGCATAAATGCGTTTGTATGGAGAACCGAACGTACTGCGCACTCTTAAACTTAACGGTTCAATATCGCTGTTGAGGTTGGGATCGCCTACCTTTCGCACAGCACGTCTCTGAAGCGAGTCAAAGGCCGGCAACGCACTTACAACCCCTCTGGTGTTGCGAGTGTCCATGGGCGGCGCTAATCGCTTACCATCAGGCGATTCGTCTGCTCGTTTGCCACCTATGTCATAAAAAAAAAAAAAAAAAACGGGCCCAAGCAGGTATTCAGATGACAGCAATACTCCATGTGGGGACGGACTTGTGATTTATATAATAGAATGTCTGTTCCGGGGTGAAGTACCGCTTCGCTCTATTGAGCACACCTAGCTTTTTGGATGCCAACTCGGCTTTGCCTTCTAAGTGGCTCCGAAACTGGACGTCGCTGGAAATGTCGACACCAAGGATCCCAATGCACTCTGAGATGGAGAGGGCTGTGTCGTGGAACCGTGGGGCCACAGTGAACGGGGTGCGGGGGAGAAAAAAGAGGACATAAAATTTCATTGATTTTGTCATATCTAATTAATCTCAGGTATCGCAAAATTATCACCACATTAGTTTAATTAGAAATGAACCCGCGTAGCCCACCCACAAAAAGTGACTGACATTTTGGAGACCCCACGCTACACTAGCGCCTATAGCGGCGAATGCATAGTGTCGTGTTCAGATATTTTTAAGCACCTTCTTCGCTCGTACTGTGTCTATGCAAATAAATAATTTCTGATTTCCGATATTTCTGAAGGCAATTGTACCCTACGACATTTTCATAACTTATTCATGAACATAAGTAGTAAGTCTGTAGTAAAAGAATCGATGCAAGAAAGCCGACTTTGTAATGACTAAATTTAATAAAATAATAATCGTATGGCATTAATTTTTTGGCACTAAATTTAATAAAGAATAATAATAATAAAGAATAAACTACCATCTCATCCGTCATCAACATACATTTAGAAGATAATCAGTGGTCCCAAGCCACCCTTCCTATTAGACATGGAGGAATTGGGATCCGCAAAATTTCCAGTATTTCTTTGCCCGCTTTCCTTTCCTCAATTCATAGTACACAAAATTTGATAGCGAAAATTCTAAAACAAAACCCTTCTAATTTGGAGATCCCTTTTCTGAAGGAAGCCCTGGATTTTTGGAGGGTGACCTGTCCCAACGCTGACCTACCTACGACTCCTCGATCGCAACGACTTTGGGACGAACCGCTCTGCGTGCTGGTACGGGATAATATTTATGAAACGTCTACCAGCACCGTGGAGCGTGCCCGTCTCCTTGCTTGTCGTAGGTGGGAGTCGGGCGCTTGGTTACAAGCGTTACCCTCCAAGAATCTAGGCACACTTCTCAATAACAATACTTTTAGGTCCGCTGTATCGCTGCGCTTGGGATCGACATGTGTTGCCCCTCATCAGTGCCACTGTGGCTCCACTGTCACCAGAACCGGGCTCCATGGCCTCTCCTGCAGCAGGAGTGCTGGTCGTATTTCGAGACATGCCAGCATTAACGACATCCTGCGCAGAGCCCTTGCCAGTGCCGGTACGCCTGCGATCCTGGAGCCGACAGGGCTCGCCCGTGATGACGGGAAAAGGCCGGACGGTATGACCCTTGTCCCCTGGAAGTTGGGTCGGCCGCTAGTATGGGACGCCACTTGTGTGGATACCTTAGCGCCGACTCATCTTCCAGGGACTTCAAGCAGGGCTGGAGCTGCTGCTGATGCGGCTGAGCACCTCAAACGGCGCAAATATGCGGCCATTGATCCTGGTTATATGTTTGAGCCGTTTGGGGTGGAAACGCTGGGGCCATGGGGACCCGGAGCACACTCCATATACAAGGAGCTGTCTAAGCGTCTTATTGACGCAACGGGTGACCAGAGGGCAGGATTGTACCTCGCTCAGCGCATCGGCATTGCAGTTCAGCGAGGCAATGCCGCCAGCCTTCTGGGTACCCTACCGCCGGGTTCCGAGCTTGAGCCCATTTTTTATCTATAAATCGGTAGTTATAAGTAGTTTAAGTTATTTATAGTAATCATTTATTTTTGTGTTGTTTTATAAGGATGTAAACCATAAAGAATTTGAAGTAATGACTACAATATTGAAAACGTGATAATGTCTAATTAAATATTTTGAGTTCTCCTCGCTAATAGGCAGTGCGACTAAATTCCAAATGATGTAATGCTAAAGTACTTATGTTAGGTAAGCAATAAACCGACTAGACTGTTTTTCTACAGGTTTTGTACATACAATAAGGCAATAAAGCTAATTCCATGCGTACAACGTACACTACAAACTGATCAGAAACGAAAACAAAGTCGAGTCACGCACATGTGAGCTAATAAATATTATCTTAATTCGACCCTTCTGTTCACGAAAATTAACAACGTCGGAAGGTGTTTACATTTAGCATATTTACTGTTCTTTATTTTTTTAAGAAGTAGACGTTTTCTGATAAGCATAGGTACATATCTAGTAAAGTTGGCAAAGGACCGATGCTTTCTATAAACCTATCAATTTGTCACTAAGAGCCTAAAGATGGAAAGAGATAGTAATCATTAAATTCATTCACTTTCAAGGCGTAATAGGTTTGTATTTTGTAGAGCGCTTTAAAATTTGATGGTCATTTATGGATTTGAATGAAAATCTTGTGCATCTGTTTGCGGGTCCAACCAATTCGATGGTCAATTTGTTGGCCTTAAGGATGATTCACAGCGGGACGTTCCGTGTTCGGGCCGGCCCGTTTTCTTCTAGGGAAATACGCCGGCCGTTGCGTTTGCTGTCATAGAAAACGGGCCGGCCCGGACACGGAACGGTCTACTGTGAATCATTCTTTATTCGTCCGATTCACATAATTATATACAGGCTAGTCTAAACGAAGCAAATGCACACGATAAATTCGATAAAATAACGAATACCTTATGTTATGTTTGATTTAATAACCAGTGTCTTCTTGCCACGTGACCACTAATTTCCCTATAACCCCGCTATCGGTTTGTCAAGCACGCATTATTATTACAGCGCGATATAAAGCTGGCGCGCACATGTGCTTGCGCCGTTCCCACGCACGCCATGTGGCCGCCACTGTCGCAGAGCTTCCACACAGAGTGTGCCAATTTTTACTCATTCATGGCACTTCAACCCAGTTAGCACGATAGGTTATATTGTGATGTTTTATGAGACGTCTTAAATTATTTCAATAAAAAAAATCGTGCTGTAGCAGAGCACAGTAAATACCTACACTGCTGCAGATATGATTTCCGTGTGTACAAGTTCTACAGTCAGTATCAGATACATCTGTACACTTCAGGGAGGTCAAATATATCTAAACAACATGCTGTCTCATGCCTTGACCGTCATATTGTGTTCAAATATTTGTGAGGATCTTGTTTGCTCCGATCTATCTGACAGTCATGTCATGTATCCGTATTTCAGAGTGATAGAAACATAAATACGATCACACAATAGCGATAGCTTAGAGATAATAATTATTATGTTCTGCCAATTTTTACTATGGAAAATGACGGTTAGATCTACCTTACGCACCATCGAAAACGTTGCGTAATTACCCCACTGATCAAGGTACAATTTTAATAAAAACTGTTGACTAAAATCCCTATCACTACTAGGTAGCATGAATTAATTAAAAGGAAAAAATACTGATGATATCATTGCAATCGCATACCACGGTTCGACAGCTTCCTTTAAGTCTTTTGTTTATTTTATTCATTATGTTTTTAGAATGCAAGAATAAATGCATGTTTATTTTTCCTTGTATTTACAGAAGTGCATGACTGTTTGCTTGACATAATGTCTTCACAACTTATTCATTAGTGTATGTCCTATTAATATAGATGCCCGGTAATTAAGTACGTACCTTATTTTTCGATTAATAACTCAAAATAAAGAAAAACTCGTTTGAATGAGTTTTGTCCCTGCACTTGATTTCGCTGATTAAGTGAAAACACCTAACAAATTATTAAAGCCCCGCTGTACATATCTCCCGGGCTCTAATAACGTAATAATCGATGAGCATGGACCAAGTAAGAGTGGCCAGCGTTCACCTCCCGGGTCTTCCCTCGCAGCGTGACGGATAATTGATCGATGCATTAACTAATTAGGCGTTAAGAAAAAAATCCGTGCTAAAGCATAATTATAGGTATTAAAACTTATATTCATTATTAGTTACTCGTCTTAGTTATTACTTATAGAGGACGGCGATCGGACTTTTAGCAACATATAACCCGATAGAATTATAACTATACAAACTAATGACCATATCGCCAAAAACCCAACCTTTGATTATACTTATGCGCATGTACCTGAATGAATGTGTTAAACATAGGGCAAAATAGACAAATAGTTTTACTACTTTTAAGTTTTAATTGACTAGTGTGAGGATACTTCCTTAGGTAGCCTTAAGCACGTTAAAGTAGGTACCTATCTTCTCCCAGTAATGATTTCTCATAATTTGCATAGTACATACGAAACAAAATTATTTTAACAATATTTGCCAGTTGGTAGTTTTCATATGCATTGTCACATATGAGTCTGAGTGCAAAATCCGGACATTTGATTAAAAAACAAACAGGTAAACATGTAAAATAATCAGCCCAAATAACGGTTTGAATAAAAAACAATGATTCACGGGTTCATATATATATTCCGAGAAATAACAATGATGTATTATTCGTTTAGCTAGTCATAAAAGTAAATGATTGATGAGAAATGGATGCGCCTCGGCTCGGGAAATCCGAATAATGCTCAACATTTTACCATAATATTTCGTAAATATACTGAAGTTATAAGTAATTAATCAGGAGCCAGGAAATCATTTTATCCTAGTTATTCCATAAGGTCAAGTAAAGGAATTCAATTAATAATTATTGTGGCACATATATACCTAAAGGATCTACCGTTTTTAACGACGTAGAAAGAACTCTGGAAGAACATCAGTCCGTTTAGTGCACCATTTTCTTAGTGCGTCGTTATATCATCGGTACCAAAGTACCGATGATATAACGGGTGTATGAATCTAAATTTTGAAACATGCTATGATATAGCAGAGTGCCTAAGAGTTGCTATATGCGTCGATTATTGATTTGTGCAATGCCACTGTTACCTGTTTGTAACAAAGGCGAGAAAGCCTGCATAAATCTATCAATTTTAAACCGTACGAAATCCTACGCTATTTGCAGGCGTATTTACAGGGTTCAGCCATCTTTATTATTCAGGAAATGACATTCAGTGTTGTCGTCGCCTACACGGCTGCAAGCACTTTGGAGTGAGGGAACAATGTACTATGAGTCAGATATCCTGAAATTATTCGCCCCTTGCGGTTTGATGATTCATTGTTCGGCTAGACTAGCTTAGGAAAATGTATGTGATTTTATACGAATTTAAACCTGAATTACACAAAGGAAAATCGTTCTTAAAGTTCAATGGATTCGTTTACGGAAGAATAATTTGTATATGGTTTAATTTGGCATTTAGACCCAACGTGTTCCGTGAATCTGATGCAATCGAGCTCCATGTTTTGAGTCTGATCGTGATCAGACAAAATGCATTTACGAATGAGTCACTAACATCAAAAACTTTTACATTTCGGTACAGGATATAGTTGGAAAAGTAATTGTGATTGAATGTTTATTGGCAAATACGTATTATTTTTTCTTTACTTTGGACCATTACCTTTTTTGTTATTCATTCAATGTGAAATCAAACAAATGAACAGTTGAGTAGAGAAAATGGCCTCCAATTCTTCAGATTGTTCTTGTAATTTAACTTTGTAACTAACTACCTACTTTAACTTAAGTTTAACGAAATTCAACACTTATAGTGATGCTTAACTTCAGGATGGTTTTGTGGTATAAAAGAGTACATAGAGCTAAAACCGAGAAAATCGTTTTTCTTTTTCCGCCGTTTCTATCGCACTAAGCCACTTCGAGTGAACACAAACTTCCATCTTCGGATTGTGGTGGCCCTCTATTCTGGTAGCTTAACATACTTCTGCCAATATGTATTTGGTTAACAGAGAACTAGTGAGAGAACCAATCGTACCTTTGGTCATTTGGGCTAGCCTATAGTTTACGCGGTTTTCCTTTTGCCATTATATATTTTTTACTATTATTATCTCGGTAAAGTCACACTCTACCCATTGGGCAGTGATTCGATGAGCTGTCCAGATGCTGTGAATCACTAACGAATGCTTGTGAGGTTTCCCAGATTCACGGATGCGCGTTTTTGCTCCCGAGCAATTTAATACGTAGAGGGTGAATGTTTATTGACATCCTTTTGCACACGGAACCACATAGTGGTTTAACATTGTGTAATTATTTAGCGGGATGTATTTATAGTCCCTTAGACGTATTCTAAGAATGCATGCAATGTATTTTAGGTAGACAGTATTTCACACAACTGCGATAAAGACGTTCTGTGATATACCATTTCTTATATTGATTTTCAATAACTGCGGAAAACAGATCATTGCCTAGTCGACAATCGTATGCAATGTAATATTATTTGTCTCATAAATATAGTATTTTTTTTTTATTATATATAGGATTACGTTTGATCCTAGTCTAACCTGAAGAAAAGTTAAGACAATGTCTAAGATGGAACACGCTCACCTAAGAAGATGCCTGATCACTCTTACCTTGAAGGCATCTAGTTTATATGTTTCCGGAAATACAGACGCCGGGATCACATTCAATCTAATATTATTTGTCCCATAAATATAATATGGCTACCTACACCCTACAGTCCTACACATATGGCTTATTATTTAAACTTTCGCATTTATAATATTAGTAGGATGCATACTTGCATACTTTTAATGGATACTAAGAACATAGATATGAAATACTTTTAGCTTTGTGTAAAATTGCTATTGATACAAGTAAACTTTTATTAAGTATGTATTTTATCTAATTGAGTGAAATGTAGAGAATGAAGTTCTATAAATATAAAATGTATGGAAACCATAAACTGTTTCCTCTCTTTTGACATACTTTTTATTAGTGTGTCTAGAAAAGATGCAGATATAAGTGATATTAAGTAGATGATCTTTCATATATATTGTACGTGTAATACTAATGTGTTACATTTATAATTATCCATCCAAGTTTTGTAAGTCTACTTTAGCTAATTTGGTATCTAATGGGCCGTGTAATGAAAAAGATTGACCAAACCACCTAGTTTGGGTTAAATGCGTAACAGAACGAAATCGGAGGCCTTGGTAGTGCAACAATTGTATGGTTTTTTACGTTCTTGTAAAAAGTATTTGTAACATTTGGGAGAAGTAAAAAACTGCTGACACTAGCCGAATTTAAATTTGCAACGTAATTGGACTAATGGAACTACAAGTTGTGTGATTGGTTATATTTGTAAATCTAATAACAACTTTTTGTCATGTTAAACGATCTTAAATATGTTTATTATTTTTCATCATACATATATGTTCTACTTATTCATGTACCTACGGGAGCGTTGTTCAAAAATAAATCTACACCCCACAATTACCGTAAAAATACAAAATTCACCTCAGCTAGTGATTTCTAGCTAGTGATTTGAACGAGGAATGATTTTCGATAAAATACATTCAACTTCCTTCACAAAACAAATATCATTTACCAGGTGATAATAAATAAATAAAAAATAATAATACCTAATGTTTGTAAATGTTTTACAAGTGGAAACGTCCACTTAACGGAATTATAATTTCCAATTGAAAATGAAAAATTGAAAAATTGATCACCCCGGGCGGGATTTGAACCCGCGACCTCTGGAATCCGTCCATAGCTCTTACCAACTGAGCTACCGCGGGTTATCCCGAGGCGACGAATCATTCAATCAGTTCACTATTTAATTAAGCCTTAGGGAGACTTGTAGCGACATCTACCGTCAAAGTTACTACAACTTTTTGAAACGGCACCAATGTCTCAAGTTACATTGAGAATCATTAGTAACAATGTGCTACCCCATTCTAAATGTAAATGTTTTACAAGTGGAAACGTCCACTTAACGGAATTATAATTTCCAATTGAAAATGAAAAATTGAAAAATTGATCACCCCGGGCGGGATTTGAACCCGCGACCTCTGGAATCCGTCCATAGCTCTTACCAACTACCGCGGGTTATCCCGAGGCGACGAACCTAAAGTTTGCTTTTTAAATGATATTTTATTGTAAATCGATGTGGTAAACAGAAATAATTGCGGAATGAATGAAAGAAGATTGAAAAAACGATTGTATGAAGGAAAAGTGGATGGAAAAGTTGGAACTGGGAAGACCTCGGCGAACGTACTCCGACCAAATTGGAAACATTCTGCAGAAAGGCCAGGTCAAGAATTACCCGAAATCGGCGCGCATGCATGAATAATGTTATAAGAGTTCATGAAGCGGAAGTTGTATGTCAGGATCGTATCAAATGGAAATCCGTGATCTCTGCCTACCCCTCTGAGAAACAGGCGTGATTATATGTATGTATGTTTGGTGTCAAGGTAAATAAGTAACATATATAGGCTTTTTCATAGTTGGATGAATGTAATACACACATACATAATGTAACAGCTAAATGGTATCTAACTACAGCTCGATGCATAATTCAAAGACCATAAAATTACATACGCTGACTTCCTCGTGAACATGAATTAGTTAACTATTGGATCAATCATTGGGTATTCCACTTATCTGTACCTAATATGGTTTATCTGCGTATCTGTGTACCTACCATGACTAAGAGAAAAAACCAATTAAAACTTTAAAAAACTGGCAAACACATTTAGGTAACTCCTCTTTCTTAAACCATTTTTTGATAGCGCTCTGCATAGGTTAAATAAATCCGGATTAATTTATTCAAACATATTAAATACGAGTTCTTAGTCAAAGTCAATGCGATGATTGAGATTCTGTTAGAAGATGACCCCTAGATTCTACATAACTACATATTTAGTAATTAGTCAAATTTTAACGAATATAGAGGATCACGAACTTTAAACAATTATCGGCAGGGTTACTCGACTTTCTGTTTAAAAAGAATGTTTTGATGCTAAAAGTGTTCCCAATACAATGGGCTACATAAATTAAACTTAATAGTTATCATAGTAAGAATGTATGTTGTTAGTTTCTTCATGTAATAACCAAATATATATATTATGCAACCGGCTTTTAAAGGCGCAAACAAGTCTGTATAAAGTATTTTTTATAAGTTTAGTATTTAGTATGTACTTAAGTGTATATAATGTTGTACTTACATTGTATTACTTGCTTATGATAAATAAAGACTTTTTACAAACAAACAAAACTCAACTTTCAAAATAAAATATTGCTTTCAAAATAAAATGGTCGAGTAACCGTGGCGATATAGCAGAAATTACAGAACTGTACACGGTTTTTAGTGTTTCAAAGCAAAATTGCTTACGTATCACCCGGTATCTCACCGCCTGTCACAGGCAGTTTTTTACAGATTTCAAATCGTGACAACAGAAGAAAGTAGAAGAGTTTTAGGTACCGACGTAGTCTCATTTCCACAATACAGGCGTTTTCTATTCATTTCATGCTTGCTTTGTTCGTAAAAAAATGGAATTTATAAATCTCCATGTCGATTTAAAAGTCCTTGCACGGACCGCAAAGTTAAATAAATAGACACCTATGCATCGTGTATTGTTCTAAGACAAAGCCACTGCGTGTTCTGTCTATGAATGTATGTAATTGTATGCATATGTATATAGTGGCACCTGACCTAACCCAACCCTGCACTTGTGAGATGACTCCCGCTGAGATGGGGCGCTGCTGCGCTATATCGAGTCGTAAATCGATATCGATAGTATTCAGTTCACATGTGTCACTGAAATAAATAGTTTGAATAGTATTATACAGCCGATATATATTGAGATACAGCCTGGTGACAGACGGACGGACGGATGAACAGGGAAGTCTTAGTAATAGAGTCCCGTTTTTGCCCTTTGGGTACGGAACCCTAAAAAAACTACTGTACGTCCAACGAGGTAAAAATGATAGTGTCATATAAATTGACCACGACACAACACAGACACACCACCGAATAACGAAACCTTATCTAGATGACAACCCCATTATTCTTAAAACTACGCAAACCTCTGTAAACTAAAATGTATATCCTACCTTTCCCACATTGGTACAGAGAAGTTAATGTGATAAAGACAAACGATTTTTAACGGCATATTAATTGAAAAATAAGGTTTGATGGGCGTTTATGAATAAGGGCATTGTGGTGCAACATTCGTAATACCTAATTACAGTCATGTTTTAAAATCTATCTATACCTAGATGTCATAAGGCATATAATTTTGCGTATCTCATATATCGGCGACACACTTATTTAATTTTTGTTTATTTAATTTTTACGAAATATCGATAAGTCAACATTACTCGGAATCCCAACACTCAACAGCTTACTTTTTACGTGAGTGAGGTTGACGGGCCCGACTAAAATATGCCTCTTATGGCGACAACGAATTTTTTCAACAGCTCCCCCTTAAGAACGACTTGTCATTTCGAAATTGAATTCCTCGCCCTTGAGTTCTTTCGTTACGTTTCCTAATGGGCTATAAACAAGACCACGGTTAATAATAAATTATTTCTTGACAACTGAAATCACTTTTAGCTTTACGATTTGCAGGTTAATAAATGCTACGCTTTTGAGGTTATGGATGGCTGTTCGAGATAATTCAAGACTATATAATAAGATGAGAGATGTATACTTTTAATGCTCAATCGAGACAATTTTTAGAGTCCTATTATGATTTAAATAAGCCCTGTATAGTTGTACAGTTTGGTGCTCAACGAAATTAAATATTAAACTAAAAAAATATTGGTTTAGATACTTCTTGTATGTATGTACGAATAAATGTCTGCTTAATTTAATACTATTGTAAATAACTTTAGTTGTCAGAAAAACGTTCAAGGTAAACTCGCACGAGTGACCGCCTGTTTTGTGAAATGTAGTCACGTTTTTACAAGCGGATCTTTGATTTCTTTGGTGCGTGCGTCTTTCTTTTTATGTAAGAGGTCAAAAAGTTTTTTTTTTAAGTGAATATATGGCAAAAGCGGGGAGTTATCGCTCTGAAGAATTTAAAATACAAAGTTTGTAAAGCTTTCCAAAAGCCATTTGTTTCAAATCTCAAGTAAAAATAGGTAAGAGCTTTTTAATCCCCTTAAGTCTCGCGGGTTACGAGTTGAAGTAGAAAAAGCGGCGAACACCACAAACTTAAGTAGTAAGTTTTATTCTAGCGTACCCATTTAAAGTTGCGATGGCAACTAGATTTAGAAGTACTTTGAGAGCGATTTGATTTTATCTCAGGTTAAAATATGGTCAAACGAGGTCCGGCTTTGATAATAGGTTTATGGTACCTATGTCTCACTCAACTTGTATGAGTACGCCAAAAACCTGCCTAGTATTCAGCCTTTGTTATGCTTCGGAGAAACGGTGGGGCCGAGTTCCGAATGCAAAGTGCCTTCAAAACGATGTTGACATTGGCAGCCGTGGGCATTTTCAAAATAAATTTATTCTCGACAAGTCGCGTTATTCTTTTTCATCGATGTGTAAACGAATGTTCCTAGAATGGTCGACTAAACAGGCCGACTAAGAATGAATATATGAAACTAGCTCTTTCGATTAGGACGAAGGCAGGCGGCCCTTGTCACGGTAGGATATCTATAAAACTAACCTAATTAAACCTAAAGGATTTTGAAAATGACCTCTTCAACAATATCAAAAAAACACGCGGTTTCTAAAGAAAACGGTTTTCTGTGAAGTGAGCTTTTTTAAACGAAACAACCATCCTATAATATATGGACACCACATTTTCTTAACTTGCTGAGCCCTGCTGCTTTGTTTGCTTGCTTTACAATAATCACTATTTTTTGCATTTCATAAGTATTTTTGGTTTCTACCTAAAGAGTAGTAAATAAGCGGCATCGCTTTGACGTGAAAAGTGAACTAAACTAAAAAGTATTCAAGAACCAGTTTAGTAAAATATCACCACCACCACCAATGGCTACTTGTTGCGTTAAAGCCCGTAAAAACTGATTGAAAATGAAATGGACGTAGACTTGCATATATCTTCTGTCAGCTGAGCTATTTATTCACTTTCTCATTATCTGAAGGAAATTCGCCTTCCTGGCTCCTAGCGTGCAATCGAGATGAGCAGATAGCGAATTCGCCTCGCACATTTGAACACTACTTCATATCAGTGATTTTCCCATACGTTATGTAAATGTGTCTAATTATACATATGTAAATGTTGTTTTGAGATGACGTTGCATGATTTCGAGTCAACGCACACCTCGGTACAATGCACTTTTATAGTATACTAACCGCGTCAGGTTTACTCAGGTATGTTAGTTACCTCTATAATAGGGATGTGGTTAGTCTTAGTCGATTATGATATGACATATGCGTGTACTCTGTTCAATTTTTTTTGCTCGAGTTTAAAACTGTTTTTTTTTTACTGATGCCGTATTATTTTACTTGTATGTATATGGATTTAATCATGTAGTGAACACTGATCTGTGTTAGTCGACTGAACACTAGTATTATGTGCTGTCCACATGGTCAATTATGCACTTAGCTTAGGATAACATGCTAGTCTATAAGTTACCAAGTACGAACGTACGAGCATGATGAACTGTATATGTATTGTATGATGTCTGTAAAGGTCAGGACGGTACGTCCTAATAAATAATTAAATTTACATCAGGTTAGAGCAGAAATTATAAAAAAAAATCTTGTAATCTATCAGCGAGTCAATACCATTAGTGCAACCTATAACTACAAGATAAACTTTATTACCGCCCATGAATTTGTACAAAGGTGCATGTACACTGTACACCTTGCTGTGGCTGACAATTCTTTCCAGCCTAATGTGACATATAAGGTAAACGTACCAATTCATTTAAATAATTGACACCCTCTTTGTCACCTATTTAGCTACTAGTTAAGACTAGCTTTTGCCCGGGACTTTATATGGCGTTCAGAGTAAGTATCTTATCTTATCTTATCTTGTTTATACGAGGGCCCTTACGGATGCACTTCGACCCAATGAGATCTTTTGTGCAATTGCCCCTTCCTTTATGCCTACTCTAAGCTGTTCTCCAATATTTCCACAAACTGGATACTACAGAGTGAGTAAGTAAGAAGTCGTGAAATAGAATAATGACGATTAAATAACTTGTTTTTCTCGGTTATGATTTTATTAATTGCTATGTAGTTGTAGATACACTACCGTCAGAAAGTTTAAGACCAAACACAAAATATGCAAATAATAAACATTGTGATTGATTATCCACTCAATTTTGATTCATCTGTCCGTAGTACTCTTAACCAGTTTGTAAAAGTCCAATCCTTGTAAGAAATAGCCTATTGCAATATTTTTGCCTTGTTTGGTTTGCGTAATAATTTATGAAAATTAAACTAAAAATTGTGTTTGGTCTTAAACTTTCTGACGGTAGATCTGTCTGTGTCTGGGGTGCCTGCCCAAACGCTGGAATTAGTTTTACTACTTGGGTAATTTCTAGTAACAAACTTCTACAAACTACGGTCAGCGAAAACATGCAGATTTTTTGATTTAGAAACCCATAAGAATAAAGAATAAAAAACTAAAAACATCGATAAGCGACCGCATTCGGCGCAACATTGCCGTCGGGAGACCGCAAGTTGTGAAGCGCGGCGCGCGGCACGCACTTCCCTAAATATCCCGCACATTGTCTCCTCCCACCCATGAGGTTCACAACTGTCACACCCCAGCCACAATATCTTGATCTCGAGCTGTGTAACAAATAACTACATGAAATATCAGACCAGACTTACACTGGTTCATTCAGTTAACAGTAAGCGTTGTGAACCAGCCCAGACTCTACTTCGAGTCTACATTATGTTAAAACACTTAGTGTTAAGAAAATGAGAAGTTATAATATCGGCGGCGAAGCAAAGAAAAGTTAGCGTTGGCTATCGGGCTCCTATGAATGGTAAGCCACTGCAGCCTATGGACGCTTATTACTCCAGAAAAATCAAAAGCGCGTTGCGGAACTTGTATTGTCTTGAGGATCCGATGTGTTGACAACTAAAGACATATGCAGGTCCCTCACTCTCAACACAGCGCATCCCCAAGTCAATAAAGGGTCGGCAACGCATTTGTGGCTCTAGAGTCGCAAGTGTCCATAGGCTACGGTGTCTGCTTACCATCAAGCAGGCCGTAAGCTTGTTTGCCACCGTCGTAGTATAAAAAAAAGTCGCATCCTCACTCAGGAACACAGTACCAGTAGCATCACACACCTAAAGAGCAAGTACTAGGTAGTAATGTTATTATGTCTGCGGTCTTCTGAAAAGTGGAGGTACTTCCCAAGTTGGGCAACTCCGAACATGAGCTATATGACGTTCCGCTGTTACCTACCTCTCCAAACTATCTATTCATCTCGCCGCATCAATTTTCCCTTTTTTTTCAGTTATTTATAGGTAAGGATAGTTTATGCTACACTCTGTAAGTATACGAATATTATTTTAACAGTAAGTAATCCAATACTTTTTTAGCATTAACATCCAATATTCCTGATGGAAAGCGGTCACCGCAGCCTCCATATTACGCCTGCAACTCCAGGAGTGTCACATGTCACATGCCGACCATCCTATACTCATCGTCAAACAGTGTCACTAAGTATAATTTATCTTTTATGACACTACGCTAATAGTAGGCATCCTCAGGTTTAATTTACATTATGGTACCAACAGTTGAACTTAATACGAGTATCCCAAGCATTGGAGCTTTTATCAACCGGCGTATTGCAGTGAAATAGCGTGCAAACTTTTCCATGCTAAATAAAACCGCAGCCGCAGAGCAGATTGCAACATATTATAGCCGTAACAGTAAGAAGTCAACGTTGAAGTGTATTTAGTGGGCACTAAAGGAAGCTCCTGGCCAGCTGATGCGAAGTTTACGCAAACAACCGTAGCCTTTCCTGTCTAGCGACCCGCAATACCCGCATGGATTGGCCACAGAGCTGCATTCAGTGTTTATACTTGGTTCAACTTAATATGCATCGGAGTTCACTCAGGATTAGAAGCTTGATGTGACAGAGGTTATATAGGTTGTATACATACTTAGTTATATAAACCATCGGTCACTTTCTGCTTAGTATATAAGATTAATACGAAATCGTGCTGTCAGGTTTTTCGTGCACCGTGATATAACTCTATACAGTCAAAGGAATTTCACAAGTATATTGAGAAGACTAAAACTTGTGTCTGTTAGACCTGAGTTGGTCATGCTTTGCATTTATGGCGAGTAAGAGATGAAGAGCGATTACCACTGAGAAACGGACATGCTATGCAATACATATCGACGTATGTATTTTAGTAAAGCATAATATTATGCTTTACTCCAAATACCTATCCTAAACACAACTTGACGAAATTGTTTTTGTTCTCATATGTAAATAGGTACTATGTACAGTTAGCATCAAAAGTAGCTACGCATATGAAGGGGTCAAAAGTTTTTATTCAAATAGTGACTTTTGAACTTTTCAAATGCGTAAGCTACTTTTAATGCTCACTGTATGACAATGGGGGTAAATAAGTATATGTTTAGCTTTTAGCTAATGCCAAGCTAACTCCATAACCTACGGGCGTGAATTACCCTGGGCTAATAGCGAGGTAAATCCATGTATGTAGGTACATTATATCATATAATTAAGGCAAAAATGTAGTATCAGCAAACTCAATTATCCATTTACAAGTAATTAGCGCTTTCAATTCGTTGTCGTTGTGACTGCGCTAGTAAACGCTGTTGATTTCTCAAAGGAATGAGGATTGGTACTATTTTAGTAAAGTGACTATTACATCCCTGTACAGCGCGGACACCTGGGGACCGGTCGCACTCGTTCCGAGTGTTCCGACCCACGCAATGCCCGCTACCACGACACAACTGCAACACCATCTTGCAACAATTCCAATAAAACAAGCCACTATATCGTTATGCGAAGTTCCATTGACCGCTCGACAAAAAGCAGCACTGAGCATGCAAAATAAATAAAGCAATGTAAAATAAAATTATGCGACGTTACTTAGGTAATTTCACTGCGTATCGTAAAAGCGCAGTTCTCGAGTGGTCAGCTAATGACTGCGAGTCACCAAACTATTTGCATTTTAAAGCAGTATTTTTTCCTTCCAACAACTACCTATAAGCTTCACTAAATAACTACTAATAATATCGAGAATGTTTTGATTCCTACATATTGCGTTTACAAAATAAAACACTATGAATATTCCAAACTATTTCCATAAATGGCTGACAACCACTCCGGCTTAGTTGTTAGTGACCCTGCCTACGTCTACGAAGCCGGAGGCCCCAGGTTCGAAATCCCGGCAGGGCATTATTTGTGTAATTAGCACAAATATTTGTTACTGAGTATTGGATGTTTCCTACGTATTTAAGTAAGTATTTATTTATATAATTATGTACGATATCGTCTATAGTACCCATGGTACAAGCTTCGTTTGGTTTGGGATTAGGTCGATTTTTGTAAGATTATTATTTATTCTATTAGAATAGTCCGAATAACAAACATTACATTTATTCAAAAGTGACTTGCATTTGACACCAATAAATAATGTTAATTTTCATTTATACGTAGGTACCTAACCTATATGCTATCATCATTATCAGCCTATATATGTCCCACTGCTGGGCTGGACGCAGGCCTCCTTTCATAGATGAAACGTAATTCTATAATAAAAAACCGGCCAGGGACGAGTCGGACTCGTGTACCGAAGGTTCCGTACAACTAAAAAACAAATAAATTTATCAATATATTGGTACTTGTTGGTAAAATATACGTAATAAAAACATTATCTTCAAATTTCAGGTTCATAGGTCAATGGAAAGTTAAAAAATTCTTCGGAACAAAATGTGTGACAGACGACAGGTGGACACGCGCTAGTTATAGCAATAGGGCTCCATTTGGACCCTTCGGGTACAAAACTCTAAAAAAAACGAACTAAGTCTCATCAAGACTGCTTTAACAGTCTTAATATAATCTTAGTGGGTACCTATCTAAAGGGTTTTAGAAAACTCGATGTATTGAGTGATGGCTGTTTAGGTAGGTACTTTCGATTCTCTTCAACTCCATTTTAAAATTCTATTCACGGATATCTCCCAACGAGCTACGGCAGTAACGCCTACTCCGAATAAATAACCCAGTCGCAGACTAATAAATAATATTAAACTACTAACGCAGACTGCAAAACTTCTCTGTTAATATTTATTGCATTTACTAACTAATAAATCACAATTATGGAACATTTGGTAAACCCATATTGGACGAAACTGGCTGTACCTAATACAAACATGACAAAATGTAAAAAGTCCCTTTACCGATTCGGCTATTCGCGCATAAACTCTAATAGACAATGGACACAACAGGTATGCGTTAATATATGATCAATTTACACAATTTAGCTATACTCGAACAAGCTGACAGCTAAGAGTTAATTGCAATTTTAATCACTGTAATTTGCCGTTTGATACTGGCTGATTTTACGCCGAGATCGATTTAAGAGCTATAAATTCTACCCTTTGAAGCCAGCGATTTTTATGGATTGGCCAACCGTGGTAAGGATCAAGTTGCCACAGTTGTAATATGTCTATCTAGATAGGTATATCTATTTTAGAAGCCTTATATTTAATTATCTAAGTATGTATGTAAGGATCGTAGCTTCGTAGCCAGTGGAAATCCGTGATTTCTGTCTACCCTTCTGAGAAACAGGCGTGACTATGTACATATGTATGAAACAATGGAATCAAATCTTGTAAGCCGATCTTTGAAACTGCAAAAACGTACGATATCGATGACAATACAATGTAGTAATTTACGACAGACGATGATAGTACAGATTTTGGTAAGATATTGAGCCAGAACATGAAGCTGCTCAATATCGCGCTGACAGATTTCGTTACGTATTCGATAGATGGAGGCTGTGTAGGAAACGTAGTCAAAAAAGCCCATACGCCCTCGGGAGCGGCAGGCCAGGAAGTGCTCACTTCCGCGCCCGATCTTCCGCTCGGAAGTGGCCGCTTCCTCGCTCTCGGAGGCCGCACTGTAATTAACTTATGTCGCGTGCATCGTTTATCTTGCCATGTTGACTTTCTGAGCATATTTAGGGCGCGGTGATTAATAACGTTGAATTAATTAGAATACAGAATATTTATAAACAAACGCACGAAAACGGATTAAGAGTGGCACAATTCGGTTGAGTGTTTGTCTATGCTTTGGTAAAGTATGACTTTTTTTCAAAATGTACGTAACTTAAAATGCGTCAAAAATGTATAAAATAGTCAACAAAAAGAAAGACAATTTAATTGCTGCTGCTACGTGATCAGCTAAGCGTAAATAATTAATAGAGTACGGTATACTTACATTAGCTACCTATGCATGTACATTTTACGTCATATCTACTCGTATACGTAAAAATAGCTTATTCATAAAAATGATTAAATAACGGGAACGTCATAGTTCCAATATTTATTTTATTTTATTATATACTTAAATTAAATACATATGCGTCAAAGGCAGTTACGATAGAGTACGAAGATATGATCGTTAATGTTTCGCCATCTCTACGTTACTTCAGCCACAGGCACTTTTAGTCTTATTTAAATTCATCCGTTTTTCCAGGGTGCCAAAGACTCTATAGCTCTGCCTCCGTCCGTTGTCGGAGGTCTCTGAGGTGAGTTTGTCTGTCCTTCTATCACAGGACTGAATCTTTAGAGGCGGTGTAATGTGTACAGTCGAGTTCATTACTGCATGGACCGTATTGCTGTAGTATTAGGGGTGAAACATGTACATGCACTTTTAAACCCCATTGTACCAATTGGCTATGTGCACGACAGAAGGGCCACCTAGCGTTGATAAATTCCCAGGTAATGTGAAATAATGATATACGAATATATTATTTCATTTTATTATATTAAAAAAAAACAATGAAACAAAAGCGTGCAATAGTATTTTAAAACCCTTATAGAAACAGACCATGTGTAGTAAGGACGTTCGGAGTAAAATATTCTACTTAAATTAAACCTCAAGGGTCAATACACAAATTTTATTTCTTTCTTTTTGAGGTTTTTTGACTTAGGGGTTTTTTAATTTTTAATTTTATCTTTATTTCATAGTTTTAAACTCACTGGTTTATTGGTGGGTACGCTACGGTCGAAGCTATCCCCACAATATTCACTCAAACTCTTTCCATGAAGAAACACACATTAGTATTTCCATGATTTGCACATGACTGTAAAAGTGTCCTCTATTTGCAGAATTTAACGAATTTAATGAAAACAACCCTTCATGCCTACAAAGAACTTATTATTGGCGTTTTTTACGTTTGTGATATAATATTGATGGAACCTTTTCTGTCGGAATCGCAATTGGTCGATTTTTTAAATGTTGTTAACTCAGAAGTAAGTCATTTATTAACCAATTTAATTTTTTTGTTCAGCGCACGATCGCACGGACATGTGACGCACACAGATATTTATTAAACATTCTGGTGAATCGCCATGGTCGCTTTACGCGGCCGTTGAACCGGGCGTAGTACAATGTGTTTTTAAGAAACTACGTTATACCTAAAAATAGGGGATTTCTGCACTGTGTTTATCAAATTATTGCGATGTGGGAGCCGGCCATTAAATTTTATTTTAAGCGGTTGGGTTATTTATGCATTTTTATTTGGAATCTTTTAAACTAAAATTAAATTACCTTATTACAGAGATGCTATAGGTAGTGGACCAGTGCTACTCTCAGTTAATGCGTTCATTCTTAAACGTATAATACGGGGGACAATCTTGCAGAAATCGACCTAGTCCCAAACTAAGCAAAGCTTGTACTATAATGATGATATACAAACTTATATACAGGTGACTTCTAATGTGTAATATAAAATATAAAAATGTTAATAATACCATGATTTTGAACAACTTTTACTATGGGACCAACTTTGTAAATGTAACTATAAAATCAGCTGTTTCATACAGTTTGGTCTGTCGACTAGCCTATGAAACAAACAAAGTTGGTCCCATAGTAAAATTTGTTCAAGATCATGGTCAGATTACCAATTCTATATTTTGTATCACCTATCATCCTCCATCCATCTATAGATAAATACATACTTACTTAAATACATAGGAAACATCCAAGACTCAGGAACAATATTTGCGACAAATGGACAAATAATGCCCTGACCGGGATTCGAACCCGGGACCTCCGGCTTCGTTGGCAGGGTCCACTACCAACTAACCCAAAGTGGTCGTCGATATAATGCGATAGCGGCCATTGAACCGCCGTATGATTAACATGATACCAACAGGCAAAAATATTATAAGTGTGTTCATACATACAGTCAATCTAGATACAATATTACATTCCGTAAAGGTGTGTTCTTTACACATACAGACACAAGTATTTCCTTTGAACATTCTTACAATTACAATTTGATAACCCTGCTGTTATGTTCTTCCATAACAGCAGGGTAGTCAAATTGTAATTGATAAAGAAAGGAGCCAACAGAACTCAAGATCTCGCTGTCAGTACGCTAATTCCCTTACATTTATAGGTACAGCTTACCGTATACGGTTTCCAGTCTTTCATAAAGTATCGATTACAAGCTCCATTCAGTGTTCAAACGGACTGATAAACGAAAAGTTGCGTATACTTTGTTGCCTAGACATGCCACATCCTTATGCCAAGGACAAATTGCCGCTGAATCGCCGGCGAAATGCTAATGCGTCCGCTACGATGAATACCTTATGCGGCGAAAAAAACTGCCATGCCTACTTGCCATAGGAAAATGCCAAAGATACGCGTAATGCGTGTCTCAAAATGTAGGTAATTCGAAATACAAGTTTGTAATGATGTTCTATGCGATACATGCTTTAGAATGCGAAGTGATTAGTCTCCCTAAGCCTTAATTAAAAAGAGTGAACTGATTGAAAGATTTGTCGCCTCGGGAAAACCCGCGGTAGCTCAGTTGGAAAGAGCGATGGACGGATTCCAGAGGTGCGGGTTGAAATCCCACCCGGGGTGATCAATTGTTCAATTTTTCATTTTGGTTGGAAATTAATGCGAAGTGTGTTGTAGGCATTTACCCCCCATGAAATTGGGGGAGGCCTATGTCCAGCAGTGGACGTCCTAGGGCTGATATGGTGGTGGTGGTGTTGTAAAAGCGTTGTTGTACAGATTTTTTATAACTGCGGACGTCTAGGTATATATTGTATACAATTTTGTATCACGGATACACGACAAAACTTGACTAAAGATCGCACAGCGCACTGGGGAAACTTTTCAGATACCTACGAGATCTTGGTTCAACAGATCGAAATTTGCAATGGACTGTGTTTGTTCATTCAATTCTTGCTCGTCGACTACTTATACGACTTGTTTACTACAGTTTTATTGTAGGCATGTCTGAGACAGGACAGACCTATTATTGTAAAAATATTGACGATAGTCGTGTAGTGCCACAACACTCTTGTATTGAATACGTATTTAAATTTAATTTGGGATATGAACGAAGTGTAACATAATTGGCATGTTTTTACTATGTATTTTATTTATTTGTACTGTTATAAGTTCTTACGAGTGTTTGTAGGCCATCGAAATAGGTGAGGTTTGGGTATTTGGGACTGAACTCGACGTAGAATCCATTTATATCGGTGAGTTCAGTATCGCGAACGTTTCTTGAATCAGAAGCGGCTGCCAACGGGCACACCGCCGCATCCGCCAAAAATAAAGTCCTTGACCTTCTTGCGGAGTTTATCTCACTTAAAAATAAAAGTAACCATGAACTTCTCGGCGTATGTGCGGGCACATTGCTTGTATAGGAACTCGTTGCTGTCGGCCGGACGGCCTTCGTTGGTTCACGAACAAGGCTCCTTTGTGCGATGTTCTCGTATGTGCATGTGACGTATAAGGCTGTGGATTGAGGAAGCGAGTCAATAAGTAGTCTAGCTTAGCTACGGCAAGGTTTATGGTGGTTGGATTAGGACCCGCCCGCGTAATGACGACTGCACGTGAGTCTGAATCGGCGATAGGGGGATATTCGACTAAACGTTTTAGATTAGTATCGATTTAAATTTATCTTCAAGTACGTTAATTACACACGCGTAAAGTGAGAGCGCGAGATAAATACCAAAACTGACTTCAGTTCAATACGTTTAATCTAAATGATACAATCTGTAATTAAATAAATATTGACGCCAACGTCATCACAGTAGAGTCGTAGAAATAAATTATTTAAGTTGGCCGAGTTATATCAATCTGATCCTTTGAATAGTCGACTTTATCCTACTTATGAAGATTTAAAATCCAATGACATTTTATGAAATGTCAGATATCTTAAATTATTTCAACTTTATCGTCTCAAAAATTGTTATGCTATTTATTGTGTACCTATACAGTCACCATCAAAAGTTGCTACGCATATGAAAGTGTCTAAAGCTCTTATTCCCATATAATAAAGACTGTCGGCAGGCTTTTGAGCTTTTCAAATGCGTAGTCACTGTCGATGTTGACTGTACCTGCATGTGATTAAAGGATGACTTAGCAATCAATATTTATCAGTCACTGAATCCCATAAACACCTACGCCTCGCTTCCATTGTAAAAACACTAAATAAACCCATTGGCTGGGTATATTTTTACACAAGTTCGGAAAACATAAAAAAACCACACATTTGGTGTTTCTTATGATGTGAACCCGCGGCAGCAATTAACTTTTAAGAGTCACTCAAAACACAGGCTCTTTGTTTCGAAAAATTGGCACGACTTGGCTATTTTGGTCCATTCGATAACTCTGAAGACGCAAGCCACCCAGGCTGCTATGTTATGTTTATGATTATTTAAAAGAACATGAAAAAAACATTTATAAATAGACTCGTTATTAATTTGAAAGTATTAATAACTTGATTAACTGGTATAGGATTAATTAACTTCTGGGGTAACTGGTTGAGAGTATTTAGTAGGTTTACGTCATTTAATCCTCAAATAAACGTCCACTTCGCAGTGTGTATTAGTTTATGTTTTAACTCCCGACGAAAAAAGAGGGGTGCTATAAGTTTGACCGCTATGTGTGTGTGTCTGAAGCACCGTAGCTCTTAAATGGGTGAACGGATTTGAATACGCGTTTTTATTTTAATTTGAAAGTGTTTTTTCTAGCGATGGTTCTTAGACCTATTTTTAACAAATTCGGTTCAGCCATTTTAGAGAGACTGAACTTTGACTTTGAAATGAAAATGTCGGGGTTTTACAGCTTTTCTAAGTTGTTTAGTTTTGCCTACAGCATAGGTTAGAATGAGGCGTGTCCTTGTTGGCTGAAAAATACTATAAATGTAAATATTGTAATTAAGAAGGTAACTACCTAATTTATTTAACAGTAATCACAAGCTATATCGACCTTATTGTACCTATGTATTGTATGTATGTATATTTGTTGAAATATTCAGTAGTAAATATTGAGTTACTTACGATATTGTTCGGGTAAGTTAAAAATATAGTCTTATAATAGTTATAATATTAAAGATATACCCAAGGCTCAGTTATAAAATAAACTGATTAACCCAACAGCCCTAAGCGTTCCGAGCGTTCGCAGACGAGAGACAAAGAACGCCGCCTGAGGACCAGTTTTTGCCCACCAATTTAAATAATACCGCCTAATGACAGCCCTGGCAAAAAATATCACACATTCTATAACTAGGCACGATTATTCAAAATCATGTCCAGATAGTTCAAGCAAATTAGGTACTTGCTTACTTCTCCTTAATTTGTAAAGGCGTTCGGTAATTAATTCAATACATGTAACTTACAGTGCTTTATGGAAGACGCAAATGCATCAATCACGATACCTAAAATTTATTAGGCGTGGCTGGTTTGTTCTGGTATGATTACTATTGTTTACTGAAAAATCTCTCAAGTGTGGCGAATAAACATGGCCGCTTACCCACCTCTATGGCAGCCGCTGGAGGTGGTAGCCGGAATTTCAGATAAAATCTAAATCGTTCTAACGCGGCAAGTGTGATGGGTACCTTTCTGCCAGTTACAATCCTTATAATAATAAATAAAATAAATCATTTATTTAACCAAAATACATTTATATCATATACGTTATATCCGTCAGACGCCAAACTAGGCTGAGCCTGAATCTTGGCCGCCTGCGAGTGCGATTTAACACAATTACTTCAAATATTACAATTTTATTTCTATAAAAGTAAAATTAAAATTAAAATTACAAGCGGAGGATTATTTGACTAGGCTTAAACATTATTAAGTCTGATTTTTCAATTCGTGTTTGTGTATGTTTTAAACTGTAATAAATGTTATTAATTATAAAAAAAAACCCTTTAACGTTTCATCATTACAGTTAAGCCATATAATGACTATACCTATAGCTGGGATCATTACCAAGGTTACCTATACCGAAAACGATTCTCATTGTTTTACAGTAGGGCCTTTGAAGTTGAGGCAATAACATACTGTGGTGGATTTTGTAATACTACTTAAGTACTTTTTAACAAATTTAGGTGTTTTATATTTAAGTGCCTACATTGAGTTCAGTTGAGTCTTACAGTTCTAAAATATAGGCCATGTATATCCGACTATGCCTGCCATATGTGGAATTGTCATAAAGCACACGACGAGATTTACGATCAGACAGAGCCAGTGTATACATCCGCCGTGTAACCTTTGTTACCTCGTCTGGCATTATCATACTCGTGCTAAAATTACACACGTAGAAGTAGACACGACAAAGACATCCATTCAAATCTAGGAAACGGTCCAAATATACGGTTTTGTAGCTTCCTAGTGACAAGCGGACATATACAAGGGCGTTAGTCTTCCTATAGTCGGTTACGTCTAGAAATAACTGTTTGCAACTTTGAATCTTACACGTTTGACATACGGTCTAAAACGTGTGCATATGAAATGCGATTGTATTATTGTGATCAATTAGTTTCCTGATATATTCTAGTGTCTATATTGAGACACACTTATAATACTCATATCAACCTTGGTTTTCTGTTATTTTTAAAGATCCTTTATCGTCTCGACTTAATAATAATTAGTCCATCATCCTCGCCAAATAACCCGGTTCATTTAGATTCCATCAACCAACAATAGTCCCTGTGCACCTTGGCGGGTGCTGTCTCTGTGCGCGTCCCATGACACGGGCAGAGACAGTATCCGCTTGCGCTTGGTGTACCCCTTGCATTTCATTAAATTGTCAAAAGGACCTCTACGTGTTGGCTATGTGGTACTCGTTTGGTACTTCGGCTCCGCGCACGCCTTCCAATGGTCCGGGACACCATTGTACCGTGAGCGGAAAAAAAAATATTATTATTATTACTGCATTTATGGATACCTAAAACTATGTAGTATTGTGTTATTGCCAAGTCACAAAATTTTATTTAGTTAGCAAATAAAGAATAATAAGAATGCCTGGGACTTGGTACTACAAAATATCTCACAAATATAAAGGTGAATGTTCAACACATTTGTACACAGAGGATTACGTAGTATGAATGTTCGTTGAGAATGTAATTTGAACATTCTTTATACGATAACGAAGTCAACGGCCAAGTCACACAACATTAACTATAAATAATAAAGAAATCGCAGTAAGGAACCTTAGACTTGGCACGACTTTGTCTAGATTTCATTACTTTTTAGAGATAAACAAGCAGCTCCATCGCGACTTGGCTAGTTTTTTACAGAATGTTTTTGATGGGATTTCACTTCTTTTTGTAGAAACGTGGGCTTATTGATTTATTTTATTAGATTTTCTTTTTGACACAGTTTTTTTCTTTTTAGGAGTAGTTTTTTTCTTATTACAAATCTTTCTTTTCTTTTTTTCCGGTTCTGATTCTTGTACAGTAGCAACAGTTTTTCGTATTGCCCATTCACGTTCATTATTTATTCTTTTAGACGGTTTAATTTCTGAAAGATCGCCGCGGTATTTACACCTAAGCCGGTTGTATTCGGTGATCGCTGAAACTTGAGCTTTTATACTCTTGAAGTCAACATTTATGAGGTGCACCCCATGAAGATTGCTTACTCGTGAAAGCGCCACGTAGGCTTGGCCACAAGAGAATATGGATGTGCCAATGTCCATGAGGGCATTGTTTAGACTTTTTTTAAATTATTATTTACTCCAGATCTTCGATTATCCTAGTTTTTATAGTTTTCCCTTCATGTGGCCATTAAACCCTAACTACTAGTTCTAGTTCTATTTTTATGATCATGAGTGAGTGCTGTGAGTGAGTGTCATAAATGCGAAAATTTGCTTTCGCTTAACTTCGGAACTAAATGACCTACGGACTTGAAATTTTGGATTTTAAGTATGTAATTATAGCTTCCTGGATGACGAAAATTTCTGCGTTCTGGTCTTATCCAGAGGTTCTCAAATAGGGGCCTGAAAATGCGGCGAAATGGCTCCAGTAAAGGATGGTACAGCTAGGGTTGCCATATGGAAGAATTAAATGTCCTGATAAAAATCCTGACATCAGCCTAAAAGCCCTGACATTTCTTGTAACAGAGATTTGGCGTAGCTTGAACGACGCCCCGGCGGCGCGCTGCGCTCTGCGGTGTACTGTATCGTGGATCTACCTGTTGTATTGTGCAATTTGATTAATAATTGAAACCAAATAACAAAAGCAGATTGTAAGTAGAGTTTTAACTGCCACTTGTATAGATAATATTTGGTTAAACTGTCCTCATCTAGACAGAATCATAGTGAATTGAGTTCGTTCGGATCATAAAGCTCAGATGGTCAGGCTACCTTGCGAAGTAAAACATCCAGATCGCGTTACAGAAATAAGACCGCTGAGTAGAAGTAGACTAGAACTACTAAAGTCAAATCTACTAGTCGCCATGCCGAATACCCAGGTAGAATCAAATGATCCGAATGATCAATTCAAAATGCTTCTGAATACGGTGTGTAACGATTTTAATAGGACTTGTAGTAAAAACCGTATTAAGATAAATAATAACATGAGATTTAATGACTGGGCAACTACCGGAATTCGAAGAAGTAGAGATAACTTATACCAACTTTATGAAAGGAGATCTTGCACCACTGACAAACGCTTCCATCAGTATGTTAGAGATTATTCCAAATTATTTAAAACAGTGTGCATAAAGCCTAAAGCAATGCACTTGAATAATAAAATAAAGTCCTCAGATAACAAAGCCAAGACTGTCTGGAAAATAATAAACACAGAGACGGGACAAAGAAATAATAAAGAGTCCACAGTATCTTTGAAAATAAAGGATAATTTAATTACCAATGCACTAAAAGTAGCCGATCCGATTTTAATAATATCTTTTCTAAAATTCCTATAATCACGACTCAAAGTTTGGCATCATCTACCACAATAGCTGAATCCCTTCTAAATGAGAACGTAAAATTAGAGTCACTAAATATTTTCAATTTTGATCATGTTTCTCCTCTAAATGTATTTAAGGCTTTTAAAATGTTAAAAATAAAGAGCACTGAGGACTTATGGGGCGTGTCAGTCAAGGTACTGGAATCTATTCTGGAGGTCGTTGCACCCACTCTAGCCCTCATTTTTAATAGTTGTGTAGACAATGGCATTTTTCCAGACTTACTGAAGTGTAGTAAAGTAGTTCCTATTTTCAAATCAGGTCATAGAGATTCTGATTATCGTCCAGTTTCTATTCTACCTGCGTTTAGCAAAATATTCGAAAAAATAATGCTCACGCAATTGGTTTCTCATTTTAATTCACACGATATTTTGCACGCACAGCAGTTCGGTTTCACAAAAGGTAGGTCAACTACTGTTGCAGGTGCAAGTCTAATAAAATTTATTTTGCAGTCTTGGGAAGAGTCACACGACGCCATTGGAGTTTTCTGTGACCTATCCAAGGCTTTTGACTGTGTAGATCATGGTACTTTAATTTGTAAGCTTAATTTTTATGGTATCAGATGACACGTACGCATTAGATCTCATGAAGTCATATTTAACACAGAGAAATCAAAAGGTAGCGATAAATAGAGCCATTTTGTCAGAGACAGTGGTAGAGATGGGAGTACCTCAGGGGTCTATTCTAGGCCCATTTCTATTCCTTGTTTATGTAAATGATCTACCATATATGGTAAGCCGAAGGTCAGGTATTGTAATGTTCGCAGACGACGACACCTCATTACTGTTCAAGGTAAATAGGAGAGATACTGAACTCATTGAACCAAATAATACCCTGTCCATGATATCTGACTGGTTTGCTGCCAATAACTTAGTATTGAACCCGAAAAAAACGAAATGTATGAAATTCTCTCTAGCGAACTCATCAAACAGAAACCTAGATACAAATATTAAACTTAATGGTCAAACATTAGAATTTGTTACTTCTACTGTATTCTTAGGTACATTGGAGTCAAAATTGCAGTGGGGTTCCCATATAACAGCGATAGGAAGTAGGTTGAGCTCTGCTGCATTTGCAGTCAGGAGAATAAGGCAGCTTACCAATGTGGCAACGGCACGGTTAGTTTACTTTGCTTATTTTAATAGTATAATTACTTATGGTCTTATCTTGTGGGGTTCAGCTGCAGATATTGACACTGTTTTTATTTTGCAAAAAAGGGCTATTCGAGCTATTTATAAGTTGGGGTCGCGTGAGTCATTAAGAGAATTTTTCAAGGAAATAGATATTCTAACCCTGCCGTCCTTATACGTATTTGAAATAATAATGTATGTTAAGAAGAATTTGTGCTATTTTCCAACAAACGCTGATAAACCAATAGCCACCAGAAACACTGGGAAACTCAAAATAACCTTCTATAGACTAGTAAAGGCGAAAAAGTCGTTCTTGGGAAATTGTATCAAGTTCTACAATAAAATTCCTAAACACATTACTGAACTTAGCAATTTAAAATTCAAATCTGTAGTAAAACGAACACTTATTTCAAAAGCATATTATAAGGTTAACGATTACATCATGGATAGGGATGTTTGGCAGTGATAGCGTCCTGCACAGATAATCTATCACGAAAATAGGTTTCTACTGTAGCATTGTAGTTTTGTGGTAGCTGACACTGTAATTTTATATTTTATATTTAACTATACAATGTATATTGTTTTGAAAAAATGACTCCTCGTTGTGTTTCTTACGCCGGTTCTTCTCGGGGCAGAGGTTTAGTTTTCCGAACCGGTGGTAGTTTATTGACGTTCATAGGTGCATGTAATTTTGCCTAATTTGAAAAAAAAAAGATCTCCTTTTAAGCTGTAATTTATCGTATTTTAAATTGTTATGAACGAAAAAAAATTGTTCTTGTTGATTACTTACTACTTTTATGAATCCTTTCATTCTTGAAAACTGTGTAAACTTTGCAATAAATATATCACGTAAACTTCTTTTTATGAGGTCATTCTTAAAAATCCTGACACTTGCCAAGTCCGGCAACAATCCGGACATAGGGTCAAAAATCCTGACGTATGGCAACCCTAGGTACGGCAGTATTTGTTTCGCGCCCGACTTGGCGGGGGCACTGCCGTGCCCCCAGATGGAAACGTGGTGTCGTTTTCAAATTATTAATTTAAATAAGTTTGTGTACATTTTCCTTCATAAATCAAATTCTAGTCACCGGAAAAAAATTTACAACTCACAAGCCCTTTCATATGACACCCCATTTGACACAGTCACTAGACTTTGATCTTTGCCCCCCCCCCTAAGGTAATTATATAATAAACAGGAAAAAATATTTAAAGAAATCATGCATCTGATATTTAGCGATGTGACAGAAAGACAGACAGAGTCGCGCCATCAGGATTCCTTTTTTACCTTTTACACTAAGTACGAGATGTTTCATAAGTTGCAGTGTCAGTCCAAATGTCTTCAACCTGGTTATTTTATTACCCAATGCGATATTTCATCGATTTAGTTACGGGCAAATGTAAAGTAAGATGAGTGATGTAAGTTGTATGATGAAGAGGATCTCGCAACGATATAACTTGTTTATTTGGTGATTGTAGATGCCCATCTAGGCCAAACGGTGAGTTAATTATCTTAAGAAATATGTAGCTAACGTGGAGTCTTGTAATTGCAACTGTCTGGTTATTGCAACTACTACAGCTTCCTCTAAGATCATTGTATTGATCACATGCATGATATAGTACTCGTAATTCTGCCCAAAGTATCAGGAAATATATCCTATTGTTCAATCTTAGTGGGAGATAAAAAGTAAAAAATAAGTTATTTATACTTCAATTTAGGCATATTATATGCACCTATGACTGTCAATCAACTACCAACAATATTTAAGTTGGTTGCAATAACCAGATAGTTTCAATTACAAGACTCCATCTTATAAATTTTATTGTACGACAGACGTCAAAGATAAGTGTACGGTTTTGCACCTAGGTAGTTTGTAATGAATGGGCGAAAAATGTATACGTATTTATTGGGTCAGCTGTGCATGTAAATTAAAACTAAAATCGTACCATGTCGTACCTACATGGTTGTACTTAGTAGACGTCAACAGTATATTGACAGACCTAACGAGTCTCATTGGAATATAAGTTAAAAACGCTGCGACTTTTCGAATGACATTCTGTGTTGTCGGTTTAAAATACAACCTCCGTATTTCTTCTCGTTGGTTTCGTCCCTGAACATTATAATGGATTACAAATATTGTAGGCATGGTAGATTTTAATTATGGTAAATCAATCGCAGTATATTTTAACGTTGCAGTAGGTTTGAACGTTGCAGTAAACTCAAATATGAAAACTAGGTGACATAACAGCAAACCTACCCCAACAAACTTGTGCTAGAACTGCACTCGTGACGTAAACTGTACGAGTAGGTATGGCTGGGTTATTGCCAGTTTCACACGACCAACCAGCCCGATAGCGAATTATTGCTTGCAATGCTTACCAGTATCTATTTACGGCACAACTATCGACGCTTAATCCTTCCATAATACTGAATGAGGTGAATGGCTAAGTCCTTAGTACACCTTTTTAGGGTTCCGTAGTCAACTAGGAACCCTTATAGTTTCGCCATGTCTGTCCGTCCGTCTGTCCGTCCGTCCGCGGATAATCTCAGTGACCGTTAGCACTAGAAAGCTGAAATTTGGTACTAATATGTATATCAATTACGCCGACAAAGTGGTAAAATAAAAAGTGGAAAAAAATATTTTATTAGGGTACCTCCCCTATACGTAAAGTGGGGAGTGTTTTTTTTTTTTTCATTTTAACCCTAACGTGTGATATATTGTTAGATAGGTATTTAAAAATAAATAGGGGTTTTACTAAAATCCTTTTTTCGATAATGTTAATATTTTCGGATATAATCGCTCCAGAAGTAAAAAAAAATGTGTCCCCCCCCCCTCTAACTTTTGAACCATAAGTTTTAAAAATATGAAAAAAATCTCAAAAGTAGAACTTTATAAAAACTTTGTAGGAAAATTATTTTGAACTTGATAGGTTGAATAGTTTTTGAAAAAATTACAAAAATAATTTCTGAACTAAGTTTGTAATTTAACCGTATAAACAGGTGTTTATTGTACCTGTCATTTCTACAAAATCACAATGAAATGAGGTGCTTTTAAAGGTTTTGTGTTTCTGTACTTAATATGTCAACTTAATGTGACGGACGGAAAACTACGGAACCCTACACTGAGCGTGGCCCGACACGCTCTTGGCCGGTTTTTTAATTAAAAATGGGATTGCTCTTGGCCAGCATCTAGCCAGGGGGCAACGATGAGGTCGACGATGAAGCGAGCTCACCCAGAAGATGCCTATTCACTCGTGCCTTAAAAAGGCATAGGTTGTATGAACTCGGAAATACAGACGCCGGCAGAGAATTCGAAACCTTAGAAGTGCGCATTATGAAAGATGAAGCAAAGCGCTTGGTTCGAATTAGAGGAATTTCGAACAGGTAAGGATGGTAGCCAGCCGTACGTCTGGATGTCCGATGGAAGAAGGAAAAGGCGGTATGCGCTCATGGAGCTCCTGAGTACACTTCCCGAAGTACAAGACATGTTATTTTGCGTCTCACCACCTATTTGAAAAAAAGAAGTACCTAAACCACCGTCAAGTACGCAGATAATCGGTAATCATTTTGGTCGTACATGTCGCAGCCGTAGATGTCACTATCATGTATACGGTTCTATATAAAATTGGCACCACCACCACCATATTAGCCGAAGCACATCCACTGCTGGACATAGGCCTCCCCCAATTTCATGGAGGGCAAATGCCATAATCGCGGGCATGCGGGTTGGCGATCGCAGTATCTTCACCGCGCTACAGGGATGCTGCTGCCCATCGGTGGTCTTGGCCGTAGTTTTAGGATATACCCAGGTCCATCATTAAACTATCAACATTTGTATATTTATTTGTTTGTAATTGAAATCTCGAAAACAGCTCTAACGTTTTTGATTAAATTTACAATATAGTGGTTAGTGGTTTCCGCAAACGAAGAAAATATCTAGCTAGGTCTTATCTTCGGTAAAACTCGCATAAACACTAGCATAGCTCGGTCGCCCTGGAACTTTATTATATTTTTTTATATTGTAAGATCACACATTTTAGTTTGTCAGATTTATCTATGTTAAATCACTCTTTTTCAATCGCAAGTATTGACATTATACTATTAATAATTACTATAATATACTATTAAAATTAGCATCATTCGTATATACTCGTATATATTTTTTATATTTATTTATTTGTTTGTAATTGAAATCTCGAAAACCGCTCTAACGACTTTAATTAAATTTACAATGTAGGTAGGGGTTTAGGAGGGTAAAAACCGGTCTAGCTTGATCTCATCTTCAGGAATACTCGTATTCTCTGGGAAAACACGAGCAAAGCGAGCTTAGTAAATATGTAGTATCACATTGTCGTACTTGAATTTGCCGTAAAATATACATACAGATTTTACACTAAATATAACAAAAATTCTCTTGGATTTTGCTAATGTGTTTTATGTTTTACGTCATCATTATTAATATCACTCCAACGAACTTTGTTATTGGTTTTTAATTTCGCTATATCGTGAAGCTCACTTTACGAAACGTTGCATTCATATTTTGGCATATCGTTACTAAGAAGCGTGCAGTTTGACATTTTGACATCGAGACGCGTATCTCAGCACGCGTGCTTTATCTTGGCAGTGGAGGTGTCAACCTGCGTGAACGTTTCACTTGCAGTACCTACCTTGAAGAGCCTTGAAGATTAAACAAAATAGGCCAACTACTAAGTATATGTTGTCTTGAAGCAAAAAATAAATAGTCTGTTTTCACAGTGAATAGGAAGTTTGTGAAAGTTTCATTAATATAATGCGATTCCCAAAAACCTATTTCTTTCGGTAGTAGTACAGTCTAATCAGCTGCTTATGTAATGTACAAATATTAACATGAGGAAGTAATAGCTACCGAAACGCTAAATCGCCGTATAAGTGGTTGCTCTTTAAAAAATATACCTACTCCTTTCTTGAAGACCCCGATACTATTATTATTGGTAAACAGGACTTAATCGCGTGCAACTAAAATTTATTTACCTTTTTGAGGTTTACCCAATGAATATGTAAAAGTTGTGCAAGTTCAAATCAATACATTGTAAGCCTCCATACCCATACTGTAGTCGCTCGAGATAATTTCAGCAAGCTCATTGCTCAACCGGAAATGACCAACTTATATTTTAATCATAGATTAAAGATTAAATTACGGGAATGAGTGGTTGGGATAAAATGACAATGTGCATACACTGTTCTTATTGCTGCAATTTTATGATTGATTATCATCAGCTCAACCACCTGTAAGCCAAATCGATTAAGACAAACAAACAACGCAATAAATTAAGCTCTAATTTAATGAATTGTGTGTAGCTAATTAATTCATATTTCACAAGATTGTAAATGGGCAAGTATTTTAATCTCGAGAATTGGTATACACAAGGACACTGCAGCACATAACCATCATTTATTGAAGCGTGTAAGAAGAAAAATACGTTTTCATATGTCATAACAAAATATAATGATAACCTGACTTAAGACGTTATTGATGTAGGAAAACAAATATTGCTCAACAGTATATAGGCAGTGTAATATAATCGTAGGTTGGTATATCGTCATTTATTACGTCTATTATCGCATTAGAGTGCGCTATAATGATCACATAATTATCGCTTACCACGCTTCTTTGATTATTTGCGTTCAAAGTGTTTGCAATCGACTCAACTACAATGGTTACTGATCGAGATTTTTAATAATACTTATATTATGTACCCTTTATTTAACAACATTAACTTTGTAGTCGACAAGGCTATATTATGCTTAACCTTTTCATATTACATTATAATTTCAATCGACAAATTCGTCTACGTTTTGTCGGTTATCCGGGATATTAATACAAATATTACTTATATTTTTAAGAGCACTCTTATTTCGATATTTAATTACTTTTCCAACATATCTCACCATAATAATAATGTTCCTGTTTCTGGTTTTCCGTAAAATAGCATAATAGTTTTTTTCTAATCTTGCGTCGAATAAAATATATGTATGTAGATACAGATTGTAGTGAATGTAATCCATTCCCTTCATAAAAACTAGGAATAGAACTAAACCTGAAGTGGCTATCAAATATCGTATTAAATGATTGACACGTTCATGTCTGGTAATGTAAATTTTATTAGTCAATGTCAAATGTCAAAATTAAAATTTGAAGTATTTTGCCGTTTGACATGACAGAACGTTAATAATATGGTAAGTGACTGTCACTTCTTCTAGTCGTATGCCGAGTTTTCTCGTATCATCTGATTCTATGTTTTTTTTTATTTATTTATTAACAAAAGCAAATATTTATTCTGAAAGTGGGCTACAACAAACTTTTCCACCCCAAAGCACAATAATAATTTCTTAACTATGGATAAACCAAAAATAAATAGGGGTAAATATAATTATATATTACTTGACATTATATACAGAAGTAACATTATCTAATACTAAAAAAACTAAATACAAATTAAATAATATATACATTCCCCGAGGTCGCTGCCTCTAGGGAGGGTGCCCATGATGCTGGCCACATTTGGTTATCTATGGATTGTACCAGATATCCTGACAATTGAAAACGCTTGTAGCTCCATACAATTAAAAACCAACTAAACGAAAATAGATTACTATAAGCTTATAATCTCCAGCTTACCTTATCCAATTAGTTCCTACTTAAGACTGCGCAGTACGTTCGGTTCTCCATACAAACGTATTTATGCTCTCATTTTAAAACGCCAGGCTAGAATAACATGAAACTTTGTATACACAATGGGATCCGGCATATCTAGGTTAGATCATAGTTTCTGTTGCTTGAAATTATAATGGAGAAAAAATACAGCGATTATTAAGGTTTTCATACAAGCCGTAAAAAACTCAAAAAGCCGCTGTATTTTTTTTCTTTTACAATTTCTAGCAACAGAAACTATGATCCGACCTAGATATGCCGGATCCCATTGTGTATACAAATTTTCATGTTATCCTAGCATGGCGTTTTAAAATGAGAGCATAAATACGTTTGTATGGAGAACCGATCCACACCGATCGTACTGCGCCCTCTTAAACCTTAGCCTAGCTGCGATGAAGATAGGGCAAGATAAATTTGTATTAAGTAAATCTGGCTAATTGAATTCGTTTTCTATTATGAACTATGAATGCGAGTTAAAGCCGATTACAATAAAGTACTCTTATTTTTTATTGAAGACTAATAACGCCGTGATTATTGTTATTATTATTTATTTATCAGGCAGGCAGTTGAAACAACTGATGAAGCCTGTATCCAGTTATCTCTAACTACAATATCATTGTTGAGCGGAATCTAAAATGTGCTTGCCTAATTTTAGTTACTACATACCTACATCGAGATTTGTATAAGTACTTAAAATGTACCATACAATGTTGCATCAATGCAAATATCTCGTTACCAGTTTTTAATCTTAATACTGAATATGTGGTCTCCACTTTCCTAGCAACAGGTTTTATCTGGGAGCTTATATTGCCATCGTTATAAATTAGTTTTATCCTTATTTATGCTCTTGTTATACAATTAGGCTCATCGATGTATGTAAAAATATATTACCTACACGTAGAGTATAAGTCAACTAAGTATTCAATAGATACTATACTTATATCAGTATACAAATGCCTAATAATCAATTTAAGTTTTTATATAGTATGCTGTTTGCATACGAATTGGTTTTTCCTCTTGCACTTCAATACCTGGTTTTTATTTCAGTTTTTTTTAGAGCAAGTCATTTGCGAAGCAGACTCACAGGCACTACTGGCTGGAAACCTGTTTTATAAATTTAACCAAGTTGAACTTAACGTGCAAACATCGGAAACATATTGCATTTTTGATGGCACTTTATTCTCTGAGCTCGACTTTGAACAGTTTGCGATTACTGTGCCAAAGTAAAGTCAAGTGAACTACGACTATATTCTACTTAGTTGTTATACATATTTAATACTTAACTTATTGTAGGGTAAAATGCCCATGGATCGAATCCTAAAGGTACCAGTTGTTGCCTTCTAATTTTCACACGACTGACCAAAAAAGGAGCGTAGGTAATGTTTAAATTGACCGAGCGAGTGAAACGCCTCCGTTTCAGCTTTCGACAAAAATTCTTTTGGTAAGTATATCTGTGCGGATGTTCTCCTCTTCGGGTCGGATTTCTCAACCGATATTGTCAAATTTTGTGAGCAGGTTCCATAGCTATATAGTTTTTTTTTCACGAGTTAGTTTTTGGAAATTTTGAAATTTGTTTTTTTTTGCACTGTCTACAGCTCACAGTGCCACTAGTTTTATACGTTTGTTTGAACATGCCAATAACCAGAAGAATGCTGATGATAGGTTTAAAACGTATGTAGTACATTATAAAATTTAATATCGACATTTTCTACTGCTAAACTTAAGCTATCTTCGTCTAAACCCACGTAAATCCTTGAACTGCATACATATGTCAATATTACAGAGAACGTACCTACCAGAACCACTCTAAAATAGAGGGTTGAAAATTGAGCTCAGACGTGCAAGGTTCCTATCGGAACGGAATAGATGTGAAATTGGGATGGGCCGTGGCAATTTATTTTCCAATACTTACTTACTCAACCTCTTATATCACTCTTTCATAATCCTCAAAGCAACCACGGCTTGTGCATCATAAAGTCGAAAGTTCATTGGATTTGGAGTGTGAGATATGATGTTCACGAAATAGTTTATCGTCCGACCAACGTTACTCCCAGTTCCGACAGTTGGAATCCGAACAAACTGAGGCAAAGTTTACCAACAATCGGCTTAAACGATTCATTACATCGATCCTAGGGCTGACAGGGCATAATGGACGGTGAGCCGCCAAAATGTTGGGAGTTCCAATGCCGCGCCAACCTCGTATCTTAGTTAATGATTTTAATGACAAATCAACCTTTCTTTAATCGAAATAAAGTGAAGATTTCATGCAACGCAAACAATGGCCTATGCGGAAGATAAAACAGTTTATTTTAGCTTTAATCGTTAATTAAAACAGACGTTGAGAATACCGTCATCAAGTATAACACCGAAAGCTCTATGCAAATTGAAAAAATCATTATTAATTCATTACAAAATTTAAACCGAGTATCGTTTGATTTACATGCTGATCAAAGTACGGTGATGTCATGAAAGCGTGTGTAGGCTTCACGTAGGTTTGCTCGAATAAATTATGAGATGCATTGCTCTGTCAAATGTTTACTTTATGAATCCGCCGAGTTAAGTAAGCTGTGAATAACCTTATCGAGCTGTGAAGCTGTGAAATTGTGTGTGTATCGTTTGTATGCTATCGTACCAAACTATAACTTAGTCGTTCTAGTGAAAAAGATACGTCCTGTTTCAAAGTGAGGGATTTGTAGGTACGAGATACGCAAATTGAGACATAACTTTCATAATACATATTTTTAGGTTTCTTGTTTAAGGAAAAATGCATTAGGTCTAGTCTAGGGCAATAATTGCTGTGTCTAATAATTGTGAACGGTATAAGTACTTACACCATATATACGTAAGTAGTAGATCGATTGAAATTACTATAAGCGTTACTGTCCTTTGCATATTATAATGGAATATACTAATATTTGTTTAAACAACGAACAGAGAACTAACAAACTAAGGACTGGAATTTGCTGCCGACGTCTGTATTTCCTGATACATACAATCTGGGTCTCTTAAAGACCAGAGTGAATACTATTACTGAACCAGTGAGCAACATGTTAGGCCTTGTCATCGGTTTCCATCAGGTGAGACTAGGGCCAATCGCTGGTAAGTCAATCATAAACAAAAACACTTAACGTATCTACAGCATATTCTTCACTACTTGCAACGAACTATGAGTACCAACTGAATCGTTTTCTTATGATGCGTCACGCATTATAGACTTAATGCTTTTAAGTTCCAATATATCTCTCTTGGCATTTATTATACCGTGAGTCACTACATAAAAGACAATTATAATGACCACTTATAGCCATTTCATATATATATAACACACGCATAAATAGTGGACATATACTTGTGGGCACATTCCCTACATGCCTTCTACAATAATATTAATTGGTCATATAACATCCTGTGGTCTCATTCCATTAAGTATTTACCAACAGTTATTTAATTGTTTCTACATGTAGTAAACTACCTTTATATATCATCAAACGATTGACATGGCATTATCTACTTTTGCACGTTCGTAACGTTTACTTAAATCATTTTTCGCACGTTTTTCCGAGCCTTTCACGTTAACACAACTAATTAAATGTAACTGTAAAGGCCCATCGTTACCTAGAATAAATAAATAATAATATATTGGGACAATTTTTTACACAGCTTTATTCGCAGACTCGTTGTTCATGTGATAGTGATAGGAACCCGTCGCTATCACCCAAGCAAATTGCGGTCAGTACTAAATGAATGTTATATAGATAGATATGTCGTGTCGGTTATGTCATGGCGCGATCGGTGACCGATTTATGGTCGTACGGTTCATAGGTGGCTGATCCAACCCGGCTTAGATAACCGAGCATACGTACCTAAGTACCAGTAAATACCTACCATCAATGACGCATTTATCGGACCTCTCGTGTACCTTATTGCGAGGAGATAAGTGGTATATTGGTAAGCAGTGCGGGTTGCTGTTTTTATCTATTTGTTTATAGTTTACGCTTTGTCTTCGTACCTAGATATAGTGATAAATCATAATGTGCTGGCAACTTACACTTTCGTATGTATTATGTACTTTGCGTTTTTCTCACCCCGTTCACATACAAATTTATTAAGAAAGAAGTAGGTAGGTAACATTTATGCGCTGTAATAGTTAATCTGAGATTAAATTGTACCTCTTATTGTCTCTTATAATAAGTATACATTGAAAACTTTAAACAGTTCTTCAGTCTTGAAGTTCACAGACAAATGTCTTTTCAAAACCTACGCTAAATATAATCTTAAAAGAAATGCGATAAAACCACGGCAAAGCCCTTAAAGTTAGTAAATTTTTCCTATTTATTAAGATCGGGTACTTAGTAATGTGAACTAACCTCACTGATGTTTGTAAATCAATCAGAGTGCAGATTACACATAGGACCTTCTAGCAAGTCGAAGAAGAAGAAAGAACCTGTTTTATTAAGTTGATCCCCATGTATCTGCAATGATACACGTAATTGGTCTGCAGAATAGCTAGAAAGTAGGTACACAGATTATAATATAGTAAATAAAGTAAGAACTTAAAAGGAAAATACTCTTCAATGATCATAACACAGATAATCTGCAGATTAACTAGTTAATCTGCACTCTAATTGATTTTACATATTAGCGATAACATGTTAATAGCAGTAGTAACCTACGTGTAAATTGTGTCATTATAAAACACAATGTGCTATTTCGGTCTCATCTTCACGACAGATACAAAAAGCCATTAGTAACCAAAGTAGGCAAACGAATGAACATGACCCGGATATTCGATACATAAACAGAATATATTACACGATATAATAGGTTCATTATTCATGTAAAAAACAAGGAAATGAGTTCAAATAGTAAAAAATATTGTTTTACTGTGGCCACTAGGATTCACTTAGCACGTTAAGCTACTTAACTTTTTACCAGGCAGATACGTAATGAAAATATTATATTGCCGTAACATTGAATACGGAAATTATATCCCATACCACTGAAATAATATTCATAACTTTCCATTTCGAAATTGTAGCACTTACTATGGATTCTATGTAATTTGTGTCATATATAAATGCTATAAGAATTAACATATCATTTTGAGTACGTAATGAATGACTATTGTTGTTCGGTTCGCATGATTGTTATTCTATCATATTATAATCGGTCGAGTTCTCTCGATCATGCAATTTGGTATAACCTTACACTACGAGAATTGCGCTTTGCACAGTAACTCAATTGTAGGTAACATGTGTATATAAATGGTACATAATGGACAGTTGTTTTCCTCAAGCACGCGGGTCGCCCATGCATGATTGTGTGGGATAAGACACATTGTTCCTGAATGCGTGTGATCGGAAAAGTACCTACAGAATTGACACGTCTCACACAAATATAATGTGCGTGTGTTTATATACAAAAAGCATAAGCTATAGAATTTTATTAATAATAAAATATTGCTGGCATGCAGCGATTAGACAGTTGCATTTCCAGTTTACTGGCTCTTGCAAATTGCATGATAATTCAGAAATAGCCAAAGCAACTGGCTTCAGATCATATTATTATTAATTTATGACTACGATCACTAGTAATAAGGAAGGACCATATTATATATGATTTTTTACGATGATGCTGATTCTCACTAGACCAATTATCTCTACTTCCGTGTTCGACTATTCCGATGCAAACACGCATATAGCTAACGTAAAGCCCATAGCGGTGAGACCTTGGGGCGATCAAAATGTCTGTTCGTAAGTTGCAATTTATATGTTAATCCATAGTTTTTACCGCGCGTCCGTACGAGTTCGTACCTACGTACCATGTTGCCGTGCCTTTTGTTTACTACGTGAGCTGAATGTATATTAAGTATAATACAATACACTTTTATTTATTTCAATCGGCTGCCATTGAAGGGATAAAAGGTTCGACCGGTTTTTCACCTGTCACACGACACGATCTTATATGTGTGTAGTTAGTTGTCTCTTGAAATTTGTACTAAAGGGCACTAGTATAATTTGTACGTAATTCACATACCTACTTAACTTCCTGCATCTATAAATGAAATTGAAATGGCGTCACCGCCATACGGTATTTTAGTCGTGTGTATAAGTAAATTACAATGTATTACAAATTACTATGCCACAGTATTTTTCCGAAGAAGAGCCTTACTAAAACTGTTAATGATAGGTAAATTGTAATGAACTGACGCATAATTACACTAAATACATATGGTGCACCACATATATTTTTGAGTTTTTTATTTTATTTTTAAGTACAAATCGTATTGAGTAACATATACGACAATCACTTTGGTACTCATAACTACTCGTATATTTTTCGAAAGCCATTCGTAATTTCTACTTTATGCATGAAGGCATAAAACAGAATGATGGATGAATAAACTGGGTAACGCCAAAAAAATCTTCAACTGTTAAATGTAAATACGGTTATGTTATGAATTCAAACAAAGAAAATTGAATTGGGGCACCGGACAAAGATTGCTTCGAAATTCGAACGAACGACCAAAATAAGACGGTTATTCGTTAAAGCCGTCGTCGCGTTCATCTTTTGTTTTAAGACTTCCTCGCTCTTGTTTTAACTGTTCTTTGTTAATCTCTTGGCTTTTTGTCTTTAAAAATTCATAATGCTCCTCATCGCGATAGGTTCAAATGTACCAAAATCGTGGATTTTTTAGCTTAGACATACTTAATTTATTAGTATAACTAGATGAAAGCCCGGCTTCGCTCGGGTGAAATAAATAAGTAAGAAATAAAGTAAACATTTATTCGTGACAGTTATGCAAACGAAGAAAGAAATAGTGTACAAAAATGTATAAAATAAAAACATTAAAACAACGGATTATGATGAAACTTCGTATAGAAATATAGTCTGTAGTCTGGATTAACATATGGAATAGGGAGTAAAAGATTACGCTGACGACGTCACGGGCAAAGGCTAGTATCTTTGCAAGTTAATCCTAAGCATTTCTATAAGGGTAGTATTTAAAGGCACATAAAAAAATTGACACCGTAATCAGTACTGATTTGTATAGCTAAAATACTAATCGTTCATTAAAATTCAGTTCAGATGTGCAATTGTTAAATATTGATGTGCCAGTCAGTATATTTGGTGAGAAGTCAGAGCTGCTAACGCGAACGAAAACAAATGAAGTTCGTGTATCTCCCTCTCTGTCGAACTTGCAAAATCGAGCGACACAGAGGGATACACGATGTTCGTTCGTTTTCGTTTCGCGGTAGCAGCTCTCTATTCTCCGCCAAATTCTATTAAGTAAGGTCCTTTACACTCAATATTATGTGTCAATATAATCGCGATTTTTAAAATTGTATGGGGTCTGTTAAACGCTTAATATTATCACAATACTGGTGTGTCAATATTATCGTGGTTTTCAAACACGTACGGATTTTTCTTCAATATTCATTGCACGTGATACGGATCGTGATATGAGTATATCGCGTGATAGTAATAACCATGTAACAGGCCCCTATGGATGTTGCTTCAATATTCAGTGTTTCGCGTGATAATAATAACAGTTGGTAATATTTTCTCCAATTAATGGAAGCTATTTAACAACTTGTTCCGTTTTGCCAAAGGTATTTCACATTCCGAGGAATAGGAGCCGTCAGACCAGAGGGCCTGAATCTGAAAACGAAGTATTTCCCTCTCCGCGCTCGAATATGCAAGTGCGACAGAGAGGCATATATATTTATTTTTCGGTTGGTAGCACTTTAGTCCGAGCGCGGCGGACGGTCGAAGAAAGTCAAAGAACATTCCGTGTGTTGTCTGTCACACATATAATTTTTTAACTTCCCATCGACCTATGAACTTGAAATTAGGTGATAAGATAATGTTTATTATGAAGTATATTTTACCAAAAATATCAATATATTGATAAATCACATTTGTTTTTTAGTTGTACGGAACCCTCAGTGTGCGACTCCGACGCACTTGGCTGGTTTTTATTTCATTTTGAATTTTATTTCTCTTATAGTAAAATACCCTATTCGTTTTAAAGTTAACGCCTGAGGGCCTACTGCGAACCAAAAACGAACTATCTTCCTCTCTGTCGTTCGAATATACATGTGCGAGAGAGAGGCAGATACTTCGTTTTCGGTTCGCGTGTTTATGTAAATCCATTTCATTGGGTGTAGGATTAACGTATATTATGAGTACAAATAGGTATCTACAGGTTGTTTACAACGAGTCTTATTCTTTTTCTATGGAACCGGTAATACTCGAGACCTTAAAAAGCTGAATGTTGAGCAACATCGTAGAGATTATGGAAACTATATGCAGCAAATTGCCGTAAAATACCTACATAATAAGATGACGTTTTATATTGTGTTGTAATTAATGTGTTGCTTAAAAACCAAATCGATTAACTATTGAAGATAAAATTATGCCGGGCGTATAGTGATGATGTTAGGTGTTGAAAACCTAATAGTTTTGTTGTTGCGAGTTACAAGATTGCCGTTTTGTCCAATAAACTTGCATATCTACGTTATTTTATAATTCTGAATTATTTTGCGTAAAACTGTGCTCTAAATTTTAATTCCCTGCGGCCACCACCGCGTAAGAGGAAAAGAAGTCATTAGGTTGGGTTTGTTTTGAAATAATCCCGTAAAGTTTACTAATGAAAAACAAGACATTAGGTCTAATGAAACATTAGGTCAAAAGAAGCATTTAGGGTTAACGTAGTGAGGGCTGACAAGGGAGAACCTATTCAAAGTATTCAATTGTGACTATTAGTAAGTTTATCTAAAAGGAACACGAAAGAGTATAAAGTAATATAAATAGTAATAGTTACAGTCAAGGTATTTAATTCCCTACCCATTCAACAAACCTTTTCTTTGAATTTCTTTATTAGAATTATACAGTTTGACTACACTAAAAACCTTAAGTGGGCCACAAATTAAATTCCTTGACAGCACCTATGAGTACGTTATAGTAGTACCTATAAATGAGCGCAAAGGTTGCTGATTCTCATGAGTCATTCTCGATATGCTCGTATCAAATCTGATTAAGACTTGGGCGGATTAATACAGCTTGTAACTAAGTAATTAACAGTAATTGGTTGTATCTCATGTAGACAGCTGTAAACGCTGGTAAACACAGTAATATCACAAAGTAATCCTCCTGGCTCCGTGTGTACTTGTGTAATCGTAAATCTAGTAAGCAAATAAAGATGAACAGGAAATCATTGAAACAGCTCCGAAGTGCCGTTTAGACGACGTGTAAATCGTGCTTAACTCAACTTTATAACTTAATTAGATGTTTTATAGACTGGTTAGATTAAAGAGGGAAGCCGGAAGATTGTAATAAAAAAAACTCAAGAGTATTATTATCACACAATTTCTGCACTTTCTGCTACTAAAATACCTATTCTTTATTGGTATCACATTTGATAACTGTAATACTGAAAAAGACGCCATCATGATATTTTTTGAGCATATCATACATTTATTTACGTTGTTAGTCAATTTTGTGACATTGTATATATACTTGGAAATTGTTTTCCGTTAACCCGAGTCTCGTTTAGATGTCCGATGTGAGTATACTCTATACTATCTAGTAACAATAATATTATTTCAGGTCAACGGAGTTAACTTTCGTCTTTACTTGACTCTGAAGGATAGAACAGTATGAACGTAACTCCTATACTTAAGTGTAAGACCCAGTGATAACCACGTTCCGAGTCATCATGGAACGACATGATAGATGAGGATAACTCTTGGGTAGATAAGTTGGTACATACTTATAGCGTTTTGTATAAATACCTTTTTTAAATAACACTTATCGTATAAGTGTATTGTATGTCATCATCCTAGCGTTATTCCCAGGACAGTTGCATCCTGAAGGATGCCTGGGGTCCGCTACCTAATCCCAAGAATTGGCGTAGGCACTAATTTTTATGGAAGTGACTGCCATCTGACCTTCCAACCCAAGGGGGATACTGGGGAAAGTAGACCTTATTGGGATTAGGCTTTGTCTGTGGACAACTTGACTGTTAGAAGTTCTCAAGCCACCCGAAGGCCTCTAACTTGGCTTAACGACTGCTATCTTAGACGGCAGCCGGGATTAACGGCTTAACGTGCCTTCCAAAGCACAGGGGCGCTCAGTTAGTAACCACTCAAAGCGGTCACCCATCCAAGGACTGACCCCGCCCAACATTGCTTAACCTCGTATACCGCACGCGGTACTCGAACGCCGCTGGGCCACGAACGCCCCATATATATATATATATATATATATATATATATATATATATGTATGTAATAATAGATAATTATTTTTATTTCTAATGTTATATTTTAACTATATTATTCACATTTTATATTAAAGAAATGATTAAGGACTTAGTTCTTCACTGGATCGAACCTTAATAGGTCACCAAACCAGTTGTCTATGAATAGATAGGCAAATTACGAGTAGTATATCTCATTTGCGTCATTACTATCCACTAAAAAAAAACTTGTTTCCAGTAATTTACCGATTCCATGATTATTTATTTATTTACGAACCTCAAGTCAGTAAAGGGTCAGCAAAGCGCTTTTGATTCCTCAGGAGTCGCACGTGTCCAAAGGCTACGGTATCGCTTACCATATGGCAGGCCGTAAGCTTGTTTGCCACCTACCGTCGTTGTATAAAGTAACTTACGAGACGTCGAGTATAGTCGCGTACTATAGTGCCCAATTTCGCTAATAAAATCTCTGAATTTCTATAAAGTATGACAGGACTGTCAAGGCTTAAATGAATCACTTATTTAAGTGACCTTACTTGAGATGGGCTATCTACGGAATAAAAAAAACCTCACTATCATGTCTTTTTGGCGATATAACCTATGAATTAACCAAAAGCGATCAAGTGCTGGATGCAATCAAGGTAATTAAATAAATAAAGGAAGTACGAGTATCTATAACTTAGGTATTTATAAACTTTTAGCGCGATATAATTCGACCAGTGCACTTTTTTCTCTCTTACTTACATACCTATACGAAAGTACAGGTGATCGTTTTGGCATTATTTACTAAATACCTACTTAGTTTGATATAAATTTTAATCTTACATTACATTTCAACTTATTGCGTTTAATATCGAAACTAGATTCTTAGTATCGTTTTTATATTAATTCCTTTTTTATAGCATTTGGCTTTTTTTTTATAGCTTTTTTTTAAGGCTTCTTTAAAACGTTTCATCGGTCGGCTATCGTAAGTAAGTGCATACGAGTTTACGATACAAGTGTCTCCTTTGGTATTATATACTGGCGATGGCGATGTTTGTAGGTTTAGGAACGAGTTTGATGTGATCGTCTTTTTTAATATGGAGATATCGCCCCTATAATGCGATAATCACCCCATAATACAAACAAGACCCATCACGTCTTGAGCTGAGTATTACCTACTCAATCCATCTAAGATCACAAAACTATGTAGTTACAACGTGTTTTCAAAGGCTAGCCTCAGGTTGGTGTTGCAACCGGGAGCCTAATTCTGGTGAGAGGCGGTTGCCCAAGCTCGGTTGCCAACGAGGAAGTGATGGTGTTGCGTGGGTTACTGACCTTGGTTGTGCGCTGCTTGCTTACCAATCGCTGATTATACGTAGACTGGGAGATGGTGACAGATTAAGTTGAGTCGTTAAGTGCCTATGAACTAATCTTTATTAATTTGCTTTAGTGGAGAACTTCCTAGCTAGCACGCACGATAGCTTATTCCGTCACATCTTATGTGCTATCGTGTAAGTAATAATAAAATATTTTTTTTTTGAAAAAAAAAATTACTAGTAGTTTATTGAGTGGTTTATGTAATTATTTCCTATTCAATTTTATATTTCCTTTTTAGCGTTGTAATATGTTCATGTGTTGGATTAGTCTGTAAGTGATATGTATATTAATTAAATAAATAAATAAATAAAAATAAATAATATAATACAAGCTATAATATAATTAATACTAGTAACTGCAGAAATATACTTGAGTTCGATACAATTGTTTCGAGGTTTGTTATTAAATAAGGCTTTGGGAGTACTACAAACTACGAATACAAAAACAACAACGAGTACAACGAATCCTAAAGTCAATAAAGGGTCGGCAACGCGCTTGTGATTCTTATGGAATCGCAAGCGTCCGTAGGCTACGGTTTCTGCTTACCATCAGTCAGGCCGTTAGCTTGTTTACCACCGTCGTTGTATAATCTAGTTATCTTTAAATACACGCGAATATTTTTAAAGGTGATGAACACTAGCCTAGGCAGTACATGACCGATCGTGGTTTTTACCACCGTGGTATTTTCTAGGGGAGGCCTATGTAAGGTAGTGAACATATTTCGGCTGATGATAAATGACCACTTCGTTGTTTAACAATTGTCTCCCAGTAAAATAACCGTGACAATGAAAACGTGAAAGTAATAATGCTACCACTGCATTAGCATATTACCCGGGTATTACCTAAAACTAATACCAAGACCACCGGGGGATGGCCAGCATCCCTGGAGTGCAATCGCCAATCCGCATGCCAAGCGTGGCGATAGATTATGGCATTTACCTCCCATGAATTTGGGGGAGGCCTATGTCCATAAGTGGACGTGCTTCGGCTGAATTGGTGGTGGCATAATTAGTATAATCTAAGTGTGGTTGATTACTTCTCCTCCTGTACTTGATCAAGTAGCTAAACATGTAACTGTCTCACAGACTATGATTATACATTGCTGAGCCGATCGCCGTTTGTACCACTGGACATTCACATAATTAAACATGATTAGGCAGTGCTCTTGCCAAGTCCGCCATATATGAGTCAAAACAAACATCGTCTGTTACTCTTTGACTGAATAATGAATACAGAACACGCCTGTCTACATAAATAAATACAATTTCATATTAAAATCAGAATATGGTATACATATGATCACAGATACATTTAGAATACGACCTTTGACATTTCAAAATGGAATACGAATGATCTGTGATTTCATCATAGCAAAATAAAAGCGCGATCGAAATTTAAATGGAGCATCGAATTATAAATTATGGACTATGTAAAATGCGTTGATTATTTTATTAGTTGCTGTTTAGTTGTAAAAATAGACTAATTTCTGACTTGTCAAACTAAGCTATTAATAAATAAATAAATGAATAAATACATAAATAAATGAATAAATAAATAAATAATTAAGAGAAATTAATTAAGAGAAAAAATAAATAAAATAAATTATTAAAATAAATAATTATTGATTCATTTATTAATTTATTTTATTTATTTTAATAATAGGTTAGGTTATCCTAACCTATTATGACAGTAGAATAGAAGATTCGACCCTTATAAAAATAATTTACAAACGCAGCTCGCGTTACTTTGACAATGCTTGTGTATAATCAATCATTGTGCATTATAGATTTTGACGAAACATGTCGTGGATTATTATTGCCTCCATTTATTTCTTATATGTATAAAAAGTCTTCACGTCTCATGCTCGAAAAGTGTATTATGTTAGACTTAAGGATGATTCACAGTAGACCGTTCCGTGTCCGGGCCGGCGCGTTTTCTATGAAAGCAAACGCAACGGCCGGCATATTTCTCTAGAAGAAAACAGGCCGGCCCGGACACGGAACGGCCTACTGTGAATCATTCTTTATCAAGCGGGGCTAAAGTAGTACATTCGCCCATTAGTGCCTGCTGTACTCGCACGGGTACAGCTATTCTAAGTAAAATACATGAAAAAATAATCATTTTCTGTGTAAGTGATGACTTTTGTAAGTATGTATTTAATAAATAACATAAACTCCAGTAAATTACAGCCAGTTTTATTTTGGGCGTTAATGGGTTAGTACAGCCCTCTAGGGAAAATATGAATACCTATTTTACCTTGCTTATTTTTGAAATGTGAATACATATTTTTCTCAAACATGCAATGAAATATTGATGTTATGTTCCTTATAATAGGCTGCGAAGTATGACGTCTCAGGTGCGGCTAGGACAAGAGGTAGTTAATGGAATTTCATACAAATCTTGCAGGCCTAGGCCTGCAAAGTCTTCTTCTTTCCATTCCACATAAATTTGTGGCACAGGCATCATGATATTCTGCCACTATGCGTATTAAAAATAAAACTTTGATTTTTTTGTTGTTTATTTCATTGCATGTTTGAGAAAAGCACTATACATACCTCGGCGGGAAATATGGGGTTGCCGGCCTTAGACCTATCCGGCCTCGCTTCGCTCAGCCGTCTATATGTCTTCGGCCGGCAACCCCTTTTGTCCCGGCCTCAGTAGTAATGTACTATTATGATAATATGAGCGATGGAGAGTGATGATAGTATCCTGGGCGTGAAGTTAATAGATCGCATTAGAAATACAGTAGGTACTATGTTCCAAAACTATAATAGCAGATGTAACTGAAACCATCTTAAACGGCCGCCAAATGCGTCGGGGCTGGACTAAAACTTGTGGGCTAAAACCAACACCAACTGGTTTCTACCCACAGAACTGAATTTGGCGTCGCGATAGACCCCGGCGACGATGGCGGGATGAGCTGGGTGCTCTTGAAAAATACTGTTGGGAGACTGGTCTGGATACGTGGAAGAGCAAGAAGCTTCGTTCGGGAAAATAACGTAAAGTAAATAGTGTAAAGTACGTTTATGAAAGTAGCTAAGCGATAGGTTTATTATTGCTATCAATCACGTAAAAATTGCGAATATTTTTCAGCCACATAATACACGTGCTCATACATTTCGCATGTCTACGACAAAACAAACTCAGTTACAAAACAAACACGACCTTCTTACTAAATTAGCGCGAGGTGCGAAATTGACGAATGTTGTCAAAGTTTAGCTGGAAGAAATCCTTTAAAGGGATAAGCTCGCATTTGTACATCCACTTTTTGTTTGTTCGTCATTTTACCGTGCTTTATGTACAATAAAGCAATACATACATACATATATGCTACAGAATATATCAATGTAACACTGAGGCCGTTACGTTACAGAGACTAGCAAATCATTGAGACTTCCTAAACAACATCGCGTTCCTTTATAATAATGACACTCGTCTAGCTATTTTTGCTAAAGAAAGGTTTCTGTACCATTACTTTCGTATTGGCACTTAGAACTCTAACTTAATAGCGCCACTCAGTGACAAAATTTCAATATCATAAAAAGACGCCAACAACTGTGAAAGAAAGGTCTAACTGCTGAATGAAATTAATGGTGGGTACAAAGACCACAGCAGTGTCATTATTTTATATGTAGGAACGCGACATTTATTAAGACATTGGCATTCTTTATAATTTACTAGTCTCTGGTTACCAATCTGAATTTTAGAGCAGATTGCGCTGCTGGTGAATAATTCTCGATGGTCATTTGTTCGCGTCGCGTCGACGTTGATTTTCATATTTACAGCCGTGACGGAAAGTATTAGGTGCCTATTGAATAAGTTTTGAATATTTCATCATTGATATAGAATTACGTAAGTCCCTGCAGTCGTTCCTTAAATGCATACTACATTAATGAGCATCTGTTATCTTTTGACCAGCAATTAGGAATTTGCTTTAACAAACCTCAGCTACCACTTGATACGTACCTGAGGTAGATTACTACCGTCGTTAACAATTATGTTAAATTAGGAAAAATACTGCATTTGTAAGTGGGTATACTAGTTTTCGTTATCCTATGTTTCCGTTTCTAACTGTTCACTTTACAAAATCACTTTTGTCGAGATTAATTTTCTTTTATACCACGTCGGTAGCACACAAGCGTACGGCCCACCTGCAACTCCTGGGGGTGTCACATGCGCATTTCCGACCCTTGAAGAGTCCGCAGTAAGCTCGATTCTCCATACAAACGTAGTTACGCTCTCATTTTAAAACGCCTTGCTACAATAACATGAAACTTTGTGTACACAATAATCCGGCATATCTAGGTCGGAAATTAGTGTCTGTTGCTTGAAATTATAATGGAGTAAAAATACAGCGATTAGAAGACTCGCTGTATTTTTTTTCGATTACAATTTCTAGCAACAGTAACTAATTTCCAACCTCGATATGGCGACTCCCATTGCTCCATGTTATTTCCCAAGTTTCATGTTATTTATTACATGTTAGTTATTTAGAACGTAACTACGTTTGTATGGAGAATCGAGTTCAGCCGAGCGTACTGGCGACTCTTAAGAATTTATACACTCCTTTCTTGAAGAACCCCATACTGTAGTCCGTCGGGAAAGCCTCGGCAGGGAGCTCATTTCACAATTGGAGCGTCCGAGGGAGGAAATTCCTCTGAAACCGTACCGTAAGTGACCATTTAGGTTCTCTTAGGTTAATTTTGTGTTGTTATTTTGTCAATTGTTATTGATATGTTGTACATACAGACGACCGGTTTAGCCTAGTTGGTAGTGACTCTGCCTCCGAAGCTAGAGGTCCTGGGTTCGAATCCCGGCCAGGGCATTTATTTGTGCATTTATCACGGGTCTTCTTGGGTCTTGGATGTTTTCTATGTATTTAAGTATGTATTTACCTATATAAGTATTTACATCGCCGTCTAGTACCCATAGTACAAGCTTTGCTTAGTTTGGGACTAGGTCGATTTGTGTAAGATTGTCCCCCAATATTTATTTATTTATTTATATATCTAACTACAAAATTACTTTACAGTACATATGGTGCTACTTTACCGCACGAGTTCGTTAATCAGCAGATTACGTGCATATGTCGAAATTTAAAGAGCCATATGTACTGTAAAACGTTGTACGATACACGTGCGAATAGGTAATTCGCAACTCGTGTCGATTTAAAACACTCCCTTCGGTCGTGTTTTAATTTATCACCACTCGTTGCGAATTTCCGATTCTCTGCACTTGTATCGTAATGTACTATAAAAGACACTTTTGAAAAGAAACGAAAGAATGAAATAGTCCTTTTTTCCTAGAATGTAGGTACATAATGGTAATAGTTATACGATATGGGCCGTAAATATTATGCATTTACATATATAAAAATAATATTAATGTTTTGTCTACGACTGTCAACAGATTGTATGCGTTGACACCAAACGGGTTTTATAGATTCAGAGTTCAGACCATGTATAATATATAAGAATGTAGGAAGATATCGGAGAAGTGGCTAAGACGAGATAACAACAGAAAAATAATTTGTTTTCGGTGATAATTCCTCAGTGGTCAGTTACATTTTTATGATTTCAGAGTTGTGCACTCAAGCCTATCCACTTTGTCAATTTGCCAAATTTGATGCAGATTGGTTAAGCCGTTTCGGAGGATTATACCCACAAGCGATTTACATTTGTGCACTGAGATAGAGCTCTGCTGCACTCCGCTCAGTTATGAGATGTTGGGTTCTACCATATATTTCTCAAAACTGTGTAAAATAATTACTAACAGTACATATTCGTTTTGTGCTTTATACTGATGAAATATTATTAGCAGCGTTATAAATATACATAACTACCGATCATCTATTCATCTCTGAGAAGAGGCCAGCTGTCCAGCAGCAGGATCTGAATCATCAGCTATTATCATCATCAACAGATGGTTCGATAACTCGCGTCAGTCGCTCGGTTAGTCCGAACAGCGTAGATAAAACTTCGTAATAGATTCTACTAAGTTTTCGTAGCACTCCGACCCGGCAGCACATTTATCAAGATAAGTTCTATTTACATAATGTATTGACAAACATGCGGGCCCTCATAATCGATATCGACTCAAAACTGTCTCAAGCACGTATTCTTCAATTTAATAACAATCTTACTGACTGAGAAACAAAGTCGTATTTTGAAATAACGTCAAGGAAAGATAAGCGATTGTGGTAATAAGTGACTGATATTCGGTCGGACTAAAAGTCAAAACGTTTCAAGTTTCCAATGATAAAGAAAATATGCTGTTCGACGCAAAATATGGGTACCTTTACTTACTCTACATAATCCCGAAAAGTAATGGACAATTCCTAATTTTGTAACATTATTTTCTTTTATTGAAATTTAATTGTGTAATTTTAAATTAGGCGTTTTTATTTGTATGACTTTTCTAATGTGAGTAAATAATTAGCTCTTGACATGACAAGTCTTGCATCATCACATAAATACAACCGGCCGGATTTAAATGTTAAAAAACTTACATTTACTATGTGTTTGCCACAACTAATAACTTTACCTAAGTAATAAATGGAAATTTTAATTTAGTTTAATATGACGCAAACGGATTCCTGAATGAGACAGTGAAATTTAGAATTTTATAGGCTTTACTACTTAATACCATTTTTTATGATTGACTGACCAGCAATTGGCCAGATGCACCCGAGTTGCACCTGATGGAAAGCGATGACAAGGCGCAAGCTGTCCTCACTGGTTCAGTAATAGCCTATTCACTCTTGTCTTGAAGAGATCCAGATTGTATGTATCAGGAAATATAGACGACGGCAGCATATACAAATGAACCACCTTCATTCAAGCACAATTTTATATACAACTTGGTAAGTACAATTTTATATTAAAATACTTTCGAGTGCTATGTTATTCGATACTGACTGTACCTTTTCGTGCGATTACGCATGAATTCGTATTGGAGGCGTCCGCCATTATAGAACTGATTGCAGTGATATTTCAAACTGCTATCTCTGAGGGCCTACTCCGAACTTCAAAAATCGAACTTCGTGTCGTGCCGTCCCTTTCATTCTCGTGTACACTATATAAGGGAAAGGGGATAGCACGATACGAAGTTTGATTTTCGAAGTTCGGAGTAGGCCCTCTGCTACGATGACTCTGCGAAAACTGACCGCGAAAACGACGGGCGGGGCAAACACACGTTCGAATTAACGAGTCACAGGTTACATACGAAACTAAACTTTATGTTGTACTAGCAAGGTTCAATTTTGCAATACTATTTTGTAGAACACGATAAACGTAACTATTAATATTATGAAACAATGTGTCAAAGGACAAGCAGGCACTTTAGGACTATGGGAATAAATCCTGTCTCCTTAAAAGTCATCATCAGTGATCGTAACTTTTGTAGCATTTTCGGTGCAATGTAGTGCTGTTAACGGAGTTGGTAGGAACAAATACATTGTAAACGGCTAATTACGGTTAATATTAACGTTGTTAACGCTAATGAATCATAAACATTTATTTATTTATCCCAATTTCGTTAACACCACTACGCTGCACCGAAGATGCTACAAAAGTTACCACCACCACCACCATATCAGCCCTAGGACGTCCACTGCTGGACATAGGCCTCCCCCAATTCCATGGGGGGTAAATGCCATAATCGCCACGCTTGGTAAGCGGGTTGGCAAAAGTTACGATCACTGGTAATCATACTCTGACTAATCTGGGAGTGTTTTTCAACATGGCATTAAAACCCAAAGGAGTAATTATAAAGATAAACGATAACATAGAAGGTAGACGAAAATAATATAGGTAGGTTAAAAAGTCTTTGCGTGAGTGAAATTACCTTCTTAATGCGACTTAACTGACTATTTGTCCGTGATATGAGAAAACTGTCAGCTGTCAGTCCAGTCGAGTAGTACCACTTTTTACTGTGTCCTACATTTTAAATTTCAATGAGTTTTTCCTAACTGGCACGGAATGCGCGGAAGCGGGGCGATACGAATGTAGTACCGCCCCGTTTCTGCGCATGATATTACTAATGTGCAAACAGGTTATACCTCGTTTCGCAGACAGAAGTTTCATAGAATGTATGTTTCCCATAATTTTCATTTCATAGAAACTGTTTTTTCACAAAGGGTCACAGTTCTAACCTAACCTAACCTACTTTTCTGGTAGACCTAAATGAGTTCTACACTACAGTTAATGGTTTCTAAAAAAAGCTTTCTATGAAATTAATAATTCTGCGAATCAATACATCTATGAAACTTTTGTCTGCGAAACAGAGAACACCGTGCAAACAATATTTACAGTATTCCTTCACATGCGGAACTCAACAATCAAGTTCACGTCAACGAAGAATATACCTACCACATATCGATCCCGCCTGCCAAGTCAGGAAGCCGCCTTAGTGCCGTGAGTTACCATTAAGTTCACCTTCCAGTGCTCGGTACTGGGGCACTATTAGCCCAATACTTGACATTTTCCAATCTTATGTCATATCAATGGAGGTGAACAATATGTGTCAACTGATGGGTACTAAGGTGTCCAACATTGGGATGTTTACTTTACCATTTTTCTACGAAACTTCACGGCGCCGACCCGATTTGCACGTACCCGTTTTTTGTTGCAGGCGAGATTAATCTGGTAATTTATCACAAAAGTAAGCAATATTAAAAAAAACATCATGCTAATTACCAATGTCAATAATCACCTTATATTTTAAGCACGCTTTAATAGATAACACTTCATAACCTCATCGATATTTCCCAACACACAATGATGTTGCGACAACCCCAGGAGGTGAATCGTGCCATCTAAAGGCCAACATCGTCATCATAATAAATGTCATAACATATTCGTAACGCTATGACGATAAACTAGAAGCGCGAAATTATTATCACACACTTAGTATGATAATTTTAATACTGTCGTATTATTTGGGAAATAGTGGTTTATTCGATTATATTTAAATTATTTAGCATGTCGCTTGTTGAATAGAACAGATAAATAGCGAATTTCGAGGTCCGAAGCATCAACTGAGAATCAAGTATGAGAGAAAGAGAGAACTGACAAACGCTGTGATGGTCTTCCGAAGCCAGAAAATCCATGTTAATTGACATCATTTCTGTGATATGCTGATGTTGTCTAAATAAGTCTACAGCTTCAAAAATAATCATAGATCCAAATATCTTGATCTTGGAATGAAAGGATAGTATATACCTACACTGTAGTAACGAAGACAGATATGCGCGTATTTTTGTTACATGTGCCTATATAACCACTATTTAATAAAATACCGATAAACGGTGACTAGTTCTAACACCAGAAAAGGTAGAAATGGTGAGAGACAGAATCTATTGAAGAGTTGCTCTTTAATCAATAAAAGAAGGGAGCGTTAGAATTTGTGAACTATTTGTACTTTGTTTCGCTGCAATTAATAATTTTAAAATCTAAAAGCAGCTGTTGATTTATCTACCCTATAAGTGAGAGAGAAGTAGTAAGAAAAGGCACAGCGAAAAGCCATCTCAACATACTAATACAACTACTTGCTCTTTAGGAATGTGGTGTTGCGTTCTTGGGGGGAGTATGAGGTCGCCAGAGTTCCCGAGGCGCTGCGTTAAAAGTCAAGGACCTGCATGACTTTAGCTGTCACCACTACGAATCCTCAAGCCCATAAAGGGTCGGTAACGCGCTGTGATTCGTCTGGAGTCGCAAGCGTCCATAGGGTACGGTTTCTGTTTACCACCAAGCAGGCCGTAAGTATGTCAAATAGAGTATTCGCACTTAGGAGATAGATTGGAAATGTCTAGATCATCGTGCAGGTAGTAGAGAACCTTCGAGTATATTTCCTAGTGTAGCAAATGTCTGCTCAAGTATGGCCGCATTGAACCAGTTTGATGCTACACGGCATTTTCCAGTTTTGCATCAAATTGCATAAGAACCTATAGGTAACATCAAATTTACTACGTCTTAATATTATGGTCTAAGACGAAACGAGTTCCTGGGATTACCCCTACGCGTTGATTTAAATTTGCATAAAGTAATAAATATAGTTACCCAATGGAGATTATAACATCTTTGCTTTGACATAGTGGATATGACAGAGTAACATCGCACATTCATCGTATTTGATCATATGCTGTCCAAGATTTTACATAAATTACATTCCCGGCGATATGTTTCCCTAGATACCTACTCGAAAATATCTTACTGCCAAAGCCAATACATTCACAAGATTTTGTATGAGCGTCGCAACTTCAGTATAAAATGGATCGGTGATTCAAATCCCAAAAAAACAGTTCCTAACAAAATTATTGAACTAATTATGGACGACGAACGTATGTATGTAAATGAGAAGAGAAATTATCCTAAGTTTTACCTTAAATAAATGCTTAGGCCCGGTTATACATACCTATGAATAAAGGTTCGAAAGAAATTAAGTCGGTATAAGTAACGTCAAAAACAGTCTGTATCCACTATAATACTCCTTTAGATATGTATGAAATCGATTCATAAATATATAAACATAAAACATATACTTACAACTCCAGCCATCTCCGTATCAACAGTTCGATGTGCTATAAAAACGTGGGTGGTCATTTGACATATAGCACGTAAAGTATTATAATTTCCAGGTCTTAAAACGAATTTATTTAATGTTCTCGGTATCATGAATTTTGGCTCAGTAAAGCCAACAACCGACGGTTCAGCCGTTATCGGCAGATAGCCTCGACCTCACCCCCGTTCCCACTGTCGATATAACCAAACAAACAAAACGAGAAGACACAACATCGCAATATGAACTTTATGACCAAGTGATAAATATCAAAGTACCTATTATCCTAGTTTTATATTTTATATCCCGTTTAGGTATCTAACGATATCGACAGTGTAGGTACATGCAATGGAGATAACAGACAAAGTAACAGCAAACAAGGAACAGTTTTTTGTACACAGTAAGGTACGTATATATCAAAAAGCAAAGGCCACGTGCTTTCAAAGTTAGTTAGATTTCGGCATTTTGTAGAACGGATTATACTTTTAAAATAGTAATATAAATTGTAAACCATAAGATGGAAACATAGGCTGATTAATTAAAAAAAACAGCTGACTGATCAGCGTGATTAAACTATGCCCCAAAATGATACAGATTTGGAAGCCTTAAGAAATATTAATTTAAATATGAGACACACGAATCTGGTTATTAAGGCGCAGGGTAGGGCAAGCCATTCTCCATACAAAGGTTGTGCAAGTTTTTTGCGTTAGTTTTGGCACTACAGCATTTAATTTTATTTTTTGTTGGTACATATTGGATATACGCAGAGCTTGATGTTGAAATTTTGCATTATTAAAAAAAAATATAAGTAAAACAAAATATTAAAATTAAAAAAGAAAAACATCAAGACATAGCTAACAAAAAAATAAGCATATGGACCAAAAATAGTAACTGGAGTGCAATCACAAACGAAGAAAAACTTGCACAAAGTTTGTATGGAAAGAGCTTGCCCACCCCTTCGCCTTAAGCACTTAAAAGAGCACAGATTTAAGATCACGTCTTTCCTGATAATCCTGATTAACATTGCTAAAGTTAGCTCATAAGGGCTATAATGCTTTAGTCAAATTTATGATTCTATTTCTACTGATCCGCATCCATGGCGTCGTTTCCATAAATAAACGTATGTACTTAAATCATAACTAACATGCATATTAAGCCATTAACTGGGTGAGGACGGAATCAATCAAATTGTAGACGAATTAAAAGCCTCAATTATGGTCCCAAAATTTAATTTTTACCCAACTATTGACCACAGGACGAATGCCTTGTTTTTACAAGTTTTTATTTGACTTGGACTGTTCGTATGTAAGTTGTCATCCAAATTTGTAATCCTTATTTCAGCCACTTTCCGGTAACCGCATGAGCTGATATTTGGCATACTTATGTACGTTCCGTGACAATTATGGTACCACCGAGCTAATCTGATGATGGAGACAGAATGTGGCCACAGCAACTCCTAAACTACACTAAACAAGTAAATTCGTCGCATTTGGTCTCTTTATCGTCTCAACGAGTAGTTGATGATGATGACTGTGAAAAAAAGTTGGTAATAAAAGCTTGTACCATAAATATTTTTTTGACAGAAACTTATTTCAACTGTGCATGATCCAAAAATAATCACCTTTATTTTCCCTGTCCTAATAAAGCCTCATTTGTTATACATAAGTAAATACTGAGGACTGTGTAGTAGGTGAAGTGAAGTAAATAAGAATAAAACGCTTTTGTGTAAATAAAAAGACGATGGTGAAATGCTGTAGTGAAATGTCTGGCATAATTCGCCTTAATTACTGTGCATGGGTCATGTTCTGAGCGCTACAAGTTCCTACATTGAACTCCCAAAGTTGTTAGCTTCTATCAAGTTATCTCGCTTCCAACGTTAAAATAGTTCCGCAACTTCGTCTGGCTCATTCGTCTACGTCTTTGATTTAGAGCTAATAAAGCCTCCCCCGGATCACCGAAATTATCTTCTATTAGAATGTTCAAGTGATACTAATAACAACGATTAGATAGTAGGATATAGAGTGTAATTAAGAGTAACTTAATGTTGTTTTTGATTAAGTAATGCGATTATAGCTAACTTAGTTTGTAGCATAATTTCTGACTATGTATTGATATTGTATTCATTACTTATCAGCTCGAGTCAGCTTGTGATCACAACATCCTTGGTACTCATCCGAAACGTCGGGTAAACCTCAAAAGGTGAGTAAATAAAAAATAAACCAATAAAATTGTACGCGATTAAGTCCTGTTTACTAATGTATTGATAGTTTTCTGCCTATTCAATATCGCAGAGTTAACACAATTGAATTATTTATTTAATCTTCATTGCACAAAATTTGTGCAACTTTTAAAGTAAAACTTATCGATTTAATGCCATATTTCATGCTATGCAAGATACTCAACCTTAGGCAAAGAAGAAAAAATTAACAATGCGCCTTTGCGTGCAGTGCCCATATAAGGAATTGAAATATATCGACAACTGTAAGAATCAATACTTCAGCGAACTTAGAGCCGGGCCCCAGTGCTGCCTTGCGTTGCGTTGCGTCGCGTAGTCGCAACGGATATAATGTGGCATATCATAAACAATATATGTATAAAACGACGCGATGCAACGCAACGCAGCAGTGTGGGTAGGCCCTTATGCATATCTTCTACTTACCTACATACATTACCGAAACTGACAGCGTAATTTTCGGTACTAAAAGTCAATATTTTCAACTTGATAGTGTATTAACGGCAGGCTGAGAATTTGGGAATATTTTGGGTCAGCAGGCAAAAAGCGATCGAGGCAAGCGAGAAACGATCAAGATCCAATCACGTCGAACTGTTTACGCTAGGTTTACTTTGTAAATTCAGTGGAGCACGTTTATTTTCGGTGAGGTTCAGAGTCGAACTTGTGTGTATTGTGTATTTGAAACAGTGTATTTAGGATTACCAGAGCATCGGTTCGGAACTCAAGTTCAGTTGATTAAAAAAACACTGTGTTCATAACGAAGAAAAAACTATCCATATTAAACCGCTAAGAATTCCGAGCACCAATTCGACTTTATTTGGAATTTGACTGAGGTGGAACAGTTATATGCATTTAGTGATATTCTTCAGAATTATGCCGGGTTTTACATTAAAAAGTTGAAAACAATAATTTACCACAATTGGACATCTGGATTATCGCTATAACATGTACGTTTACTTATCAGCTCAAAGCTGGCTGGAAGGATATCCGTCCTGACCCCGTACTACACATGTAATGAACAATGCTTTCCCATTGCCTAAATTCGAAATACTACTAGACCAGAAAAAGTCTCAATTAATTCAGTTAAGATTTATTTATTTGTCTATGATTACAAATCACCTAAGCGAGAAACAAACATTATTTGAGTAAACATCAATTACTAATAATAAAATTTAGTATAGGATAAAAAGCAAACGACGGTATTTTTCAATCCAATTCCTTTATTAAAAACCGTATTAATACCACCATATCAGCCAAAGAACGTCCACTGCTGGACATAGGCCTCCCCCCAATAATGGACGGTATTATTTAATGTCATTCAGAAAAACGCTAATCACGGCCAAAAAACTAAATATTAGGAAAAGGATTGTAAACTCAAGAAATAAATCCCGTGAGACCTGGAAAATTGTTAATGAAATAACGGGGAAAAAAGTAACTAAACGAACGAATGATAAAATTCAATTAAAAGTAAAGGAAACCTTGATAGAAGACAAGCATACTATTGCAAATACGTTTAATAATTGTTTTGTCAACGTGGGTAAGAGCGACGTTAATAAAAATAATGCTCATTATATGAATTTTGTGAAAGAATACACAAAAAATAAAAATATCGATTCTATATATATCAACCCTATTACCGAACCGGAAGTAATACGCATAGTCAAAAGGCTCAAAAACAGTCATTCTCGTGGTCCAGATGATTTAAGTACTGAAATTATAAAAAATAAAATAGATCTACTCTGTAATCCTCTATGTATTATCTTTAACGAGTGTATACTCGAAGGGACCTTTCCATCCTCCCTCAAACGTGCAAAAGTCATTCCGATCCATAAAAAAGGCCCTAAATCAGAGATTAACAATTTTCGTCCTATATCCATACTTTCTATCTTGTCAAAGGTGTTTGAGAAGTGCTTGTATATTAGGTTTGAGAAATACTTTAATAGATATGATCTATTTTCGCATCGTCAATATGGTTTTAGAAGCAACACAGGCACCTCCACTGCTGTCATTGATTTGGTCACCCAAATCATGCGAAAACTTAATGATGGCCACTGTTGTGGTGGAGTGTTCTGCGATCTCACCAAGGCATTTGACTGTGTTGATCATGGCATACTGCTCGCAAAACTGGAGTGATGTGGCATACGTGGAAATGGTTTGAAGCTACTGGAATCTTACCTTAGCAACCGCGCCCAATATGTTGAGGATAAGGATGTGTATGATGGTTATGCGGTATAATCAAAGGAAGAAACCTTAAAATATGGGGTGCCACAGGGATCTGTGTTAGGTCGTCTACTTTTCATAATTTTTATAAACGACCTACCTCAATATATATCCTGTGGAACCGCTTACTTATATGCAGATGACACCAGTGTAATAATAGAGTCTTTATGTGAAAGTGAGTTAAATACAAAAATGCAAGAATGCTGGTCACAACTTTCTACATGGTCTGAAAATGAACTGTAGTAAGTGTTGCTATATGATATTCCGTCGTGGGTTTAATAGCCCTGATCATGTCTGTAACGTTCCTATTTCGAAGTTAGATTGTGTAAGGTTCTTGGGTGTTGAACTAGACTCCTTTTTAAGATGGCACAAGCAAATTGATCAAGTATCGAATAGGCTAGCAAGTGCATGCTATGCTCTGAAATGCCTAGCCAGTACAGCAGACAAAGAAACTCTAAGAACAATATATTTTGCTTACCTATACTTTCAAAGTATCATCACATATTGCATAGAAGTTTGGGGTAATGGTACAAATATAAGTGCGCTACTATTGAAACAAAAAAAGGCCCTTCGTTTTCTCGCTGGGTGCTCACGGATACCTGTCACTCATAGATCAATTTTTATAGAGCACAAGATAATGACTGTAATTTCTCTATATCTTTACTGTATCTGCTTGTATGTATTTAAAAACAAAGATCAATTCAAAACAACTAGACAAAACTTGCATAGGCAACTTAGAAATAGGAATTAACTTTTAGTGACCAAATCAAATTTTAGGTATTTCGATAAAAGCCTAAACAATACCGCAATTAGAGTCTATAATAAACTGGACAATAGTATAAAAGAATGTGATGACTTCCGAACGTTTGAACGAAAATTAAAACAATATCTTATCAACCGACCTTACTACTCAATTAAAGAATTTTTCGCAAACGCATTAGATCATTGAACTATTTTATTATTCTAATTCTGTTTTATTTTTCTTTCGACATTTCTCAGCGCTGACATGACTATTCATACATACATTTAATTTTTATTGGAACTTCGGAGGATTAATAAATTGTATAATTTTTATTTTATTCATTTAATGATTATGAATATGATACATTTTTTCTTTTTAATAGTATCAATCTGATTCTGTATTTCTCTTTGACATTGTATAATCACCGATTCAATTTGTGCTTTCTGTATCCATTGTGTTATATGTATTTTTAATTTTTTTTAATTTACTAAATTGTATTTGCATGCATTTAACTATGTTTTACTGCAAATAAATAATTGAGTATTGAGTATCAAAATACTACTACATTTCATGCCGAAATTTGACATGCCTAATAAAGTTTCACATTAACATAAATGAACTTGTCAATCATTTAATACGATGATTGATACATTATTTAATAGCCACTTCGGGTCTCGTCGTATTCCGAGTTTAGCCGATGGGAAAACATTATTCACTGTATCTGTATTTAGGTAATCGTACCACTCGTTGACAGAAGCACTGTATCAGTGACGTCATTCTCTCATTGATGAGTCTTCAATTATGGTAAAGAAATGTTTCTTGGCATTCCGTGACCATCTTGTGACGCAATGCAAGACGTAATGTAATCACGTCAAACTATGACGTAAAATATGATTGACTCATAAAAATGTCGGAGACTACCTAATAATAAATTTAGAAATGAAGTGAACAGTTGAAACGTACTGGGTAGAATAAGTGCGTTAGGTCTGCCGCGTGTTCTCGGAACGCTCGACGGTGGTCGCTCAGCCCTTTTGTTTTCATACGTGACTTGCATTTTAGATGCACGCAAATTAGCTAAATTTAGATCACTTCCATTCCTCTCAGCGCTCCCCTTTAGGAGTGCGAAATAACCGGTAAAGCCGCGTGCACAACTTCACTGTTTATTAGAAAACAAAGTTACGTCTATATTTATATTATATTCTAATCAAGTATTCACTTGAATTATGTAGAGTGTATATAACATCGTACCGAAAAGTAACAGCCTGGTTTCTGACCATTACCTATCGGAAATTGAAATCATCTGGTATATTTTTTTGAAATCTCGATTTTAAAAGCTTCGCAGTTTGCACTACATTGCTTTTCCTGCAATATCCTAAGATTAAGATTTATGTTAAAGACCTTGAAGAAATTTTTCGAATATTTTATGTCCATGGAACACGTTTCTTGACACCCTTATATTTTGAATGGAATTCTTATCAAAAGCGCGGCGGTTAATTTATCTTTACTGATGTTAAAAATAAATAACATTTTAATTTCAAAATATCTTCGAATTTAAATTATTTTACCAACATAAAATTTGGATGGAGAGGCTATTTAACAAGCTTTTATTTCACATGCAATATTTGTATGTACAGCAGTTAATCCTCAACCGATTCAGCTGAAATTTAGTATAATGTAAGGTCGGTAACAATTCAATATTGTGGCACCACCGAGCCGATCTGATGATGGAGACAGAAGCCACCTTCTTTGTAAACCGCTGGTGGAGCCGCATAAAATAAACTTAGTACGAATTATTTTAAAACGTTCCGCATTCAATTACATTAAAGCTACTATGCAATAAAAAACACTTCCGATTTCAAAGATAAAACAGTTGATATTATTAGCAGCGTGTGACACCCTCTCGTTTAAATAGACCGAGGGGAAGCGCGGCTAGATTGGCGCACCACTAATAACTCTCATGCGGGTGGTTTATATTCCCCGCGCCTCCTCGACCCGTTTTTTACAACAACCGTTAACTATTACCATATTGATTTCGCTAAGATAAGCGTAGGGCGTCTTTATTAAGTGACTTGGTTAATATGAAGTGATGTGGCTAGTTTTTTCCATGAAACTGTGATAAATACTCGTACCTATAGCAATTTATCCTACAAAAAGAAGACTAGACTTTGACGTGATCCGATGTTCAGACTCTAAAACAGTTAAGGCACAATAAGAAATAATAGGAAATTAATAAAATTATTTATTAGGACTTTAGTAGTTAGGAGTTGTTACATGTTATTAACAAGCTCAAAACGACCATATAAAATACGACAAACAAGTCTTATAAAACATCCTCAATAGTTAATCTCAAATCGAATAAAAAATCGTTTTATCGCGGAAGTAATTAGATTCTTTTTTGTTTCAATCGAAGTACTAGATCAGAATTTAAAGCCATTGCCAAAAGGGTAATACACATTTCAATGTTAATTATCTTTAAAGAACGAACTATTATACTCGTACTATAATTACATTATAACTTTTCGGTTGTTTCTTCCTTATGTATGTAAAAAATGACGACTCAACAAAGGCTATTAAAATTAAACAAAGTATTTTACTAACTCAATAAATGAGATTTGACATGCACGTTGATTATGCCGGCAGAGGTAACTGCAGCCTTTTTATCCTATTATTTTGCTACTTGACTAGGTACTAATTTATACCTGCGACTAGTTCCTCTAGATGTTTTCCGGGGTAAAAAGGATTCTATGAGTTTGTCCAGGATAGAGACTACAATATAAAACAAAATACTATTTATTGCACACCTCACACAAATGAACCAGTTCTTTACAAACAAAACAGAACAACATTATATAGGAAACAAAACTACCTAGTTGTTTGTATGCTTATTTAAATCCTTGTCCGGTCAATTGACTTGGATGCAAAATAAGTAATTTTGACAATCATAATAATATCTACTATATTTAATATCTATTAAATATATCGTCGTCTAGTACCCATAACACAAACTTTATTGACCTTACTATAGGACTAGTTCGATTTGTGTTAAAAAATGTCCCCTAATATTTATTATTTATTTTATATTTATAATATTAATAATAGGATCTCGTTATGGTGCTAAAAGTGTCCTAAACTTTAATCCAATTTTACCCACCTCACCTAATAGTGCCTCTCACTTCCCTACTTGGGAATATATATTCACGTGTTCACGTTATCTAGGTCATACGGAGTTCGTGTCTGAGGAAAGGCATGCAAATATTACAGAACATTATTACAGCAAAGATTAAATAACAATTACGACTTGATTAGCTAAATTAGCCAATACATTACGTTTGGCTTTACATCTTTTAATGCATTACTGAGTGCATGCAACGTTGTTTACTAAAGATAACTTTAGCTCATGTAATGATTCAAATTATCTACCAAAACGTGTTTCTTTAACAGATATTTTTAAGTAAACTAAGCTTACAATCATAGCTGCAAGTAGTTAAGTTGATGTTCCATTTCAACTAAGGCTAGGTTGACACGGCGCAATTTTTCCTGTATACCGTACACGAGATTTTATCGAAAATCGTTGTGACAAGTATAAAAATAAAATTGCGACGCAGATTCTCATGTTGGTGTTAGTACGTGGCAAGGGGTCTGCTCCAATCTTGATAATAAATTGTCAATGCTGGCTATTGACATTCGAAAATAATTGAAGAATACTCGTTCCTAATTCCTCAGCTTAAGAAAAGAAAACTTCAACTCTTCTTTCTCGTTGCAGACTCGTTTTTAATAAAGGATGGACCCAATATTTTCTCTGGCGCCGATGCCTCCTTCTTAAATAACAATATAAAAGAATTGGAATATGAGGATCCATGTCGGCGAGCACTCAACGACTGGCGGTTTGGCGGCTGGCAAATCGTATCGAATAGACGTGTCAACAGTGGCCACGTATACGGGAAGACCGCATACGTGAAAAAACCGAATGGACCTCGCACCGTGTGAACGGTCGTCTCGTATACGGTAAAACCGTATGCGATAAAATATCGAATAGAATAGACGCCGTGTGAATCTAGTCTAACAGCTCCCAAGTGCTTCAATTCTTCTTTACTTACATTATTCAACATCGTAATCAATGATTACGTGAATATTTTTCGATAGGCGCAGAAGACATACAATTTTACGTAAGTATAATTATTCGCATTATTACAAAGAAGTATATACTTATAAGTTGCCAATAATGTGAAAATTTATCCTTGCCTTCGTGTTAGTGTACTTACATGATTCACCAGACTTGAAAACAATATAAAATTACTACAGTGCTGTGGGATCATCATGTTCTCTCATAGGAAAAGAAATACTCCTTTACAAAGGGATCCATTGGTATTTTACGAGCCCTTACCTCGGTCGCACCACCCGTGTGACCACAATTCATTGCCAATACTCATAAAATCGTCGTATGTCGGTCTAGCACCTCTCGACCGCCGATTAGTTGGGGTTTGCCTCCCCCGTGGTGTCAGCGTAATCTCAGCGCGGCCAAAATATGCGGGCTGTCCAGGTTTTTTTAAGCCATACTTACGTCAAAACAAATTCAACCCTATGCGTAACTATTAAAGTTAATTACCGTTAATCCAACACGTTGCAATCAAATTGAATGATGTCACCGAGAGAATAAGGCGAATTCATCGCCAGCCATTAAAACACGAAATCTGAAAATGTGGCGCACATTTATGAAATCGTCCCCAGTTTTTACACGTACAAAATTAAAATATATAATAACGTGCGAGTATAACAAACCATTATATTGGAATTACTGAGAAAAAATACCAATTCTCTTGGGATCAATGCTGAGTAAACCGGCTATTTCAGTTCGATATGAACTCCATTCGATGGTTGCTTGTCGCTGTGCACATAAAGAATGAAGCGAAACGACTGCAGTTAATCGAATCGGTACGAAGTGATCGAAGATTCTTGACTCTGAATAGCAGTCTCGTTCAATCCATTACGATGATCAAGAACTCACTTCCTTTAAAGTGTTTTTATTCGAATTTATTATCGATTCAATGTGGACGTGCACTACAGCAATTACGCGTTACGGAAGTAATCTACAAAATGAAACTTATTACGTACTGGCTCGTACATAAGTTCTCGTGTAATATTACGTATTGTGTTTTACGTCATCTGTTAACTCGCCGATAGCCATCTTATTTATGTCGAATATGTCTCAAAGTAGCAAGCTCATTATAAATGATGAAATGAATTGTATTACTTGGTGTCATACGTGTAAGCGAATATGTGCCAAGTACGGCGGTGTTGGTTAAAATCCTATTTAACGGCTTACACAAGTCATACTTTTTTGTCGATCTGTGTTGCAGTAGCAATAGTAGCAATAGTGACGAAATTCTGGTTATGATATACCTAAGTACAATTTTTAAGCTTGAAACGCACAGAGCGAGATGGTTTAGCAGTAATGCGAACTCGGTCCGGGGCATGTCGCACCAAAAAAACCGGATGGTAGAGCGGAGGAGGCGGCATGTATGACATATGATATGAAGCAGTAATCGACAGTCGACAGTTTCGGAAAGATGAAACATACAAAACCGCCTCTGAACCGCACCGCGCCGCGCCCGCTCTGTGCGTTACGAACTTTATTGTCATAATAAGCTTTATAACATATTACAGGTAAAAAGAGTACGTTCTTGCATAAATTATTTTAGAATAAAAAGATATATAATTGCGCTACAATTGTTTGATATGGTGACTAAGTAAGAGCTATACTGAAGAGATTTCATAATTCTACCATTATCTATTCTAATGGACCTTATTGATAGACCTTAGTATGATTTTCTATGGTTTGGTTCGAAGGTTTTTTTTATAAATATTTGACAGACGCTATATATTAATCACTTCCGAACAAGTTATTTGCGAATTAAACTTACTCAATAATCTAATATTATTTGTGAATGAAGTATCTCATTACAGATTGCATAGGGGCGACGTTCGTTACAAATCGCGAGGGTGCAACGGTTCCCACCCTCGAAAGGTTAACGCATTCCCTTATCGGGGGCTGATTGAAACGGTCACAAGTCAGACAGTTATTTAGTTATTTTTAGCGCGAGGGCGGTTGCGTCCTCACTCGGATACTGTTATCAAGGCAAAGCTGTACCTATTCACGTTATTAATTGATTGAGCCCTTTAGAGATACATAATAATATTTGGTTTTAAGTACTTTATGATACGACGATGGTAAAACAAGCTTACGGCCCACTGGATGCTTGCGACTTCAGAAGAATCATAAGCGCGTTACCTACCCTTTATTAACTTGAAGAATCGTTATGTTGGCAGCTAAAGAAATATGCAGATCCAATTTAAGATTATCCAATGACTTGAGATGAAATCAGGTTAATTAGATAGGTATCTACCCATCAATAAATATCCTAAGGTTACCGTTGAGACGTTATTTGACACCCTCGACCTACGACATCTCTATTGTCATGAATTAAGATTGAAAGTGCTTCTAGTAATCGAACAGTGTCGAGCGCTGTTTACAGTTTATCATATCTGATCCGATGTGATTACAAATGCTAGGTTAAAATATTATTTGCCACGCTTTTGTAGCACATCAGGCATGTTCGTGGAGGCGTGCGAATCTTCATCTCTGTATAATAACCAAACAAAACTGGGTTCCTGATGCGCCAGGTGCGTGAGAGTCCCAATAGCCTATTGAAGCTATTGACAGAGTACCCAGCCAGTGCAATGTGGAAACACTGGGAGTCTGTCCACATAGAGTCCAGAGGGGGGAATATTTATAACATAAGTATTTTCAAAGAATTAGAATTTGTCTGATATACATAAATTGAATTGAATTGAATTATTACATACCTATTACGTATTACTTCACGATAATACGAAAGAAAGCGTACCAAATCACCATGTTATTATTCAAACGTATAGGTTAAGCTGCTGCTTTGTTGACCCATCACATGTCATTCAAAATCACACAATAGTTGCAACTAGATGAGTTACTTGGTCTTCTATTCTAAAGGTCAACAGAATGCCGAGGTCCTTCTTAAATGACCTATAACTTTTCTAACCGAAATCGACCTGATTTGACTGTAGAAGTAATTGATTAGATTTTTTTGTTTGCAAATAAAGCGAAGCCAATTTGCAAATTTAATTTAGAAACTCGTTTTCGCACTTCGTCGTCACTCGAGCTTCCCCTTCGAATAAATTCAAGTCATCAGTTTATTCACTTCAAGTGTCGGTTTAGAGTTTTTATTATGTTTTAATTTGTGTAGTACGTATGAGGGACACGCTTGAAGCACGCGACCCGCATCACGGGCATGCAGGGTTCGTGTTGGGAATCATGTGTTGTACTAACCCTCTCAACCTCGTATGTTACTCACATCCTTTCTTGAATTGTGATCTTTGAGGCCTACCTGCTAAAGTTTATTTTCTATCATGATATTGTTAACAATGCGTCATTGAGTAAAATTGCAGTGTGCGAATGACCGGTATCGCATCGCTCGACGATTAAAGGGGTGACGAACAATATGGCACTAACTGCACGCGCTTGGTGAGAATTTGTTTACAATACAAGACTGGTTTTAAAGGATTGTCAACTAGACAGATCATAGCAATGGGCCTAATGATGATAAATATGCTAAGCACGATTAGGGGACGCACTCAAGCCTCGGGAACGTGGCAAAGCAGTTTAATTTACAATAAAAAATACTAGTCGTGTATACAGTAAGTGCCTACTTAAAATGTAAATAAATAAAAAAATATTGGGGGACAATCTTACACAAATCGACCTAGTCCCAAACTAAGCAAAGCTTGTACTATGGATACTAGACGACGATATACATACTTATATAGATAAATACATATTTAAAATACATTGAAAACATCTAAGACCCAAGAAACAAATATCCTTGAAAAATGCACAAATAAATGCCCTGGCCGGGAATCGAACCCGGGACCTCAAGCTTCGGAGGCAGAGTCACTACCAACTAGGCTAAGCAGGCCGTCAAATTTGCAATAAAGATTTCATCTGGTATCGCACCCGACATTTTATTTTTAGTAAGGATTTCGTAAATTTGACCACTAAAATCATTTCATGTAAAATGTTGCCAAGACGACCACATAAGGTTTGCCCTGTGAAAAAGATATCAGATCTCAATCAATCAATCAATATTTATTTTACATAGAGCCAAGCTTCTAAATCTACACGGCCTAACTCTACCGACCCTAACTTGAACAAATTCTTCATATCAGTAAATATGTATGGCTTCGCCGTTTCGCTACCGTCGTGGAGGTGATGCGAATATTTAGTTTCTGATCTGAAGTAAGTAACGAAACAGCCAAGCCATACATATTTACTGATATGTAAAAATTGTTAAGTTAGGGTCGGTAGAGTTAGGCCGTGTAGATTCAGAAGCTTGGCTCTACATGAAATCTGATATCTTTTTCACAGGGCAAACCTTATGTGGTCGTCTTGGCAACATTTTACATGAAATTTTTTTGATGGGATTTCAGTTCTTTTTGTAAGGCGGAGGTTCTTGTATGTACTTATTAATATGTTTTTTAGTTACTGTCTACATTCCCGTGTAAACTTTCATGTCCTAATTCATAAAATTGGTGAAAGTCTCATATAAACTTCCATGTTGGTTGTAAGTATACTAAACTTAGATTACATACCAAATTTCAGCTTTCTAGCACTTCAGGAAGTAGCCAAACATTTTGATGATCAGCGTGTCAGTGAGGAAATCGGTGTATTTTAGATACCAATAAAATCTAAAGTATTAGAGCTATTCAATTGAGACTTTGTATGTTTAATTAGTCTATTATTGACATCATATCCTGAGAATATGAACTACCTGGTACATCGCAAATCAACTTTATGAGGGTTCAAAAAAACGACGAAACAGTTCGAGAAAAGGCAGGTAGTGCCCTTGCGCTTCGCTTGGCTCGTTTTGGCGGGGGCATTACTGTGCCCCCAGATCCAACGAAACAACCTGGCGATATTGTATTGAGCAAATCCAGATAGGATTGTTATTTGATAGTGGTATCAAATAACATCACCTATATGGATAGGCAATGAAAACCTCAAATATGAAAAAAAACTCCCGTATCTGTTTTTTCTCAAAATAGGTACGTTTCAAAAAATCGTATACCAACATATAAACAATCCAATTTTTATTTGATCCCAAAATTTTAGTTGAAAAGCAAGAATGTGTACAAAAAATATGACGGGAATTTTGAATAAACATGGACCTGCAAATATTGATACAGGAATGGACTGACGTAAGTAAATATTAAACCCAATTTGCAGATCGGATATAAATAAATCCTAACATCCTGTCTAATCAATCAGACATACCTTTCTTTTTTACAATGTTCAAACTTTTGACCAACTTTGTTTTCCTTTCATATTTCAGCTTTGTTTTAATTTAAATGCTATTGAAGAATTTCAAACAAAAATTACGAATTCAGTTCCATCTGTTGTAACCAAATTCCTAGGGCTTAACGTAGATAATAAGTTGACGTGGAAAAACCAAATTGACAGTATATGTAAGAAACTAAGCAAATATTCATACGCCTTATACAATCTCAGGAAAATATCGAACCAGGCATCGGTACTAACGGCTTACCATGCATATGTCACATCAACTCTAAGGTATGGTATCCTCTTTTGGGTAAATTCCACGAATAAATAAAATGCATTTAAAGCCCAAAAAAAGTGTTTGAGGTCGGTCTGTGGCATCAAACAGAACGATTCATGTAAACCTCATTTCATTAGGTTAAAAATTCTTACATTGCCTTGTTTGTATATTTACGAAGTAGTAAATTTTGTGACCCATAACCGTAGCTTATTTGGCAAAAAATATAAATGTGCACGCCTCCAGAACAAATTAAAGGCGATGTCAAGTAATACAGCTTTATTACAAAAAAGCATACTTGAAATGGCCCACAAAATCTACAACAAACTACCACAGAATATTGTTGGAAAAACAGAAAATGATCTTAATCTTAATCTCTTAAAAGTGTTTCTGATAGGTAAAGCTTATTATTCGATACAATAATTTTTAACGGATCGACTGAATGAATATTAGGATACAATTATTTGACTTCAATTTTCCAGTACAGTATACTTAGATATGTAAGAATCGAAGACTATATGTTAGATAGAAGACATCATGAGTTTATATAGCATGCTGCATGCAAATGCGTGTCACAAAAATATTTGTATGCCCCATGGCACCACATAGTGATACAGAATCAAAATGTAACACCTTAGATTAGACCTATGTTGGACAAATAAATGTTTTGAAATTTGAAATCTGTATAATATTTAATCTAGTACCTATGTATTTGTGGATTCATCACCGCGAACCAGAAGGACAAGCGGTCAAATCGAAAAATGAGTTGTAAGAAATACCAGAGACTCTCTGTGGAAAAGAAGACTTCGTACGAAGCAACGTGCAACATATCACCATCGCTCATCCAACGACGACTTCGATTCAAATATTGGCTAAAGGCTGCATAGCCGGTCGATTGTGGCCGACTGGCTGTGGCTGGTCGGTCTTCCTTTCTCATCCCAGAGCGTGTCACTCCTCACAAATTTGTGCCTCCTCGTATATCCGGCTCGTCCGGGTCAGGCTTGCTTCCTGGCTGGGTGCGGTACCTATGTTCATATGTAGTATGTAGTTGTGGATACAGGTGTGTATTTGTAGATTTTGCGGCGCTAAACACTTTATATCTGCCAGTTATGGTGCTCCTATCTGCCAGTTATGGTGCTCCTACTGGCTGTTATAAATGTTATATAATATACGTATACTTAGTGTAATAAGGATAAGGCTATGTAGTGTTATTCATTTATAACAGCCACCATTACTCGAAATACGCTCGCGCCCGCTCGCAATTCGGAATTTTCCCGCGCACAGCTGAATATATCCGCCCTTTCAATAATTGAACAGTTTTTTTAAGTATTGCTTTTTAGGGTTCCGTACCCAAATGGTAAAAACGGGACCCTATTACTAAGACTTCGCTGTCCGTCCGTCCGTCCGTCTGTCACCATGCTGTATCTCAAGAACCGTTATAGCTAGACAGTTGAAATTTTCACAGAGTGTGTATTTCTGTTACCGCTATAACAAAAAATACTAAAAACAAAATAATAATAGTAGTTAAGGGGAGCCCCCATACAAGACACGTGTTATTTTAGCCCTTTTTAATGGCTACCACTCGCCGAGCTAGATCTCAAGAACCGTCGTCGCGGAAGTGTGCTAAAGCGTTCCCGTGGCCCCGCCGGTAGGTAGAGCGACGAACACCCCAGGTTTTTTAGTGAGTAAGAATCTCACATATCCACCGCGTCGCCCCGTGGCGCGGTTTCCACCGCAGATTCCTCTTTCGAAGATTTTTCCTACGTACAAAAAAAAAAAGATCTCAAGAACCGTAATAGCTAGACAGTTGAAATTTGCACAGATTATGTATTTTTATTGTGGCTACAACAACAAATACTAAAATCAAAATAATAATAATAATTAAGGGGTGGCTCCCATACAACAGAGTAGTTGTTGGCGTTTTTTTTTTCTGGTACGGAACCCTTCGTGCGCGAGTCCGACTCGCACTTGGCCGGTTTTTTATTGACTTGTGTTGCTATCAATATGCACTTTAATGTAATGTACGGTGCATATTAATAATTGATAAATTAAAAATAATTATGAAACATTTTCAGTATAAGGTTTTTGTTAAAATTCTGGTATAGGTACATATAAATATGAACAAATTACATGTACTCGTATGTACATATGAGTATGAAAGAAAATTAAAGGCAGTAGAGCAAAACAAGGGTATATTACAATTGTGAAAAAACATTTTAGTAACCAGGTTTTTTTAAAACATCATGAAGTTTTAAGGGCTTAAACTTACGAGCTCTCTTCAAAAACCTGTCTGTCCGTAATCAGATAAAAGTTAAACATTCAGCGCTACCCAAATTTGATGACCTTAGGCACAAAATATTGATTGACTTATGTAAGTATGCAAATAAGTTATAATAATGAACAAATCAACTGCATAGTGCAATCACTTTGGTTAGCTCTACATCGTATGACCACGTCTTAACAACCTATTTGAAGTCACTACTCTGTCAATAGATACTGATATTATTGAGACAGAGGCCAACTCGTTACAGCGTAGGTATTATCGTTCAATGACCCCGCATACATGAATGATGGCCGTTGTAGAATCCACTTGCTTAGTGATTACCTAGACGACAAACAGAGCAGTACTGCCTATGTATGAAACGCTGTAGCCATGTAAATGCGTACTTGATATTCAAAAGCTGTTTAAAACATCGACACCTTGATATTCCCCTGTTAAATATTAATTATAGGATCGTAAACAAGTCCTCTTCCAACGGTTAGATTTTTGCGCGGTGGAAAAGTTTCGCAATACAAACCGTTACCATTTCGAAATGGCCACATCAGTCCCGCTGTTTTGGCATTCGTATAACTGTACGCAAGTGAAATCGCATCCAGAATCCGAATTTCACAATTTTCAATTCAAAATGAGCACGCGCTAAATAAATCAGTTCACTTTCTCTCGCCTACCGATTTGCAAATTGCTTGTTGGCTGCCAATTATTGCCTGTACGCAAACAGGGGTTAACGGTTGATAACATCGAGTCTCAGTGCTATCAAGAGTATCAACTCTCGTCTAATGGCAGCGATATCACGTATGGAGTGATAGCCGACCTCGAGAGTAAATATGCAACTGATGAGTAGTGCAAAAAGAAAATTAAATTTATACCTAGGTACTTCCGAAGGTATATTTTACTCCTAGTAACTATGGATATAGTCTCTTTTCCTCGTGAGCTAACTGGTTAAGTTGTCTATAATCACTAATTAGGCAAATAAGTCTTTAATTCTGCTCCAAGAGATTTTCTATTGTTATATTGAAGTTACCACTCATATAGTCAATTACAGGAAGACTGAGCGTTTCTTGTTCGTAGTAAGTATATAGGAAAGCTAAAATTAAGTAACTATTCCATTTAGCACCAAAATACATCAAATCAATTTACCACTAAATGGAGGCACGGGTTGAATAAAGGAAATATGAACGAATAAGAGGAATTTCATTACTCTTACAATATTCAGCCATTTAAACATACAATTAGTATTACAGTTGGAAATACCTGTAAAATATATTTCTTTGAAGAGGTAGTTTCTGTCCTGAAGTATTAGTACGTTTTCTTGGAGCATAATTGATTGAGCTGCCGCACAAAGGTCCCGTTTTCGTAAAAATGACATAAGTAATTAATTTTTTGTACAGTTATACCACATTAAAGAACTTACAGACGTATATAACTGATAATTATTATCGTTATACATGGCGACTTCAGACGATCATAGGAATATTTAAGGCTTAACAGGATAATCTTCATTTTATATATTAATAGGATAACCTTCATTGGACTAGACAATAATCGTTATAGGTAGGTTACACTTTTCAACCGCAGCTTTAATTAAATTTTTCAGTGCTATTATTAAATAGGTATTAAAAGTGTTTAATTACTCAATTACCAACCAGTTAAAAAAGCGTGAATGATGGTGATGGAATAATCTCAATAAACAATCGCAGCTTTGTGTGATCACAGCAATCATAATTATGATTACAATAATAATACGTAACATCGTAATTAATTTGCTAACAAAAGATCAAGGCCACGCACCGAAGATATAAACTTTTTGCTCACGTTCGTGACTACGACTGAGCCCGAGCATTAACAAAAAACCGTGTTGAATTTTAAATGGATCATTTTGCGTTTATGAACTTAACGCTTTAAACATGTTTCAATATTTTTAGAGACTCACAAGCGCACTACGATTGATGCAATTCCTCACTACAACTGACAGAGAAGTAGCTATAGTTAGAATAAAAGTGCGGTATTGCTGTCTCAAATCCAATTGTTGCAACAAATTGCAAGGTGTGTTAGGGCCTCAAGTTAACTAGGTACTTGGTCGGCCGATTTGGCGATCCCAATTTACATTATCGAAATCACCTCGCCAATGTCCATTAAAAGTAAATGAATCCGTTTATTACGATAATGAAGTGTGGGTTTTATTTGGTTCTGAGAATCAAAGCAACTGCTTTAACATTTTCCATTTAAAAGGTTGATAGCTCAGCAATAAGTTTAATATTAATAAAATGTATAAATGGCTTGCAAGTTTGTCTTAAGAGGGCGCAGTACGATCGGTGTGGATCGGTTCTCCATACAAACGTATTTATGCTCTCATTTTAAAACGCCATGCTAGAATAACATGAAAATTTGTATACACAATGGGATTCGGCATATCTAGGTCGGATCATAGTTTCTGTTGCTAGAAATTGTAAAAGAAAAAAAAATATAGCGGCTTTTTGAGTTTTTTACGGCTTGTATGAAAACCTTAATAATCGCTGTATTTTTTCGCCATTATGATTTCAAGCAACAGAAACTATGATCCGACCTAGATATGCTGGATCCCATTGTGTATACAAAGTTTCATGTTATTCTAGCCTGGCGTTTTAAAATGAGAGCATAAATACGTTTGTATGGAGAACCGAACGTACTGCGCAGTCTTAAGTAATCTTAGGTGTGGACAAGTGGTAGGGTAGGTATATGTTTAATACCACGCATTTAATTAACGACTTTGGAGAAAACATACCAAAGGATATGGGTATGTTATTCTTCAGCAGGTCTACGTGTCATAAAAATATTATACTAGAAGTTGCAATAAAGGGGTTTGAAAAGAACACGGCGTGAAATTTATTCAGCGTGTTTTCATGATGTTCAAGAGAGGAAATTAGACGATCGCAAACTCGAAGTCTCAGAACAAAGGTTCTATTTAAAATTCGTGTATAAATTTAGTAGTACGTGTTGTTGCGGACACTATAAGGATTCATGAATACTTATTAAGGCATGATACGGAACTCCACGGGCAGAATAAAATTGCCTACGAAACGAGCGAGCCAAGGCCAGCTTTATATATAGCTCGCCTACGTGTGGAGGCTTGGCCAAATCAAACGTTTTGCGATAGACCAAATTGCGTATAAGTTAAGATCACAAGACTGGAAATGGTATATGATGACGATTGTTGATCAATATAAATATTTTTGGTGTAGGTCTATTCAATAAGATATCTATTAAATAACAGAACAATAAATGCACAGATACGTTAAGAAAAGTTTTTACTCCATACAGCAAGATACGGCTTGTATCAATTTGATCTTGATTTCAATACTGATTCCTCTTTTCCTCTAGATGTTTACTCGGGTCATAGCATCCCGATTTTACCATACCGATTTTTCCATACCGATTCGCCTTTCGTAAATTAAATAATAATACTGCAACGCTTCAGTGTAACCTCGCCCTTAGCCTGCAGTTACGTGAACAAACCAGCCACTGGTTTAATCACTCAGGAAACTAGGTAGAAATTTATTGTTCACACCTTGCTTTTACTAAATTGTTTAAGATAATAATATCAGGTTTTGCGACGTTTACGTAAATTGGAAGAGTTAATATAACTGTTATGGATACAGTAGGTATATACTACGGTACAGTACAGTATGCTAGTCTTACTTTAGCCTAGTGCAAGCATGCAGCTGTCAAACGGCGGTCGTGGGATCGAATCACGGCTCGATTGATGATATTTGACGGATGTTTTTTTTTTCGGAACTTACGTACGGTCATGGTAAAACATCGTGAGGAAACCTGCATACTTACATCTGCGAAGAAATCCAAAGGTGTATGTGATGTCCGCAATCCGCACTGAGCCAGTGTAGGGACTAATGCCCGTTCCCTCTCGTCTATGTGAGTCTTTTGCCCAGCAGTGGGACGTTTATTAGCTGATGATGATTCGGTCATTGTGGCACTCTTTGGCGGAGCAGCAGTGGCTGATATCAAAATCAAAATCTAATATTTATTCTGCAAATAGGCCACAAGGGCACTTTTTCATGTCAAAGCGTGAATTTATACAATTTAAAAAACAGACAATCTTACTTAATAATAATGATTAAAAAATATACTGATTAACAATTCAATGAAAATAAATTTACAAATATTAAGGACGTATTGAATACGATCTGTGTCCGAATAAACAAAAAGAATATAAAATTAATTTATTATCTCAGAGATGTATATGGTCTCTGAGCGTCCAAATACGATTAATAACAATTATTTCATAGTCCATAGAGATGTAAATGATCTCTAAGCGCTAAAATTAAAATAAGTTAACTTAATATTGTTAGAGATGTATAAGGTATCTAAGCGTCAATAACAATAAAAGAAACAGGATTATGTCTCTCGTCAATCTACATACAATAAAATAACATGAGCGAGAAGATTATATACTAAATGTACAACGAAAATATATACAAGAATACTTAACCAAAATAATATAAAGAAAATTAACATTAGTATTAAGATTTTGATATGATGATGATGATGCCGTAAGTGACGGTGCATAGATCAAACACAATCGAAGATGAGTTAAACCGAATACCGAATAATACCTATAGAGCATCCATGTTCGTGAACGTAAAATAAAATAATCAATCTGTCCTAATTTCGTTATGCCCACAAAAATTTGTCAAGTTCATATTGTAAACTCATCAAATCCCATCCATGCGAAGTGTCATGAACTATTTGGGAAGTATTGTAAATTGAAGCTAATTTATGTAGTCTACGATTTCAGTTGATTTGATACATACATAATCAATAATTACAAATAAGGAGAACCTCTGATCAGCCGAAATAGGTCAAATACTCAAGAAAAGGCTTGATCTATCGGGCCCTATCTCTTCTGAATGCGCTCCTGGTATCAGCACCGGAGTGTGACTAGACGGGGAAAGAAAAATTTTTACTCACATTAAAACCTACAGTTTTGGAAGCTTTTTCTATTCATTAAATAAGGTCTTCAGATTATCATTATGCGTTTATCCCCAGTGCAGCAATTGAGCATTTCAGTAAATTGAAGATATTTATTAATGTCAATCACTGGCACAATGTGTTCACTAATTCCTACACTCGGGATTATTTATCAATTATATATGTTCAAATAAGTTATGACTAATGATAAAATTATCCCCTGTTTGTCCATCGAGTTTATCAAAATAAACTCAGTTTTCTGTTTTTTTTTTCTATAATTGCTATAAATGGATCTTACAAATTCATACAGAATTCGAAAATTTGGTAGTTGGCTACAAATATGAATCTAAACATATTAGTAATTTTTCACCAAGGTGACTTAGTTGGATCTATTTATTATGATGAATTTTGGTTTTTATTTGCTTATACTATATTTGCATTAAAACCTACATTGGAGATTAAAATATTTCTTCAATTGTCTGTTTATTTACCACGCGTACTCAAAAAATCTCCGAAAAATATCAAGTGCTTCAAGAGTAATCGAAATAAACAGCGAATCATTTGCGGCTCACTTTTTAAAAACACCGCTTTCGCGCGAATTTGCCTACTATTATGTATCTAGCCTATGCCGTCTATATTGGTGGGACGCGTTCCGAAGATGTGAGTGAAAAGGAGAGGTATACTTTCGTTGTAAGTACGAGTATACCGCGCGAGCGCGGTGCATCCGGCCGGCGTCGGGCGACAGTGTTGGTAATAATTAGGTATATAGTCGTTGCATTTGTTTTACATTTATAAACAGTGCGCAAAATAATGTAGCATAATTTTGAGCGTGATTATAATTAAGTATTTATGTACCTAACATAAAAGCAACAATAGGCGTTAATGTTAACAGTGTCACATAAATTAAAACACATGGTATATGTTTTATAAAACCGGCCAAGTGTGAGTCGGACTCGCACACGAAGGGTTCCGTACTATTATCTATACAACATTATACACTTTATTATAACCTTTTTTAATTTAATTTAAATAATAATATATTTTATCAGTAATAAATAATATCAAGTAGAATTTTGGTCAAGTGCGAGTCGGATTTTAGTTTTCCCATACATTTTGAGACCCAGCGCCTGATGAATACAACGAGCAACTTTTTGTATTTTTTTTGGATGGGAGCTCCCTTAAATATTTATTTTATTTTGGCTTTAGTATTTGTTGTTGTAGCGGCAACAGAAATACATCATCTGTGAAAAAACTGTCTAACTATCACTGTGGACGACGCCCTCCCACAGCACCGTACCCTTGGATAGCTCGAGGAGCGTAAGGTTCCTGCCCACCCGTCTCAGCGGGTCGCGGTGCGTCACAGGTTCTGCGAGCGCGTGAGGAATAGCGGGCAACGCTCCTTGTGCGGCGATTACGCGGTTCACTATTTCGCCTAACGTTCGAAATGAAAACAACTCGGATCACGACACTTATTTATTTACACCACTAAGCACTAAACTAAGCGTTACAACTAAGCCTACACGTACACTGAGCACTACTGGTCACCACTGCACTGTTCACTTCTCTTCTCTTCCCTTTTCCGGATTTAGGACTCGGATACTGAACTCAATACACACACACACACACACTGCTCTCGCTGCAAACCAGGCCTGTTTTTATGCCACAATCTGGGCCCGCAATTAGTGGGGATGTCTTCACGAGAATAGGCGTGGTTTAGAACGAGACAGACTGAAAATATCCCTTTCACACCCTTCTAGAAAGTTCTTGAAAAATCCCTCTTTCCTGATTGGTGGATTTACTTGGGCGACAAACTTTGCCAACTTCCCTGCTTCTACATTACTCGCTGTCCGCGACTCTCGCGGGCTCCGGTTTTAATTTATTTCTCTAAAACTTGCGTTCGAGTTTGAGTTACTAGTTTTCCCTTTTCGACAGACCTTATCGTGGTCCGATTTACGCCGGGGTTCCTCGGCTTAGCTGTCGACAAAGATTTTGCGCGTACGCAAAATAAAAGTTGGTCGCCCATTACAACTAAACCCTACGGTCTGGATATTCATTTTCTTTACAAAAGTTAGATATTACCAAGTCTCAATTTTCAATATACTTTTTAACATTCCAGGTGTGTCCGTTTCGAGCGCAGAGCTGAAAATGCGCCGTTTCCGGCACCCTCGATACGTCTTCTGTCTCTTTCTAACAGAGCTTGTAAATATGACTGGCGCGCTGTAGCGTCAGCTCATTATGTTCTCGGCGCTCGTTCCGGACACTCTTCTCCGACTTATGCTGCTTATCCGATGTACAAAACGATCACTTTACATTATCATACGTTCCTTATAGCTAATTAGCACATTAAGATTAACACTACAGCGTCTCTGTCGCAACTTCTAACGCGTCCATTCTCGCACACAATTTATTCACTTAGCACCATTTGGAAGATTTCCGTGGCTGTCCGTAACACTCTCCCCCTCTGACTCGGTCGAGTCGCTCCGTTGCACCGGTAGGACAGCCAGTCGCGTTACAGGTCGCCGGAAAATGCCACCTCTCGTCTCGACGTCTGCTGAACGTATGTTGCCATCGGGCCCCGGGAATACTCTTCTCACTATGCCTCGTGGCCATGTGTTGCGAGGCAAGTTCGGGTCGACAATTACCACACAGTCGTTTGGTTGGAGCGGTCGGGTTAGGTTCGTTGACGACTGGCGGGGCGCAAGCGTAGGTAGGTACTCGCGCACCCATCGGCTCCAAAAATGATTAGCGAGCGCCTGACTTGCTCGCCATGTGCGTCGGTCGGCTTCGTCACATGGGCCCGTAGGTGGTAGGCCCGTGGATCCCCCCAGGAGAAAATGAGCCGGCGTAATAGCTTCTTCGTCGCGACTGTCCACGGAGACGTGAGTGAGAGGCCGTGCGTTTATGGTGTTCTCGGCTTCAGCAAGTAGCGTTTGCAACACTTCTTCTCGCGGTGCCTTTGTGTGTAGTGTTGCGGCAAGCGCGGTCTTCACTGAGCGTACTAAACGCTCCCATGCTCCCCCCTGGTTCGGAGCCCCCGGTGGAATGAAGCGCCACTGCATGTTGTGTCGCACCCCGTATTCCTGCAGCGCCGGCAGCCACTCGGCGTACGCGCTGCGCAGTTCCACGTCGGCGCCCCGGAAGTTTGTTGCGTTATCGGAGTACATCACAGCTGGCCAGCCGCGTCTTGCTGCCAGCCTCCGAAGAGCCATTATTGCTGAGTCTGTGGACAGAGAGTTTACAATTTCTAAATGTACTGCCCTTGTCGTTAGACATGTAAATAGAGCCACCCATCGTTTCTCATGTCGCCGCCCTATCGTTACTGTTATTGGACCGAATAGGTCCACCGCCGTATTCGTAAACGCCCTCTTATATGGTTCGATTCTTGCGAGAGGCAAATCGCCCATTATCGGTACCTGTGGCATGGCTCGTCTAATCTTACACAGCTGACAGTTGTGTGCCACATTTCGCACCGTGGGTCTAAGATGCAAGATCCAATACCTTTGCCTTAAGTTGTTAATTACCATCTCGTTGTTCGCATGTGCCGCCTTTCGGTGGGCTTGTAAAACTAACAACCTCACCAAACTGTTATGCCCGTCTAGAATGACAGGTCGTTTCTCCAGTCCTTGTACGGGAGCCGCGTTGATCCGGCCGCGCATCCTCAGCAACCCATCGGTGTCTAATACCGGGTCCAGTCCAAAGATCTTGCTCTTCTTGTGGATGGGTTCTCCGCGGCTCAGGCTCAGCAACTCGTTCGCGAAGTCGGTACGCTGTGCCCACTGGAACCATATATGTTCTGCGGCCGATCTGTGTTTCACCTGGAATTCGACATATTTTCTGCTTTTAATACGGTCTATAAATTGGAATACTCTTCCCGTCGCATTTATTAACCTCTCGTAACTGGAAAATCGGCTTATGTCTGGCAACGGTGCCGTATTTACTTTCACCTCCATGTCTATTGCGCAAGATTGTTCCTCTAATTCCGCTGGTTGCTCTTCGTTAGGCATGCGTTCCACAGGCCATTCTGTCTCTGGTTTTCTTAAAAATTGCGGACCTACATACCATGCTCTGTCGTAAGCGATTTCTCGGCTTAAGTCGGGTCGTGTAGCTTGATCTGCGGGGTTTAACTTTGTGGGTATCCATTTCCAATCTTCTACTCTCGTCAACTCCGAAATCTCCCCCAGTCGATGTGCTACGTACGTGCTGTACCTTTTCGCATTATTTCTTACCCAATGCAAAACCGTACGACTGTCAGTCCATAAAACTACCTTTCTTACTTTGTATCGATGTTGCTTCAATATCTCGTGCATCAGTCGGGCTCCTATCAGCGCTGATTGCAGTTCTAGCCTCGGGACGCTCAGCTGTTTTACTGGTGCTACCTTTGCCTTAGCAGCGATTAGTGATGTATCTATGTTACCTTCACACTCCACTCGCCAGTATGCAACACATGCATATGCTTTTAGACTCGAGTCTACGAAAACGTGTAGTTGTCTCTCCGGTTCTGATCCCGTCGCGCTGCATGCGTACGGTCGCGGGATCCGCAGTTTCGCTACACCTTCCAACGCTTTCAACCATTGATCAAACTTCTTCTTTTCTTCATCTGGTAGAGGCGTGTCCCAGTCCAATTTCAGGCTCCAAATTCTCTGCAATTGTAGTTTCGCTGTTATAGTATAGTGTGATAACAAGCCTAACGGGTCATATATACTCATTACTGCGGATAACATCTCCCTTTTGGTCGGTGCTCTTTTAAGGTCTTTAACATCCTGCGGGACCCTTATCATTCTCGTATTGAACCCTAGTGTGTCGTCTACCGGGTTCCATATAAGCCCAAGTATCTTACTCTCTTTATTTCCTAGCTGAGCTGGCGCGTTTGCTCGTAGCTCATTAGGGATACGTTGCATTAACCTCTCACTATTTGACGTCCATCCACGAAGTTGAAATCCCCCATTTCTATGCGACGCGGCTACCTGGAAGGCTACGTCTATTAACATATTTTCATTATCAAAACTTGATACAAAATCATCCATATAGTGATTTCTTGTTATTTCCTCTACTGCGGCCGGGTACCGTTCCGCATTATCTCTCGCGTTTTTATCTCTTACGCTATGTGCAATAAATGGCGAAGAGGAGGCCCCAAATAGAATGCTACTCATTTTGTAGATCTGTGGTGGCCCTTCCCTGTCTGTTCCTCGCCATAAGAAGAGCTGTGAGGGCTGGTCATCTGCTCTAAGTTTTATTTGTAGGAACATTTCTTTTAAATCGGCTACTACGGCGAACTTGCCTTCTCTAAATCTAAAAAGTATTCCCATCAATGATTGTAGTAGATCCGGTCCCTCCAAAATGAAATCATTCAGGCTCACGCCTTGACAGGTGCAAGCCGCGTCAAACACAAGTCGAACTTTCCCTGGTTTATTCGCATTGGTTACCGGAAAATGGGGTAAAAACCACGTCTTATCGCTAGCAGGTAATTCTGTTACTCTCTCAGCGTATCCCATATTTAATAAATTGTCTACCTGGGCTGTATAACTCTCTGCGAACTCCGGATCTCGGTCCATTTTCCGCTCGATGCCCCTAAGCCTCGTTAATGCGGTTCCGTAACTCGGCGGCAGCTTCGGGTCGTCGTCTCGCCACATTTGCCCCACCTCGTACCTAGGTCCATTCATATTTACCTTTTTCACGGTGTCTTCGAATATTCTCACTGCCCTTTCGTCCTCTGGTTTTCTCTTCTCCACATGTCGCACGCCCAGCGAGTCTATAGCAAAATATTCTTTCAGTATACCGTTTATGTCCTCTTTGAGGTGACAATGAAGCGCGACCTCGCTACCTCTCCACGCGCTCGTACTCGGCGCGGTCCCGAACACCACCCAGCCCAGCTGGGTCTTGACGGCTGCCGGCTCGCTCTTCTTGCCCATTCTTGTCTCGAGGGGCATCATGAGGTGCCAGTTGTCTGCTCCGATGAGTATTCTTGGCACCGCTTTTTCATAACAGGCATCCTGTAAGTCAGATAGGTGCGTGTATTTAGTTATGTCGTTTAGGTACTGGCCGCGCAGTCCCAACGCGCGTACCGTCCTTACTGACATTCGTTGTGGGGTCTCGTTATTTTTACCCTTTATCATTATCTGCACTCGTTGGCTCTTGTCGTTCGCAGTTGCCATTGACCCCACTCCCTGAATTCGTAGGGGCTCCTTCACCCCCACGGCTCCGATCTCCCTTATAAGATCCTCGTCGGCGAGTGATACGGTAGAACCCTCATCCATAAGGGCGTAAGTGCTCACCGTTCGATTCGGGCCCGTTATTACGACCGGAATAACCTTTAACAAAATCGTCATACCTACTTGCTCCGTATATACATCTGACGCGCAGCTTTGCTCCGCCCTAGGTTCGGGATCTTGTCGGTTCTGGCGGGGCGACTCGGTTCGGGTCGATGAAGTCTGCGCTTGGGCGCTCATTTGCGCTTTAAAGTCGTGCAGCAGCTTATGGTGACCATGCGGGCACCCCTGTATGCCGCACCCCCTTGCTCTGCACTGATCTCTCCTGTGTTTCCTGCTCAAACATTTAAAACATACTCTATTGTTCCTCGCCCAATCCCAACGGGCACCCAGATTCATCCCTACTATCCTTCTACACTCGGTTGTCCTGTGGCTGCCCCCGCAGCATAGGCATTGATCCTGCTTTTCTAACGTATAAGTTCTATAAACCGGTGGCTTCCCTCTGGCAGGCACGTTCGGTTTATATTCAGGGCGTGATGGACCGCTATTACCCACATACCTTTTAGCCGGTGCCTTCGCATGTGAATATTCCAACTCGGCTTCACTTTCCTCTAGTAGGAAGTTCGCTAGCAACATCAGTTCCCCGGCCCCCTGACTGCCCATCTGTTCTCTAGCAAACTGACACCACTTACTCCTCAAGTGTGGGCTCAGTCTCTCCGTAATTTCTCTAATCAAAAGGGGATTATCACCATAATTTTTGCTATCTAAATCGACAAGAGTACCTACTATATTTACAACTCTAGTGCTAAACGAATTTAAATCTACTGTGCTTGGCCCCACATGCGGCAGTTTCTTTAATTCATCCAACGCCTTATCTATCAAAAGATCTGTCCTACCAAAGTTCTTCTTTAACAGTCTAATTATTAACTCTGGTTGCTTTGATGTCGCGAGCAAGTGTTGTACACATTGTTTTGCGTCTCCCTTAAGGCAGTTCCTAAGACGAGCCATGTTTTCATATGAGCTAAAACCATACCTCGCTGTGGTCTCTTTATATGCATTATAAAAGAGTAACCACTCATTCGGATCCCCGCTGTAATACGGCAGCTCGTAGACTTGTTTCGGCGGCTTAGGTCGCATCGTCTCCTTCAACTGCTCGGCAAGACGGTTGAAAGCGGTGGCGGCATCACTGGGCGGCTCTACCGATGACCTTACACCCTTTCTCAGCGGCGTTGACTCAAATCGGCCGATCGGTGACCCGGCTCGTGGCTCTTCGGGTGACGGTTCGCGGTACCCGCGCGGCGATCGGGTACGTTCGACGCGTTCACGACGCTCAGGCAACGGTGCCTTACTCTGTACACGCGGCCCTTGTGGCGGTGATAGGGCGCGCTCTGCTCGCAACGGTGCGAGAGGCGTCTTTTCCGCGCCTCTTTGTCGACTTCTGACGTCGGGTCGGCGAGCCGCGGCTTCTTCCAGCTCCTCCCGTTCTGGCTCGATGCGTGAGAACCATTCATCAACCTTATCCGTAAGGTCAACAAACGTTACCGGCGGAGTAGGCGCTCGTGATGATGGCAGTGATTCTTCCTCGTCGATCATTTTCAATTCAATCGCCAGCCTCTTCTTGATCAGCTCCCTTTCGATTGCTGCCAGCTCCTCTACTGCGCGTAACTCCGCTTCCCTTTTCCTTGCTGCTGTGCTGCTGGCACGCGATCGGACCGACGGTACTGGCCTTCCCGGATCGCGCGCGCCCGAGTTCGCACCCGTATCGACTCGCGGCGCGTCATCTAGCGCGGGCGTCCGGCCGGTCGCACGTGTGGCCGCGCCCCCCGCGGGCGCGTTAGCGTTGCCAGTGCCCGCCGCGCGCTCCTCAGTAGGCTTCGGTTGTTTGTCGCGGTCGGATGGCCGTTCCTCTGTTTCGGTTCGCTGCCCCTCCCCCTCCGGTCGTTGCTCCGCCATTTCGGTTCGCGGCCTTGGTCGCCTGTCCGCATCTTCTTCGGACGGGGAGGCAGGCTGGCCGTAAGTGAGGACTCGTGTTCGATTCGCAATTAAATGCGGTGCTGCTGCTGTCCCGGCGGTTTTGTGACGGATGGTAGTGGCGTCCTTCTCAACCACTCTACCATCACCGGAGTTCTTTGGAATCGCACCAGTTCTGCGATCGTCGACAACACGCGATTCTGTACCGTACGTCCACGCAACGCCTTTGGACGTAGTCTTCGCCTGGGACAGCGCCTGCTCATTCATCTGTTGGCGTTCTTGATCGTCGGCTTTGTTCGTTTTGCTGCGGGTAAACATCGCGCACTAAGTCACTTCACTGTTACTTTAAACACGGACAAGTCAATCACTCACTGTTTCAGACGTCAGTTATCACAGAGTCAATCGCTCAGTGTACTCACAGTACAGTTAAACAGTCTCACACGGTTATAACATAGCCTCCACGCGCACGCGGAGGTTCACAGTCCCGTCGGGGGTTCTGGATCACCTTATTCGAAGCACTCACACAATAGCCAGTCGAACTGTGATCCTAGTCTAAATCCGGCTCGAAGGACCAACGAACTGTGGACGACGCCCTCCCACAGCACCGTACCCTTGGATAGCTCGAGGAGCGTAAGGTTCCTGCCCACCCGTCTCAGCGGGTCGCGGTGCGTCACAGGTTCTGCGAGCGCGTGAGGAATAGCGGGCAACGCTCCTTGTGCGGCGATTACGCGGTTCACTATTTCGCCTAACGTTCGAAATGAAAACAACTCGGATCACGACACTTATTTATTTACACCACTAAGCACTAAACTAAGCGTTACAACTAAGCCTACACGTACACTGAGCACTACTGGTCACCACTGCACTGTTCACTTCTCTTCTCTTCCCTTTTCCGGATTTAGGACTCGGATACTGAACTCAATACACACACACACACACACTGCTCTCGCTGCAAACCAGGCCTGTTTTTATGCCACAATCTGGGCCCGCAATTAGTGGGGATGTCTTCACGAGAATAGGCGTGGTTTAGAACGAGACAGACTGAAAATATCCCTTTCACACCCTTCTAGAAAGTTCTTGAAAAATCCCTCTTTCCTGATTGGTGGATTTACTTGGGCGACAAACTTTGCCAACTTCCCTGCTTCTACATTACTCGCTGTCCGCGACTCTCGCGGGCTCCGGTTTTAATTTATTTCTCTAAAACTTGCGTTCGAGTTTGAGTTACTAGTTTTCCCTTTTCGACAGACCTTATCGTGGTCCGATTTACGCCGGGGTTCCTCGGCTTAGCTGTCGACAAAGATTTTGCGCGTACGCAAAATAAAAGTTGGTCGCCCATTACAACTAAACCCTACGGTCTGGATATTCATTTTCTTTACAAAAGTTAGATATTACCAAGTCTCAATTTTCAATATACTTTTTAACATTCCAGGTGTGTCCGTTTCGAGCGCAGAGCTGAAAATGCGCCGTTTCCGGCACCCTCGATACGTCTTCTGTCTCTTTCTAACAGAGCTTGTAAATATGACTGGCGCGCTGTAGCGTCAGCTCATTATGTTCTCGGCGCTCGTTCCGGACACTCTTCTCCGACTTATGCTGCTTATCCGATGTACAAAACGATCACTTTACATTATCATACGTTCCTTATAGCTAATTAGCACATTAAGATTAACACTACAGCGTCTCTGTCGCAACTTCTAACGCGTCCATTCTCGCACACAATTTATTCACTTAGCACCATTTGGAAGATTTCCGTGGCTGTCCGTAACAATCACTGTTCATGAGATACAGCCTGGTGACAGACGGACAGATAGAGACAAACGGACGGACAGCGGAGTCTGAGTAATAAGGTCCCGTTTTACGCCCCCTTTGGATACGGAACCCTAAAAAAATACAAAAAGTAACAAAATGCAAAGTAGCATAATTCCAAAGGAAGGTACCTATATTCATATGTACCAGAAATATCGTAATTGTTAAAACTCCTGTATTATTGTGTGTCAATGACATTCGTAAGTATACTTTTATATAAATTATGTTTAAATCGGTTTATCTTCCTCATCATCAAACTTAAAGTATTTTTTAAGTGTGATGATGATAAACCAATGTGATGGCGCCTTTACGTTACCATTATGGTCAGTTCTTTATGTAAGAGTGTGTTACGTAAAAAACTGACCAGAAGTGCTACATACGTTTCATAAAAGCGTTTCATAGCTACATAAGTGACGAAACAATTCCCAAAGGAATACAAACTCATAACTTGAGACATCCCAATGAATATAATTATTTTCATATTTATTTATATATATATATATATATATATATATATATATAATATTTATTTATATGTGTAGGAATGTATCTATTTATGTTAATTTATGTTAATTTACGTGATTGTACATAAGTTTGAATTCAGTAATTTTTTTGTTTGCCACCCACTTTTAATACGTTTGTTGCTATTTTTGCGCTAGGTTGTCTGGAAGAGATTGCTCTTTAGCAATAAGACCGCCTGTTTTTTACCTCTAGTTTTAAGTTTTATACGCTGTTATAATAAGCTATGTAATTTATTGAGGTGTGCAATAAAGAGTTTTTATATTGTATTGTATTGAATATATTCTTTTATTATTTCATACGATTCATGCACGAGACCTAAATCATACATCAGACATAACATTTTCAAGATATATATTATTTGTATACATTATAAAACAAACCTGCAATTGCTAAAAAGGGCACAGAAAAATAATTTTCATGTGCTCTGCCTATCCCTTTTGGGAATATAGACGTGAGTTTATGTATGTATAAAACAAATGAATGCAAAGTAAGCTCTAAAATTACCAAATAATACTGTGTTACATAAACTGGATACACTCATGAACGTTCACTTCAAATGTTGGTATACAAGTTATTATGGTCAACAGCAGGTAGGGTATCCATAGATATACTAATAAGAAAACAGTGTTGCCAATTGAATAACAACAATGTTTAAAAAATGGCGTATACTAATGAAAAATATTTGAGTTTATGTAACGAAATTTGGGACACGAAATCTCTTCTCGAGCGTTGAAGAGAGCGCGTATATTAAACATAGTGATTTGTAGAAGGATAATTTAGTTAATGTTTAATAAATGATCAATCAATCACATTTGGTTTTTACATCTGCAATTATTATGTTGTAAAGGCATGAAATAATGCTTTTAACCACACTAAACACACCATTTTCACATGTTTACCTTGGATAGGAGTGTACAAAGTTGAACTTTATCCGAATCCAGCTAAAGTAATTAATTAGGTTTCAAAATAACTATTGATAAGCTTTTATTTGATGAGGTGTAAGTTTATTTGCTTCTCGGGTCTTACTACTATAAGCATGACTGGTAAAAATAACTTCTTTTTATGCCGCAGCATGAACCAATATGAATTACCTGTATTTTTCTAATATACCTGCCATATAGGTTCCGCTGATTTGCGGGCAAGGCCCAAAAATTGGACTTCTTTACATACAAAATGTGCTCTGATGTTTTATAAAAACTATTCATAATAGTATCATGTCTGTCCTTGTATGTCATAAAATAGTATGTTAAGCAATTTTTTTAATCCTCAACTATCAACAAAAAGAAGATTTACAATTTTTTTTGGATTTTATAATTGATGGTGACGACGCTTTTCCATACAAATTGTAAATGTGCTTTCGTGCAATTTTTTTAATCTCATCATTTTAGAGCATATTCGATGTACTTTTCAGTATTTTACTTAGACTTAAAATAGTTTTATTACGCTCTCAGCTTAATTAAGCGTTGAAAAATTCCCAATTTTATCAAAAAAAACTTTATGTGCCCTGAATCCACGCTTTTATGGAACAAAACTTTTGTTACCATATTTTTTCATTAAAATCTACCAATTATTTGGTAGAAATAGATGAAGTACATTGGAAACGCAGTCTATTATCTACCGCATAAACATAGCTTTTCTTATTGGCCATATATAGTCGTTTACGGGCGGTCAAAACGAGTGGACACTGCTTCGTCATATTTATGATGAATGTAAAATGAAGTTTGCATTATACATTTAATCTATGCGTTGTAATGTCATAAAATTAAAATTTTTGTATTGATTTGGAGTGTGTGAGGGTGGGTATTATATGACGTATGTAACGTTTTTTGCCGATTTCTGATGTAGCGTTACCTGATAGTGGTATGAGGTCAATTACACATTGGTCAACAAAAATTAAAACCTTTTTTAAGGGTTCCGTACTTCCGTAGTCAAGCAGGAACCCGTATAGTTTCGCCATGTCCGTGTGTCTATTTGTCTGTTTGAGGCTTTGCCCTGTGATTGTTAGTGCTAGAAAGCTGCAATTTAGCATCGATATATAAAACTGGCGCAGGACCGGTCATTGTGGAAGTCTTTGGGGGAGGCCTATGTTCAGCAGTGGACGTGATTCGGCTGAAATGATGATGATGATGATGATATAAAACTGACAACGTGGTAAAATAAAATCCAAAAATATATATTTTAAGGGTTCCCTACACGTAAAGTGGGGATGATTTTTTTTGCTTCAAGCCTACGGTGTGGGGTGATGTTGGATGGTAAGTGGTCGCATAATTTCGTATAGTGAAAGTTTTACTTACCTTGTCTACATCACCATCGACTATTAGGCATATTTTATATTGGTTATTTTTTGATGATAAATAATCAAATATACATGGTAAATACCCCGTTCTTAACAATATTCTAGTGTGACCTTGTTAGCTCGAAATCTTGAATCAAATTTATGTATTAGCTTTTACCTTAAGTACTTATATGTTACTTTTATGTAATTGTTACATAAAATTTATAATGCTGCTTTTATGTGAATTGGGCCGATTTTTAGGGTTTGCCCTTGTAATTGATCATTTTGAGCCGACATTGTTAAGTGTAAGAGGTAAGACATTGATGATTAGTTATAAACAATAAAACAATTTGAGTTAATAAAATCCCGTACTTGCGATTTAATTCGTTTAAATTGTTCTATTTGGGTCGTTATTAATAGAAATTTACCTAGTTAAGGGCTTAAATTAAAACCAAACTTAACTGATTCCTTCGTTGAGTTACCCGTATATTTTGTAGGTATGATCCACTTTCGTTACAAAAAGGACGCAATCGTAATTTTCTTTTCTCAAACATGTAATGAAATATTGATGTTATGTTCCTTATAATAGGCTGCGAAGTATGACGTTTCAGGTGCGGCTAGGACAAGAGGTCGTTAATGCAATTTCATACAAATGTTGCAGGCCTAGGCCGGCAAAGTCCTCTTTTTTAATTTCCGTTCCACATAAATTTGTGGCACAGGTATCATGACATTCTGCCACAATGCGTATTAAAAATAAAACTTTGATTTTTTTGTCGTTTATTTCATTGCATGTTTGAGAAAAGCACTAAGCGGGAAATATGGGATTGCCAGCCTGAGACCTATCCGACCTCGCTTCGCTCGGCCGTCTATATGTCTTCGGCCGGCAACCCCTTTCGTCCCGGCCTCTGTAGTAATGTACTATTTCTCAAACATGCAATGAAATATTGATGTTATGTTCCTTATAATAGGCTGCGAAGTATGACGTTTCAGGAGCGGCTAGGACAAGAGGTCGTTAATGGAATTTCATACAAATCATGCAGGCCTAGGCCGGCAAAGTCCTCTTTTTTAATTTCCATTCCACATAAATTTGTGGCACAGGCATCATGACATTCTGCCACTATGCGTATTAAAAATAAAACTTTGATTTTTTTGATCTTTATTTCATTGCATGTTTGAGAAAAGCACTATACATACCTCGGCGGGAAATATGGGGTTGCCCGCCTTAGACCTATCCGGCCTCGCTTCGCTCGTCCGTCTATATGTCTTCAGCCGGCAACCCCTTTCGTCCCGGCCTTTGTAGTAATGTACTATTTCTCTAAGCTTTTAAATATTTTTAAACGCTTAACCATTAATGAGTATCAGTCGCAGAAATAGTAGACAACATTACAATAAAAGGTGAAATAAAAAACCGCATCCGTAACTCCGTAACACTACTAAATTGAAATGAATATATTGTTTTTCTACCCTGTATACTTTAGGTTTGTAGGTAACAACATTTACTGACACTCCCCGGTACTGACATAATTGACTTGGTTTAACATTACATCTCAAAACTTTTTTGTAGTAAATAGGTATAAGAATCTTTCTCCATCTTTTCACATGTAGGTAAATAATGTTTTTGATGTGATTTGTACACCAAACGGGCTGAGCACTCTAGTTACATCTCATATGTTATACATAACAATCATTTGTAATTGTATTAAACCGATTTGGTACATAATTAATAAAATTGTTTAATAATTATTCACACCGCTTCCGACCGGATGGCGCCATTCAAATATGAGACGTATCTACTGGGCAAACGCTTGAAAACCCTTGTGCCGTTAGGTTAGAATCGTATCGTACCTAGAGACTCGCCTTGTTAGCGTTGTTGATTCGCGCCCTACGCCGATCACGTTTATTTCGAAAATCAATAATTTGGCAATTGTAGTAAATGCTCAGGGTGATAACGAGGGATTATTTGATATTATGGTAGGTTTAATTTATAGCCATAAGGTGTATAAAAAAAGACTACTGTAGAATTAATGCGCATGTACTAAAATCAGTTAAAAATGTTTAAAAAATAGTAATAATAAAGTCCCCGGTGGTTTTCTTTTTTAAGAATGGGTATAATAATTGTCCTGACAGTATAGTCAAAAACCACCAACTTTTGAATTAATGTATAGCTGTTATTAATTTATTTCAATATTTTTATTATTATTTATATATGCTCTACGATATAAGAGGTGATTTTTTAAAATACTGTTTTTAATAATATGTTTGTCCATTTAGATCAGGGGTTCCCAAACTTTTTTTTCTCATAGACCACTTTAAAAAATTTGCTGGTTCTGGTGGACCCCCTACTCTACAGCCTACACCATATTCCCAAAAAATTACAAAAATGTGACTATTTTTTTTTTATTTTTTTTTATTAGGTACACTAAACAGACTTCGCACAATATCATGTATAACAAACATATGCATATTATCGCTTATAAACTAGCACGAGATCCAAAACAAGTGTACACAGCATGTTTTACAATTAAGCGCAAATGTTAAAATAATAAAACAATAACGTAGCTACAGTGAAAAACATGGAACTAAACCATTTAAACATTACAATATAAAGGAGTGATAAACGTTACATTTAGTAAGAGACAAACTTTAAGTGCCCTAACTCTGGTGACGATATAACTATGAAATAGTATAGTTTAGATCAAAAATCACTAGTGTAGGATTTAATGCTTAAATTTAATGAAAAATATAAACTTTACAATTTTTTTTTCCGAAAAGCTCAATATATTTTTTGGGGAAAACCTTTGACTTATTATCCCAAAATAATGTTCTATCAGATTGCAAAAAAATATATAGTGTAGGATTTAATGTGCAATTCTCGAACAACTGAAAGTTTCTTTCCCGGACTAATGGGCGACTGTGTGTCAGGAGTGCTTGAGATTTTGCGAGGCGAAGGACAAAAGACAGTCTAACTAGTGTTTTAATTTGTTAATATTAAGTTTAAGTATGTAGTTTCACATTGTATTAGTTATAAGACTGTAATACTGTGTAAATAAATAATTATCATAGTCATCAGTACATACGTCCCACTGCTGAGCACAAGAGCTGTACTCATTTCATAATTAATATTATAAATTCATTTTCAAACATTCATAGTTATGTTGTTAAGCGTTTTATAATAGTATTGTATCATTCCCACTTGACCAGTTACATAGCGCCAATCCCGATCACAGATACGAATACGGTACACATTTGTATCCAAAGAAAAAGGTCGTAACTGCCTTGTAAACTAGCTCCGTCGAATCTTAAACATGTGTACAACATTGAGTCTTACTTCTCAGATATTAAGTTCAATAAGAAATATGGATTCGTAGACGCGACTGTACACTTATACGCCCTATGGAAACAGTGGGGCGGTATAAATCATTAGTACTACTTCCTATTGTATGTGTATAAGTGTGTAAGTAAGCCAGTGGCGTAGTACTGGTATTATCTAACAGTGAAACTTGAAAGTGCGAGTGTGTGCGCTCGCTCTGACGTAACCGCAGCTTCACTCTCACTGCTAACGACTGATGCAGATTTTGAAGTAAACAAGTCGAGTGGGAAGTCCAGGTCTATTTAGATCGACGTATTGATGATATTGGTGTGACATTGGTGGTCCTGTTGACAGGTTAAGGCTGTGCATGTACGAAAGATGCTGTTTCCATTTCAGTACCTAGCTGCAATTTTCTCAGTTTTCAAATATACATAATATTTACGATTACAAAATCCAAATTTCTCGAAAAGTAAAGCATTTTTATTAATCCAAAAATATAGACAAGCGGCAGCGTGTTCAGCCAAGTTCAAAGAAAATGGAAATGGCGACGCAGCAACCGTGTATAACATTACACGAACTAATTCGAGCTACTTTTGTTTTGACCCCTTCACAATTCGAAACCTATTCAACCTATACATGAAAATTGGTACATTTATTAAAAATCCTTATTTTGTCTAAAATCCAAAATTTTATAAATGAAGCTCAAACAGTTAGTGATATATTAACGTTTAAAAACCGGCATTTTTATGACTGACTGACTTATATAAAAAAAAAACCTAGAAAGTTGGCGTCCATTTAAAAAAAAAAAGAAACCATAACACCAATTGGAATCATTCTATATATGCAGGGTGACATCAGTTTTATGTCACCGGGGCACCAAAAGTACGACCTCTTGTTATATGAGACTAGCTGTTGCCAGCGACTTCATCCGCGTCTTCGCTCCCATTGATCGCAGCGTGATGTTATATAGCCTGAAGCCTTCCTCGATAAATGGACTATCCAACACAAAAATCATTTTTCAATTCGAACCAGTGGTTCCTGAGATTAGCGCGTTCAAACAAACAAACTCTTCAGCTTTATAATATTATAGTATAGATATTACAGCTGTTATGCCGGAGATGTGGCATCTAGCTGGAATGCAACCTAAATATGGAAGCACAGATAAAATTATCATTTTTCTGCTGGATGAGCAAGCAGCCTACAGTATTTTTTCTACCAGCGAACTAAGGCCAGCCAAGGGCTGTTTTATTGGCGATATTTCGAAACGTCTTGCTCCGCTTCCTCTTGCTCCACCAGTGGAAATCTACTCCAAGTAGATTTCCACTGGTGGAGCTTGCGTAGAGAAGAGCGCCGGCGACTAATATAGTGGAAGGTGTACGCAAAAAAACCGCAAATCGGTGTACAGTTTAGCCGTATGGCACGCGCATACTAGTGGTCAAAACAAAATTTTTGACCCGCAGTTCTTAAAACAAAAATCCCTTAGGAGGGGAGTGCTGGTTTATTATTTTTTTGTATGGGTTTTTTTTTTCAGAAACCTCATATAACATACTACACACGATTGTGTAGTATGTTATATGAAAGGGTTTTTTGAGGCGATTCTATAAATATATCACATCATTACATTTCAGCCTTTTTATTTATTTAATCAAAAATATTTTTCAAAACATAACAAGTTTGGGCTCCTCGAGATAGAAATATGGCTTTTTTTATATAATATACTACAAATGAAATGTGATATCCTCATATCTAACCCCAAGAAAGCAATTTTGAACATAATTTCATTTAGTACCTATTTGTTTTTAATTTTTAATATAACTAATTAAGTGACACAGTTCTACTTCTTCAGAAATGGGTACTGAAGTAAAGCCCTCTCATATAATGCCACACACGATAGATATAAAAAATTTTTTTTCAAAACAAAAAAAAATGACTGCACTAAGGGATTTTTTTCAAAAAACTTTGTCTTAACCTCTATGCGCATGCCAAACGGCTAAACTGTACATCGATTTGCGGTTTTTCTTTGGAATTGGGTTCGTACGCTGTCCACTAATAATGTTACAACAATATCATAAATATCAATACGCCGGCTCAAATAGACCTCGTACAGTCAACAAAGGAATTGGTCTACTACTTTTGAACCTTCATATACAAATAATAGAGTTGGAAATTGGTAGAACACTTTTTTAGCTGACCATACTTGATTCTCAAACCTTTATTTTGATATGGCGGTGCGTGGAAATTGTAACAACTTTTACGCGTTGAAATCTTTTGGACGGTGGCTCGCGAGTCTTGCAACACTTGTCCCCGACAAGTAAGCAGGCTTCGACGTTATAGGTACGCGCTGCAAGGATGAACGATGACCGAAGCCGTCAATGCAAAGATGTCAAATCACATCTTTGCAGCTAGTGTGTTACGGGCATGCGGGCTTTTCTTTACGTAGTAGGTAGTAAGGAAACGTAGTTCCTAAACATAACCATGAGCTTAATTTTATTATAAAACTAAAATTTCGACTTCTTTTATTTTCTAACAAAATTTAAATTACCAGGGGTGTTATTAACAAACCGACTCGCCCTCACCTCTCACCTTACACCTCACCCGTTTTTTTATGGAAACTGTCAAAATTTGACGCATGACAATTGACAGTTTCCATATAAAAACGGGTGAGATGTGAGGTAACAGGTGAGGGCGAGTCGTTTGTGAATAAGAGGTCAGCAATGTAGGTACAGCAAAGTAAATTGACAAGACAGTACAAATGTCAGTCCTTCATGTTCTGTTTACTACGACGTCATCTAAGCAGTGCACCTACAAAGTACATTGAAGGTGCAGATATAACAAATTGAATTTTACAGTTAATTTAATAATTATGATTTGCTAATATATACAAACAATTGACATTGAATCATACTATTATCCGTTTTAAATAAAGCCCGCGTGCCGGTAACGCACTGTATATCAAACATATACAGGGTGTCCTTGAACGATTAACAAATTATCATTATAGGTACTACCAATAAGTGTCAATCAATGTTTTCTTCAATTTAAAAGAAAACCGTGGAGGATTCAGGAGAGTAGTTGTACTACTTGTACTCGAGTTTTCCTGATGGTCAGCTACTTACAAATTCATAGTTTCCTATACCATATTCATTATACCAGTACAAATTATGTAAACAAATCACATTTGAATACTTTGAAAGGACTACTTCGAGTTCGGAAATTGGTTACGTTATAAAACGGTCAAGTTTTTGCAAATTTCTGACTATGATGTATGTAGGTCCTTTATAAGTCATAACTGATTTTATGATTTATTTTTCAATTCATTTCAATATTTTAATTTGTCTTATTCATTACGAGTATTACGACATTATCGATTAATAACTGCGGATATTTACTCTACGAATCGATATCATTATGAATTTCAGTAACTAAAATCATTAGGATAATTGTCTTTCTTGTATTTATGAACTTCAAGTTGTCGCACAGCACTCAATGTGATTTGTCAGCAGAATTGTATTGGTAATAAAATTAATATGATAGAGGTAAAAATGAGATTTTTTTTTCGTATCAAGATTTATCGGTGTTTGAGAAGTATTAAGCGCTCAAGTCGGTCATTATAGTGACACTTACTTACTTAAGCTGATTTGGAATGGAAATGTTCGTGCCCCGAATCGAATGGCAGCGGCACAATTAACACGAAACTTACGTCACAGTGCAAGAGGTGTGTCAGTATCGTACTATGGGCGCACACATTCGCGCCTGAGAAATGTGTAATGACATGACTGGTATTCATAATGCTTACCAAGCTTAAGCCCAGGCGAACCAGCATAAGCCAGACTTTTGATTACTCATCGGTTTTAGGAATTTCAGGATCAAGTCATATTAGGTGAATTAATACATAATTAGGCTATGAATCTCATGATCCACACATTCGTAGTAAAACACAGATATCGATACGAGTTGGAAAGGTAATTTAAGTTTATTATCTGTTATAATCTTGTCCGATAATCTTTGGTTCCAGAGAAGAAAGGACCCCGAGATACGGGGTGACCTAGTTCGGGTGTTCAAAGTGTAAGAGGTGAGTAAAGTAGCTCTTAGACTCAAGAGCTTTCTGGAGTATTATGCGCCCCTTATCGGCTTATCGGAGACAACAGAGTGATCACTCTCTAGTTTGTAAAGAATTGTCAAAAACAACATCACAGTGAGTAGTAGGTATTAGTAGTATAGGTTGAAGTAGTCGGAGAAGACCGTAGTTTGAACCAAAGCTAGATGGTGCTACATGCATGGACAATCTTATATAGTATCATCATGTACTCTAGTCCGGATAGTAAGTTTATAGCAAATTAATTACACTTGACTATTTAAAAATATATTAACCAATCGACGGTAAACGCTTGGTTTGCAAACTGATGATATATTTTTATATAATTCTGCTTCTACGATAACACAAATTCAATATCTGGTTCAAGTCGTTGTTTGCATGACCGACATAAATTCTCAAACTAAGAGGCTGACCAAGTAAGTACCTTGTTTGTATCGACTACCCAAAAGTCTTCACCCATTCAGGCTTCGGACGCACGTACGATGTTACTGAATTGTGAAGTAGCATTTATGTTGCTCTGACCAGTCGAAGAAAGTCATAAGCGTGTTCAGGTTCCAACTATTTTCAGATGTTTGTGAATGATGTGTTGTACGCGGTTGAGTCATGGCACTTGAGATATGCTCGATGACTCGCCGCTCAGTGGAGCGTTCGGACCCAGCACGGTCCGGTGCGCGCGGTTACTACCGGGTAGGAACGGCAGACAGTGGACTAATGTAAAAATATTATTTTTAGTAAAAAAAACACTACAAACTGACCTGGCAGTACTTGTCTGGACTTGCATTCAGTATAAGACTTCAGTAGAACTCAACCTCTTTCTTAAATTTTTCATAGTCGGCCTGTTTAACCTAGTTGGTAGTGACAATGCCTCCGAAGCTAGAGGTCCCGGGTTCGAATCCCGGTAAGGAAGGGCATTTGTTTCTGTGGTGAGCTGAAATATTTATTCCTGAGACTTGGATGTTTTCTATGTATCTAAGTAAATATCTATTAAATATATCGTCGTCTAGTACCCATTACACAAGCGTTTTTAAGGGGAATAGATCGATTTGTGTAAAAATTGTCCCCTAATATTTATTTTTTTATAGTCAATTGTTAGAAATATACATGTTTGTCTATTGATAGCTCTCTCCATAATAATATTAAGATATCAATGTGAATCAGAAGACGAGAAATGTAACAATACAAATAAATAACACTTTGACTAAGTAAATAAAATAGGTGTTACATTAGCCAGTACCAGTACTACAATCTTCGTATGACTCTGTTGTGACTGAATTTAGTCCCTAATGGCGAAAAGAGCTCGACTATTACCTATAGGATATGAGTCGGAACATTTGCTTGTATAGTATGAATGCATTTCTTTGTTGCACTATAAAACATGATATGGATGGATCGATGTGGGAAAGTGTATCGGTCTGCCAGCGGGCTTTTGGTTGTAAGAGGCGTTTTAGACCACTACCTAAATAATAACCTAATAAATAAGATGCTACGGCCAATGATGAACGAAAATTAAACTGTAATAGACCTTATGATCAAACACTTATTGAACATCAAAAGAATCGACTTTGCGACTAGTTTTCAGTGGACGGTGTTCTTAACTGTTTTTGCTGCTTTTCATTTAGGATAGTCAAAAGTTGGGCGCCGTGATCAATGTGTAAGTTGCTGAGGCAGTCAATGAAGAAACCGATTAGCACTAGCAGGCTAATTCTGATTTGTTGTATGCTCACGTCGGTTCGTTTTGTTTGACTTTTGATGTACCGTCAAACTACTCCACATCGTGATGCGATTATATTTAGATGTGGGAAAAAAAATATTACACCATGTTTTAGTACTTTTAGTCTAGGTGGTTATTTACCATTTCCAGTCTTCAAGTTGTTTGTCGAAATATCTGTGACTCAAGAGTTGTCGTGTGTCGAAAACCTTTAAGAAATAGCTATTACAGTCTAATTTGACGACCACTTTGGCTTAGTTAGTAGTGACCCTGCCTACCAAGCCGGAGGTCCCGGGTTCGAATCCTGGTCAGGGCATTGTTTGTGTATCATTAGCATTTTTGTGTATTTGTTTATATATATACGTATGTATATCGTCGTCTAGTACCCATAGTACAGTCAACAGCAAATGTAGATGATTATTTGCTGTCATTTATTAAATACTGTGACAATTGGGATGCGTCAAAGTACTGAAAGTGACAAGGTACTAAAATGATCAAGATCATCTACTTTTGCTATACAAGCTTTGCTTAGTTTGGGACTAGGTCGATTTGTGTAAGATTGTCTCCCAATATTTATTTATTTATTATTTCTAAATTCAAATAAATCTAATCCCACTGCGGCCTATTAATATCGGAACGCCCATGTGAACATATTTCTGTAAAAGTATTTTTTAAACCGACAATTGATGAAAATATCGAACAACGCATACAAAGTTTAAAATATTATTGTTTTCTTTTATTTAACTGCAAGTTGGTATGTTTTTCACGAGACTTGAGTCCATGTTCACATTTGAAGAAGTATCTACATTATATAAACGGTGCATGTTTGAATAATGCGCAATTTTCAGAGCACATGTCGTTTTGTATGGTAATTATTTTATGTCAGCTCCTTTGAAAATATCGTGCTATCATGACAAGATGGATTTCGTATTAAATTGACTGTCAATATAACTATTAATCTTGTAATTTAATACTCGGGAATATTTTCAGGTTATATGATTAAAATAATGATTTCGTGAACTGATATGTTCTTGTAATAAGAGATAATTTATATGTAGTACTTTAGTAAGTTTACATAATGGTCTTAAGTTTAAAATAATGTCCGTCATGTTTTGCCTTTGGACGTAAGTACGAATTCAAAACAACAACAAAATTCAAAACACCATATCAGCCAGAGGACGTCCGCTGCTGGACATAGGCCTCCCCCAATTTCATGGTGGATAAATGCCATAATCGCCACGCATGGCATGCGGGTTGGCGATCGCAGTATCTCCGCCGCACTCCTGGGATGCTGCTATCCATTCCCCTGTGGTTGGTCGTAGTTTTAGGACATACCGGTGTCCAATAATGTAATAAAATAATAGGTAAATTAATTAGATGGATCCTGTTTTACAATGCATTATTAAATAAAATAAAATTATATAAATAACTAAACACTTAAAATCTACTAACATACTAACAGCCGTACATACTTACTGATTAAGCCATCAACACATACCCATATACAATTTAGTATATAAGTACATATCTTCATTGAATATAATTCTAATTTCTTAGTATTTACAAAATTATAGATTTATTGATAGTATAGGTAAGTGTACTTATGTTAAATTGTGCAAATGATGAGTAAGTAAACAAGAACCGCCGCCTATTATGATTTCAACATCACTAAATCCCTTTGTATGGAAATTACCACTACGTCAAAAATATGTTAAAGTTGTCCATAACTTGTGATTGTCTCAAAGTTAATGATTTCATTTGCGGTAGTAAAAATATCAGAAATAGCCTTCACGGCATCATAAACGTTAAATTGGCACATTTTATTTTATTAACGCTCTAAGCTACCGAAAAATTGCAACCACACGTAACACTCGTCATTACAAAAAAAGCCTCAAAAATATGGCGCAATTTGATGGCGTGCTTGACGCAATGTTTTCGTGGGTCGCGGTAAGTGTGCCGCGGGCATTTCGGTCAGCCGATGGCCCAGTGCGGTGCGCCAGCAACGAAGCCGCGCGTTATGTCACAGTCACAGCACGCTTCCGTACCACTCGCTTCAGTGAAAGGACTGCACTTGCAACGACCTAACCCAACATTATACCTACAAAATGTCCTAACTGCTTGTGACCGTCAAAGTCACTTAAGACCCCGTACCTATAGCAGTGGCCAAAGATCACTTGGGCAAAGGGGACTTTGTTAGCAAAGCCAAATGAGTCTCATTTTGTAGATACAGGTTAACCTAACCTAACGGTCTTTAGCTTCTAAACACGACTTATCTTAAGAGGAAGTATAATAATTAGCGGAACGTGGAAGCGCTTTTATATAGTTTATAGTGCGCTATGTTCCTGTTCCTGTTAAGTCTAGTTATTCGCGCCAGTAACTAAGCTATTTGTGTCAGATAAAATTTACAATCTCATTGAAATCACTCGTTTCCAATTTATGAGCTGCCAGTGATAAATTTAAATATCGCAACAAATTAATAAACCTGATATTGGATACATAATGCGCGTGCTATTAGAGTTGACAAGGAAATGAATGTCACGCGGCATTGTGTCGCAATGAACCAGTTTGGTCGTTCCAAGGAGTAGGAGTAAATCACCAAGAGAAGAAGGTAGCGTAATGTATCAGCCTGATAAGTACATAGTGCATTTTGAATTCGGCAGCAGCTTGCCGAGTTATAGTTACCTTATTCTGCCGAACCAGACACTTGGGCCGATTAGGTATTACATGACAATAGGAAGAGTGACGGTTTTCTACGTAATATGAGTCGACTTAGGTAACGTTTGTGTAAATAAAACGTGATCTTCGATCTTGGTATTTACATGTAGTTTTAATGCTCAGATATCAAAACGCGTTATAAGACCACATTGCGAATGTAAGTACCTGCAATACATATACAATTACCTAGGTATATTTGTTTGTGTTCATGCCACCTAAATCCACCTCATGAAATGTTAAGTTATAGGAATGGTATATTTTAAGCTACAACCGTCAATAAACTCTGTGAAAAATTACAATTACTCGTATAGTATTAAACATTGTAATTATTATAATATTTATTATCTATCAAACAGCTCTGCTATTACCGCTTGCAGATTGCCGGCGATTTGTAGTATGAGTCTGTGAGTAAGATAGTAGGTTACTTACGTGTACCATGCGCGTGACGCGATCTTTAGCGTGTTACTTAGTTTATTAATAAGTACTCAATTTAATTATCATTTAAGCGCAGTTGTGTAAATTTCTTCTTTCAAGAATAAAGTTTCTAAAACCGAAATACAGAGTACCCTCGGGAGCTAAAGCACCAGGAGCCTTATTCTCCAGTCACAACCAGGAACACAAAACAACATCTACAACGCAGGTAGTAGGCACATAATATATACCTAGTTATAGTAGTTATTATGGCTACGGTATTCTGTAACGTGTATATACTTTCCCAGTCAGGCCGCCAGCGAGATAACATTAAATTTAGGATTGGTTTAACCAACTAAAAACTTGACATGCTACTGCGACTACCTATTTCCTCCTATTATCAAACAGTAGCCCTTAGTAAATCGATTTCAAACACTCATGTAATAGCGACCGCAGAACTAATTGAAAAGATACGGAGCTAGGAAATGGATACCGGTCCTTAGCCCATAAATCAGCTCTATATTGTAGGTTAGAGTGTTGTTATTCGCCAACCAGACCAGACCTGTTGGCACACTAATGATATCGTGACCAGTACGTTAACATTACTTTAAAAAAAAAATGTTTTAGTAATTAGTATCGTAGGTACTTCCCGCGTATAGAATGATTTACTTACGTATGTGTGTATACGCAACATTTTTTAACACAGTATCTATTTGCCGACAGAACTACGAAATAAAGAGTCAAAGCAAAGTTGCAAAATATATTATTATTATTATTATTTATACACTAGCAGCTACAAGCTGATGTGTGTATATCACTGCACTTGTTATTTAAAATAATGTTTTTTTGTTTTGTTTTAAATATTTGTCCAGTCTATTTTTGAAGCTATTTACTGAAGGGGCACTTATCACTGTCTATGGTAATTTATTCCACTCACGTACTACTCGATTTGGTAAAAAATGCTTCCTAGGATTGCTTGTACTGGATCCCCGAGTAATCTTTAAGCTGTGGCCTCTTAGACGATGATTCTTACTCATTGCAAACAGAGTCTTTAAGTTAGATAGGTCATAATAATCATGCAGGATCTTATAAGTTTCTACTCGTATGAGGTGTCGCCACGCTGTCTTCTCCGCTCCAGGGTAGTCAAACCAAGATTGGTAAGCCTTTCTGCATATGGCATATTACGCATTCCATACACCATCTTGGTTGCCCTGCGTTGCACCTTTTCAAGCATATTAATATGCTTCTGAAAGTATGGACTCCAAACTTGGTAAGCATATTCAAGAAGAGGTCTGATGTAACTTTGATAGAGCTTCAGAAATAAATCTCTATTAATTGTCTTGAATGTCTTTCGAATTAGAAACGTTAGTGAATTGGCTCTTTTAGTTATTTCAAGGATGTGCATGTCCCACTTCAGGTTACTTGTGACAGTTACTCCAAGATCTTTTTGTGTGTTCACTTTTACCAGGATTTGGGAATGTATGGAATAAGGAAGATGAGGATTAGTGGGTCCAATATGTAGAACAGTGCATTTTTCAGAATTTAGTGACATGAGCCAGTCATGTGTCCACCGTACAATTCGATTCAGATCTTCCTGTAGGATATTATATGTGATAAGAGGGTTTCCCATAATTTTCGTATCATCAGCATAAAGCGACAGTCTTGAGTCGATGATTGTCTTAAGATCGGTGACAAATATTCCAAAAAGGATCGGCCCAAGGACGGATCCTTGCGGGACGCCACTAAGTACTTTAGTAGGCTCTGATAGCTCCTCACCTACTCTGATTCTTATTCTTCTATCACTGAGGAAATCTTGAATCCATTTAAAAAGCCGTCCACGGATTCCATTGTGTTCCAGCTTACTAATGAGCCTTTTTATAGGAACTCGATCAAAAGCCTTCTCGTAATCTAAGTATATTACATCCGTTGGTTGGTGCTTGTTCCAGTTCTGAGTCCAATAATCCAAAGAATCTAGCAGATTAGTTACAGTTGACCGTCTTGGGACAAATCCGTGTTGTTCTTCAATTATAATATGTTCATCGGATAAAAATTGTCTAATATGTCGGGCAATAACTTTCTCCATGACTTTGCACACAATGCACGTTAGACTAATTGGTCGATAATTTGTTGCTGTCAACTTATCGCCTTTTTTGTATATTGGTGTAACAGTGGCTTCCTTCCAATATTCCGGCAACGTACTCGACGTAAAAGACAATGACATTATGTAGGAAAGCTGTTCACTCAAAGTTTGGCTGCAGTTTTTAAGTATTATAGCCGGGATACCATCTGGCCCCATGGCTGTATCGTCTTTAAAAGTACTTATCGCTTTCTCTACCACTGTTGGTGTGAATTCAATATCTTCCAAAGATTTCACCACTCTTGGAGTATCAACTGAAGGTATTGGTACAGCATCGGGTTCTTTAACAAACGATTTCCTAAACTGGCGTGCGAAGATATTTGCAACCTCCTTGCTATCACTCGTAATGGTGTTTGTTCTCTCATCTCGTAATGACGGAGGAACCGAAACTTTCGATGTTAGGCTTTGTCGTATATAGCCGAAAAAGCGTTTAGGGGTGCTGAAAACGACATTCCTTTCAAATTCCATCCTTGCTCTTCTAACCTTAGCAATAACTTGATTGTTCAGTTTTCTGTATTCTTTATAGCTGTCCTCTGATTTATCTAGTCTATACATTTTCCATTTCAACAATTTCTGGTTAGTTAATTTCATAATTTCTGCTCGAATCCACGGTTTCTTAATATTATTTTTAGTTTTTCGTTTTAATGGCACTACGTCCGTTATAACACTATGTACAGTGGTTTTTAGGTGCACCCAGGCATCTCGGCAATCGGAGTAATTTGTGATGTTAGAGCTAGTTTTGCTAAGGAGTGATGACATCCTATCAAAGTTCGCGTTGAAAAAATCCTTGCGTTGCGGCTGCATTAGTACACTCTGCAAGTGGTTGATCTGGAACTGTAATGTTGTAAGCAGAACCATGTGATCGCTCTTACCAATCGGCGGATGATGAACAACATCGGTACAAAGCTCTTCTTCGTTACAAAGAACTAAGTCTAAGAGGGATTCATCATTATTTCTTTTTCTAGTTGGGTCAATCACAAGCTGATGAAGGTTCGTGTCAGTTAGGACCTCTACGAATCGTTCATGTAGAGCATTGTAGCCTTCTAATTTCCGTAATGGCCAACTAATGTCAGGTAGGTTGAAATCTCCTACAATAAGAAGTGCTCCTTTACCTTTACGCGTACAGTATAATAACGCATTCAGGATGCTGATGGGGCTGCCTAGATGGTGTAGTGCTTCTGGAATGTTTGCGGATGCCCACACAGATGGGTTCCAGGCTATTATCCGTAAAAAGATCGCCTCACTGCTGGGAAGAGTCAGGCATAGCTCCAACAGTATCCTGAATGCGTTAGCAGATAGCTGTGATTGCCCAATAAAAAAGTTTTGGGTAGGGCAAATAAAAAGTGTGGCCCAATTTGATTTTTACTAACATAGATATATAAGCCCTTACTAACAAAATATGGATGTAATCACATGAAAACATCTGAAATAAAGGATTATTATTATTATTATTATTTACACGTTATTGTAGCCCTTCTGATTGTTTCGAACAAGGCTTCATCGCTTTCCTCCAAAGTATAGTGCGTAGGACGGTAAACTCCCGCTATGAGCAATTTAAAACTAGCATATGTAACATTAACCCAAAGCGCTTCCACATTATTTTGATTGTTATATTCAGGGTGTAGTAAAGCGATAATTGGAATATTCTTATGATTATCGGCTACATATATGGCTACTCCTCCCCACCCTCTGCCAGTGGCCCTGTCGTGCCGAAATAAGTTATATCCTTTAATATTTATTAGGCTGCTGTGAATCGTCGGTTTCAAATGTGTCTCAGTAATGATAATAAAGGTTGGTTGCAATTTATGTATTTCCAATAAAAATAAGTCTCGTTTTGCCATTATGGATGCCAAGTTCGTGTAGAAAAGCGGTAGTTGTATAAAACCATCGCTTGCTAGTTTTTTACTGTTTGACCACTTGGGGCGCCTTGACAATTGTAGGTTTACCATTCAAGTATTTAATAATAAGGTCAGACTCACCTGCCTCAATCCTGTTGTTAAGCTCAGTGCGAAGTTTCCTAAGGTACTCACGTTGGTATGGGGTTAAATCGTTATTGACAGACACATTCTTGTTTCGCTAGTTATTTCTATTCTTTAAAACCTTCACCGCTGTGGCCCGGTTCGTAAAAATCAACTTGAGCGGACGCGGCCTGTCACCAGCCTGCGGTTTACCTAGTCGGATGATCGTCAAAGGCGGTTCCGTTTCGGGTAATTCGGCCAAGATGTCTTTCACAAGCCTGTTGTCATGTTTTTTCCGAGTTTCAATGGATTGGTCTTCCGTCGGCATTATCTCAGGCACACCAAACATAATGACGTTAGCACTTCGTCTATTCCGATCCTCCAACTCACCAATTATAGTTTCTAAGCCAAATTGTTGGCCTTGATTTTGTTTCAGAGCTTCGATTTCAAGTTTTAGTTGATCTACTTGTTTCCGTAAGGCCGGCAGTTGGCGTACTCCAAGCACACAGTCAGGGCATAAATATTTCAATGTTGGTGATTGAAGAGCTATTACTCTCAACTCCGTTACAAGCAATCCACTGCACTTTAAACATATCAACCTATCACATCCACCACATTTTATTTTCGGGTTTTGACTGTCCGGTTTAGGTAATTCGTTTTTACACCTCATGCAGGCATTTTATAGAAGAATAAAATTTCCTAGAGAGAGAGACTGCCGTGTCATGTTCGTAGAAATGTCTCGTTCTCTGAGAAAAGGAGCCCCAGTGCGTTCAGCGCTTACGTCGTGATTACGTCGCATTTTGTCTGCGCCCATCGTCAATAATGGCGAAAGCACCACCATCTCTTGCCACTACGGCTAAACGGCTTCCACATATCTCTGAGGTGTTAATTTATCCGATCGTTGCTGACACCACCGCACAGTGACATCATCGTTCAACTAGATTGTGTAAACATTAGGTCACGGCGTTGATACACAAACAAAATTACCCTAGACCACAGAGCACTTGGTATGCGGTACAGCGAAATAAAATGATTCGGTTTTTCAAGCTGTCAAATATGGGGATTAGTCCGATAGATGATCTTTTGTATTTAAATACTATAACGCGTTAAGAAAATAGTGTTTCATCATGCAACGGCAGGCTAAGGGCGCATTTACAGTGGATCAACAATATTGTTGTTTTTACCTTTTATTTTTACGAATAGGTACCCTTTTTAGGGTTCCGTAGTCAACTAGGAACCCTTATTTAACTTTACTTGACGGGCGAAGGCCACGGCTATTGCATATGAAGCTAACTTTGAAGAGGTCAATGTGAACTCTGCTTTGTAATTTGCTTCCTAACTGCCTTAACGCGAACGATCTATATTATTGATTCTATCCTAAGACGTTTTTCCTTGACAGTAAAATATATTTGTAGTGTGATGTTAACTAAAAGTATTTCTTGTCTTATTTGGTCTCGTATTACAATACTGGTCGAAATAGTTGGTAAACGATATATATTATTAATTCTATCCTAAGACGTTTTTCCTTGACAGTAAAATATGTTTGTGGTGTGACGTTAACTAAAAGTATTTCTTCTGTTCTTTGGTCTCGCATTAGATTAGAATACTGGTCGAAATAGTTATCGCGAGTCGCACTTCCGCACATGGTCGCTACGCTGTTGATTTCGACTCGTATTGAGTTCATTATTTTTTGTGTCAAGCTCGATAGCAAGCTTGTTAAATAGATTACGTTGTTTACTCGTTATAATGTCGGCCAGTTTTTTCCTTACCGCCCTATTGTAAAATGACGTAAGGATCGTAGGACTTTAATGACACTTACGATTAACTAGATTTGGACAGTTTCTAATTGGACTATAGATATTATGCTAGTGGCATTATAAACATAGTAATGAATGCATTTTCTACGTAAATGGGTGAAACTATGAGAGCCCAGTAATCGGATTTATTTATTTTAATGAATGAATGCCCAATAGTAGCTTTTTGGGCTATTAAAAACCATGTTAATTATATAATTTATTTTATGCAGGTACTGGGTGTCCTGGGAAGGGTGTACTAGCGAAGGCCTTGGGTTAGGGGACACTAATACCTATCGATGTAATGTTCAGCGACTTTGAGAAGTTTCGGAGATACGTATTCATCATTTTAATCGGATTTTTGTTCTTTTTTTCTTATGTCATGTTTAGAATCGCTACGAACTAATGAAGTTTTACAGCCTTTTTTATTTTTATCAATGTTTTTTAGTAATCACCTGGTTTTTCCATAGTAGAGTTCCCTGTTTTGCATTTCACCGTAGTATTCTGTAGAAAGGCAATTTTACAAGGACAAAATACAAAAATTCGGATTTAAATGAAGAATATCTCAGAAGCTACTCATAATCGCTGAAATTATACGGGGATTAACTCGATAGATATTAGTATCCCCAAGCCTTAGCAGGACTTCTTCTTCCCGGGACACCCCGTATATTCTCTGCCTTAAAACAAAACAATACTATATTGTCGATGCCTGTCAAGTCGATGTCACAATAGACGTAGGAAGTGTATATTGACGGGACCTGAGCCGTGATTAGGTACGTAACATTCTCGAGCGTGCATCTAAATGTAATTTTCCATATTAAACATAACAGTTAGATCTACCTAGAGTAAAACCTTCTACTCACCGAGAAGCCACTGCGACGTCGCCGGCCATGTCGCCCTTACATTTTGACGTCGCCAAACCGTCGCGTCGCCAGGTGAGTGAGCTACCGTTAGGCTTAACATGTCAGTATTCATACTGACATGTTAATGTCAGTATGAATTGTTTGGCTACCGTCGCCGGCAACGTCCCGGTGAGTGATGATGATGATGATGTCTTCCTGTTATCCCTCATTAAAGACATAGGACTCGCACAAGAGTTCCCCATTTGTCTCGCTCTTGCGCGGCTCGAGCTCCAGCTCTTTCCAGCCGAGGCCAGCTGAGCCAGCCTCCTTCTCAACTGATCGCCTCCATGTGGTCCGAGGACGCCCCGGCCGTCTTCTACTGGTAGATTGCCAGCGTAGACCTTGTTTCTTGGTGGTTGTCCGGTCTTCGAAGGGCGCTTCCTATCCAACGCCTCTTCGTTTCCAGGATCTCTTTCCTTGTGGGTTTCTGGTCAGTCATCTGCCATAGTCTCGCGTTTGACATGGTACGTGGCCAGAATACTCCAAGAATTCGGCGCCGACATTTGTTAACCGCCTACAGTCTTTCTGTTCTGCCTAAAGGTTGACTGGTAGAGAATGCCTCATGGCATTAAGTCCGCCTTTTGTACGTTAAGATTTCTTATTGTGCAATAAAGATTAAATAAATAAATAAATAAATAAACAATCACTTGCAGGCGATTGGTGATCCCGGTGAGTAGAACTGTCGGCCTGTTTAGCCTAGTTGGTAGTGACACTGCCTCTGGGGCTGGAGGTTCCGGGTTCGAATCCGGGTCAGGGCATTATTTGTGCATTTAGCACGGATACTTGTTCCATGGTCTTAGATGTTTTATATCTATTTAAGTATGTGTTTATCTATATAAGTATGTATATCATCGTCTAGTACCCATAGTACAAGCTTTGCTTAGTTTCGGACTAGGTCGATTTGTGTAAGATTGTCCTCCAATATTTATTTTATTATTATTTATTAAGGTCTAAATCTGACACGTTATGTATGAACTAACTAACAGTTTCCTCTAGTCTCATTACACATCTCGGTTGTCAAGCAGAATCATTTATTTGACACATCCAGTTGTCTAATAAAAATAGTGTCCAACGATGTTTTTGCTGTTATTAACGACATGTTATACGACACACGACCTACATACATATATCCTTAATTACATTGAGTATTGCATGTAATGTTTTATAAACAATGTGGCTTCCGTTTCTTGTTACGCTGAGCCATTGGAAATAAAATATGAGAGTGTTCAGGCTGTTATCACTCATCACAAAGATGTCACTACACTATAGCTTTATAGAAAACTGTATTGACTTCTGATTATTGTTATATTGACGATATTCTAGTCCAAATTAATGAATAAAGAATCATTTGATTCTTTATTCATTAATTTGGACGATATTTCAAATACGTTGTATACCTAAATATACTAGTATTTGTTCTTGGGTCTTGGATATTTTCTATGTATTTAAGTATGCATTTATCTATATAAGTATGTATATCGTCGTCTAATAACCATAGTACAAGCTTTGCTTAGTTTGGGACTAGGTCGATTTGTGTAAGATTGTCTACCAATATTTTTGATTTTTTTATATTACCCCAATTATTACCGTTGTCTTGTTCTAGGAAAAAATCTTGTTCAGCTGTTTCATTTCTCTATCATTCTGATATTAACACAAGTGAGAATATCTCCATAATTATCCTGGGGACATCATATTTCAAATCTGGAATCGGATACAAAGACCAATATTCGACATACAAAATGTGATATACTCGCATTTTTCTATATATCTCTCTCTGTCATTTAGAAAGCCAGAGATGATAGGGATATCCCTAATAACGTGTTGGGAATATTACAGTTTGAAAGACAAATCTCGTCCCTTTTAGTTGATCGAGCAAGCGAAGCGAGCGAATCGTCTCCGTTTCAGCTCACGACAAAAATTCTTTCGTATGTCTGTCCGGATGTTCTCCTCTACAGATCGCATTTCTCAGCCGATTCTCGTGAAATTTTGTGAGCAGGTCCGATAATTATATAGAGTTTTTTTGTCTAGTCAAGTTTTGGAAATTATGAAAAAGAAAATTGCGAGGTCTACAGCTCACAGATCCACTAGTATAATACCTATGTCACTTTGAAATCTCCATACATTTTATATTATTGCAATCCTTTAAGCAATGGAAATTGCATAACTAACATACCTAACTGTCCAACTCTAAAACGAGGACTACATCTACAACCGTATAGTGGCGCCTTCAATCTGAGAAGAGTGAGGTCAATTGACAACTAATTGTGGAGTCGACGACTGTCCAGTCCTGGCTATCAATTTACAATCGTTCCCGGCTGCCGTCCCCCACTAACACAGTGAAGAGATCTGTAGTGTGAGCAAGACGAATGATCCAATGAACATTGAGGATGCTTTATTGTACTGAATAGAAGCCATGCTTGCCGATCGCGTCTTTAATTTCGAACACGATATATTTACGAAGTTCAATTGCTACTGTTTTTTAAACCCACGTTTCGAATCCTTTGATAGGTCGATATACAGTTTGATAATATGAAACATATGTACAACATACAAATAAAGCGCGAAACTGTTCGAATTTAAATATATTGTCTACCGTTAAATTGCAAACGTGTACAATATTGTGAAATCTGCAAATTCATATTATTTATTTAAGCCATTTATTCCTTAATAAATATACACTTATTAATATTTCATTATAAAATTGAAAAGTAGTAATAGTAAGGCATGATTGAATTAAACATTATTAAATTAATTAATTAACATGCAGTAGGTATTGATTCTATAAGTATAATAATTTAGTTATTTTTATTTTTAAGGACCTCTTGACGAGTAAAGGCCTCCTCCATTTTACTCCACATTTCTCTGTTTTGGGCTATTGTTACCCAGTCGTCGCCTGCAAACTTTTTTAGTTCTTCAGCCCATCTTTCCAGTGGGCGGCCCGGCTTTCTTTTACCGGGAGGTCCCGCCCATGTAGTGACTCTCTTAGTCCATTTTTCGATGTTCATTCTTGCCACGTGGCCAGCCCACTTCCATTTTTGTTTCTTGCAATGTGATAATGCGTCGATAACTTTAGTCTTTTCCCTTATAGCCGTATGACGTTGTTTATCTCTAAGTTTTAGGTTCATGATAATCATGATGCTCCGCTCCATGGCTCTTTGACAAGTTATAATTTTTCTTTTCGTATATGCATTATAAGTATATATCCATGTTTAGCTTGCGTAGGAAAGACAAGGTAGGAGACATGAGTCCAGAATTTTCTTTTTTAGTCTTGAGGGTATATTAGACTAGGATTTCCTTGTGGCTCCAGAATTTCATATAACTTGGCTAATAAACTCAACCAAAGACCTTTTTAGGAATCTCTGATGGAAGTTGGGCTCCTAATTGATTAACAATTACAAATTATTTTGCGTGTACTATAAAAACAATTGGCCACCAGCTAGTTCAGCACTTTGGTAAATAGAAGAGGTTTTTATAGATTTGCTATTCTGCTGCTGGATATGTATTCGTTCAAGAATATTAATGCATAAAATAAACAAACAATAACATGGAGTACCACATGTTGGGAAAAATAATGTAATCAATATTAAACGTCATTGTCCTCTATGAACCGGAACTATCAAATGAACCTACACGAAGAAAGTGTTTACAAACATCTAGGTACCCAGCTAGGACGATGGGTTTATTGTGATTGTTTAGGCGATTTTGTTCGTAAAACGTGACTACAAACCTTTCGTGCTAGCTGAACTGAACATTTTATGGTCATGCATTGAAGCGAGATGATGAGTATTATCAAAATATCCCAGCATTTCGAATCTCTCGTCAATGTTTTTTTTCTGCTAATCGCTGGCCCGCGTGACCGCCTTAGAAACAAGATATCAAAATTCAAATCCCCATTCCGGCAGCTCATGGATATTATTAGACTTAGATAAGCGTAATCGGTCTGCTCTATAATAGACTATTAGTCGCTAAGACGATATTTAAGATATTATTAGATAAAGCTAACAACATTTCTTCATTAGCTTAAATATGCGAATTCGATCGTAATACGCAATAACAGAACTGACCGAAAAATATAAACACGTACGTAAGTGGGTGTTTAAACAAGTTAGGTGCCTACCTATAATAAAATTTGTGACGCAGACAAATGATTTAAAGAGCTGATCTAGACCAAACAGGCCGTTGGAGCCGGAAATAAGAATATAAAGTACATTATACTGCGTTATTTTATGTTATAGAGCCATATTTGACGGCCTCTTTAGCCTAGTTAGTAGTGACACGGCCTCCGAAGCTAGAGGTCCCGGGTTCGAATCCCGGCCAGGGCATTATTTGTGCATTTAGCACGGATATTTGTTCTTGGATCTTGGATGTTTTCTATGTATTTAAGTATGTATTTATAGATATAAGTAAGTATGTATATCGTCGTCTTAGTACCCATAGGCCATAGTACAAGCTTTGCTTAGTTTGGGACTAGGTCGATTTGTGTAAGATTGTCCCCCAATATTTATTATTATTATGTATATTTATATTTTAGCAACTATTTTAGTAATTCCACAAATCGGTATCTATATTAATAATTTCGTGCAGGGGTACGGTAGACCCGAACGAGACCTGTCTCAAATTGAAGAACGTATAAAATAACGATTTTTGAGTTGAACATATGTATCCGCAAAATTCGGATTGTCGCGTATTTTGCATTTAAAAGTGTTAATTTGATGACAAAACGTCGGCCATATTGCCCACAGACCATATTGCTATATTAAATTTGTTGGTTGACAGTGTCGGCTACGTTCGAAAATCGTGAACTATTTTTGCGTCCGGTATGTTGGCCAGGTTGCTGGGCTGCGTTCTGGGTGATGGGCCATCATCGCCTATTGTGTGGATTCGGCTAGCTGCGTCTGCAGCGTTTTGTTTTTGTAGTTTTCAACTATACACCTATCAGCCCAGCTAGCACGATAACTTATACCGTCAAGTTATATGGGCGAAATGTATTAACACGTCACATAAAACGTAACGGTATAATCTATCGTGCTAGCTAGACTGATTGTCACAACAACCGCCTTCAAAGCGAATGTATGGGGCCTGTTACATGGATTCATATCACGATAAGTATCACGTGAATATTAAAGCAGAATCCATACAAATTTGAAAACTGCGATAATATTGACACCCCAGTATTGTGATAATATTAATCGTGTAAAGGACACCACTTGAATGTTTGCTGAGTCTGTCCGCCATCTTAAAGCTGCGTCTCTATTTTGTTTGTGACAAATTACTAGGTGACTTATGGCTTTTAAACGTCTAGCAAAATTCTATCCCTATCTCGCTCTATCTTATAACTTAGTGGTACTGGGGGACTACTCCGAAATTCGAACTTCGTATGGTGCCGTCCCTTTCACTCATATAGTCTATGACAGGAGAGTGAAAGGGACGGCACCATACGTAGTTAGGATTTTGAATTTCGGAGTAGACCCTCAGCTCATGCCGTTCGCCGCGCTCGGACGTTAGAGGCGCTACTGCGAACCGAAAACGAAGTATCTGCCTCTCTCGCACATGTATATTCGAACGACAGAGAGGAAGATAGTTCGTTTTTGGTTCGCGGTAGGCCCTCAGGCGTCAACTTTAAAACGAATAGGGTATTTTACTATAAGAGAAATAAAATTCAAAATGTAATAAAAACCAGCCAAGTGCGCCGGAGTCGCAAAATGTGATTTATCAATATATTGATATTTTTGGTAAAATATACTTCATAATAAACATTATCACTTAATTTCAAGTTCATAGGTCGATGGGAAGCTAAAAAATTATATGTGTGACAGACAACACACGGAATGTTCTTTGACTTTCTTCGACCGTCCGCCACGCTCGGACTAAGGTGCTACCAACCGAAAACTAAATATATATGCCTCTCTGTCGCACTTGCATATTCGAGCGCGGAGAGGGAAATACTTCGTTTTCAGATCGTGGTAGGCCCTCTGGTCTGACGGCTCCTATTCCTGGATGGTGCGCGTATCGGAATGTGAAATACCTTTGGCAAAACGGAACAAGTTGTTAAATAGCTTCCATTAATTGGAGAAAATATTACCAACTGTTATTATTATCACGTGAAACACTGAATATTGAAGCAACATCCATAGGGGCCTGTTACATGGTTATTATTATCACGCGATATACTCATATCACGATCCGTATCACGTGCAATGAATATTGAAGAAAAATCCATACGATTTTGAAAACCACGATAATATTGACACACCAGTATTGTGATAGTATTAAGCGTTTAACAGACCCCATACAATTTTAAAAATCGCGATAATATTGAGTGTAAAGGGCCCCACTGAATAGAATTTGGCGGAGAATAGAGAGCTGCTATCGCGAAACGAAAACGAACGAACATCGTGTATTTCCCTCTGTGTCGCTCGAATTTGCAAGTGCGACAGAGAGGGAGATACACGAACTTCATTTGTTTTTCGCGTTAGCAGCTCTGACTTCGCACCAAAAATACTGACTGGCACATCAATATTTAACAATGCACATCTGAATTGAATTTTAATGAACGATTAGTATTTTAGCTATACAAATCAGTACTGATTACGGTGTCAAATTTTTTATGTGCCTTTAAATACTACCCTTATAAAAATGCTTAGGATTAACTTGCAAAGATACTAGCCTTTGCCCGTGACGTCGTTTGCGTAATCTTTTACTCCCAATTCCATATAATTCCATTCCATACTTTTATTCCCAATCCAGACTACAGACTATATTTCTATACGATTCGAAGTTTCATCATAATCCGTTGTTGTAATGTTTTTATTTTATACATTTTTGTACACTATTTCTTTCGTCGTTTGCATAACTGTCACGAATAAATGTTTTGTTTATTTATTTCACCCGAGCGAAGCCGGGCTTTCATCTAGTATTTATTTATTGTGAGCGTAAGGTTACAATCACTAAATTTCTTAATTGAGAATGAGATACATACTTTAACGAATTGCGGTTAAGAGTCTACAAAATAATGACCTAAACCATGCCTAAACCAAAAGAGTTCATCACCATATTTATTCCTTGAAACATGCTACTTCAGGTTAATTGCTTACGAAAGTGCCGAGAAGTCAGTTGTGCCGATAAGACCGAGTATTTGAAGTAATGCAAACAGTATACTAGTTGTACTTATCCGCGAAGGTACGAGTAAGATTAATTCCACATTTCATTTGATACCTACTTGCGAATTACGCGTATTAAGTTTATTGTTTTTCTAAAATTAATATGGTTTTCATTACTAACATAGTTACTTACACCTATTATTTGTATATGTATCTTTAAGAACTCTCTCTTCAGCACACTGAAGACCTCGCCTCTCGCTGGGTACAGGCTTTCATTTCTCGTGCTTTTCTCATTTTCACTGGCCGATACAGACCAAAGACTGCTCGCAGCTCGTTCAAGCTCGTGTTGCCTTGTATTTAATTTTTAAATTACATTCGATTCGGGAAGAATGACGATATTTAATTTCTCCTAAGCTATGCATTCAGAAAATCTTCTCGGTAGGTCATTGAGGCAAAACCAGGTGTATGCGTTTGTCTCCACGAATACGAAGGCATATTTTATCGTCAAAGTTGTTTACTACTGGCTTGGGCAATACTCCTAGCCCAGACCATATTTTCATAGAGTAACCTACTCTACGTACTTTTTGAGCAGGACGCGAAACTCTTAATACAAACGGAGTATATTGGTGCAGATGGAGGGATCTTTTAGGAGAAGAAAACCGGGTCTCCAATGAACATTCGTAACAATCTGTTTTCAAACCTCCTTGTCCGGAAATACTTTCGTATCACGTCGCATGTTTTCGTTTAGTTTGAGCTCCGCTTATATGAGAAGGATACATGGTCTGAGTTCCGCTGCAGTTTTACTGGAATTAGGGTATGTTATCGCGCACAGGGCCGAGTGGGGTCGCCAGCGGCGATAAGCAGGCTATCGACTCGATAGGCTATCGCGGCCGCTCCGAAACGGTTCACAGAGCTCTGGTTTGGTAAGAAAATCTCGTGTCATCGAGTCCTAATAAATTGTGGCATTAACACAGCGAGTCTTAGCCCCATATTGCTGTTTCAATATTTCGGCTTTCACTGCAAAGTGATTTTTGTTCTAGTATTAATACTATGGACACTAGGAGGATAATCCAATTTTTTTTTATGAGGCACCTTAGATTGATGTGGCATAAAACATCAGCAGCACATGCATAGGTAAACTTGACAATAGCAATTAATATAAGTACCGTTCCTTCAAAAGCATGCACGACGTGCTAATTCTTTTTCAGAGATCTGCGCCTCAATTCGGTCCACTTCATTACATCGCAATAGCATGTTAATGTATTTCGCGTGTTCATTCTGAGATCCAAAGCTCTGCGCGCGCGAAAAATATACCTCTCTGGGTAAAGAGCTATTATTTAATCAATCATGTATTTGTTCCTAATGAGATGCATGACACTTAGCCTTCATTTAATGCAATCCTTTACTTTATAGGGATCACACGAGTTAAAGTCGAGATGACTTAGGACACCATTGCCAATATTTTTCCTCTTTAAAAATTTATAAAAAAAGTTTGATGTTTATTTATTACTACAACAGAAAAGTACAAAAACTCGGCAAAAACCTCGAGGCATCAGTTGACCTTTGAGTAAAGCAGGTAATGATCGTAGGCGGTTCAACTGATGACTTTTGGCAGAAATATCACTCGTGATTTATAGAAATCAAAGCTAAATATCAACCTATAAAAATACTAAACACCTGTTAGTAATTTTATTTATGCCTGCACCATAATCAACTACTCTCTATATCTACTTCTTATTTTTGGAGCAGATTAGACGGGAATAATTCCAAGACAGAAGTGCCAGTAGAAGAAGAATATGCATCTGGCTGGTACCTACAATAAATCTACCTTGGTTCATCATTAATAAATATTAAATAAATAAATAAATATTAGGGCGACAATTTTTCATACCAATTGAACTAGTCCCATAGTAAAAGCTCAATAAGGCTTATGTTATGGGTACTAGACGAAGATATATTTAATAGATATATACTTAAATACATAGAAAACATCCAAGTCTCAGGAACAAATGTCTCTGCTCAACACAGAAACAAATGCCGTTACCGATTTGATTCGAACCCGGGACCTCTAGCTTCGGAGGCAGTGACACTACCAACTAGGCTAAACAGGCCGACGTAATATCATTATCATCAGCCTATTTCAATATGTCCAGTGGAGAGGAGAGTGGTAGTCTCCCGCCTCCTCCCATCTAACTCTTTGAATTTCTTCACCTAGGTGGTTCAACCATAGGTTCTATATCAGAATTTGGGGCACTGGAAGCGGAAGGAGCAGGGATTCCAGATGCATAAAGACCGAGCCTAAGGAACGGAAGGGGCCGTAAGCTTGTTTGCCACCGACGTGGTATAAAAAAAAAGTTATTAGTAAACTAGTCAGCATCAGAAGTAGCTACGCATATGAAGGCATCAAAAGCTCTTCATCATCATCATCTTCAGCCAAATGACGTCCACTGCTGGACATAGGCCTTCCCCAGAGATTGCCACAACGACCGGTCATGGGCTGCCTGCATAAAACGGACTCCTGTGACCTTAACCAGGTCATCGGCCCACTTCGTGGGGAGGCCTTTCAACGCTGCGTCTTCCAAAAGCCCAAAAACACAAAAAAGACAAGGTAATAACAGAGTCACTTTCGCATTTATAAATCCATCTGAAAAATCATCAAAACATAAAAATGCTGTTAGCGATTAATGCGAATCAGAAGAACAAGCGACCAGATCTCAAAATAACTTGCTAGAAATACCAGAAACTCTCTCTCTGAGAGCAAGAAGACTTCATATGAAGCAACGTGCAGCCTCACGTCGCTCATCCACTGTCGAAATATCCGCCCTCTCCTCATTTCCAATATTGGCTAAAAACTGGTCGATTGTGGCCGACTGGTTCCGGCTGGGCGGTCGTCCCTTCCCATCCCAGAGCCTGTCACTCCTTACAAATGTGCCCCTGGTATATCCGGCTCGATCGGGTCAGGGTTGCTTCCAGGCTGGATGTGGTACCTATGTTCATACATGTTCATGTTCAGGAATATTTTTCATTAATATGGTTACATTATTAAACTCGTCAATGCACAATAGTGCGGAAATAGGCAGGTTTGCTATCGGCTCTCGACCCAGTTTCCACCCGATAAAGCTTATTATTGGCGAAACGATAACTACTAATGGATCACTTATCTCAATGAAAGCGAAAACAATTCGCTTCTTTTCGGTACAAGATTGCGTATGTTTATACTTAATAAAATACCGATTTCCTGGACGGAACCTACATATGTACATAGTTATCAATGGTCAAATTGATTTATAGGGTCATACTTGTTTGCGTCATAACATTTTATCTTTTCATTGATGTTTCAGATTTAAACTAAAACTCAAAAGTCATGTGTTCCCAGTCGGTCATTTATGCGCTAAATACTTATAGGTCTGTCATTAATTTCATAGACATTCCGCGCCAGCTCTTGTGAATCGATCTATACACACACGTGTGCGGGCCAAAAAGATGTAATAATGTGAGTTAAGCACTTTGGTGATCGGACGACAGTCTTCAAGTGTTGCGGTATTGGATCTTGGCGACAGAAAGAGCAACAGCAAATTATCCTACTTCCTTTTCCTTTATACTAAGGTGATTAAGTAGAATACATTTTAGATTGTGTCAAATGAAGGCAATATATTGTCTCCCTGCTGTAAACATGCCTCTCCCTGCCTTCATGCCTCTCAGTGGGTTTAGTTTGACCACTGGATCGAACTTGACGTCCAGAAGGCCTACTCCGAACTTCGAAAATCGAACTTCCTATCGTACCGTCCCTTTCCGTCATATAGTGTATAACACGAGAGTGGAAGGGACGGCACGACACGAAGTTCGATTTTCGAAGTTCGGAGTAGGCCCTCAGATTTGATATACATTATGCTGCATGTGCATTTGCACAGTTGTTGGTATCTGAGTTTACACCAAGTGTACGAGTATCCTTCGCAGAAATCATTAAAAACAATGTGAATATATAATTTAAAGATTATGAAATGGAGTAGTCATTAAATCTCCGTTTTGATATAGCCCTGCGTCTTATGCATATAAAGCCAACAACACAAATTAACTAACCGATTAAGTAATGTACACAATAACAAACACCATAACGAATGTCATGTGAAACAGTTGTCTAGTTAATAATAAAACAAACGCTTATATAATACGTCATTCGTATAACTGTATTAAGTACTCGTATATCAGTACTTGTGCACTATATGCAAGATGCAATAAAGGATCTATTCCATGTCATGACAGTGTATACATGTGACATAATTTCCTACCGTAAATAAGTCCGTTCGACCATCTGGCCAATGTAGTAAGAGTTTAAGTTTATATCCTCAATATTGTGATAGTATTCATCTTAATTTCTTACCATATCGGCCATACGGTCCGGTCGCATGAGGGTTTGAAAAGGCGTTATTTTTTGATGGTCTTCGCAGAGGCACTACTGTGCCCTCAGATTATTAATAAGCATAGGTACCAATTATAATATCCAAACCAAACCAAGTTAATAAATAAAGTAATTTAGGTATTGGTAATGTTATTATGTATTTAATAAACTGGATGTAGTGAACTCTGTGGTAATGACGTCACCAATACATGGCCGGCGTTCGTTGTACCGTCAGCTTGATAATTTATCCTTCAAGTATATAATTAATATAATTATAAATACATTCCACAAGCAGCTAGAAGAAATAATATACTACTTTGAATATCGATTATCGTTTTTGCAATTTCTCTGAAATTAGAATGTGAACATAATTTATGTATTTTTACATTCAATAAATACATCATGACTGAAAATAAATTTTATTGACTGAGTACCATTAATTAAGCGTTCTTGACTCTTTATGCGCTAGTGGATAGGTACATACATTTTTATATGTAAATGATATCATTTTGATATGCATGAAAAACCTAATGATGAATGTGTAATGTGTTTGCGATGAATGTGTAGCGTAGTACTCATTGTCATAGCGTCTAGAGGCTGCAATTACCAAGCTTTGTGAATTTCTGGACTAGGGGAGCGAATATCTTTTAGCGTACCCGGTGGATTAATTACGTAACTTTTCGAACACACGATATGTAAATCTAACGGTCATTTTTAGTATGGGAAATGACATTTAGATCTAAGTACCTCATGCACGCTCGAAAACGTTGCGAAATCACCCCGCGGAATTGGTCAACCAAGGTAGTAAATCTACTCTGAATGCCTTATACTCTGTTAAGGGAGCGCCTTGTATTTGACAACTGGCAATATCTTAACTTTTTGTATAATTATGCTTTTTCATTTGCCTATCATACAAAAGTTTCGACCACACTAGAAGACCAAACCAGAGAAATGAAATTCTGAAACAATATGGGAAAGCTTACTCCAAAGAGGCCAATATTACTCAAGAGTATGATTTTACTAAAAAAAAATTGCTATGGTCGTTGTTCAACAACAACGACCATATCATTTTTAATTTAAGCGCGATTGCAAAAGTACTAATGTATAAAAATACCATGCCTTGATTAATTTGCCGACGGTGCGTTGTTATCAAGTTTCATTAATGGCTTGGCGCAGCAGACCCAGCGGGCGACGTATAAATCTTGTTCGAAACTACTTATCAAATCAAATATTTAATAGATGATTGAACACAAAGTAGAAGTGAGTTGTCTAGTCACATATATCTGGGTTATGTTGGATTATGAAGACCTTGGTTACACACATTGCATACTTGGGATCTGCAATCGTGCTCAGTCAGAATCAGATACAACGTGCTAACATGCGTGTAATAACAAGATGCTGAAAACGTTATTATTGTCATTGTCACAGCATGAGAGCGTGTTCATATGTTTTTAATACAATTGCTCAAAAAGTGCTACTTTACGTAGCTGTTTAGCGTGCGGAAAGTTGGTTTTCGCGCACTAGTGCTTTTCACTTTTCCAATTTTTTTAAATTTATGCTTGTTCCAATGCATGACTCCTTATTGCTGGGTGTTAAATATTAGTTTCCTTTAAACGTCGTAATCAACATAAAAACCTACTGTTAATATCAGAATACGAAAAATATACACATTTCATATTTTATTACTTACCTCTTCATCATTATAACACGTTTATTTTTTAATATTGAATATTGAAAAACCGTTCTTAATAAGTTGTCTGAGTGGAAGGGAATAGCTGCCGAAACGCCTGTCAAAGAAGAGGCGTTTTTACTTACTGCAAGCATGTTTTAAGTTTCTAAAGGCAACATTCGATATTGTTTTTATAAATATTACTTGTTGTTTTTCTTATTTTTTTCGCAACTGTATTAAAAAACGTCGTTCAATACACGTGCGGAAATGTCATTCTTCACTCGTCCCGAGTGTTGCCACTCGCCTGCGGCTCGTGGCATCCCTCGGTACTCGTGAAGAAATGACATACTTTCCGCACTAGCATCGAAATGTACTATTTTAGGATCCTTGCATGTTGCAATATATATGACGGCGACTTGACATATAGTTAAATTCCAGATATTATGAGTCGCATATGTATTTTGTGGTGGCTAGTATGGCATGGCTTGAGAAGCCCATTACGAGTTCTTTTTAACCGACTTCAAAATTTCAAAAGATGAGGTTATCAATTCGGTTGTATGTTTTTTTTTTGTTTTTTTTTTTTTTTTTTAATGTTTGTTACTCCATAACTCCGTCATTTCTTAACCGATTTGAAAAATTTTTTTTTAATTGTATGTATATATATCCAAGTTGGTCCCGTTTTTGTCAAAAGGCAGTTCTGATGATGGGATCCATGAGGAATTGAGGGAACTCCTCAAATCTTTAAGGCAAACATATTGAGATTTTTGTGTTTTTATCAACAAGTCAAGCATTTGCATCCAAAAATGTGACATTGGATGAAGTGGAACTGCTGATAATGATCAGAACAGAACTCTTCAAGGACGAAAAGTTCACGTTTGGCGATTTGTCCTCCTAGCTGTGTTTGTTAAGCAAGTTCTATTTTCACGATTAATTTTTGTCATGCTCGAGTTCTGATGATGGGATCCATGAGGAGTTGAGGGAACTCCTCAAATCTTAAAGGCACACAAATAGTGATTTTAGTATTTTCATGAACTAATCAAGCATTTTCATTCATAAAAGTGATATTTTATGAAGTGGAACTGCTGATGATGATCAGAACGGAACTCTTCAACGACGCGTAGTTCACGTTTGGCGATTTGTTATCTTCGTTTTGTTTGTCAAGCAAGCAAGGTTTTTCCATGATTTCATGAGGAATTGATGCTACTTAGTCTTCTACCATTATAAACATACTTATAGCCATTTTTGTATTTTATTGTATGGAATCTAAGAGTGCACCATCTAAGATTAATAATCTTTCACCGGACTCCCCCATTGAAGTCGGTTTTTTTTTCTTAAAAATTATGTAGATTAGTTTAGTAATCCTTCGTTCGTTTCACATGAAACAGAACAAAAAGCAATGTGACCAACATACATCTGACCGGTCAGTATTATATAACATACCGCTATTCAGCCACTGATTGCCGCAGAGAAAAAACAAAAACAAAGATGGCTGCCCTTATTGTTTCGTTTCGCGGGCGCGATTTATGTGACGGTTTAAATAGCCAGGCCTACTTCTCGGGAACTTATAAAAACATAACTTGGCGAGCTTTGTCCGGGCTCTGCGGGCGAGAGATTTTTTAAGATCGCTTTGTTCTTAAATCGAATTCACAGACTATTTCAATTCACCCTCTGACTCAACACCAATGTATCTGGACCCCGTGATCCGTAACTACAACACGTTTTCGGAAAACAGACTTACATTGGTTGTCCTCAGAGGAGTGGTCGGTAGGCGTAGTGAATTATTATTCTTTAATTATGTAACTTCGAAATTTTAGAGAGCGCATAAAAAGAAAAATTCGGTACCGATGAAACGAATTTGGCCAGAAGTCTATATCTATAAATACCTATAGGTTCGCTCTATTTCTTAGAACATTCAACATATGTACTCTGGATTCGTTTATATGCCTGCTCGTGACAGTTATTTGAAACTTTTAATATAGACCACATTCGAATAAATATCGGAATAAAATTTTGCATCGAGTTCTAGTTTTTAATCATAATTATGAGATAATATAATTCGTAGGTAATTATCCGCCTGTAAATGTATGATTTTGATATTTTGTCAGCTATATCATGCTTCTAAATAATAAATTCCTCTATTAATCCATCAAAGGGGAGGTCCGTGAGGAATCTATTTAACCTATACAGGCAAAACAAAGTTTGCTTGTGAATCGTGATATCCAAATATTTTTTACGTGTTTCATTAAAAAAAACGCATATGTTTTTTTGATCGTAATAAAGTTACTATCACCAGTTCGGTAAAAATCGCAAAATAATCTTCAGTATAGCATAAAGCAACGCGTTTACGACCAGACGCTGTCCTGTGGTTTCGTAGCCCTTCGAATTAACAGTTTTTCACGGCACAACAATGCTGTATCCTTTACTTGCATTCTGGATGTGAGCAAGATACGAGTATCATCACTTTATATCCCACTCGTGTTCTTAGTACCAATAAAAATGTAATTCCATTTGTAGGTGTCGGCCAATTTCGGTACAAAAGCCACTTTTCATTCGCGGCGAGTCTTTAAAGAAGATACATTTTTCAAGAAATGTATCTACATCTATAACATGAACTGTATCGTGCCATGCTAACGCAATTAATTTTGCATTCAATATTAGAAGGGATGGACGCTTAAAATAAACAGATATGCAGCTTTCCCTTGTTCATTAGTTAGTTTAATGCTTACTAAGAGTCTTGTCCTGCATCCACCTTATAACCTAAACCTAAACAATTCATTCGACTGCAAAAAGGTCACTAACTATAATATAGGAAAAAGTTTTAAAACTACGTATCATGCTTTATCTTGAATTTATAATTTGAACTTTAGGAGCATTGAGTAAGGTTTATAACCGTCTTGAAACTTTAACTGACGTCTGAAGTTGCGGAATATGGTATAAATAAACGTTGATACGAGCGAAGTGAGCGGTCTGCGTCCACACAGAGCAAATTCACAAATTTACTAAATTAAACTACAACTGCACCAGAAATCCCCTGACCTCTGATCACTAATAAGTGTTATGAAATCAAATGTTTAAGTATAGCAGCGTCCAACATTCAAACGATGGAGGCTGGTTTAAGAATATCCAGGCTTGTTCGTGTGATCCTCGATCAAACCGGTCGTCAGGCAACATTGTTCATTATTCAAATTAGTGCGTGCTGATATAATTCCACACCACAGAAGAAATTGGTCGTATGCCCTATACTTTTAGTCATGACGTCCGGCAAGTAGACCGTGAGCTGGATAATTCGTGCTCACTCCAACGAGATTAGAGCCTTCAGTCCTCAGGCTTTTTATGTTACTGTATCTCTCCAAATAAATTCAAGTTTCATGTTCAAATTTGCATCCAATCGATTACAAGTAGAGATCTTTCAGTTTGAGCTTGTCGATTTCATAAATAAAGTACATATATATAATAAAGTACATATATATATATTCCACATAAAAGATTCTTATTTATTCTTCAGAAATGGCTTACAAAGAAAAATTACACGAGACTTACACGAAAACAGCCGTAAAGACTAATCATCATCCTCCTAGCGTTATTCCCAGTACAGTTGCACCCTGCAGGATGCCAGCCGTAAAGACAACAAAATCAAAAAAATATGCCTCAAGATGGCAAAAATAAACAGGAATTTACGATACAGTACCGTTTCGCCCGTGCTGCATCTGAGATATAAAATTTTCCACCGCAATCAACGATTATAATCCCCTATGAAAACAATAATCACGTCAAACCAGACCTAAAGGTACTTATGGGTACTTCCTAGTGTTAATGTAGAAGGGGGTATTATAATAAACGGCATGTGAACGTTGGCGACACAGCGGCGGACAGACGAACCGGTTAGCAACTTCCTTGTGATCAGCGTTATTGGTATAATACTACCCCAAAACCGAAAGGCAGTAAGCGTGTATGTAACGCGTATATAGTTACCGCTTTTTGGAAGTGATTGGAGTAGCTGTGACGCGATTCAAAATTGGCGGAGATTTTCTTAGTCACAAGTAATTGCCTTGTGGAGCAAGACACTTTAGTTACAAAGTAATGTAATTTATAGATTACTGCACTTGCGTGCTACTTAGTCCGTATGGATTAGTTTTTATAATAATCATTATGCATGTAGTTATATAATGTCTATTACGGGTCTGGGAAATGTAAAGTGGTTATCAATACTTCTGGCACAATTCACAAACAAAAGATATCTCGAAATACTTCACCACTTAGTAATTTTTTTTTTACGGCGAGAAAAATGCATTTACGCGTCCCGCCTAGCCGACGGGTATGACGGACTCCCGGGAAACGTCCGGGCTACCGTTTAAAACCACCAAGGTATGCCCGTCACGCAGCATAAGTGGCGGCGACACGGGATCGCTAAGGCACACAACCGCGAACACCGCCTGCTGCAACAGCCGAACCTGTTCCCTCTCTGAGGCAAACGCTCTCCACCCGTCGGCAAGCGTGCAGGACGACACCACATACTTGCCGACCACAGGACCTCCACACCGGAAGAGAGTGAAAAACCCCGGATTCTCTCCCTCGCATTCATCACCCGGCCCGGCCTGACGCGGTCTTCTGCCGCAGTCAGGGTTACGGGTCCGTAGTTATTTTACATTCTTTAGCAACTCTACATTGAATACCTATGCCAAACGGTTTTTTACTATATTTGAATAGGCTCCTTTTATTTCAGCTATTTTCATTTCTTAGTTACAGGCCAGACGGGGGTAGCACACTCGACTGAACTCGATTCTCCATACAAGCGTAGTTTGGTTCTAGTATTAAAACACCATGCTGAAATAACATGAAGCATTGTATAATTTAAATAAAAAGAAATTTTCAAGCAACAGAAACTTGTTTTCGACCTAGATATGCCGGATCCCATTGTGTATACAATGTTACATGTTATTTCAGCATGGCGTTTTATAATGAGAACTAAACTACGTTTGTAAGTATATATGAAGCATCGACTGTGTTGGCGACTCGTAAATAAAATTAGGTATTTAACAACCGAAGTCATTTTGAGGAAAGAGTGCATTGGCATTAGTTAAAGTATAATAAGTATATGTTATTAATTAATTGGTGCTCCCTATAATCGGTGTACAAGGAAATAACAGATGCTTGTATATCAATAAGTAATAGGAATAGGGGTACCTACCTAATAATATTTTTTCCTTGTATAGTGCACTAAATACCTAATCACTGGCCGGATATCCGCAGGTCTACCATTCTTAGTTTAATGATATAATTAAATAGAATGTTATCTACATTCAATAAAGAGTATTTGTTTTGTGCCTACTATTATTCTTCCAATATAATCATTGACAACTTTGATAACTTCATTTTCTTGACATCAGGTATCATAACGATATTGTAACGTTATTATTTGTATCTTTGCGCGGAATAGATATATCGTATCGATATATGAATCACTATCGGAATGATATCGTTATTTTTCATAACTTACAGTATGGACTTTTAGCATGGGGTTCTTCAAGAAAGGACTGTGTAAATTTTTAAAGGGTCGGCAACGGTCTTTAATAGTAAATTGTGTCTCAAGGAAGCAAAATGATATAATTACGGCGAGGGCAGTATATTGAATCCTGAGTGAAGCGAAAGATTTTTCAGTAGAATCCTGAGCGTAACGAGGGATTCTAAAGTAGACTATAAAGCGTAGCGAGGGATTCTAAAGTAGAATATCGAGCGTAGCAAGGGATTCTCAAGCGTTCACGCCCAAGACGGAAATAATTGTGCTACCGTGTGACTTGCCACACCCCTATGAGGCCTGCTGCTAAAACATAAAATGTCTTACAAATAATTTTGCTACCGAGTGGCACTTACTGCTTTTCACACCTTCTATGAGGAAAAGAGTAATTGTTGTCCTCGAATGAGGGATGAAAGTCGTACTTTTTTTCTCTCATTTTAGGGGAAACAATGACTCTTTTCTGAATAGCAGGTGTAAAAAGCTTTTTTTATAACGGCTAGATGGCAAACAAGCGTATGGCTCGCCTGGTGGTAAGCGGCCAGCGGTCTATGCCCGCCTGCAAGTCCAGGGCGGTTACCGACACTAAAAATATAATATATACTATACACCCCCTTCTTGAAGAATCCCATACTGTAGTCCCCCGGGAACACCTCGGCATCCCTTTAACTACGATTCCATTATATATGTATGTATACGATACGTGAAGCCGGCCTTCCTGTTGAGAAATTACTAATTTATATTTCAAAACCAATAACTAGCAACGTGATGGGAGTGCCATTAATAATGATTGTATTTCTGTGGCGAATATTGTCATACTATAGGTAAATAGTAGGTGCGTATATGAGTTTAATGGAAAAAGGTTAAATGGTGTCCGTGAATAAAGACAGTAATAAACTGAGAGCCTCATACAGTGTCATTGCCTTTCTCCTATAGAAGGATAGGTTTTGCCATTTTGCACAGTTTCCTCTCCTGTCTTGAAAACTCGTTTTATTTCTTGATCTTGTAGACCATTCAAAGCTACTACAAGTAGTTTTAAATAAGTGACCTATTGATTACTTATTAGTTTTTCAAACTTTTACTTTACATGTATACTCTTCGTTGTAAGATGCCCTTAAAATTTTGAAAGTCTTTAACCAAATTTTCCCAATCCACTCAAGTTCAAGTTTTGTACAAGGTATCTTGGCACATCAAACTGGTCTCATAATGGAGACAGAACCAACTCCTAAACTACACAAGATATACCCGGAGTGGTTTGGCATATTCGTACCCTCTTATCGAGCAGCTTTATAATGTGCAAAAAAGCACATTCGGCAATAAAAACCATCAATCATTAAATATTTGACATAATAATTGAATATTTATATTTATTTTAGTGTGAAATACAAAACCAGTAGTCCGCATATAAATCTGTCGTATTAAAAGTCTGCTGCTGCACTTGGCCCTTTACGTCCTAGCCGCTTTAATTATACTACTGAGCCTGACTTAAGACCAAATTCCCTATTTCTACCTGACTTACCACGCCTAGATCGCCGCTCTTCCTTGTCTGCTGTCCTACCCTGTCTGTTGAACCGTGGTCTTGCTCTAGAATACCTCAGCGTGGTTATCCTATTTATACGGCCAATGCAACCAGCTTTTTTTCTGGCTACCAGTTCAGCTTGCTAATCTATAATTATAGATTACGAATGAACGTCAGGACATATCAACTATCTTTTTTAAAGGTCTAAATAAATGACAAAATTTGTCACACTATAACGATGGAGGAGCTACAACAAGCCGGTTAAACGGGGCCGGGGTAACCCATCACGTGGCTTAATTTTAATTTTAGTGTTAGTGTAGTATTATTGTTATTATTTTATTTTATTGTATAACCATATGGACATGTTCTGGATTAAATTAATTTCATTTGATTTCATTTCATTTCATAAACTGCCTGTCTAAACAGTACTTCTCGTTGACTGGGGTATCGCGATGCCGTAAACAGTTTCGACGCGTACGCATCGATGGAACAGGTAATTGCGGACAGTTACTTACCTCTACACTATTGTTTTATTGGACCTTTATAATAATTTGCCAGGTGTGCCATCTCAAAGTGCCCGGAGCAGTCCAATACTTTGTGACGATTTTATACTGTTTATTGCAAAGTTACATATTTTATTGAGTTAATGGCGCCAAACCGGAAATCACGCGGATAAAGTAGCCCTTGTTTATACAGCGTTTTGACATTGGAAATTACCATATTAAGCAATTATTTTAAGCCGGGCTACTAATCGGAATATTCATCAGAAGTAGGTAAATGTGGCATGTTTGTATTTATTTCGCAGTCAAACCTGTTCCGGTTCTTCGATGCAACAGTTGAAGCGTTAAGTATTGGGAAATGGATATTATAATTAATTATATTCAAGTGTTGATCAGGTTAGCTCTAGCTTAACAGCTTACGTCATCCTGTAAAATTGAGAAAAATTGACACGGAAAATACCAATAAATGTTTGAGCAATGACTTTTTTATTTTTTTTACTCAAAACATGTGACGAGTCCTTTATGCATGTACGCTGTTTCATGTTTTTTTTCTGTTATATTTAGGTAGGTAAATACGAGACATGAAACCGTGTATTCTGGGAGTACAGTCAAGAGCAAACTTCTTCACCTTATCACAATAGAATAATATGCAAAAGTGTTGTCCTAATTTTGCTGTTGACTGTACGACACATATTGTAAATCGAACGGTTCCTTTCGAGGAATTTAGCAAATTTTCATACACGCGTCTATTGTCTTTTTAGGTTTCCGTAGTCAACTAGGAACCCTTATAGTTTCGCCACGTCCGTCTGTCTGTCTGTCTGTCCGTGTGCCTGTCCGAGGATTTGCTATGTAATTGTTAATGCTACAAAGCTGTAATACGGTATGGATATATAAATCAATAAATGTGCCAAAGTCGTAAAATTAAGCGTACCTCCTCTACACGTAAAGTGGGGATGATTTTCATTTTGCTTCAATCCTATGGTGTAGGGTTTTATTGGATAAGTAGGTCTTTCAAAACGAATAGAGGTCTTCATCAAAAATTTTTTGATAAAGTAAATACTTTCGGAAATAATCACTCCAAGAAAAAAAATGTGTCTCCCCCCTCTAACTTTTGAATTATGGGTCCAAAAATGTGAAAAAAACATGAAAATAAAGCTTAGTAAAGACTTCCAACGAAAACTATAGCGGACATGATCAGTTAAGCTGTTTTTGAGTTATCGCAAAGTCTTTCCTTCTTAGTAAAAGACGTATGAAACGCTGCGAAGGTATTCCCTTTTGCCCGTTTTTTTTATATGATTCAATGGGCAACTACGGAACCCTACACTGAGCATGGCTGGATATGCTTTTGGCCGATTTTTATTTTGGTGGTGAAAATAACAGTTGTTATGATTGTATCACTCTAACGCTCGTCCGATAAGTAAACCGGTCCAATTGTATTTATTTTTGTCTAGATTGGTGTAACTGCCCCATATGTCCTAAAACTACGACAAAGGCCACCGGGGGATGGGCAGCACCAGCAGCATCCCTGGAGTACGGTGGAGATCTATACTGCGATCGCCAACCCGCATGCCAAGCGTGGCGATTACGGCATTTACCCCCGTGAAATTGAGGGAGACCTATGTCCAGCAGTGGACGTCCTACGGCTGATATGGTGGTGGTGGTGGGATACCCCATATGTACTCACATGTTCTTTACTGTGGAAAACAGGAACTTCAGAGTAGCGCCTAAATATTTGCTTATTTCGAAAAGCAAAATTAACAGGATTTGGCGGATGATAAACACGACTTGGCACTTTAAAACTGGATTTCAAGGTTGCGGCAGGGAATAGCCATATCAGCGTTTTAGATACGGGTATTATTGATTTTGTGTATCTCTAGGAGCCATTTACATAGCGTTACGAGTATCACTACGTTCGATAGCAGCCTGGCTAGCACGATTGCGTCTGACGATCATATTGTAAAGCATTCGTCGCTTTCTTAGTTACCTACTAGTACCTGTAAAAGGGCGAGAGAGACGAAAGCTTTATATCTGACATAAACGCGATCAGATCATGATAGGTAGCTATGCAGGAGGTCATCTACATGAACGTATTAGTTTGATATTAAACTTGCATTTATTTTGTGCACTCGTTAGAATAAGCGTGCGTGGAAGCAAGTAGGTACTTAAGTATGTATGAGGTATAAATTGACGGCCACTTTGGCGTAGTGGAAATCTGCATACGAAGTCGGAAGGTTCGGGCTTGAATCCCGGACAGGGCCATTTTGTAATATTTGTGTGTGCCATCTTTGAGTCACAACTGCTAGTAAAGGGGTGAAAATTTTTCATGTGCCCTGCTCACTGGCCCCGCGGGAGTACAGGCGTGGATATATGGTGTCCGATCGACCCCTTATTTATTCCTGAGAATCCTGAGTCTTGGATGTCTTCTGTGTATTTATTTATCTATACACGTATAAGTACGTATATCGTCGTCTAGTACCCTTAGTATAATCTTGCTTAGTTATGGAGTAGGTCAATTTGTGAAAACTAGTCTCCATTATATAAATAAAATTAATAATTAGAGATGGAAACCCCGTGTATTTATGGGACACTAGTTGTTGCCCGTGACTTCGTCAGCGTCTTCGCTCCTATTGATCGCAGCGTGATGTTATATAGCCTAAAGCCTTCCTCGATAAATGGAGTATCCAACACAAAAAGAATTTTTCAATTCGAACTAGTAGTTCCTGAGATTAGCGTGTTCAAACAAACAAACAAACTCTTCAGCTTTATAGTATTAGTATAGATTAAGTAACATCTCTTTCTTCCTACCGGTATTGTACGAGTCATCTATAGGAGTGAGATAGTGGTGTTGAGCAATGGGCTAGTTAGCATCCTATCACTCCCAATAACACACGTTTCCCATCTTTGAGTCACAACTGTTAGTAAAGGGGTGAAAATATTTTATGTGCCCTGCTCACTGGCCCCGCTGGAGTACAGGCGTGGATATATGGTGTCCGATCGACCCCTTATGTTATGTTGATCTAAGTAATGTATGACGAAACGATTATGATCGTATGCGTAAACTTAAACCACACATTAATTGTAACAGAACACGTAAACTTGCAGTTTTTGCAACGATTCGTGCAGACGGCGATGCACGATTTTGTATCGCGTTGCAACGTATGTAGTAATTCTAATTTAAAGCATTACAAAATCGCTGTAATGACATGAGCAGGTGTTGCAGGCTGATTAGATATATATGATAAAGATGCAATTTAATAATATGTATAACATATTACCACTTCCTTTGCTTGGGGCGGTTAGTTCAGTTAGTTGGGTAAAATGTCGTGGTGTCGTAGCGTCGGGTTACTTATCGCAGATGCATATTACATAGAATCGTAGATATAAATTAAAGACATTATAACATAACTGATTATTATCGCAATCATAATGTAAACTAAAGAAGTAACTTTCAAGCCGTACGTCGGCAATACTACATTTTATTGCTGAATGGAATGAAACCTTTACGAAAAATATTTATAGTCCTCGAAGATTGTTTCCTGATCAAGCATAGCTTTACAATGGCCTTTCATCTTTTGTGAGTAAATATTAAACCAATCTCTTGAATGTTGCTTGGAACCCGGTAGAGAACTGGAGGTCTGCGAAGTGCCCTTTTAAGGTTGACTCAGAGTACACCGTGCCGAGCCCGGGCAGGCGCCGTTACTGAGGAAAGCCGGATTCGACCAAAGACAAATAAAAACTTCGTTTTCAAGATTTTATGACCTAGTCTCGGAATAATCTATGTCCCGGTTTGGTTGAAATAACGATTTGTATTATGTGTTTCAGTGTTAACAAAATTGAGCTCTGTAACAGAAACACAAAATTCAAATTCTCTGAACACATTCAGTGACATAACATAATAATAAGCACCAGTGGCATCACGGCCAATTTCGGCCACGGCGACTGTTCTCAACTCCGTTATTGTCCCTAGCGAGCTCACGAATGGCTTAATAAAGTGATCGTCACAGTACTAGCAAGTAAAGGGTACTCTGTCTCTGTGACCGAGCGCCGACCAGCATTCGTGTCGGACTCGGCACGGTGTATTAGCAGCCTTAAGGCCTCTGTACACACACACGACTTCATTACATTGCGGGTTACCGTGGTATAATGAGTTCAATCGATCTGTCAAACCACGCAATGTAGTGAAACTAGCATACGAGTCACTTACGTGTGTAAGGCGACTTCCTGACTTGGCGGGGCAGGATCGATATGTCATAGGTATTTGGTTGTTTGACGTAAGCTTACTGATGTGAAATTTCCTCACTTGAAGAATTAATTACTTTCAGTATTACGTTTCATCATCCTCCTAGCGTTATTCCCATTACAGTTGCATCCTGCAGGATGCCTGGGGTCCGCTACCTAATCCCAAGAATTGGCGTAGGCACTAGTTTTTACGGAAGCGACTGCCATCTGACCTTCCAACGCAAGGGGGAAACTAGACCTTATTGGGATTAGGCTTGTCAAGTGAGTGGGCAACTTGACTGTTAGAAGTTCTCAAGCCGCCCGGAGGCCTCTAACTTGGCTTAACGACTGCTATAATAGACAGTATTACGGTGCGAAAGTAAAAAAGTAGTAAGTAGTTTGTTTTGCGTTTGTTAGTAATAATATGATGCGCAGAAATGGGGCAGTACTGCATTGATATCGGTTGACACTGACAGCTAACAGTTTTCTCATGTCGTACCGCCTCCGCATCGATAAATCAGGAAGGCGCCATAGGCTAAAAGCAACTACGGCACCATAAAGGGAAGGTGGTGCCCGGCGAGGCTCGCTCGTGTGTGTGATTGAGTGGTTGAATGATCTCATACACAATATCGATGATCGCGCACGATCTTATTAGCCCTATGTGTTATTCAACGTTAGTTATTAGTATGGTTGGGGGAGCTGCACTGGAATGATGGAAATTATAAATGTATTGATGCTAAAGCGTAAACATCAATCGAGACGTAGCGTAAAAACTGTCAGTGGCGCCAATAATTTAAAGCAGTTACTTGATGGTATTATCATTACAGTCAAGTGCCACAATATGGGTGCATGTACAGTCAGTATTAAAAGTAGCTACGCATTTGAAAAGTTAAAAAGTCCTTATTATAAGGGAATAAGAGCTTTTGACCTCTTCATATGCTTAGCTACTTTTGATGCTGACTGTACACCTTACTCATATTCATATATATGTCCCATGGTACTTATGTCACGGCACAAATAATATTCGTGCTTTTGACTGTATCTAAGCGCACGTTTCAAAAACGGTAGGCAGAGCACAGTGCATTTTTAAGTGTATCATCTAGCAATTTTAAGTTAATAGATTGAGAGGAACAAACACTGCAGTGATAAGTATGTTATTAGCCCGTCGCCCACAATACTCTGCAACCCTATTCCTATAACTAACTAACTACATAGGTAACTCTGTTGGCTTAGCAACCCACAATGAATCTTCTCCTTTCCAAGTCTAAATATTCTTTATAAGTAACAAGCACTCCCGGGATGAAAATCCGTTATGGATACAATCGCATGACCACACCGCGGGGACAGTGCGGTTAAATCATGTCGGACTTGCACCGACTAAAAACCCCCGATGGTCCTCCTCAACTTATTTCGGACGGCTCTGGGACTGGGATCTCTTTCGGAACGCACCAGTACCGCCATAGAGTCACACCTCTGTGGGTCTCACCATCTGTTTTCATGGACGATCGCAGCCCCCAACTGCGACCGTCTTCGACCCCAAGGACCCCGTTTTAGTCGCCTTGTACGACATGGCAGGGGATACCGTAGCCGTATTCTATGCCTGGGCGCAGGTAAAATATGACCTACTTCCAGAGTATGAGTAGTAAAAAGACGCTTTTTTTCACCAGTTTGGTAAACGCATAACACAACAGCTCAAAAAAAACAGCAGGTGCAAACATCCTAGTGTTTGCCGGAATAATATTGACATTAATTGCAAACAGCACATAGTCATGTCGAATGCAAACTTGCAATGATATAGTCCACTCTTGGACCTTATCGCAATGCAATAAGATGAAAAGGTGTGAAAATATATGTACGTCTCTTTGTAGTCGACTGTACAAACACTGTTTAATTGACTGGGCATCAACCTAGCGTCCGTCAATAGACAAGCGTTGTTGATTGAGCAGGTAATGGCAATGTCACCTCTGTTATCGCCACTGTACAAACGCGAACACGTTAACTGACCATTCGTGACCATTATTACAATAGGCATAAAGTGCACAAATGGTCAGCTAACTGTGTTAGCGATGGTACATAAACGGCACTTGATTGTAATGTCAACAGCAGAAGTAGCTACGCGGGCCTAGTGCTCAAAATGAGCTTCACAGAGACTAATGTTAAGAGAATAAGGCTCTGTGTAGTTAATTGTGAACGTGTTATACTGCTCAGCTATTTCTGCTGTACATTGTATCTCGATTTCAATATGCGTGGAGTAATAGAAATTATGTTATAACTAGATGAAAGCCCGGCTTCGCTCGGGTGAAATAAAGTAAACATTTATTCGTGACAGTTATGCAAACGACGAAAGAAATAGTGTACAAAAATGTATAAAGTAAAAACTTTACAACAACGGATTATGATGAAACTTCGTATAGAAATATAGTCTGTAGTCTGGATTAACATATGGAATAGGGAGTAAAAGATTACGCTGACGACGTCACGGGCAAAGGCTAGTATCTTTGCAAGTTAATCCTAAGCATTTTTATAAGGGTAGTATTTAAAGGCACATAAAATTTTTGACACCGTAATCAGTACTGATTTGTATAGCTAAAATACTAATCGTTCATTAAAATTCAGTTCAGATGTGCAATTGTAAAATATTGATGTGCCAGTCAGTATTTTTGGTACGAAGTCAGAGCTGCTAACGCGAACGAAAACAAATGAAGTTCGTGTATCTCTCTCTCTCTCTCTGCCGAACTTGCAAAATCGAGCGACACAGAGGGAAATACACGATGTTCGTTCGTTTTCGTTTCGCGGTAGCAGCTCTCTATTTTCCGCCAAATTCTATTAAGTGGGGCCCTTTACACTCAATATTATGTGTCAATATTATCGCGAATTTTAAAATTTTATGGATTTTTCTTCAATATTCATTGTACGTGATACGGATCGTGATATGAGTATATCGCGTGATAATAATAACCATGTAACAGGCCCCTATGGATGTTGCTTCAATATTCAGTGTTTCGCGTGATAATAATAACAGTTGGTAATATTTTCTCCAATTAATGGAAGCTATTTAACAACTTGTTCCGTTTTGCCAAAGGTATTTCACATTCCGATACGCGCACCAACCAGGAATGGGAGTCGTCAGACCAGAGGGCCTACCGCGATCTGAAAACGAAGTATTTCCCTCTCCGCGCTCGAATATGCATGTGCAACAGAGAGGCATATATATTTAGTTTTCGGTTGGTAGCACCTTAGTCCGAGCGCGGCGGACGATTGAAGAAAGTCAAAGAACATTCCTTGTGTGGTCTGTCACACATATAATTATTTAACTTCCCATCGACCTATGAACTTGAAATCAGGTGATAATGTTTATTATGAAGTATATTTTACCAAAAATATCAATATATTGATAAATCACATTTGTTTTTTAGTTGTACGGAACCCTCAGTGTGCGACTGCGACGCACTTGGCTAGTTTTTATTACATTTTGAATTTTATTTCTCTTATAGTAAAATACCCTATTCGTTTTAAAGTTGACGCCTGAGGGCCTACCGCGAACCAAAAACGAACTACCTTCCTCTCTGTCGTTCGAATATACATGTGCGAGAGGGAGGCAGATACTTCGTTTTCGGTTAGCGGTAGCACCTCTAACGTCCGAGCGCGGCGAACGGCATGAGCTGGGGGTCTACTCCGAAATTCAAAATCCTAACTTCGTATGGTGCCGTCCCTTTCACTCTCCTGTCATAGACTATATGAGTGAAAGGGACGGCACCATACGGAGTTCGGATTTCGGAGTAGACCCCCAGTACCACTAAGTTATAAGACAGAGCAAGATAGGGATAGAATTTTGCTAGACGTTTAAAAGCCATAAGTCACCTAGTAGTTTGTCACAACAAAATAGAGACGCAGCTTTAAGATGGCGGACAGACTCAGCAAACATTCAAGTGGTGTCCTTTACACGATTAATTTTATCACAATCCTGGGGTGTCAATATTATCGCAGTTTTCAATTTGTATGGATTCTGCTTTAATTTTCACGTGATACTTATCGTGATATGAATCCAAGTAACAGGCCCCATACATTCGCTTTGAAGGCGGTTGTTGTGACAATCAGTCTAGCTAGCACGATAGATTATACCGTTACGTTTTATGTGACGTTTTAATACATTTCGCCCATATAACTTGACGGTATAAGTTATCGTGCTAGCTAGGCTGATAGGTGTATAGAACGCTTGAAAACTACAAAACAAAACGCTGCAGACGCGGCTAGCCGAATCCACACATCACCCAGAACGCAGCCCAGCAACCTGGCCAACTTACCGGACGCAAAAATAGTTCACGATTTTCGAACGTAGCCGACACTGTCAACCAACAAATTTAATATAGCAATATAGTCTGTGGGCAATATGGCCGACGTTTCGTCATCAAATTAACACTTTTAAATGCAAAATACGCGACAATCCGAATTTTGCGGATACATATGTTTAACTCAAAAATCGTTATTTTTATACGTTCTTCAATTTGAGACAGGTCTCGTTCGGGTCTACCGTACCCCTGCACGAAATTATTAATATAGATTATGGTTACGGTTAAAATGTAATTTTATTATCGGTATATATATACATGTCTTTCCTATCATCAGATTGCTTGCGTTTTGCGAAAACGATAAATATTTCGTTTGTAACTATTGTTCGTCCGAGAACACAAACTTCGGAGTGACAACATACCATAATTCGTTAAGGGGATGCCTCGATTCCGTAAATCATGCCCCCCCGCGTAAGAGACAGAAAATCTGTTCTTATTTTTTCCTTATCTGGTTAGTACGGCGTTTCAAAGAAAGTGATATTTTACTGCACACCCTTAAATTCGTATACCTACTCAAAGTTTAGTGTTAATTTCTATGTTCGCTTCATTTATACGCATTAAGTAACATGCATATGCGTCGGCGTAAGAGAAGAATAGTGGAAGTTTTCAAATATGTTTAAAAAATAGTAACTACTTACCCCTTTCGAAACCGGCCAATACAATCATGCGGTTTGATTACAATTAATTTTCAAATCAAAACATGTGTCAAAATACTTACTTAAATTTCCTTCAGTACAGTGCAGTTTTTTCTTGCTGATCTGAAAGAGGTAAAGACTTTCTACACATTCAACAAAACACCGGATTTACTTTTAAAACAATAGACACGTTATTTTATTGTTCGTTACCCGTATTATCCCTTAAAAGTTGCTGTTACAACAATTGTATTGTTTCGTAAGGGTAAGACGCTTTGTTTACTTTTTACCTAAGTACCTACGTTGCCTATCCGTGGCAATTACGAAAAACGAAATGTTTTACTGTAGTTATAATTTATTATTACCACGTTCAAAACATTTTCGTGTTAGTTTTTACAATAATCTTAGATCAGTCAGCACATCTGTTACCAGGCTTACAATTAAGTACCTACAGCGCGGCCGAGGCTTTCAACTCATGATTTATTTGTAATTTTCCAAGTTAATGGTTAATTTGATGTAGTCACATAGTCGTTTCGCTATCTAATATACAGATGTAGTGCAAAATGATTGTCTTTCGGGACAACTCTGATCTCAATCGGAATATGATGGCACCCGAACTGTCAATCAATGACATTTGACGCCAAACAATAAAGTTCCATAATAACCTAATAGATATGAAAACGTCACTCATTTAATACAATCATTTTGCACTACGTCTGTACAAACGTGCAACGAACAGTCAACTGACTATTCATGATCCTCATTATTATAGAATGAGAATAAAGTGCACGAATGGTCTGTGTTGGCGATGGTCTTAGGCGACTTCCTGAAGTGCTACCGCGAACCGAAAATTATTGCATATCCGAGCGACATCGACAGAGAAGGGAAATACTTCGTTTTCAGTTCGCGGCAGGCCCTCTGATTTGTCAATCCGGAGAGAATTCTTATGAGAAAACTGTCAACTGTCAGTGCTAACCGATACGAATGCAGTACTGCCACACTTCTGCGCATAATATTAGGTACTTCTGCGTAAACTTAACTTTACTGATGCGACTGCCATCTACCCTTCCAACCCGAGGGGGAAACTAGACCTTATTGCATGCATTAGGCTTGTCAAGTGAGTGGGCAACTTGACTGTTACAAGTTCTCAAGCCGTCCGAAGACTAACTGACTGTAACCAACTCAAAGCGGTCACCCATCGAAGGACTGAACCCGGCCGACGCTGCTTAACTTCGCATACCGGACGCGGTACGCGGGCACCGCTAGGCCACGAACGCTCCTTCTTTTTACTTCAAGTATACACTGTATACATAAGGTTAAAAATAAGTCAAAGGTTTATACTGTACATTCATAATAATCAGGAAACGAAGAGAGAGAGAAACGAAGTTTATGTATGCAAATGGATTAATTGTGACTTATATATAATGTAACGCAAATATTTATTTTCAACGAAGAGCTCTTAGCACCTTTGCCTCAGTATTTACATGCGCGTTTTTTTCTTATACCACTTTGGTGGCAAACAAGCGCACCACCCGTTTAGTCAACCTAAAATTTGCTATTGCTTCTAAACCATTCACCGGTTCTTTAAAAAAATATATCGGTAATATATATGGTTAAATTTCGAAATAATCATTCGTATTGATATGATTTTTTAATCAAATTTCCTGAGTTGATCCGTCCGCGGGCATAGAGCACCGCATATAGTTACCACTAGCGAGCGAGCAAGACAAAAATTTGGCAGCCCCACGAGCCAAAGAGACTGGCATGACAGTCTAGTAAATTGTCGCGCACGATCTTATTTACATTTCACGCATTGAAAACTAAAGCAACGAAGTAATAGGCAATCCCATCAAAAACATAAATGTGATAATGGGAGCCAAGTTCAATATTAAGAATATGCGATGCTTGGTTGTCCGGCACTACATTGTTTACAGTAAAACTAATTTACTGCGGCTTAATGTATTTTGAGCTTTAACTTGGCAGTTTTCTTAAATATCCAACAGCTTTTATGGTATTATAATATACTGCATAGAAAACTGCCAAGTAAAGGCTCAAAATGCATTAAGCCGCAGTAAATTAGTTTTACTGTAAACAATGTAGTGCCGGACTTGGCACCATTTCAGAGAATCTACGGAAACAGGCACCCATTTAGATCTCAATTCTTTTGTCGGTGAAGACAACAACCAAGCATCGCATATTCTTAATAATGAACTTGGCTCCCATTTTCACATTTATGTTTTTGATGGGATATCATTACTTTTTGTCAATCTTCGCCAAATGGTGCGAACGCACGAGTTAATATACAAAATACCCAAATCCCTATAGGTGGACCTCAAATATTTGAAGAGTTCCCTCGATTTCTCCAGGACCCTGTGATCAGATTCTTACTTGATAACTATGGGACCACCCCTGAAGTATACCGTTTCAAACAAAAAAAAAGGATTTTTCAAATTGGTTAATAAATGACGGAGCTCTAAGGTAATTAGCATAAATAATAATAGTAATAAAACTAATAAAAAAATCAATGTTTTCTGGTGTACACACGCGATTACCAAGCTACATGCCAAATTTCAGCTTTCTAGGTCACCTGGAAGTGGGTTAGGTTTTTGATTACTAGTCAGTCAGTCAGTCAATCAATCAGTCAGTGGTAAAATAGTTATTTGTTATACAAGGGTGCAAAGTTGTCTTTTACCTGCGAGTATGGAATTGAAGCACGAGCCAGCGAAAGGATTCTATAGTTGAACCACGAGCGAAGCGAGTGGTTCTAAAATAGAATCCTGAGCGTAGCGAGTGTTTCAACACACGAGAAGTAAAATACAACTTTGCACCCGTGTGTAACACAAAACTTTTCTCCTCACTATAGCGAGGAAAGTGCAACCTGCAAAAAAACACAGTTCCACAGGCATGATTTTCATCACTAGAATCACCGATTTTTTTACGATATTATAACAGAAAACTCTGGAAGTTGTGTATAATGAACTTATGAGCCGACTTAGTATTTACGTGAGTCGGAGTCCGTGACAAGTTGTGTTTATTTTAGTTGACATTGACAATGATGACATTTCTAACGATGCGTTTTGAAATTGCATCGACTCAACTTGTGCGTTTACAATTATACTCAATATCATTATAAAACAAATGTCATTTATAGAATTTGAAGGTTTACGACTTAAATCATTAAATAAAGCTAAATTTGGTATTTTGTATTAAATTCTCAAACCATTTATTTAATGATAATTGATACCAAACGTACCATTATTATGAGCGTTTTACGTTTTGTTATCTGTCAAAAGCTACTCAAACACGCTCCAAGGTCAAATTACTTTCCCCACTTGTGGATAAAATTCGTTTTTACCCGCTTGTTTCAAAGGATAAAAGACGGCTTTCCGAGCTAGTGAGGGGAAAATGCCGTTTTTTGGAATTTAATATCTCAAGAACTATTAAACCTATATTAATAAAATTTGGGGTTCTAGTTGTTCTAAAGGATCTTAATACATGTACCAAATTTCATTTTTTTATGTTAGATAGATTTTGAGTTATAAGGGGATCAAAAGTGGCTCCAAAGGGTTCGAGTAAAATAACACACGGCTGCTGTCCGCCAGTTCCTGGGGTAAACTTGGCAGGACACGCTGCCGCGTGTCTAGATTTTGAGTTATTGGGGGGTCAAAAGTGGCTCCAAACGGTTCGTGTAAGATAACACACGGCTGCTGTCCGCCAGTTCCTGGAGTGAACTTGGTTGGATACGCTGCCGCGTGTCTAGATAAGTAGATCCCATCAAAAACATAAATGTGAAAATGGCAGCCAAGTTCACCGACAAAAGAATTGAGATCTAAAAGGGCGCCATGTTCCGTAGATTGTTTACAGTAAAACTAATTTACTGCGGCTTAATGCATTTTGAGCCTTAACTTGGCAGTTTTCTATGCAGTATATACCATACCATAAAAGCTGTTGGATATTTAAGAAAACTGCCAAGTTAAAGCTCAAAATGCATTAAGCCGCAGTAAATTAGTTTTACTGTAAACAATCTACGGAACTTGGCGCCCTTTTCACATTTATGTTTTTGATGGGATGTCATTAATTTTTGTCAAACTTCATCCAATGGTGCTTTCCCAGAGCGAATGCACGAGTTACTATACAAAATACCCAAACCGTTATAGGTGCACCTAAAATATTTGAAGAGTTCCCTCTATTTCTCCAGGACCCTATGATCAGATTCTGACCCGATGACAATGGGACTACCCCGGAAGTATACCGTTTCAAACAAAAAAAGAATTTTCCTAATCGGTTAATAAATATATTTATTTATTTATTTATTGAGGATTACCAACAGATAATACATCAAGCATGGTAACCACAACTTACTTCAATGCATTCGTCCTTACCTATAACATGCAGTTATCTTTATGTATACAGGAAATACTAATATTGAGAAGAAAAAATTAAATAACAATAACGATGGAACTTAAATATTACTTCGCAGTATCCAAAGAGTTGAAATATTTTAACCCTTTTCTTTTAAACTTACTTAATATCGACTCCAATGGAATTTGGGAGATGGTTATAAAGACTGATCATTCTTGAAAGGGCGGAGTTGCGACCTAAATTGGTTTTGCCAGACCTAATACTAAATAACTTATAAACGCCCGGTCGAGGTAATCTAGTAGGACAGCTATTTTTACTTTTGTAAGTAGTTCCGGGCAATCCAGTCCTTTAGAGTTAACTAATTTAAAAAGGAACATTAGATCCAGTGTTTTTCTTCTGCTACTAAGTGATGAAAACCGAAAGTACTTTAGTCGCTTATGATATGAGTGTAGCTTATGAGTATTGCGAATTGAATATCCTAAGTGTGTTAAGAAGCGTCTTTGCACCTTTTCGATATGATTCTTGTGCACTTCGTAAAAAGGTGACCAAACCTGAGAGCAATATTCAAGATTACTTCTCACTAAGGTATTATAAAGTAATATTTTAGTGCGAGAGAGTTTGAACTGTCCTGCATTTCTTATCAAAAAGCCCAACATACGCGTAGCTTTCTTTATAATATGGTTAAAATGGGAATTGAAATTTAACTGGGTGTCTAGTACTACTCCTAAATCACAGACAGTATCTACCTTCTTTAACTGCTTGTCTCCAATGCTGTACTGGGTGGGTATTACGTTTTTATTGCGAGTAAAAGAGATGTGATAACATTTGTCAGGATTCATCGTCATTTTATTCTGTGAACACCAAACACTTAGTCGATCTAAGTCACTTTAAAGTAGTGTTTGATCAATATTGTTTTTAATAGGGCGAAAAAGTTTAAGATCGTCAGCGTAGAGATATAGTTCCGAGTTCAAACAACAATTCACAATACTGTTAATGAAAATCAAAAACAACAACGGGCCCAAATGTGACCCCTGTGGGACACCATTCGGAGCATTAAATATTCTTGACTGTTCTCTATTAACCGACACACATACAGTCTGCGAGAAGAAAGGTAAGACTTGAACCAGAGCAGTAAAGAACCATCAATGCCAGAATTTCTCAATTTACTTAGCAAAATATCATGGTCGACTCTATCAAATGCCTTGCTAAGATCGGTATACACAGCGTCGACCTGTACGCGGCAATCAACATACCCAGATAATGCCTCAATATACGCTACCAGGTTAGAGCTGGTAGACCGTACAAACCCATGCTGCTTATGTGTTAGTTGTTGCTTAAAATGAGAATATAGATAAGAGTAGATGAGCGATTCAATTTTTTTTGGAATAACGGATAGTATTGAAATGGGCCTGTAGTTCTTAATGTCAGACTTTAAGCCATCCTTAAATATCGGGACTAGTTTTGTCTCTTTCCATGCAGACGGAAAGATGCATTGATTTTACACTGTCCTTATCTATTCGTTGGTTACGTACACATGTCAGATAATTTCCGTCTTAACAATAGTTTTCAAAATCGTGCAAAGATTTCTGATACCTCACTACCCCTCGCTACCCTTCATAACGGTTACTCCTAAAACTGACTAGCTTATTTTAGTTTTATTTTTGTGTAAGTTTCATAGTTTGTTGACTAAGCTGTTCTGTAAGTTAAAGGAGTTTTATTAATATATTTTGTCGGGTTTGTTCAGTTTTTTATTCATTTTTGAGGCAATACACACCACCACCACCATATCAGCCCTAGGACGTCCACTGCTGGACATAGGCCTCCCCCAATTTCATACACAAGGCAAACACAGAGGCAATACACATTATAATGTATTAGCAGTTTTAACTTCTTGTCGCAGTCCATAATTAACAACCTTTCATTTTTCTAACCCCTAACTTTTGTTTAGGAATTTAATAGTACTCGAAAAGTTAGGAGACCAATATTTTATTCTTTTCAGTTTATTTTTAGGTTAGCCCCTTTTTTGACCATTCAAAAGTGCCTCATTCTACAAATGGTCATTCAGTTTTAACCCTTTGACAGCCAGACTTCGTATACAAAAACGCTACTCACACGCCAAGATCACGAACGGAAATGAGACAATATAAACCGTACTCCAAAGTATGAAGGCTACTTTGACAGTGTATGTCATAACTACTTTAGGCCTTCTTGGCGCTGCGGGCACGACACCTCGTAACGACTTTAGTGGTCGTTGGCGTTCAAAAGGTTCACTATGAAAAAATAAAATGTTGTCAATTATTTATTTATTTCCATACATACAATTATCATTACAGGCTAGACCCAATGCGATAATTTTGCACAACACCTTAAAATTAATTATTTACTATAACATATTTTGAATAACGCCATCCTTGTAAATTCACCCAGGGTACAGAAGAACAGATCTAGATCAGTCCCTATGAGGTTCAGAGTGCGCAGCACGCGCGTCAGTGGCGCCTGACGCAGCAGCTGCGTGCGCGCGTGCGGCACCGACAGCAGCGGCTGCCGCCGCCGGCGCCCCCCACCACGAGGAACGCATATACCTACCCTCCCCAATATCTCCGCATTGTATACTTTTCCTCGAATTATTTTAAAGATATAGGTACTGAGTGCGAGGTCCCTTCTAACTTTAAGCTCCGTATATCCGACCATACCTAAAATAAATAATGTAGGGTACTTCAAGGGATAAAAAGGGTACACACCATATTGCCTCATATACATATACCTAATATATTTATTTTGTATTCGCTCCAACATGAGAGTGTACTTAGCTTCGTGAGGAGCCCATATTTCCGCATTGCTTTCTAACTGACTCCTAACTAAGGCGTTGTACAATACAGCTATGGCCTTCATATTTGTGAATCCTTTTACCGTCCTTAGCACAAACCCAAGATTTCTGTAAGCTTTTTTACAAATATCAGTAATATGGTTGCGAAAAGTTAACTCCATGGTAAATTTAACTCCCAGATCCCTCATTTCTGTTATCCTAACCATTTTATTCTCATCTACCATATAATTATGTAGATGTTTATGGTAGGATTTCTCCTATTATATACATTTACAGATTTTTTCGTCAGATTGGGCACGGAATGGTCTTTGTTTATTACGATAAAATAAACACACTTTTATTTTTTCGACTTTAACTTGATTTTCACATCTCATTTTCACCACCTGCCATGACTATTCTATGAACAAATACTCGAATTATCGTCGAACGAACATACAAGCATAGATACATACAGTCATACATACATAATACATACCAACGACGGATTGTCTAAATAGACTGGAAGAACTCACTCGCTTCGCTCGCTCGATGGTAAACAAACTTCCGCAATTTCATTTTAGATGTATGTACTTATAATATAACTATCTATAATAATAGCCTACTATTGTCGAATACTTTCAATAAACTCTTGAAAATTCTCACGCTTCGCTAGCTCGTGATGATTCGATTAAATTTCATTAATTCCAGTTCTGCGTAGGTAGAGTGTACTATACGTAAGGACGAATCGCGAAATGGATGAAATAAGGAATGACAAATAGCGAAATGGACGAACTGCGTCTTGACGAGTCGCGAAATGGACGAAATCCGGAATGACCAACAGCGAAATGGACGAACTGCGTATTGACGAATCGCGAAATGGGCGTATCATATTATGGACGAACTGCGTAGTTGGCAAACGTCAAAATGCGATTTGGACCAACTGCGTATTGGACAAACGGCTAACAAATCACCAAGGTCTCTTATCGTGTCCAACTCCTTTAATGGTTGATCCATGATTTCGTACCTGGTTCGGAGCTCATTACGTTTTCTGTGGAATTTTATGTGATTGCATTTTGGTAGACTCAGACACATTTTGTTGTTTGTACACCAGTCTACCAAAGAAGTTACATCTTCTTGCAATTTTAAGGCATCAGTAGAGTCCTTGATAATGCGTGTGAGTTTTAAGTCGTCCGCAAACAGGTATGCATTCAAATGTTTAAACACGGTTGTCACGTCGTTTATGAAAATGTTAAGAACAGTGGTCCCAGGTTGGAACCCTGTGGCACTCCTTAATACGCTATGAAGTTACACGAATGCACGCCCTCCATAACTACGACCAAAGATCTATCTTTCAGGTAGGACTTACACCAATCATAGAGAGAGTTGCATATTCAGAAACTATGTAATTTTTTAAGAAGGATACGATGGTTAACCTTATCGAATGCCTTCGAAAAATCAGTATATATAGCGTCGACCTGGAAACCCTTGTCAACAGCCTGAGTAAGGTCCTCAACAAAGCTGCACAAGTTAGTGCTGGTTGACCTTTTGGGGCACAAATCCATGTTGCAATGGGGATATATACATTTTGACGTTGTGGAAAATATATGGGTATACTAACTGTTCGAAGACTTTCGCAATTGTGGATAGAATAGAAATGGGTCGATAATTTAAAACTGAATTACGTTTGCCATTCTTGTACACTGGGACAATTCTGACTTCCTTCCATTTTTGTGGGAATATACCTGTTCTTAAGGACCAAGTTGTACAAGATCGTTAGGAGAACAGAAAGGGATTTAACGCAGTTCTTGAGAAATATAGGTGGTATGTTATCGGGACCAGTGCCCTTAGCAACATCAAGTTTTTTAAAGCGATTCTCGACTTCTAGTAGCGAGCGTGTTGTCTGCCATTTCCACGCTAGTATTTACTAAGGTGTTGGTAGTGTTGTTTCCGTCCCTTTCATATAAATGCCTAGTGAATAAGTTACAAATATCCCTGGTGTTATTTGCTTTGATGTCATTTCAACATCATAGTTGGCAGGTATGAGGAGCTATTCCTGAGTAGGTTGTTAACGTAGGTCCAAAACGTTTTAGGGTTTACACTAATTTTCTTCTCTATCTCGCCAATATATCTAGTATAACATTCATTCATTAATTTATCGCAGGTACTTCGCAAGTGTTCAAATTCTATTTTATCTAATGGGTTTTTATATTTCTTGTATTTCACGTGGTATTTGTATTTACGTTTTAACATATATTTAAGGTTTGCAGAATACCAGACCGGATAAGAGTTGCGATAACACTTTGTTTGAGGAACACTCTCATGAATTAAAGGTTCCAGAATCCTGTAAAACTTTTCAACTGCCTCATCAGCGTTACGACAGGGACTCAGTTCGGTATCCCATGGTACGCTATCCAGGGCATTTATGATTGTTTCGTAATCTGCTTTGAAAAAGTTACGCTTCAACCCAGGTTTGGGCTTGAGGTTTTCATTGAGAGACAAGTTTACAGAAAAGTCTAACGGGGGATGATAAATGTCTATAGCTTTGACTGGATTACTACTTTCGGTGACCTCGACAATCTCAGAGTCACAGAGAATTAGATCGAGGATTTTATCCCTTGAGTTAGTAACGCCATTATACTGATTCAAATTACTAATGAAATCTACAAGTTTGCTTTTTAAGCCACAGTTACCGTAATTTGACGGGAGGTAGTAGCCACCGTCATCGGTTGGGCTCCAGTCGATACCACTCATATTGAAATCGCCGACGATTAAGGTATAATTGCTTATGGTTTCTAGGGCTTTATTTGCATTATTCAAAAATATGTCTTAGCACCCTTTTGTAACAGGAGGAGGTACGTATACTGCGCACAACTTAAGAGTTTCGAGTTTTTTGTTATGTTTCAATTCCACGGTAACCCACAAATCCTCACAGGCGCTCTCCCATTCGTGTTGTGGATCTGAAGGATCTTAATATATGTACCAAATTTCATGTTTTTATGTTAGATAGATTTATATTAGACTAGTAGGTGTCGGCACGGAACCCTTCTTTGTGCGTGATCCGACACGCACTTGGCCGGTTTTAATTTAATATTATGGACATGAAAATTCTTGATAGTTTGTGCCAAATTTCAATTCAATCGGTCCAGTAGTTTTAAAGCAAATCGGTTGTAACAGACGGACTGACAGACAGCCACACGTGAATTGGGGATAAGGGTCTCTTTTTGCTTTTGAGGTTACGGAATGAGCCCCGCGTATCCTAACAGATTTTTGGGTATGATGTGATAGCGTTAGAGGGATTAGTTAGGCATAACTATGATTTATTAACAGATGAACAAAAGTCAGTATACGAGCAAATAGTAAGGAGTGCGAATGGAAGTGAGGCCAAATTTTCTTTTTGGATGGTAAAACCTACCTATTAAATTTAATTTTAGGAAAAACGTTTAACCTTACTTGATATTTAAATAGCCGTATTTCTGTACTTCAAAGGACCAGAGTTTTTGACGGCTGTTTGTCCGTTTCAGACCTCAATAGGTCTGAAACACCAATGTGTTACTGTAGTACACAGATACTTTTACTAAGGGCCATTTCAGACATGCTTTTATTTCATCGGCCCTTTCCCCTCCGGCCTCTCGGAAATGTATGATATTAGTTTTCGATCCTTATTTTAGCCAAAATCAAATGAAATTCAACAGTTTGCCGGTTCTCAGAATGTATACTGACTTATCGTCTGTTCATCTGTTAATGAATCACAATCACCAAACTTCATATACCGAAACCCCCAGAATGTAACAACTACTTTTCTGGAGACCGCATCTAAATCGTTTCAGCCAAACGCGAGATAATCGTGGACGTTTGTCCAGTATTTACATACCTACACACGTACCTACATACATACGCACGAGTCAAGCAGAGAACCTCTTTTTTGTAGACGGTTAAAAATTACGCTTAGTACGCGGGCGAAGCCGCGGGCAAACGCTAGTTCTAAATAAACTAATAATATTTTAATTGTTACTTTTTAAGTAAAAGCTTGAACTCAAGTATTACATTCTAGTTCGTTCTGAAGATCCCGGTTCCTAATTTAACGTTCCTATGTCATTGAGACCAATCTAATTAAAAGTGTATAAATTTAAGTTTTCAGTAAATAATTACTAAGTATGTAATATTTTTATGTTTTAATTAAACTTAGCCAACTATTACTTATTCTGTGACTTAGCCTAATTAAGTATACTTTAAGTAATTATTTTATTTAATGTTAGTTATAGGCCTTTTGTTGTAATAAGTACCTACTGTGATACTCTCACACTTGACATCAATAACAATAATTATTTTACAATTCTGATTTACTTATACACACATATGTAAGTTTGATAAGTCGACAAGCGCACGATCGTTTGTTTTTGTGCAGCCTAAACGTTTCCCATCCCTATCGCTACTTACGCCGTTTAATTCAGTGATATAGAAGGTCTAAAACACCCCGTAAAACAATGCTTTTTTGGAATAGCTCTAGAAGCCCTAGCTTCGGGCGAAGCCAGGACCATATTAGGTAATAGATGTAGAATGTTTTAGTATAAAAATATGGGCAAGACGAGGATTCTCTGTCTGTGCTGGCGACTCTTAAGTTTATACTCTTAACTGAACTGTGGGCCAAGATCGCCACTGGCTGGCCACCAGACAGCTCAAAACAGAGACGCGGCAGACTTCGCCGGAATGAGCTACTCTTTGTCTAAGGAATGAGCAGATTCGAGGGTGCTCAGGATCGTCAATATTGGAAGCGGAGGCGGAGGCCTTATGTGCCCGGCAGTAGGACACTAAAGGCTCCCTGTAGGTTATTATTTATACGTAATGGCTTGTACTTGTCAACACTTGTACTTTTCGCAAATATTACGTAAAAATTTCAACGTACTTACCACAGTATTAAGACTGAATCATTGTGCCTTCAGAACGACGACTAGATTGTTGAGATAAAACAATAATTGACCCACCAGAGTAGTCATTTAACCTCATGAAACTCTTGAATCGGAATCAGGCCGTCGGAACGTTTACTAGCTCCGAATTTATCAAGAGTTTATTCTTGGAATTGACCTGTCAATTGAACCGTTTTGCCATTTTTTTGAGGTCGAAGGTAAACTTTGGAGATATTGAAAGTCATTCCTAGAATATCGCTGCAGGTAAGGGACTTTTATCCACTAGGTAAGTATAAAGCTGTACTTGCACGGCCCCGCTTGCGAAATGCAGAAAACGCAGGCTGAGCCACGGAATAAAGTATGGCATGTGAGTACATTTCGAAGACCGAAGATTCGGTATACCTACTGTTGAAAGAATTTTTGAAATCGGATGTGTAGGTAGGTAGTTCCTGAGATAATAAAGATACCCCCTATTTCAACACAGGACGTCTATAGGTATGAGGATTTTCAAAAAGTTGCTATAGATAAAAATATAGTTCATAGACGAATAAGATCCTAATTATTTTTAAACCATATATTTTTTAGTATTATCCTGAAAATCCTGTAATACTCAGATACTTAGACCAATAGACGTTTTCATATTTCGTTTGTAATAGGTAGGTATGTACCTATATGTACTGTGTCAAATAAACAACAAACAAAATTAAGCCCAAAGCAAGGGTGATGGATGTCACCCAAATTACAGACGAATTACATGAAGACCTATCTATATTCATGTTTGAAAAAATTTTGGGTGATCGATCACTGATCAGCCTTTTGTTTTAACTTCTGGCGGGAGCGATATGTGGCAGGGATTTTGTTCTTTAACGTGAGCTTACTAATGTGATATTTCCTCACTTGACAAAATACTGCCAGTATTACGTTTGTGCAGTAGTAATACCATGCGCTGAAGTGGGGCAGTAGTGCATTCGTATCGGTTGCCACTGACAGCTGACAGTTTTCTCATATCGTACCGCCTCCGCATCGACAAATCAGGAACGAGCCTAAGGCGACTTTCTGACTTGGCGGGGCGGGATCGATTTGTGGTATTTTGTTCTTTGACGTGAGCTTAGATGTCGCAGAGATTTTCTCACTTGACGAGATACTGTCAATATTACGTTTGCGCAGAAACGGGGCAGTACTGCAATCGTATCGCCCCGCTTCCGAGCGTCCCACGCCAATCAGGAAGCAATCGGTAAAAATCGGGACTGACTGGAATGACGGTTGACACTGACAGCTAACAATTATCTCGTATCGTACCACGTCCACACACAAGTCAAAAAGTTGCCTAAATTATTATTTTTTGTATATATTGTACCTACTTAATTTTGGTGAGTAATAAAAACGAGTAATTCTCAAACATGCAATGAAATAAACAACAAAAAAATTAAAGATTTATTTTTAATACGCATAGTGGCAGAATGTCATGATGCCTGTGCCATAAATTTTTGTGGAATGGAAATTAAAAAAGGGGACTTTGCCGGCCTATGCCTGCAAGATTTGTATGAAATTATGTTTCAACCTGTAATTGTGTACAATAAAGTGCTTACATACATACATACATACATACATAAATTCCATTAACGACCTCTTATCCTCGCCGCAGCTGAAACGTCATACCTCGCAGCCTATTATGAGGAACATAACATATTTCATTGCATGTTTGAGAAGAGTATTTGTATTGTATTGTAGGTATCACTGCTATTTTTTACAGCTAACAGGATATATCCATACAAAGTAATCGGCTTTTAGAAATGCCACGCCACTGATAGCACTTTGCGAGTTATTTCGCTGCGCAAAAACTGCCGCGCTATCACCTCGAGCAGCTATGACGTTAGGTGTTGTATTTCGATAACCAAGCCCTACCAACACAAGGCAAATTGTATTGGTCTGTGGCCTCCTGCCTAGTATAACTTAAACTCCAGATTCACAACGACTATGCGTGAAGCGAGGTCAATTGTACACTGGCTTGCCTGAAGCGAGGTAAGCGCTGCGAAAAAGGCCATAGTACGCCATTCGACACAGGCCCAGTAAACGCTTACATTTCAGCTTCTAATATAACTCGGGTTACCACATGTTTCCCATGAGAAAACTGTAATGCTTAGGCGAGAAATATTATATCCCGACTTTGAGAACATGAGTCTCGCTGTTGTGACATTTGCAGCGCTGTAAACAAGTGGGCTATTATATGGTTTTTTAACATTATTAGCTACAATAGCTACTCGGGTTTGCTCGCGACATCGTTCGTGTTTATCTTTATATCCGTTATTTTACGCTTCATGGGTGAGTTCAGCTTGCACATGACTGGTTTTTACTTTAGATCCCTGTGTGGTGTACGAAATATGTCACCACGCCGCGCCATTTCCCCTCCTGTCAAAACAGTCGACTATGTGGTATGGACTGGTGTAATACGGGATATGGGCTAGCTCGCTCATAAACTTAACACAAGAGTCGGTGAGGCATATCTTGAACCAAAAGCGCCTAATAGCATCGGTAACCGCTCTTATCTTATCTTATAACCTGTCACTGTAATACCGCATTTTTCCATCTTTTAAAAAAAGGAGGAGGTTCTTTATACGTCGGAATATTTTTTTATGTATGTTCACTCGGAGACCACTATTATATTAAAAATTCTTTTTTTTTAAAAGGTATGTTTTCTAGTTGGTCCCATTGTCAAGTCTGGATCTGATGACGAATTCTTGGAAAAATCGAGTGAACTCCTCAAATTATATAGCAGGAGGATGGGATCTGGAAAAGTTTGGAGTCGGTGTTTTTTTGTTAAAAATTAACTTGTTATTTACAAGAATTTTATATAGGAAACTCTTAAACGGGTCACTCCGGTACGCGGTCTTTAATAGTGACCATCATGATGGGCTTACAATAATTGCTAAAATCGCATTATTATTTTTGTATTTTTACTATTATACTATATACCTACGTAATATGTGATTTAGACCATACGAATACGTCGTGTACTTGGATAAATTAGACTAAAGAAATACAAACCTGACATACCCTGAGTACCGGTCACCATTTTACAAACTGTTGTGCAAAGTACGAATTTATACATGACGCCATAACATTATCACGCTGGCTGCCGAAGTCGCAAACCGTTTAGCTAAGTTTATTGTTATTGTACATGACACATACATACATATACATACACACGCCCGTATCCTATTGGGGTAGGCAGAGACCAGAGAATGCCAAAACCTACGGTCCTTACATACTTCTTTCGCTTCAAACACATCCATACATCTCTTCATACATGCTCGTCGGTTTCGGGTACTTCTGACTTGGCCTTTTTTCAGTATCCTAAAAATATTATCAATATACCCTCGCCTTGGTCGCCCCTTTCCAACCCTTCCATCCATTTTCTGAACGTAAATCCTCTTGGTCAGTCTGCTTTCACACATCCTCTCAACATGTCCAAACCACCGAATCATACCTTTTTCAATCACTATACGTCGTCATCTATTCCACATTCTTTCTCTTATAACACAATGTTTTATTCGATCACACAAACGTAGTCCACACATGTTTCTAATACATGAACCAGAGGCTTTATACACCGAAAAGATGTGACCCGAGTATTTAATCTGCTATGCCAATGTTACTACTTACTACTTAGGCTGGGTTGCACCAACTTACGATCACAGATCGATTGCCGTTAAATATGGCGCCGGCAGCTGTCATCCCATAGAAACTTGTCAAACTTTCCATACATTCAAATTTTGACGACCACAGCTTACGATAGACTGTTTGGTGCAACCCAACCTTAATAGGTATTTTCATGACGACTGTACATGCAAGACGACAAAGGTCACAAATAATACACCTTAGAAATTTCATTTAGTATTTAGGTGAAAGGGTTCCGTTTTTGCCAATTTGGATACGTAATTCTAAAAAACTCTGCTCTTATTAGTTATTTATAAATATACCTAATACTCATATAACAATCGTTGTGCCTTTTTATTTTCTCAAAAGCTCACGACAATTTATTTAGAACATCATTTTATTACATGAGCGTAGCGTACCTACTAATAATAATAATATAACAGAGACTTTTGAGCGGCTGTGCTCATGTACTCATGCAATACCGCAACATACGTAGCACGATATTGTGCATAACATAACACTAAAACCGTGAAACGGGTTTGCAGCAAACGAATGCTTTATAAAAAGTTGCCCACGGGACTTGGTCGTGCCGACTCCAATGGCGGATCCTGGGAGTCGCAGCGACGTTCGAAAACCTACACACTCGTTTTATCCTTTACGCTCATACAGAAAGTAAGTACCGACGAAAGTGACGGCACGATGTTTTTGAATTTCGAACTTGCTCACACTGGAGCTGGTCGAACCAGCTCTAAAATTGCGAACTTTTTTAAACAACCGCCTTTTTGTTTTACTCCAAAATTGATAGTTGTGGGAGCTTTAACCGTAACCTTAACCGGCGCGGCGGTTCGGGTTATTTCTGCGATAGCAAGTATTCGTAGGTATTCGGTTGGCGAATTTAATTATAATGATGAGTTTGATATATTATATTGGCCAAATACACTTGGGTCAATTTCCAGCTACCTAAAGTGTACCCGTTTTACTTTTCTGCTTTTGAGTGCAATTCGTCTCTAGAGGAGATGGGGATCTTTGATACAAAGGGCATATTGACTCAGTGGACTTTAAAATCAAACGAAATGTAGTAGTAGGTAGTCGAATTGAAAGCTCATTCATTCACACAAGAAGGTATTGTGACGACTCAACTAATAGGCTGCCAGAGTTTCATCGACGACCAATTGCAATAATAAACTGAACTCACGTGTTATATGCAAAAATAAGTCTTTAGATGTTCGGACGAAAATTTACGACGTTAAAGTATTGTTTTTTTTTTTTTAAATAAACACCTGGATAAAAAGTGAACCTGAAATATGCAGAGTACAATTAATCGTCCATTCAATAAAAAGTTAATTATTCAGGGTTTGATATTTTTTAATTTCATGTTTTCTTCAATAAACCTGGTTTTAGGTAACCCCGGTAAAGGGACGCATAGGTACTAGAAAAATTAGGGATGGAAATAAACAGAACAACAGTCAAATTTAATCCAGCTGGTGTCATGTCTATGTAAATACTACAAATACAATTCCACCTGCTTGTTATTTCCATGATTTTTTAAAAGAATCTAATATGATACTCATGAAGTTAATTATTCAGGGTGTTTGGTTTGATATATTCGTTTCATGCTTTGGCCAATAAACCCGGATTTAGGTAACCCCGGTAAAGGGACACATTGATACCTAGGTACTAGAAAAATGTGGGATAGAAAACAGAAGAACAGTCAAATTTAATCCTGCTGGTGTCATGTCTATGTAAATACTAGAAAAACAATTCCACCTGTTTGTTATTTCCATGTTTTTTTAAGAATGTACTATGATAGTATGTACTTTATTTATTTATTAAAGCTTTATTACACGAAAAAAACCGAATGTACAAATGACGGAATTAATGCCAAATGGCATTCTCTATCAGTCAACCGCTGGGCCAAACAGAGACACTTAAAATAGTACTGGGCAAATGTAGAAACGTAGACAGTGTAAAAACAGACGTAAATTAAGATATAAACGTTCATAGACCTAATAAACATTGGTACAAATATATATATATATACACTTATTACTTAACTTACCACTTACAAAATCCAAGGATCACCACCCCAAGTTTCAATGAGATTTATAAATTAAGTTGTGGCAGAGAACAATTATGAGTTCTGTTTTTATATACCTACGGAAAGGTAAGCACACTGGTAATTGCATTTTTAAAATATTATATTTAGAATTTCATATACTCAAGTTATGAAATTATAACTTTTCAAACAATGTGACCTAGGTATAAATTTCTCAATATACTCGTACCTACCCCTTAATTAGGATAGTTTCATTTGATACAAATATCGCGCTTTATAAAACGGTCTATAACTTCAATGTCCACGATAGCAAGTTACATACTTACCCAGATAACCACTCTATGTAGCATTCTTTTTTAATTAAATAAACAATGAATAATTACTGTATAAATCTACTTAACCTTTTCTTACCAGCATTACAATACAAACCGTATGTGTGCCCCCAACTCCAATATGTACAGGTAGGTAGATATACTCAATAGGGACAATAGGGTATTTAACTGATAGTCATCTCAACATTTTTTAAGGAACGTCAAATATTAAAAAAACGCTCGGTTACTATGAAGTTTATAAGGAAATATGATTAAAGACGTCACAATTTTATGTAGTCAACCTACGTTCTTTTTTTAATATTTTTGGACCTATTTTAAAATCTTTCAAATTGCGTATATAAATAGGTTGAAATTGATGTTTTCCAAGGAGTTTCGTAACGTTTGTTTATTACTACTACTACTACTTAACGCGAAAATAATGCCGATATATATTTATTTTTTTTCGCCAAATTCCAGATAACTCGGCAAACATGATGAGGGAGTTTTGTTGTGGCGGGAGCGGCAAAAACAAAACAGACGGCCGAATATTGCCGAATAGTAACCGAACGCACCCGAATGGAAAACGAATCTCGCTCAGAAACCGAAACGTTGTGATCGCGCTGTTTGATTTGAAAACAAAATTTACCCGCTCGGCGCTCGTGGCTGGCTCAGTACGCGAGCGAGCGTGATACGGAATGAACGTGTGGTGCGTTTTGCGCGAGCGTTGACTCTGCGAATATTTTTTTTATTTTGCGAATTATACCAGCCAGAACCAAGTTTTTGGAGTATAAAGTCGGAAACAGAAAAAAAGTTTTTATCACAAAAGTTAACTTCGATGCAGTTCGCGCAGATTTTCGATCATATTTTGTGAATTTCCGTATAGACGCAAAGAAAAAGTGTAGAAAGACTTCGAAAACAAAAGACAGTTTTGTACATTTTCGCTACGTTTGCGAAATTGTGTTCAAAAAATTATCTGGCTCAATTGTGGATAGAAAAAAGGAAATCCTCGGCCAACTAGTTAGGACGCAATCTGTGGTCATCGAACATTCAAACAAAAAAGCAACGAATTTACTACATTACTGGTTCCCTTAAATTTCTCGTTAAACCAATCGTGAACATTTCAAAAACTAACCTAAAATTACAGTGAGTTCGTCGACCCATCAAATCAGTACTACAGTGAAACAGTTTTATAAACCATAATTAATCTGGAATTAAGTGACGAGTTGGTTTGTAATAATGTCTACTGCCATAATGCATCAGTCTGCGCTGTACGACTTTGGTGATATGTTCTTGAAGGTATGTTGAAAAATTCATTTAATGTTCTTTTGTGGTAGGGGTATTTATATTCCTGTAATCAAATAATATGATCTAAAGTCAATCGAATTATTACTTAAACACTTCTCTTACCTTGTGTTTATAACTGAATCGATTGACAAGTGCCAATATTATATCTTCATTTCCAAGAATAACTACGGGTACTCGGATATCTGTCGTAAAGAATAAAAAATATGCGATGTAATTTGCTTTCAAAACAATAGGTACGTTATCAGCTGTCAAAATACCTACAAGCTTTCGTAAACATTGTGTTTTATTTGAATGCACCAAGCTCAATGTTCATGTCATTTTTCTATTTTCCTTTTCTTCAGTTTAACTACAATAAAAAATAGTCGCAGGTTTCTACGTGTTTGATATAATTAACACGAAATAAAATCGTATACTTTAAACTTTGGTATGAACCACGTGTTCAGGCGGTTAGCTTTATTAAACGTGATGGTGCACATAAACTCCTACGTACATTCCTCTCACAATGAGGTTTGTTACTGCCAAGATGTGCAAAATCAATTTGGAGGATTTCGCTAACACCAACCTTTCAAATAGGATGGAGTTTGATAGTAACCCTCTGGACATAAATGTATGTCATCTTGTTGTGATCGTGTCGTGTTTGTTCTACGCTGTAAACATTACCTACCTCAATCGATAGCTTTTCATGAACTATTTAATATTTAATTGGTAGGTAAATTAAATACGTACTACTTACCTTTGTAATTTGTCAACTTTTAAATTCACCATTCTTGCTTATCACGAATGAATCGTCAAAACACATACCTACCTAGGCACTTTACCGACTCATTGTTGTTGCCTATTTTTAGTTGTTTTAAGTAGTACCTACCTATCTACCTACGCTACTTTTTAGGGTTCCGTGCCCGATGGGTCCAAACGGAGCCCTATTGCTGTCACTCGCGTGTCCGTCTGGCGTCCGTCACACAAATATTTTTTTTAACTTCCCATTGTGACCTGAAATTTGCTGATGTTTATTATTACGTATATTTTACCAACAAATACCAATATATTGATAAAAGACATTTGTTTTTATTTGTACGGAACCCTCTCTGCGCGAGTCGGAATCACATTTGGTCTGTTTTTTATTTATTTTGGAATAATAAGGAAAATGCTAAAGAAACGAATTCTTGACGTCGTATTTCTAAGAAACAAAAAAGTTATTCTAAATTTTGGTTACTTATTCGCATTTATTAATTCCTTAAATCCTTATTTTGTGTAGTACTGCACATTTATCAAAACCCGGTTTTAGAAGAGTCTTAAGTTTGACCCCTAAAACTGATGATGTTATATGAAAACCCAGTTATGTTTAAATACCACTTCGGTGGCAAACAAGCGTACGGCCCACCTGATGGTAAGCGGTCACCGCAGCCTATGGACGCCAGCAACTCTAGGGAGTCATGCGCGTTGCCGTTCTTTAAAAATGTATACACTCCTTTCTTCAAGAATCCCATCCTTGTAGTTTCTCGGGAAAACCTCGGCAGGGAGCTCATTCCACAACCGGAGCGTCCGAGGGAAACCGCTGTTTGTTTATGTTTTCACATCCTTAATATCTAATATCTATATCTTTTTTGTGACCTGTGGCCTTAAATTTTCGTTATTTTGTTTATGTACATACAGTACATTTGTTAATCGTTCTCGTTCATACCATATTTTCCAAGAAAATCTTACTTTGAACACAGGGATTATGTCATTATTGTTGAATTATTAATATTATGCACTGTACATTGTAGTAAACTTCATACTTCAGTACAAAAAATCAATCATTAAAAAGTTGCATAAGTACCTATTTTCGACTGCGCGCAGGCCAATGTCAAAACTATGAAATTCCAGCGATTCGCGAAAGGAGCTTTAAGACAGGTGTTAAACTTCCTTTGTTAAGAGCCTAATCTAAAGCATTAAAAAATCAACGACTTGCTAGGCATTACGAAAATAAGTGAACCAACCACTTGACACTTCAACGCTGGTTTTATTGTGTAGGCATTTCATATTTTCTGTTTGTCGGATTATTATAACTAGTCTAAACCTCCTTATTCAATAAAAACCATAAACAGTAGATAAACTTATGTTTAGCTTGTTTTTTTTTCATAAATAGGATGTGAACGTGAAGTCCACGTTGAGTTGTCTAAACCAGTTGTCTGTTTAGCTAGAGGTTGCAAGACTACCTATGTATCTAGACGTTAGATACCTTGGGTAGTCTAACCTGCCTCGACACCAGCTTGACTTGTAAAAGTACCTAATTAGGTACCAAGTTGCTTGCTTGAAACTTGCCCACTATTTCTTTAGAAATGCCTACCTGCTATGCTATAAACTACCTATACAAATAGGTAGATTCAGGAAGCTACTAGCTTAGCACGATTTATCTTTTTGAAAATGTGTTTTCTATCATATGCTTTGTCCAAAGGTAATATATATTACAGCAAGGCATCTTACGTTGTATTTTGCGTATTAGTTGACAGGGTCCACACACGCAGCTATAACATACATAATAGCTGTAAACTATATTATGGTATTATGTAATACATAATTTATAGCTACGTCTGACGAGCTTTATACCAACATTATTTGCTTTAAAATCTCACTACACGCTGGAAAGTAGCTAAGTTACCTACATCGTGTTGTCTTGTCTTGTATTCTGCTTGAACCCTTGAGTTGAGTAATCTCCGCCTGGCAGGGTACATAACAGACTCGGTTAAGGGGTCACCAACATGCGATCACATATGTATAAAATAGACCCTACTCCGTTCATATAAAGTTTATTATCGCCTGTCTTTGGTACTCTTTTGAAACCCGTTTGCGGTGACGAGGGAAAACCGGTCCTATTAGCCAATTCACATAGTTATAAATCGTTTGCTTCTATCCTCCTATCATATGTTACCTGCTCAGAGTTTTTGTGGTTTTTTACATGTGGAAGGGAAGACACTTGTTGCTTGGGGTTGCTGCCTTACATTTTGACACGCACACATGCTCGCAGTCAGTATACATACCTACCTATTTATAAGACGTAATCCACCCAAGTGGTTTTAATAGAATCGGGTTTCTGTACGTACTACCGAGATACAGAAAACTTTGGTGGTAGTATCATACTGAGATTACTGGCTAGACTATCTATATCTAAGTCTGATAAGTAAGTCCTAAATACCAATTTTAGCAATCGATTTCTGATATAAGTTATGCTTTTGCTAGTGAATAGAATAGAATAGAATTATTTTATTTGCTAGTATACTGAAGGAAAAATTTGTCCGATTTTTGTTGTTGCATTACCTATAGTAGGTTGGTTGCTAATATATAGATCGAGGTTCCGAGTGGAAAAAGTTACATATATCAAGATAGGTCGGATGAAAAAAATACTTTATGTGATTGTGGTATTTAAGACATAAAGTATTTTCACTTAGTAGATTAAGTCTTAATGAACTATCAAATTAAAGTAATTTTTATTTGGGTAACGTAACTATAAGTTTCAGGTGTAAAAAATATCTTTCAGTTAGGTATTGTCTAAAAAACTATATTGAGACTGTTACATTAGTATCACAACGAAATCGAAAGGGCCTTTTTTCAAGCTTTTAGGTATCTAAGTTCTTTGCTGAGTTACGACATAAAAATTATCGTTTGGGTACATAAAAACCAATGATTGCTAGCAAACATTAATTCTCGCCATTTTCTCATACAAATCCCCTAACTAAACACAAGATATTGTACAAATTGTTCATCAAATCGAAGGTGTACTGTACTCGTAATAAAGGCATGGTATTTTCTTCCAAACCTCTATACATTGCGAATTTTGCTGCCAGTGGGAATTTTGAAAGGTGCATCTTTTTTTGACAAAGCCCTCAATTTTCAAGTCTAAAAAAAATTGCTCGGGACCGTTCTGTTCTATAAATACACCTACAATCGTCTACCTGTCTTTTATTTATTTACACACACCACCGCTCACCATTGTGTTGGTATATTTTTTGCACCACTCCTGGTGGGGTACCTACAAAGAGTGCTTTGTGAAAGTCCCTTTTGTCCTTTTACTATTGATGGTAGGTGTCTCAGATAAAATGCTAGGGATCTTCTACCTTGTAGTATTAACGACTCCACAATTTGTTGCACTGCCTGATTTTTTTTTTATTTTTCTCCATATATTATTACCTAATTTTACAGCGTAGTGTTAAAGGCTTACACCAGCTTACATCAAGAAGATCAGGCGGGCCGTATGCTTGTTTGCCACCGACGTGCTATTTAAAAAATGCACACGGTCCATTTTGACAAGTTAGTTTATTGACTTTCTGATCGATACTATGGGATTTGGTTGTTAGTCTATCCACCACTACCAGTGGATAGACTAACAACCAAATCAGCCACCATATCAGCCCAAGGACGTCCACTGCTGGCATAGGCCTCCCCCAATTTTATGGGGGGTTTGGTCTATCCTTTACAATTTATTCGTAGAAGGGGGGATCCTTACCCTATGCATCAATGTCCAGAAATTGTAAAACCCAGCATTTAAATTAAGCTGTTCCATTCAAAAAAATATTATTGCAATGTATTAATGCCTTTCCGACGAGAAAGTTTCCACAACGTAATTTTTCCGGTTACTATTTGGTTGAAATTCAAAAAGTTTGATTTTCGGCCCAGTTCATTCGCTGGTTGTTAGTTGGTCAGTAAGGCGTGTAATCACGTGGGGGCGGCGAAGCGTACAATCGCGCCACGCTTGCAACTCACGATATTACCCGCATTACCATACATTACACACCAAACCGATACATTCCTCCTAAACTAGCAGTGTGATGCGGGCGTTTGGATTGCCATCATTGTTCCATTCTGTAACTGGTGAAGCAGTAAGGCGTAGCACACTTGATACAACTTTGACTGTCGCTGAACTCGACACCCATCGTGCTTGACCGATCATAGAAAAAAAATAGATCACGTTTGTAGCTGGTCTGTGGGTTCTTTGTCTACTGTTATAGATCGCCCATCCCTTTCTGACTATATGCGAGAAGGGCAGATTCTTTGGCCACGATTGCTTATGTCACACGTGTGCCCCTTCAAGGCACACGAATATAATTTGAGGCAAGATTGAACGTAATATTCCTGTTCGTGATGCTTGTGACTATTTATTAAGATGGGCCTGCACCTGCCTTCGAGATCGGCAAATACACATATATTCGTCAAGTATTTTTTTCTTGCTTAATGATGCGGTTAGACTTGATCATGCAAGCATCTATTTTCGGTGCCATTAACGTCTTAACAAATTAACGGTCGACGTGATAAAATACTTAACTATTTTATATTTTTTATTTTATGCATATGTAAAGAGGCTTGTAGAGAACCATGTAAAGGCATAGGCGAACAATATAGTCCTTTTGCTCAAATACAACGCGTACAAATGTAGCCACGTTTGCCTATTTGGTGGTGGTCCTCGTACACAGAAGGACAACATTTTCCGATGATTGCCACGTGACACTATTAGCTTTTCACGTGAGACGATAACACAGCACCGGCACGTAGCCATGTATTCTGCATTCGCTGGCGAGATTATATCCTAGTAACAAACAGAACCGAGATATCTTATTCATTTAGTCACTTCGTTTTCTTACACTCGTGTCAAAGATGCTGATGTCTTGTCATATTCTGCATATGTAAATACAAGCTTTCCATACTTTTCGCAATCAATGTTGGAAAGGTTTCTCAAACAGCCGGTTCCTAAGTCAAAGTCGACGGCGCTGTTTCTCAACACTCGAGACGTTGCAGAAACCTTCGAGTGCAACGTAAACAATCCGGTCGTGGGAGTCCGCTGGTGCTAGCGCAGCATTCGTTAGTACAATAAGTAATTTTAGAGTATTTCCTCTCATGCTTCATTGGCGAAATGCGATGCTGCGTGGGATTGGAGGCGCCATCTTGCTATCGCGTCGCGTTGCACTGCAATTTGAGAAGCGTATTTCTGACGAATCCGCTGGGCTTCAAAAGTTGCAAGCTTTCATATATAGTGTTTCAGAGCTGTGCTTTTAAATGTAATTCATTATTGTTTGACTTACATCCATTTTATAAATTAAAAGTCTAACTATAACTGTGTACTCTGTACCTATGTTGGTCTTGGATAAATTTTCTTCTAATATTATCTCCAATTAGGCCGTTTTGTTAATAAGTTAATAAGCATTTATAGTGAGAATTGTGAGACATTAATTACTATATAAAAAAATATATTCTACATCTACGATTGAAAGACCAATGATAGATGTCACAGTTGTAATATACTTATAAATTAATGTCGATAGTAATAAGAACTGGTTATTTACGAGGTAAAGGTCAGATAATGTCGCAGCTAGTTAGTGTATAATTGTGTGGATACTGTAACTGTTATTCTTTAAGTCTGTTTCCTGTCTGTATATTTTTACTGCATGGATTATGTCCTAATTTGCAATAAAGTTACTGATTATACTTATTTACGTATTAATTAGCATTGTGTAATGTTTGTCGCGATGGAAAACTTTGTTACGTTAGGTTTCACACAAAGCAGTCAAGTGTAATATGGGGCCAAATTTTGCAAAGGGACGCGCTACAAATCGTCCCGAGTTGGATAAGTCTCACGTCAGGGGCAAAAGGCCAATAAGTCAAGTTGCGTAGGCCAGGTCCAACGGCCCCAGTCTCGTCACTGTACTATTTTTAGCTCCTTTCTCTGCGACAGCGCTCCAGACATGACTCAATTCTTTGTTCCCCTAGATTGCATGCAATACAACCTTTTACTATGAAAATTGTAAGGTACTGTCCAATTCCTGCAGTCGCCATGATATTGGAACTTAAAACTGTGTCACTCTTGCCGTTAAAAAATACAAAAATGCACAAAGAAGACCTACGCGTGACCAATACGGTCAAACGGCCACCAAGGCGTCGCGCTTTCCAAGCATGCGTGAATATTGTTTAGTTTTTTAATATGTGGTTTACCTTGAGCTCCGTGGTTGCTCAATGTGGAGATGCCATTATGCGTCGAGGTATAAATATACTCTACACGCTAATTTGAGGCAAGTTGGAGGTTTCACAGTCGCAGCGTGGCCCTGTGCGGAGATTGCGACAATGGCTTTACTACCCACGTACGACGTTTACTTATAAAAGCAATGCGACTCTTAGTTCGCTTATAGGAACCTACCTAACAAAGCATTTGTGGCTATAAACGTTTTTGCCCCTTTTAAACACTTCGTTACAAACAGCACTGCAACAACTATAGAATAGGTATTATTTGTATAGGTGATGAACTACCTATGAAGTTCTGACTAATTGTTTGAATACGGAAAAGTTAAAGCAGCTGATTATACCCACCCCAAATAGAACGTACTCGTTTATATCAGTTTCTTTAAAACAAAAAGTATGTACAATACAAATGGTTTATTATCAACAAAAATATTTTATTATTTAAAAACCATATACCTAGGCATCTAAATTATGTGCATGGCAATGGCGATTAATCAGAGTTTTGGAAGTTTATGCCAGGTGAACAGATGGTGTTATTATGTTAATTAATAATTAGCATTAAGTTTTGACCGTAGAATTATATAGGGTTACTGGGCCGGTTGGCGAACACTTCATTGCCTTCTTCTGGCACCACAAAGCGTATTTTATGTTAGCTATGTGGGTCAGATGCTGAAAAACAACATAATATGTCCACTGTTCTCAAAATTTAAACGTGTAATAGCGCTAACGACGTAGTATTGACCTTTATCACAAATTTTCGGTTTTTAAAATGCTGCATGCCTGTAACTGTTACTATGAAAAATATGCCTGACAATAGTGATAGTGTATTTGTGGACAATCTTGCACAAATCGAGCTAGTCCCAAAGCAAAGCTTGTACTATGGGTATACCAGGCGACGATATAGGTACATACTATTGTACGTGCAGATGTTTATGCCTCGATGCACATGCAATTAACGCTTATCTTTGTTGACTCGTACTGATTTCTGTTAGCTCTACAAAACAAATTGTCTGATAACCTCTTCATAGTAAAACAATGTGAAAAAGGTAAGGAAAAACTTATTAAAGTAAGAGTATGAATAAGTTCTTATCATATCTTATGAGAAACCTTCATACTTCCCCCTAAAAACTACCAGCATTTGACGGGACACTGCGCGTATATCCGGAGGAGTCTCGAGGCCTCTGAAGCCACAATAAGTTCGTTCTAGTTGTCAGTCCATTATAAGACCAATACAAACCGTTATAAGACTTATTAAATAGACATGGTTTCAGCATTCGCGCCGCTCCGCTAATTGTTTCGGCAGAGCAAATGCGAGGGTTCATTGCCGGACAAGCGACATTGTCCAACGAGTTTTTTCCTCTTGTGTATCACACTTAAATACATAGAATGCTCATATGTGTAAACGTTTTAGTCGATTATGGACGAGTGATACTATTTACATTCGATGTATCATGTTATTAATGCTTTTAGAATACCTGTAGATCTCTTATAATTACGAGTGACATGTATGCAAGCACTGTGATCAAGCCTAGATATGGGTACATAGTGACGCGTTGCCATTTCTTGTGATTTGTAACATCATTAGTATATAAGCAGTCAGGTAGAATTGACTAGATGATGATGATGACGCTTATTCTTTTTCAAATCGCACGATTTAATTCTAAGCCTGGCATTAGGTCATCGTTTCGTTTATTCCAGAGAATTAACTGAAATTGACTTTGTTCCATCTTAATTGAGAGCCAAGCGGAACAGTCTCTACGCGTAATCACTTCGTCCACGGCCAACAGCGATGTAAATACGTACCTACATACGGTGTTTGTTAGCTTATAGTTGTCTGACTAGCCTTAGTCAAACTTCTTGTGTAAAGTACTTATTTATTCGTTATACATATATCTTAATGTATTTACTATCATCAGCGGCCGTTCTCTCAATACTGAGATAGTGACATCATGTCTTATTCTCCCGCGAAATGTATTTATTGACTGATTTATAAATTAACCCTTTCGTCTTCAAAACGCAGGCATTGTAACATGTTCGCTGTAAGGCTGAGGCTGAGGCCACACGAGCGTCATTTTGTGAGTTGTGAGTGGCGTAATTTCGGTCGTCGCCATACTTATGACATGTACCGAAAAGTTCGGTGATAGTACTCGTGTGGCCTCACCCTAACAGTTGATGTGTGTATAATTTCACACACAATAATCATGGTCAGTTAATCCTTGAAAATGGTGCTTGCAGAAGCGCCGAAATATCGGCAACTCAAAAAACGTAATATATACGTGATAAATACTCCGTTCTTGACAGTTATTCTAATTTTAATGACCATGTTAGCTTGAAATGTTATATCACGCAATAACTGCTTATGCAATTTTGATAGCACAACATACATGACTGAAAGTATTCCAATAAATAAAATCTTCATCATTCAATGGGTTATTGATGTTGATGAGACCTATACCTACTTAATATACTAATAGCTACATTACTTTAGAACCGCTGTAGTGACTAACTTCGGTTTACATTATATGCATAAAGCAACAAAGGAAAGGTTAATTTCGATGACGTCGTTGATGTACAACGCAGACAAAGAATAGACAGTTTATCGTTAGTTACCATTTAACGAGTGAGTAAGCAAATAGTTACCGTACACACAACGATAATGCTTTATCGGGGGTCTTGGAGTGCAACGCATAAACACAGTGTACTGTACTGCCTATCTTATCTCTCGTCTGATAACGACTGGGAACATTATTAGTGTTGATGTCTGGTAACTTGACGTGAAGAGCTTCAAAATAAAACAATCGCTGGAATTAACGTCTTGTGGGTTTTGCGTTAATATGACTAAGATGTATAAATCTTCTTCATGCATCGCTGGAGTGTTACGATTGTTATGATTTAACGTAAATGCGTAAGATGTTTCCGGAGATTTTTTTATAGTCAGTTAGCGAATATGTACCTCATATATTTCCTGATCAAGTGCCGATACGAAATTGATAGTTTAACTTGGAGTACCTATACGTCATTTAAGTAGGTCCGTCAGTGCTGAGGAACGCTCAGATACCTATTCTTTGCTTAGATGTATGACTGCACCATCATGTCGGGCTTCTAGATCTGGCCAATATTTTCCTGTATCACAAGTCTCTCCAAGTTGCCCAGTGTATTTGACAGTCAATAGAAGCTCTTCTGGCTTTTTGTTGAATGCAAGCGATTGAAAACTCCAGCGTCTGTAGCATAAACCGGGCCCTAAGGCATTGTAGGCTTGATGCAGTTTTGGCACACATTCGCTAAGCCGTTGCGTCACAGCGGAGCGCGTTCGGAATCGGGCACATCGTTGTAACACTTACGTTGCTGCGACCGCCTGCCCACCTACTTGCGCACGCTTCGCTCGGCTCGCCACCACTTTACATAATTGCTCGTAAAACACATCAAGTTACGCAACAGCAAAACAACACTTGAGATTCTGGTTGAGTTCACCAAAAGGGGGTCACCAACCGGTCTAGTCTAAAATTCTAGATAAATACATTTGAATTGCATTAATCCAATGTATTTAATTTTTCATTATAAAAAATGTTTATTGTCCCGTAAAATTAACACCAATTAATAACATTTAACTTACCTTCTTTTAACATATGTACTCTGCGCTTATCCTAATCAATGGATGCAAACTTTGACCTGCGTCTCGGGTAATTCCGTAATTTATGAAGTAACAAACAATACACTAATCCAATATATTTCATTATAAAAAAAAATGTCCCGTAAAATTAACACCAACTAATAACATTTAACTTACCTTCTTTTTACATATGTACTTTACGCTTATCGTAATCAGTGGATGCAAACTTTGACCTCTCGTGTAATTCCGTAATTTAATGAAGTAACATAAAACAACAAAGAACATAGATAACGCAGAATTAACTCGACAAGATTGATGCTTTTCGGTAGGTAAGGTATACGGGTTTATATATTACACTAACATAACGGCTCTTGGTTAAATGTCAGAAGTTAAGGTGTGTGATGTGTTGTGTTGTGTTGCACTATTATTACTATTAATCAAGCATATTCTATGATAGCGAGCTAAGTGAGCCAAGGAAGACCAACTAAACAGGTTAATTTTCAAATTTGGGTCAATCACGTGATCGTATGCGTATTTAATCTCATACTTATTTTCAAGGACACGTGCATAATATCAGCATAACATCTAATATTGTCAATTAACATTAATGAGATGCCGTTCTTGATTCCTAACGAGGCTGTGCCCCCAATACTATGTAAACAAACAGAAGCTATTCGGACGCTAAGCCGCAATTACGTCATGAAGTTGCGGAGTACGGGCCTACGGGCACAGCAAGCCGCGGATGTATTACAGCACTGACAAGCGGTGAACAGAGCGACATTCTATCGGTTGAAACGGTTTTAACTTTCTTTTCTCATTTCGTAATGATACGGCTCAGCAGAGAGGAGCTGTCGCTGCGCTCGCGCTGCACCGGGCGCCGGCGACGCCGAAGCCTGGTTTCACAACCGGCGCCCGATTATCGAGGCTTCAATAACCGATTTACGTTATACGTGTACCGGGCTACTCGAAACACCGCTCACAATCACGGAAATCTCGTCAAGCTGTCACCAGTGTCACTCCACTCTGGCTGGGCACCGAACGAAAAGAGCTTCGTAATAAGGCCACTCTACGTTGCGTATGTGCGTACACTGTGTAAGCTGTTGCACAAACGTGACGCGATTGCGCCGATTGTAATCCGCGCGTGCGGCCATATCTTATGCACTCGCTTACAGGAAGTGAACTTTCGAACTCTTTCACTTTTTTATTGCCCCTTTTAGTGCCATCATCCCATTTTACGTCCATCGCACCACGAAAGCTGAATAGGAATCAATCTTAAGCTCACTCGGAGTGGTTAATTAAATTGGCTTTGTTTGTAAACCGGCGTGCCTACCATATGTAACAAAAAGCATTGCGTACACTCGTATGTAGGTATTTAGTATTTCCACTTTGAAACAATTGCAATTATGTAACTGGTTAATTAGGGCGACTCGACTCATTCGTGCTAAAAACTACCAATTCTACTTAGGGAATTTAGAATAAAACTATGTACTTACCAAGATATAAAAAATATTTGAATTAATCATGTTTCATTTCATTTTTTTTTAAGAATAGGTACGCAAGACGGATAAGAATATCATAATGGTTACTATGCTCACAAAAAATACTAATTAGTCTTAATTACATCGTCGATTTCGTCGGTGTCGTCTGCTGATATCTAAATGACGTAACATCATTTATTGTTCAATTGTATATTTAATGTATCTAGCAACAATTATCGTTGTTATTAAAAACGAGCTTTTACTTTTCAAAAGTAATTCTGCTAACACCTATCTGACCTCACAGTAGGAGTAGGACGCGCGGCGTCACCTCGCCGTTCATTGTGTTGTATTTATAACAATTACTTATGCATGCATCCGGGTTCGAACCGCTAAACAGTATGTCCTTAGCTTGTTTAGTCATAAACGAATTTAATTAATTTATGCGATGCCTCGGGCCCCGGAAGGCAATATTTAAATTAAGTAATGAAGACTGCACTTCAACTGGCTGTTTCAGTGCCGATCCACTTCGACGATATTCGATAGGGCTAGTCTTTAACTACTTTCTGACAGTTATCTATTGAAGTTGTAGTGATGAGGTTAAGGTAATAGTATACGAATAGTTGTCATATTTAGCGATTATTCATGAATGGTGAATGATTAATTGGATCAATTTTAATGCCAAACCGCTACTTTATATCCAAATTCGGGACAAAAGTAATTTCACACTTCCTTCGTTGTCGTAGTCGTACCGTATGTCATTATGGTTACAATTTTTGTTGATTGGTGAACTTACGGAAATATCACCCGAATCGAAACAAAAGATTTAGTCACTACACTAGTTTTAAAACAGACAAGTCGGACTCGCGTTGCAAGGGTTCCGTACATCAGTCCGACTCACGCTTGATTGCACATTTCTAAATTAAAAACTTATTTTTTTAATTTTCTCACTTACCCCCCAAAAGTGGCCCCCTTGTTTAAAATTCATTTGTTTGCGTTACATGTCCGTCTTTAGATCACAAACTTACCTACTCCTATATGTGTACCAAATATCAGCGTACATAATTGGTTCAGGAGTTTCGAAGAAAATAGTCTGTGACAGACGGACAGATAGACAGACACACGAGTGATCCTATAAAGGTTCAGCTTTTTCTTTTTGAAGTACGGAACCCTAAAAAGATATAGTGCGTTAACTGTTTTCACGATGAATTATTGTCATAAACAACTACAGAACTGTGATAGAAAAAAAAAACATTCATTTGATTGCTCCTCTAAAACGCGTATGTAGGTATTATAAGTATTATAACCTTTTGCTACTCATGAAGCTCTAATATCATTACTTCTTTCTATTTATTATTTCTATGGGTAACGCGCATTTACGTTATATGGTTGTAACGATGTGTCAACAGGGAATCCTTAGATCTCACAAATAATTCGAGTAATACGAAAGTATGTACCTGTCATCGGCGTGTTGATAACTGTCAATTTAATAGCTCGTGGTTGCAGTATATCAAGTTGTTTTACCAAGCTAACAATTATCATTCTACTCAGTCGCTTACAAAGGGTAGGTACATGAATTTATGAATACTTACCAAGATGCTTATCAAAGCGGCCGCGGTCCTTATTGCGTTTTGCGTCACGTATAATATAATTGCTGTGTGTCGTTTTGCAACAGGCAACTCTAACACTACACTGCCGACCACAATTGAGGATCGTGATAGTAAGTGAAGGACTTTCTTATTGTGTGGTAGACAATGACACATTACTCATATTTAATTATCTACGCCTAATGTAAAAAACAGTAAAAGTACTATGCACAAAGTACAATATATAAGTATAGACTGAGATAGAGATATCAGTGAAATACTCCACGTAGATTGTAGCGCCACAGTGCTATTAGTACAAAACTAACCGCACGACCGCTCGGCGGCAGGTACTAACTACTAAAATATATTTCAAGTTCCTTTCTGAAACTAATGCAAAAATAAGGAAATAAGTAATGAAATAATAGTTACTTTACCTATTTGGCAATCTTTGCATCAATTTCAGACCATTTTTAATAAATATGGGCATGACATTCTTCTGACAATAAAACGAAATAGGTAACTTAGTAAATATCGTTTATTACACAGTTTTACTTACAAACATTCGATATTAGCAATCGCACCAAAATTTATCCGTATTATAAATAATAAAACAAAATTAACACGTAAAAAGTGGCATATTATATTATGTAGGGAGCGGCTTTGTCATTCGAAGATATTCAGTTTTCAATGAATACACTCTGCTTAGCCGCACGATAGCTTTTACCGTCACGTTGTAGGGTCGAAATTATTTACTGAGACTATTACTATTAACAGCAAGTCGTAATATATAGTTATTAACTACACATAATTATATAAATATACAATTAACCTAAAAAACCCATTTGACATTTGAATTTTTAAATTGACAGCGATGTCAACGTACCGTTCAAACGTTTAGTTTCACGCAACATATTTAAGCTTTATAAGCTTATATACACTCCACATCGATAAAATTTCACTCGAAATTTGTAAGGTAGAAGAAGTTGAAAATATACATTCTTCTCTTCTATGGAGCATTTTATTAGCGCTCAAATCTACTATCCATTTGCACGAATAATTGACGAAGCTAAATTAGTACAATGTTGTTGTCACAATGTTGTGTACATTACCTAATTATGTAATTATTTTGCGTACGTTGGAACGCTCGAAATGTAAACATGAAAAAAATGTTGAACCATAAATTTAGGTAGTAAACACATCATCTGAATTTTAGGTAAAGTATACATAACAGAAGTACAACCGCGAAAGATTTGCCTCTTTGTCACTCACAATGTGCAAGTGCGATAGAGAGGCAGGTGAAACAGTACACACAGTGTCATCTGCTGGAGAAAGTATAAACTAACATTTTCTTGGTAAAGCTCGTTCTTCGAGCTGAAAGGCCCCTGGTACTATGCTTATTATGACATGACTTTTAGTGTCAAAGATTTATGATTTTTTTTACCGTACGTACGTCGAAGGTTTCTTTAACTAGTATTTTATTTTTTGTAATCAGTGTCCTGTGAAATCATTAAAATGCAACAAAACAAATATTACATTGTAATTTTATGAGCGCGTCATGCGTATGAATACAGATAATATTTGCTCCATATGTTTATTTTAGTGCGTTTTTTTTTTACAGCAATTATATATTTACGTCGCCTTCCTCAATCCCATGTTTTGATCAGTGCTCACATAGCGATCTCTATGATAGGTTGTTGTCCGTTACAAGATGTGTGTCAATAATGAAAGGAAAGTGGCACGACCGGCCGCGCCGGTAGGTCAGTGTCACTCGCTTACATAACTAGTGTCATACCATCCATCGTGTCCATTTCGGACATGACTCCTTTTGAGAACATTGCCCTCCTTACCCAATCGTGAAACAGACACGTTCCATCCGAATAACTTCTGCGTCTGCGGTGCAATCGGAACTAAACAACATATATATAAGTATTTATGGCCACAATCTAAGTACATTACATAACTAAAACGCAATGGTCGCGTACGACGGTACGTTTTCAGAGGGACTACACTATGGGATTCTTCAAGAAAGGAGTGTATAAATTTTAAAGGGACGCCAATGCGGATGTTACACCCCCGGAGTTGCAGGCGTCCATAGGCTGCGGTGACCGCTTACAATCAGGCAGGACGTATGCTAGTTTGCCACCGACGTGGTATTAAAAAAATATGTTAAACGTTGTGTTTAAAAACTTGAATTTTACTGCGAAATACATAATGGTACATAATTGCATAATGTATTAAGCGGCAGGCTAGTTTTAAACCTATTTAATTTAACACTTAAGTAACTTGAGATGAGCCTTTAGGTGACTATGCTCGGGGCAGAGTTTAGAGGTCAGTTTTCTCCCAGTGCGGAAGCACATGGCAGCAAGACGGAAGACAGAAGGCGTGGGTACGACGCCGGCGTCATCAATGCCGTTGAACTGCGCAAGGTCTCGCGCACGCTTCCTGCTTCGTATGTATCCTCTTAAGCCTCCGACCACTCGAATTACCTCCTCAACTTTATCTCTGTAGTGGTCTTAACCTTTCGTAACATTTGTTTAGCAACTATATGTACATATATGAAAGTACTACTTGTTAAACCCTGATTGGGAATTTGTCTCAAAACGAAAAATATACGGCGGCTGTTTGACTAGTACCCAATATGACCAGTACGTAACAAAATTATTAAAAAAAATAAGTATGTATGTAATTTTTTTAATTACATTAAATTATTTTGCTTTAGTATCTTTTTAATGGAAATGATTTTGTATTTTGCTTGCCGCATTTTAATACGAATGAGTGAAAAGGAACGAAGAGTAAATTAATCAGCAACATGTTTACACGATTTAAGATATAAACTTTGAAATATTTTAGTTTAAAGTCTTACTATTTTTTACTTTATAATCGATGAGTATAGGTACACCAAAGATCAAATGAGTAAATGCCCTTAAAGGTAGAAAATATGTAGTTTTTGGTAATTAAAGTGTTCGCGACTATAGTATTTTATTATATTTGGGGTATTTGGCAGCATAATATTTTTCAAATATCAAGAATTAATGTGATGTGTCAAAAACGCCTACAATATCATGGTAAAATCGCCTATAATATTGGAACATAATATTAAATTAAATCAGTCGACATCATCTGTCCGTGCGGTAAAGTTGTAGATGACTTTTGACTAATTTTTTTAATCAAATATCAGCCGTGTTATCAATACAATAGCCTTAATCGCTTGCGTTAACCTTCTAGACAATAATTATGCCCAAAATTTAAAAAACAACGAAGTTGATGAGAGCAAGCCAACTAGAAGTTCGTATTTGAATATTTACATGGGTTTTAATAGTACATTACTACAGAGGCCGGGACGAAAGCTTGCCCGCCTCAGACCTATACGGCCTCGCTTCGCTCGGCCGGCAACCCCATATTTCCCGCCGAGATATGTATAGTGCTTTTCTCAAACATCCAATAACATGAAATAAACAACAAAAAAATCAAAGTATTATTTTTAATACGCATAGTGGCAGAATGTCATGATGCCTGTGCCACAAATTTATATGGAATGGAAATTAAAAAAGAGGACTTTGCCGGCCGAGGCCTGCAAGATTTGTATGAAATTCCATTAACGACTTCTTGTCTTAGCCGCACCTGAAATATCATACTTCGCAGCCTTAGTAACATAAAAACAATATTTCATTGCATGTTTGAGAAAAACCTATTTTTTTCTAAAAGCTATAAAAAATATTAGACTTGTTATATCTAGCTAAAATGAAATTACATATGTAACAAATAAATTATGTTTTATATAGATTGTTGCATACGCCAATCCTTGGGAATAGGTAGCGGACCCCAGGCATCCTTCAGGATGCAACTGTACTGGGAATAACGCTAGGATGATGATGATAATAGATTTGTAGCTTACCATTTTCCGTGTTACTTCGGGTATTTATCAAACAGCCCTCGTATATCGTACCTATATTCAAAATTGTTCCAAATATGTATTCTTGGATAGGTGTATGTTGAACCTTGCTCTTTATAGCACCTATTAGTTCACTTATGGTAGGTACTGTACAAAATATTCCATCGGTAGTCGGTACGCAACCATACGAAACGCCAATATTTTAGTGCCAAGTCATTAAACGAACAGGCAAAAACGCTGCCGTAAAAATAAATCTCAATTTCATAGTACTGGTTCCATTAAACATTAACTTCTTGCTGTAGGCACTCTCGTGTTTTCGAAACCTCATCATCTTGGGTAACTTAGCTACTGAACCAGAACAGACTCGTTTAAAGATTGAAATTGAAAGAAAATCAAGTGGCACCGAGGAAAAACGTGACTGAACGATTGCCATATCTTTAATTCCACAAACGTAAATAATCGCATTGCCTATCATGAGTATGCAAATTTTAGTACCACTGCTAGCGTTGTTTTTCCATTATTAAACACACTGGCAAAACAATAAACGAACTGCGTACTTATCCAAGCGTGATACCATCATAACAGTACTAACGCCAGTTTATCAGACGTAAAAACTGGAGTAAAATGTTTTAGCCGGTTAATTTAATACAGGTGAATTCCATAACAGGTGGCAGGTAGAGTTCGCCCTAGCTGCAACGTACCTACATCAAATCGGTGCTCACCGCCGTAACGCACACCTACCCGTCCCCACGTGCTCAAGGGTCCGTGAAATCTACCGTCTCTGTTACTATCTGCCAACTTTTAGCGGAGAATTGTAATTTAACTATCTTGATTATGCAGGTTTGTTTATGTAATTATGCGAAAATGAACTCTTAATTACGGAAAGCGATAAAACTCAGCACAATTTGTTACGATTGCTTCAACAATTTAAGCCGTTAAAAGGAGTTGATGTCGCTACTTTCATAACGTTGAGTCCTTAACTTGCTTTTTTTCAAGCAATACAGCACCAATGCAATATGCATACCTACGGGTCGTAAACATTTACGTGTACACGCTTGAAATGTTTCGTAATGCATTACCACATCAGACCCTCGCCAAGTCTGTGGGCGAGGAGCCATCACCGTGACAAGCGGGGTGGTCTATGGCATGACGCGGAAAGCCATGCTTCGGTGCATTGGAGCTGAGCCCCGTGGAAAACAATGGGGTTACGAAGAATATAGTTACTACAACTTACAAGTACCCACATAATTCTGTCTCCATAGTGAAATGCGTTTGCGTGGATTACTCACGTGTCGCTGCCAAGTAAATTGCTTAGCGACACCGGGGACCCAAGCCATTACAACTAAAAAAACAATCTTCGTTTGACGCAATTTGATAAGTTATAATCATCCAAAACTAGTACAGCTAGTTCAAATGTTATCTCTCGGGAGATGATACGCCGAGTTCTTGTTTTGTATCAGTTTGTTCAACTTATATTTTGTCAACGAGGCCGGTTTATTTACATTTATCTTAACGAGAAGTGACTAAAATTAATCGTTAACTGCCGTATCCGCCTATAAGCTTCTGTGAAGTGCTATGACGAGGGCTCGTGTGCATACTTAGTTATTGGAGGGATCAGGCACAGGTTATAAATTCACTCGACAATTTTGTTGCTCCATTATACCTATACATTGTAGTTTTATTTATGACATCACTTTTGCGTTATTCGTAGAATAGAATTCACAGTTTGAACAATCTTTCCTATTATCTTACCGAATAATATTTAAAATTTAAACACAGCTACCAATATGTAATGTACGTAAGTAAATACATAATTTAAATTCCATAGTTGCAGTATTGCATGTATTCGCCTACGCGGAGTGCACCGAGGCCGTATCGGTGCACTGCACTGACCCGCATCGCTTCCAACGAAAGTGAAACTAGTCGTAAACGCCCGACTGTTCTCTACTTTTGTAATAGAACTAGCCACTAGCGTAGTCACCGTATCTGATAATTGAGTGCGCGCTTGCTCGAACCTTTGCCGACGCCGCCCGTTCTTTGTTGCGTTTGTATAACTTATATATAAATAAATGAATACATGAGAATTACATTTGTGCTTACCTTTCTTGAGGTGATTTGTAACGGTTTATACCACGTAGGATTATATTGAACCCTAGAACACCAGTATAGGTAACTTATTGCCTACTTGTGATAAAATCCTCATCCACGAAGGCCTCGAAACATATCAATGTTGCTGCATAACGAATAATAAATGAACGATGTTTCCGGACCTTACGATATTCTCGCGAACAGCTTCGGTCGGTTTCCGAATTTACTTCGACGACGATGCCATAAATATGATTTAAACCCGCAGCGAGACTTCTCGCCGCACATCAAGAGCCTCATGATTTAACACCCACAACCTTCGACGTAATCCCACTATGAATTATTTTTCCTCATACCATTATACATCGCTCATACACAAACACAAAACAAAACAAGTATCATCACAATGAATAAGTAGCTTTACAAAATTTTAAGCGACATTTCAATTTAAAGTAATTAGCCGGAAAAAACATAAATGAAGAACGGATGTTGCACATCTGTTGCGTTAAGTCAGAATAACAGGCAATTAGTAAAGATGAAGCACCAGCGGCGACGGCCATATTCGCACAATGTGTCCCACACATTGAACCACTTCCCTCGGCCTCTGCCCTGGCAATCATCTCCATTTTAAGTGCAGGCCCAACTACATAATTTCGAAATCCGTATAACATATACATGTCAGCTTGAAGCCAGCGGCCTAGCAATTAAATATATATGGCTCACATTTATATACTTTACGCGTCAAATAAAACGTAGTATGATATCAACGGCTTTGCTTTATAGCGATACTAAAATAAGTTACGTCTTGAGCTTGTAGATGTAGTTAATCCATTCGATTGCATCTATGAAGGTTACAGCGATCACATACCTCGCTTGCATTACGTACGCCGTACGAAACACCATAGCCATGGTAAAATTTAACACATTGGAACGCGTTTTGATAGGACTTTCAATATGTTGTTTTGATAATGTTTTTATCGTGCTAGTTGGTTCTTATCTTGTTAAATTTACGCTAAGTAAAATTACTACATAACTGTCATTTTAGTATGGAAAAGAAATTTAGATCAACGCATCGCTAGAAAACGTTACGTAAAGTAATGATCCCGCTGTGCATAGATATTAAATTTCTAGGACATAATAATAAGTAATACAGAATATTGCGCATTACCGCCACATTTACATACAATTAAACCACATTTAATAAGTCTATTTTTACTCGAGCTGACTTATTGTTTTTAATGCTTCCTCAGTGTAATTTGTATACATACATGAACATACGTGTCTATTACTTATCTCACGACTGTTTTTAAAAATGTTCTTTCTTGTTTGTTGCAGGTAAGTCCAGAGCCACTGTTATGCTCTTCATTAATAAGAGTACGTACCGACTTTTACTTTTATAAAGGGTCAGATGTCGCGCACAGTAGCTGAAAGTAAAACTTAATTCATGATCGATTTGATTCAATAACAATGAGGTAACAGTATTGGATGACTGAGTAAACTTTATTACGGATACTCATTGCGGTTACATTCTGTGATACAATACGGTAACTTCTGAATTCAGAGGTGCATGGTTTAGTACTCAATGTAGTTAATCGTTTATCATTATCATCATAGAAACTATTACAAATCTGTTATACTAGGGTGAATTTACTGTGGAGTACAACATGTATGAGAATAGACTGTAACTTCAGCTACACAAAATCTAAATCAAACATTTATTCTACAATTAGGCCACAAAGGCAGTTTTACGTGTGAAAACGTTAATTTACAATAAAAAATAAACAAAATAATTATAATTACAAAACTATAGCTTAACAAATCTCTATATTTATACAGGGTGGTGGACTTTATGGGATGATAGAGCAGGTCATTTTAGATATTTTAGACACAACGTACTATTACTTATTCTGTGACACAACTTGCTTTAGTACAAAGTCTCTTAGTTTCCAAGATATGCACAATTTTATTTTGAAAATTGTATGTTTTCCATACTACCATACATTTGGAAAATGTTTAGATTTTTTTTATGTTCCCTTTTTTTCTGGCTTATCGTAATTTTTCAGTAGTTGTAGGAACAGAGGAAATTTTTGAAATCAATTGAATTGGGACTAACGACTTTTTACTGCCTGTATTCACATGGTATTCGGATGCGAATTTCTCTCCATACATTTTCATAGTAGGAACGAAAAAATAAACCCGGTATTATCGAAGTTCTTGTAGTTCGAAGTAAGAACCTAATCACTTAGGATAATTTTGGAGTGATTAGGATTTTAAATTTTTTATTCCTTTTCCGTTTCTATGAAAATTTATTCACATCTGAATACCATGTGAATACAGGCAGTAAAAAGTCGTTAGTCCCAATTCAATTGATATCAAAAACTTCCTTAGTTCCTACAGCTATATCTAAAATGACCTCCTCTATCATCCCTGAAAGTCTTTGCATCCTGTTACCAAACAATCTGTATATTCGTGTCTTCTATTTCGCGTTTAAAATGAAAGATCATTCTTGTCGCAAACGCAACCCTAGCAAAACGCTTTATCCCTACCAATATAATACACGTTAGGTAACTAAAAATGTTGTTTGTAAAAAAATGTCGAGTTTCAATATCACCGGCATCGGCGCCTACATTCTATATATCAAATGGTGTCAGAAAGAGATAAACGTTGTATGTATCTTGTCTTTACGCGATAATAGAGACCATTGTATTAGGACCTACGAATAAAGCATTATTATAAGCAAAGATGTCGCCAGTAAACCGAAGCAACTCGACTAAAATGTTACAGAAGCGGTCCTTAGTAACACGATTTGTCTGTATTGTTTAATCTCCACTAACCCTGTCGTAATGTGCCATCTTCGATTCCTGTGCCCTCTTAACCTTTAGCATTTCCACTATGGCATTAGGTTTACCTGTCATAATCAGTTACGTCGTCACCAAATATTTACTGAACTCATTTACTTGGCAGTGTTGCTACATGATTATGTTTCACACTTGTATGTGACCCACATTGAAGTAGGTATTAGAGCTAATGATCTGATCGCCATGAGGTGTTATGCAATAAGAGGCCTATATTAAAGAGATTAGTATTCAAATTGTTGAACGATTAGAATGAAACGCATTTAAAGCAGCAGTTTATTATTCATCTTGGATGCGAACTTGCCACATTAGGTAGGTGCGGCTTGGTACTGGAAAGATGACGTCTCTGCAAGGGCGTCGTCGCGGGAGAGCAGGGGGCCAACTAAACCCCCTTCGAGATTCAAAATGCCTCTAGACTGTACCCACTATTGATACTTTCCTCGACCCCGCCTCTTTTTTTATTTAATTTAAGTTTATTTATTTAATTTCCATTAAGTCCGCCTTATGTACGATAAAGTTTATTTTGTGCAATAACTATTAAATAAATTAAATTATATTTAGGCTCCTTGGCAACACAATTTTACGATTTTGTTCACTGTTATCCGTTGTAACAGATATTACGAAATCGAACAGGTAATACTTAACTATGGAAAGAGAATGTCCCGTGGTAAGCACTGCGAAACCAAGGCTTTGTTTGTTATTCACAATGCCACTAGAAGACACGGGTAATGTAATCTGAATTGTTTACAAATAACTAGTATATGGAAAAGTGTAATTTGGGGGTGATTATGTCAGCTGTTCCATTAAGTGCGTCGGCGTAATTGAGCTCGTGGAACAGGGTATTGTTTCGAGTACGTAAGTATAACGTAACGCACGTGTGGGCTCCGGTCGCCGCTTGCGTTGCTGGTGGAGAAAGTGGCACACCCGCCGGCAAGGCCGTCTGCGCGTTCTCCGACCTTCAGCACCACACTTCCGGCATCCAAATACTATAAATCTCACAAATAATAACACCTTTTAATTATTCCAATTGCAATGCCCGACGGCGGACCAGCTTGATGTACGATTGGAAAGTGGAAGGAAATTCGGACCCTGTCGACAAGCCCTTATCCGCCCGCCTAATCGCGTTGCGTAAATGGCGCCAGCTTAAAATTGTTATTATAATTCGTTACACAATTAAATAACTTAATTGCTGTCAAACTGTAATTGGAATGAAATCTTGAAGGTATTTTATCTTATGTAACTTGGATCTGAAACCCTTTTTCTCAGTACCCATGGTTAAAAACTACTGAGGTGCTGGTCATACTTATCACTACACCAATGACCATAGCATATTTAATTGCCAATAGTTATTTATTTAACGTATCTTTCTAACTTGCATTAAAATTCAGGCCTTGTTTATTTTGTTCTAATCTAACGTATGTATAGGAATTGCTGAGAAAAGTACAAAAATCAATGTCGCTTAACAGTCAACTGAAAAACTAGCCCTTGTACCTTTTTAGGAAAGATAGAATGAGTTTAAGCGCACTTTGTAACAAGCAATGAAAAATACTACTTACGTGAAACTTTTGAGCGATGATTCCCCCTAAAAAAGGTATAATATTTGCCTAAAGCCTTATTCATCATCATCATCATCATCATGTCAGCCGAAAGACGTCCACTGCTGGACATAGGCCTCCCCTAAAGACTTCCACAATGACCGATCCTGCGCCACCCGCATCCAGCGGACACCCGCGACCTTCACCAGGTCATCAGTCCACCGTGTGGGGGGCCTGCCCACGCTACGCCTTCCGGTACGTGGCCGCCACTCGAGAACCTTTCCGCCCCAACGGCCATCGGTTCTACGTGCTATGTGCCCCGCCCACTGCCACAATGCTCAATGACCTCAGTAAAGCCTCCGAGCGAGTTGGTCTAAGGATGAACATGGACAAGACGAAGATCATGTCAAATGTCCATGTCGCACCAACTCCTTTAACAATCGGACACTTTACGCTCGAAGTCAGGCAAGGAGATGTTATTTCTCCTAAACTGTTCTCCGCTGCACTGGAGGATGTTTTCAAAGCCTTATTATTACAATAAAATTAGGGACTGATATAATTTGCAGTGAATCATTTTAAGATTTGATCAATACAGTGATACTCCGATAGTATTTTAAAATAAGCTATCTTCTAATTTTATCAGTGATAAAACTGGTACTATTTAACTATTTCTATAGTCTGAAAATCCCGCAGTCTGACTTTCGAGCGTGTATGGAGTGAGGCGAATACATTCGATTTGTTTCGGTGGAGTATGCAATATGTATTATCAATTTACCAATATCATCACAACACAATACAAAACGAATACTCTTTATTGTACACAGCACATACCTTATAAAACATCATACCTATATATAATATACAAAATAATAAGCAAGGGAGACAGAGGTGAAACAAACGGCGATCTTATTTAAGTAAGAGACAGAGAACCTTTAGATAATGGAGGAATTAAATTTAAAACTGAGTAGTAGGTGGTGCTGAAATTTGCGTAAAGGTGATATAAAAATGTAGATTACAAAACAACTTAGAACTCTACAATATAAAAACACATACATACGACACCTACAGGATTTCGTTTTTCAAGAAATTAAAACACTGAAGTCAGTCTGTAAAATGTCAAAATCTGCATAAAATGTGAAGCAGCTACTTGTGTCATCATGAATGCGACGTCCCTCGTGACAATGGGGTCGTGTGATTGCACCACCCGAGTTGCCGTCGCGTGTGTCACGCGGCCGTCACCACTCCGTAGATCCGCTGGGACGTGGCTCTTGTAAAATGTTCTAAGCGACCGATTTAGGCAATTATACCATGCACAGGCTATAAACCAGAGAGGTCGGTGAAATATATATTTTCATGTCTCCTTTATTTTATTTCCATTGCATAAGTTAACGAGACACGTCCAGTTTTTGTTATAGGATGGGATGCATTCGACATTCGCGGGACTGTCTAACTTGAGGGATTTTGGCTAAAAGAGCCCTCGTCTCTGCGTTCATCTGAAGACTGATTGTTTCCTCGTGCGATTTGTGGGAAGTCGCTTATACCATTTTCTTATCAAGCGTAGTGCGCATGACACACTTATCATAATGTCATATTATATTTACTAATTACGCCGATGCAACGATGCACGGTATCACGCGAAGCACGCTTTGTTTACTATGCACGCAATGAAAGACATACGTTCATTGATTGATTCAGTTTAAACAAAATGACGACCTGCACGTTTTATTTTTGCAACACTGTGATACTTTCTGATGAGTTGAAAAAGTAAATTCAAGGTTATGGTCACAATACCTAATTAAAGGAATATTTTCGTCGGTTTAACGCGTTGTCGTAGTGATAACTACTTTACCCAGCAGCAACGTGTGGTGTTTTTTTCTGGACGTTCTTTGAAGACGCAGTAGTTTTTGCTACTAATTAGAGCCCGGTTATCTCTTCGCGGCTGCGTTCTCGACAGTCATTTCGGTTTTTACTAGAGGTAATGACTCAGATTGTACTTTCAGTTGAAAAGCTCAGAATCTCAGTCTATTAAGTTTAAGTTGTACGTACATTAAATTACATTATTAGCAATTTTAGCAAATGTTCACTGCCACTAGTACGTAGCGACATCCTTTTAATACAAATGTTGTTAATTGCTGTAACTTGTGCTGTGGATTTTGTATCGATAAATAAATAAATAAATGTAAAAGTTATTTCATGTACTAAGTAAGATGAGTACCTCCATGAACATCCTTACCAGTATTCTGGTTTTTCGCAAGGCACTTAACTCCAAACAAAATAAACTCGTTCTGTTGGTCACTTCGGTCAAGTTCGGTGCGGCGAGCACGACGCGGACGCGCCGCGGCAACAACACGCTCACGCTGCGCCGACGCCGCCGGACTCACCAAACGAGTTATAAATATTTAATTAATATTTGACTGGCGAACTCCGCTTCAAGGTCACGCTCCTTCATCCATATGAATAAAGTTTTTTGCCAATTTTTAAAACTAAATTGTAATGACTTGCCTTAACTCATTTTTTTTTAGCCTAGTAACAGCCATTAGTAATCTACAGTTGAATGAATTAAGATTAGAAGTAAACATAATTAGATAGATATATTAATTAGGGTGAATCGCTTATCAGAACCGGTTCTCGTGACAACGACGGAAGCTTTCTTACTCGTACTGTTAAGACAACTTATCGTTATTGTCAAAAGAAACTAGAACCAGAACAAATTACCACTAGCCGAAAAGTATTCGAAAAAGAATTACTCAACTCTTAAGTAAAAGTTACTGATTTTTGACAAAATTTATACAACTTAACTACCCCTGAAAATGTATTTGTCCATTTCCCACAAAGATAAAGTGTCAGAAAAAGACATGCGAAATTTAAACGGCATTTAATGCGTTTGTTGAACGGTTTTTGAATAAGGACGTAATTTGCGATCCCAGGTCCGGCTCGTACCTGGTTCAACAAATATCGCTAGTGCAGCGGGACAATGCCGCCAGCGCTAGCATATTGGGCACATTTGCACCAGGTACCTGCCGGTCTGGGGATCTGTTAGGTTTAGTCTAAATTTTAAATAATCTGTCAGCGGTTTTGTGTTTTTAGTGTGCATTATTATCAGACATAGAAGTTTTTGTGGGAAAAACGCCAATTAACTAGGAATTTCCTTTCGTTAATATTTAATTTGTCGATAACTGTTTCAAATAATTATTTCTAAGTGACATTTCATAGATAAATTAAGGTCACCGGATTGAAATATAAATTAACTAAAATGCTGATCACTACCCATCGATGGTATATAACAACAATATAACTGTCATTTAGGTAATTCATAGGCATAGTTTTTAGGGATTTTAAATTTTCCAAAAACAATAATTTTGTAAACTAAAATTTTATTATTTTAACTTGTAACGTACACAAAAACTTCTCTTAAAGCTATTCAATCGATTTCCATACAAAGTAAACTGAAACCAAGAGTGTCTTGCAACGAAGGACAATTAGGTAAATTGTATAACATTGAGTAGCATAATAGTATACTCTAATAATACCTACTCAGATTTCGGAAAATATATGAAAAAGTGACTAAAATAAATAAAAAATATAGGTAGTACAATTTATCGATAAATTAATATTGTTGGGAAGTCCCTAGGACAATTTTATTCGTGCCACAAAAACTTCCATGTCTGATTACTATTTTAAGATTTGTAAATAAAAGTATTTTTGGAAGTTAGTAACTTCTAGTTTTTGTTTGTCACAGTTAGTCATATTAACTTAAGTCGAGTCAATCGGACACGAGGTGAAGGCTAAGCATCATTAATATGTCCATTATTCATTAATTCTGCTCATTAACAGTCGAACCTAACCCATGTTGCCCAATGGTGTTCTTGACTTATTTTTTTGTTACAAATAATTTGGTTAAACCTTGAAGAGGTGTAATGTCAGCATCTAAGTACTCTATCCCTTTTATTTGATTGTTATGTACCTACTTCGCCCTTCGCCAGTATGCGATGTTGCCACAAATGAGTAGTTAAAGAACCGTTTTAACATAGATATCTACTCGTGAACCAGGGTGTTCTTGTCAAGCCAAAATGATAGACTCCCTATATTGTTATGCAGAACCTTTAGTTGGCTATCATCCTGTTTTATCGGTGGATTTTACTCGTTTATACAAAGATCTTATCGAAGCTATGTAACAATACTCGTTATTAATTATAATGTAAATAACGCAATTTCCATAAAGCATTCGGTCATTACAAGGTAAACCTGCTGCCCTATAAATCTAACGCAATCCCGCAAGACCTGTTTAGGGCGCTATAAACTAGAATAATTATGAAATTGACTTTTATTAGTATTCAATTCAGATATATTACCCATAAATCTAGATATATTAGAACCTTTCGACATATCGTGGACGTCGTAAATTGACAGCAAGGTTGCAATACGGTTGGAAGAAACGTAATTGATTGACGAGCAAAACGATCCCATCAGCCAGGGTTCGTTGGATCGCGACATGATTTTTCATTCACAATGTCATATCCATTACACACATCACTACGACTCAATGATTGAAATATAATAAAACCGTAGGCGGCACTAAATATAAACCGAGTATTATGGGCAACAGTAGGTACCTAAACAAAGAATTAGTATAATTGGGAACAATTTAGCGTAAATTGCGAAACAAAAACCTTAATTTACATGTAGGCCGAGCCACGAAAGTTTTCATAAGATACAATTATATGAACTAATGACCTCCTTCATCAAGTTAATTGTTCTTCTATGCTATTCCTCAAATTACACATTGATGTGAATAGGTGTATGTATTTGTATATATACCTACTTACAATTATAATTATTAAATAATAACGGGGACAATGTGCGTAGCAGTTATATGCAATTGTAATTTCGAATGATTTTCCTTTTAACAATATTGGTTTAAAATGTTGTGATGCAGTCTACCCGATTTCAACGTTGTTTGCTATACGACACTAAAACTATCCTGGAAATTAACTGTTGTAAGTATTGTTACATTAAAATTTCGATTTAGTCGTGTAATGAATTTACAAACGGATATAAGTTCAGAGACCCGTAGAATGCGCTGGTCCTACAATTGTGCAATATTTGTCCAGAGGTTAGATCATCTTCCAATGGTTTTCTATAAGTTTATAAGAACTTGTGTGTAGTATGAAGACGAGTGTAAACAGCGCGCGATATGCCCGCTGAATTAATGTCCCCAATTCAATTGAAGTGTTTAATTAGCACAAGTGGCCCCGATTGCTTCGTTGATCGGTCGCGAGGCCCGACCAACTTAACACAGCTCGTGTTTTCCATTCACGCTCCTTGTAAATTATGATCGTTAGTAGAAACTTGTGTTCCTTCCCCGGCATTGTCGTGATTAGTTTGAATTAATGTACCGGCGCCTGCATGTAAACAATATTTTTTCTTCATCTCGCTTCTCGATGATAGGTACCTATCGAGCAGTTAGTTCAAAATGCGTGCGATTCTTTGTAGCTTAGTTTGTTATTGATAAGTAGATTAGACATGATTTCTAAATCCGAAATTCGGTGCCTTACGCGGCCCAGTCATAGCTTAGCATACCTATATTTAACATACGAAGGCGCCTAGCTAGTCTAGTCTAGTTCGCAGAAACGCCCACTCTTTTGGTAACAAGACTGTTAGATTGTACCTATTTGGCTCCGTAATCTGCCGGGTTCAATTAGCCATCACCCGGTTGCGTTCGAAACGACCAGTCCCATTATGAGCCCGGGTCGTGACACGGCACGTCTAACCGTAGTGGTGTAATACTTATTGTAGTCAGTCATTTCCACGTGCAATGCAACTAACGTAGTTAATTGTTCGGGGTCATAGTATAACTGCGGAAAATGTGGAAGAATTCGTATCTGTGACCAAATTGTGAGTTACGCGAAGTTATCGCTCCGAATGGACCCGTTAAATAAATTCGTTTATACCTTGGTAAAAATTAAGCGTTTAAAGAAGCGTAAAGAATTAAATGGTAACAGTAAAACGCGTCCTAAAATTTGATTGATATAATATTGTACAATACCTTTAAAACCTGCGAACACAGATCGTCGTTTAGTACGAATCCTTGAGGGGATCCTACCTCCCAATGACCTGTAACTCCGTTTTCTCATGTTTTTGTAGCTTATTGTATTAACAACAACGAAGTTTACCGAAATAGAATCTCATATTTACTACAAAACTCGCTTTCTTCGAGATGTATGGCATTAAACTTGTGCAATTTTAGGCCAAAACAATAGTTTTTTGGACTTAATTTTTGTGGTAATGAGTTGAACATAAAAATCTCTCCTTACGTTGTTAGAGACGTCAATAAGAAACACCGAACACTTACATGTAGATTTCATATACATATATAGAGATATAGATATACATATATATATAGAGACACGTGCATAATAATATCGAAAATAGAGCTTTTTTGCATCATGTTTGAATAGGTCATAAAAAAGAAGTATAGATTTTTTTCTAAATTCTGCTCTTGGAAATGTAGATAAAGGATTGAAGAACCCATAATCGTTTGTGACATTAAAATCTATAGTTTTGATGGAGGAATATCAACTCAAAACTAGTCAAAAATTGATGATTAGCGCGTGGAGCCCCTTTATGTGCGGAACCTTTGACATCGCAGTACGGAAGTTTACTTCTACCGCGGATATCACGAGAACTCTATCTGGTTAGTAACGAATCTATCTGTAACTACGAGTTTTCCGAACGGCTCCGGGTATGGTTTTACTTTCTTGTAGGAAGTGCTGTCACTTTCGATGGAGACCGGTTGAGCGTATACTCGCAAGCTATTCGGGTCGTAAGTAAGGAGCATGCTGCGTTATGCTTAAACACCGAATGTATATCGGTACAGTACACTCAACAAAGGTGGCACGTAATCGCTTCACGGATGAAACTGTTTAATAAAATAAAATGACGAATCAACTTTTTTTTCTCGCTATAGTTGCCATGGTTACATCTGGTGGGTCAATTTTTAATCATTTTTTGATTTGACTTTTTCCATCCTATTTTTTAAGGCCCGTCTTCTCAGCACGTTATATTAGAAGGGCCACATGCTGTATACTAGTATTCGATTTTTCTAAGAAATTATAAACATTTTTCCTGGGTAACGTTACTTCGCAATTATAGGTTCGTTTAATACACACAAGTATACAAAACAAAGATATGTTTGTTGGACCCCAAACTAGGCTGAACCTGGTATCTTTATAAAATCATTTTTTACAATCAGCTAAGAGCCATCCCATCGCTCTTGCGCTAATAACTATTATCGTTAATCTTCTAGGTTTAATTAAATCACCTAGGACTTTGTAACCAGACGACCGTATTAACCATTCGTTTTCTTTTGTTCACAGGTGAGCCCCGATTACTCGGACAAAAGTGGATTAACGACATTCGTAAGTTGACTCATCAACGCTATGCATATAAATGTAAATTTATATGTAGGTGATTCAATTGAATAAAACCAGAGGGCCTACTCCGAACTTCGAAAATCGAACTTCGTGTCGTACCGTCCCTTTCGCTCTCGTGTTATACACTGTATGACGGAAAGAGACGGCGCGATACGAAGTTCGATTTTCGATGTTCGGAGTAGGCCCTCTGGATTTTATGATGCCGTACAGCATCAAATTTTTACTGAACAACATAATTGCAACACAATTAATTTAATTCAGTGTTTAATGCTGTGTATAAATGCATTTACGGTGCGGTAATGACAATGACCTTGCAAACCACTGCTGTAACGTCAATAAACGCTTTTTGACGTCTATAACCACTGTCAGATGGACAGCAAAGTCGGTCAATGAATTATGGACATGCAATCTTTTAATCTCCCTTGACGCCGCCAATAAATAGTTAGTATCGGTTTAAATAATCGTTTTTTTTTTATCTTCAACTTTTGGCTGTAAAACATATCAATGGAAACGATTACACGTAAGTCCGAGATATGTCCCACAATAGTTATGTTATGAAACCCAGCTATAAATATTCACCCCGTTAATAACTACAATCTGGAAATCCAACTCAATTACCCTTCCTGCGTAGGGACTTATTCATACTTCATAGAAAACAGTTAATCCGTTTTTTTTTACACCGTGAATCACACATCACACAATTTGCAGGGAAAGTGTACCTGCGTGACGCTGACGCAACAATAAAAATCGCACGGACAAAGGAATTACTGCAACCAGATACTTGACTGACGTAAGGGTCTAAGTAGAGCCACTAATGACCGCCACACAATGACGCTCAGAACATGGCTTCGCCAACTGATTTAGTTATTCGACCCGTATGGCTCTAAGCGTAGAGCCACATTCCAAGTGCCATAGCAGGACTTAATCGCTCTCGTATTTCCTTAACGATACAGCTCGTCAGGCTAAGAACTATCGTAATATGACAACTGTGGTGGAACGTAACACGCACTAAATCTCTGTATCAAAGCGGCAAGTGAGCGTGAGTTACCACCGCCGTCGCAGTGTAGCTTTGTTTACACGGTCGGTTCTGCAAATCGATCTCGGGGCAGCGTTCTGTTGTGGCATCTATAAATAAGGAGGTGCTAAAAGCGGCCTGAGCCGGGGGACGTGCTTCCTCCGCTTTGAGCAACCGAGGGGTAAACAAGCTCGAGCTGAACGAAGCCCTTTGTTGACACTCGCTTTACGGCCGCCGACCGCTCCACCTCGTCGCGCCGCCGAGTTTATAGCGTGTGCGCAATAAACACGCCGGCGCAGGCGACCTGCGCCCAACCTTATCTCATCTGTACCCCGGACAAAAGCGAACATCTACACCTTTCATGCTCGTTAAGTCCGCCGCTGACAACAGTGGTCTAACTAAACATTCAGACAGATCCTCAAATTCTTCCTCAAAGAGATCCCGATATATATGACAAGCTGACAACTATGATAAGGAATATTCTCTTTCCAAATCTGTCGTTGTAAAATTGTCGGCGGTCGATTTTCTATTATTTCGCGATATAATCGAAGACTGTACTAGTACTGGATCAATTTGATGTGATTTCCACTAACTTGTCTTGTAACTTAATTCGATACGGACGGACGGTGGTTTTATTGTAATAATTTGCGATACCCGCGGCCATAATATTATCCCGTTGTGTTCGAATGGGCGTCTCAAAGAATACAAATGCACACCCTACGCATATCTTATCCTCGGCTAGATCCGAATGAACAAAAGCTACTGCTGCTACATAGGTAATGTGAATTCTCAAAACAATAGCCATAACGTTTACACCTTCAATTCTTGAAACCTCGTCCTTGCTGACGACGTACGTGATTTCCTTACTCTTCAATATCTACAATACATTTCCATTGTTTCTACTAATGTATGAAGACAATCGGGTATTCAAATTATAAATACGAGCGGGTAACATGTGATGGCATTTATATACCATAGGTGGATCGATCTGGCATTGCAATCACGACTGGGGGCTATCTGCATGCGCGGAGGCGCTCGGAGCGGCGACCGCGTCCGGTCTTACTCATCTAACAGTTGCTAACTAAATATGAACATAGCTGCCTCACTTACGTTATTGTGTTATCCCACACTAGCTTACAATTATACTACACTATTGCCCACGGCTCTGCCTGCGTTTCGTAATATTATCAACCGTAAGGGTCTATGTAAATAATGGTGAATGATAAGTAATGTGTCGTATGCGTGTAGCGTAGATTACTCGTGTACCTACTGTACGGTACAAGTGTGAAGGTGCAATGGTAATAGCATTACGATTCGAAACCGAAACGATTCACGAAAATGCATACCTTGTGAGAGCATGCTTCGCATATAACACAAAATACTTAGAGTTAGATTTGTTCAGTACGAAATTTGGTAAATTCGTTTCGTTATTGGAATGGCGCCGGGTGGTAATGCTCGCCACCCACAGCATGACGGCCACGACCACTCTGCCAAGAGTGTTACGACGAAGAAGAAGAAGAATTGAATAATTAATACTCAGTGACAAATATTAGTGTTTTAAATATGTCTGTAATGTTGAATGGTATTCTGACCTGTTTTCGTATTCCCAATTGAGAATCCCCCTTCTCTTTTTTAATAACTTTATTTATATTTTGTTTTACATTTAAGCTCCATTCATATTTTATAGTGAGTTTCCATTTGAGCAATTTTGTTTTTTCGGCGACTACCTCACTCACCTTCGGTTTGCTGACGATCTAGTAGTCTTGGCTGAGACCATGGAGGATTTAAGTACAATGCTCAATGACCTCAGTAAAGCCTCCGAACGAGTTGGTCTGAGGATGAACATGGACAAGACGAAGATCATGTCAAATGTCCATGTCGCACCAACTCCCGTAACAATCGGACACTTTACGCTCGAAGTTGTAGACGATTACATATACCTAGGACAGACTGTCCAGTTAGGTAGGTCCAACTTCGAGAAAGAGGTTAATCGTCGAATCCGACTCGGCTGGGCAGCGTTCGGGAAGCTACGGCACATCTTTTCGTCCAATATTCCGCAGTGTCTCAAGACGAAAGTCTTTGATCAGTGTGTGTTGCCAGTGATGACATATGGCACTGAAACGTGGTCGCTTACTATGGGCCTCATAAGAAGGCTCAAAGTCACCCAAAGGGCAATGGAGAGAGCTATGGTGGGAGTTTCTCTGCGTGATCGCATCAGGAATGAGGCCATCCGCAGCAGAACCAAAGTGACCGATATAGCCCTCCGAATCGCTAAACTTAAGTGGCAGTGGGCGGGGCACATAGCACGTAGAACCGATGGCCGTTGGCGCGGAAAGGTTCTCAAGTGGCGACCACGTACCGTGATGGGCAGGCCCCCCACACGGTGGACTGATGACCTGTGAAGCTCGCGGGTGTCCGCTGGATGCGGGTGGCGCAGGACCGGTCATTGTGAAAGTGGGGGGGGGGGGTATGTCTAGCAGTGGACGTCTTTCGGCTGACATGATGATGATGATGATGAATTTTGTTTTTATTCCGTTAATCCGCATGCCAGGCGTGGCGATTATGGCATTTACCCCCCATAAAAATGGGGGAGGCCCATGTCCAGCAGTGGACGTACTTCGGCTGATATGGTAGTGGTGGTGGTGGGTGGATGTATAATTTTAAGCTGTTTGTTTCCCAGTACAATAAATAAATAATTATAATATAAAATACTCCTAAAACCTTACTGTATTAAAATAGCACTTTTAATCAAGCAGCGAAATAGGTCATAATAGCAGTAGTTTATGTGATCATACAAATTTCGTTTCTGTATATTTATTATTGGTTGCACTGCGTTACAATCATATGGCGTGTTTCTCCGCGGGAGAGCATGCGGCTATAATTGTCATTGCGTCTATTTTAATAGCCTGTAGGCAGAGCATAACATTATTAATGACTACGTCGTCCAGCCTGGATTAAAACTAGGAGCGCTATCATTCAATTCAGTGGAAATAATTACAGTACACTAAACAGTTCATTACACGCTCAATTTTAAACGCGACTGTCAGTTAAAAGGTTTCCAGGAAAATATGAACCTATCGAAATTAATTACATAGTTACAGTCTACATTGTACGAATATAAATATAGCCTAGATGTTTTCACACTTCAACTCTGGCACGTATGGACCTATCTAAAGTTAAATATCGGGTAGCTAAAGGTTTATCAAAGAAGGGTTCCGTACCGACACCTACTAGTTCACATTTAAAACCACTAAACAATACATTGAATCAAAAAAGGTCGTGTTATCATAGCAAACTCACGGCACTTAAGTCCTTTTGTTTGGGCAAGACAGTTTTACAGCGATAATTCAAAAGCCGTTTGACCTATCTATTCAAACAAAAAATCGTTGAAAGTATTCATTAATGTTCACCATTAAAAATTTTTTTTGAATTTACACTTCATTGTTGTAGAGGGGGGAAGGCACAATTTTTACGACTTTGACAGCTTATATCTCGCCAACGGCTGACTTTATTTAACTACATATTGGGCACCTAACGTAATTTAATATTTTTTCGTAATTTCACATATTTTTTTCCATATAGGTTTATAGAATACACTTTCCTAGCAAATTTCATAACTGTAGTGCGTATAGTCTCCGAATAATCGGCTGTGACTTTAGACGGACGGACGGACAGATATGACGAAACTAATAAGGGTTCCTTTTTGGCTACGGAACCCTAAATTAAGATTATACAGTCAGGTGCAGATAACGTGACCCCTCGTAAGTAAGTACGTAGAAATTTGTATGATGTAAGAGGGCCCAGGATTCTCTGTCTCGGCTGCACTCCGACGTACTCCAAGCACCACTAGGAGGCACCATTTTTGAGAAAGAAACTAACACTAAATGTTTCAAACATCTAACTACGATTAACAACGGCAGCAATCATGCATTGCCCATTATGGGTACATGTATGGTATGGGTATATTTCAAATGAAATATTGATTAGTATATTTGTTTAGGCGAACCTGGTCGAGTTGTGAAATGCGTCACGTAATTAATCATCGCCGTAACTGGGCAGGCGCATAGTTACGCACTCAACGCACTGTCACCACGTGAATCACAATAACTGCCATTGTTATGATTCCGTGTTTGCACAAAGTGCGGAGTGTTTACGTTAATTCGAGGGAGACACTATAATTACTAAGTCGTGATTTTTTTTATTAATAACTGCAAGTTTCTTTCGTACTTAAATGGAAATCCGCCCACTCTGCAGGTGTACGTACACCTATCTGGTAAATTTCGTCATTTGGTATGTTAGCCAAAATGTAGTCTATTCATAGCAACAAGACATTTCCCTAATTCTAATCGAAATAAACAAGTTATTGTTCGAGACGCAGAGGCGAGGCGAAAGACTGAAAGGTTAATGACTACACAGCCATTATTGGGAGGTTGTTGGTGAGCCGCTGAGAGGGGCCGCATCTCGACAGTGGTTATTTTCGCGCAATCATTCAATAAACTTGATGGGACCAATCGACAAGACCCTCTGGCTCCTCAAAGAAATGGACCAATTTCTACCGATCAACTTTATTTAACGCTTACTGGTTTAGCACGTATGCAACTAAATCTATTTAGTTCTCAAGGCGAACCTGTATCCTTATTACTAAATTGCTAGGTTAATAATATTCTTGAACCCTCAGAACATCTTGAATATCTCTTTAAGTGGATGTATATGTAGACAGGACGATGCGTGTCGGTGGCTAAGCGTTAAAAATCGTTAAATGTTCATTTAAATATAGAACGCATTTGATTAAAGGCAATTAACGGCCAGTTAAAGAAGTCCCTCGAGAGCTGTATATCTCCACCAATTGTCGCGCGCGAGGCGGCACCTCGCCCGGCTCGATTTCATGCTTGTTGGTTTAATCGTTTACAAAAAAAACTTGTACTGTCCTTTACTAACTTCTGCTCAGTCCTAAATCTTTCTCGTCATCGTTTCACCATCGGGCAGCTCTTCCCTTACTCGTAGCTCTCTGTCGGTCTGAGTTGCATTTTCCAAATTGATGCATCGGGTTGACGTCGGTTGCTTCCACAAAATGATTGCCCCGCGATCAAAGTTTGCCTCTTGTGAAACTACAGATTTTAGCTCATCTACATTGTTTAATACTGACAACTTCAACCCAGTTTCGCGTTCTTTGTTACAAGCATGGTTACAAGCCGATGATCTCAAGACGTCGCCCAAAAAAAGATTTTGAGCAGAATCTCGAGTTCAAATAGCGTCAACATCCGAAGGTGTAAATTGTCATTGATTGCGGACGTAAATATGCAAGCGGCTTTGGCAGATGTTCTGAAAGATCATTGACCCGATAGAGTTTACCAAAAATAGCTACAATTATTATTAGTTGATATGATTCAGGCTTACTTTCGACACAATAAATTATTTATCGACTCCGGAAAATCGTGTTTTTAGAGGAACTTGCTGAATTTACTTGCTCTGCTCACCTCATACGTGTTAGACCTAAAAGTCGGTAAAAAGTGTAAAAACGCAACGTCATTTTCTCGAGGACCCCACGATTCCCACGAATACGCATTGTTGTATTTACCAATTATTGATTTTGTTTTAAATGTGGTATTCTTATTAGGCGTTCTGTTAACGAACTCATTGTGCATCTGTACATAGCGCTGTGGCACATTTGTTTTCGTTTGCCAAAGAGTCGTTGGCCCCTGTTCATCCATGTGAATAGAACATTTATGTTTACTCGTTCAATATAATATCGCTGTAATTCGGGACGCTATGTCATCCGCAGCAAAAGCGACTAATCTGCAAAAACCAACTCTGATACTTTAGTACGTTTTATTGTATAGCCTGTATGGTGCCTATACGTGCGCTTCAAGTTTGAAATCTAAACAAAACTAGCTGCACGCACTCCGTTGCTAGCTCGCTTCTAACGAACAGCACAAACAATACTTTGGCTCGAGCCGCGTGTTTATCTCGTTGACAACACGTCTCGCTAACCAAAACGGCTCACACGAACTCGTGACTCGAAGTGTGACTCGAACGTTCATTGGAGTTTGGTTACAAAACTTACAAATATCAGTCCCTTCTGCAGCCAAATATTATTTACCCTCCGCACAAAGCCATATTGTTGTTTAAATAAGTAATTCTCTGAAATGTGTATGCCGATGAGGCTAATGTCTAGCATTACAGTGATTACAATAAACACCCGAGTCGTGGGCCGGGCGGCTGCGGCTGAATGCCCTCAGTTTGAAACGCAACGACCGCGGCCATTTGAAATCGACAGTGATTACAATTTTCCCTGGAGCTCGGTTGCGCGGGCGCAACGTCCGATGGAAAGCAAGCAACATTTAACCAATGTTCTGCTCTAATAACTCTCTAATTACGCCTTGGCCGTCGTTTTCCTTCGACACTTGGCGGACACTAACTTAACCCCTGCGCTTTTCACTGCAACATTTCACCCGCGATTGCACCGCCATGGCTCTGGCACGCTCATTTGTTTGCTACACTTTCGCCTATGACGGGCCTAGAGCTATATTGTTTCAATGGACAGAAATATATTCCTAACTATCAATTCCGTTCGTCGCCGGCCGCTTGCAACTCGACGTTTTGGGAGTACAATGGTAACTGTTATTTGTAGTTTATGTTAAACTATTTCCCTCTGTCTTTCTCAGATTGAACATGCTTCATCGTATTAAAAATACATTTATATATTTGGGGACTTTTAAGATGCAAAAACCTGATTCAACCATGCTAAATATTGCATAGTTCGACCGTTACAATAGAAATAATGGTTCCGGGCAAGCCACGCAGAGTAGAAGGACAATCGCTTAATTGTGGAACCTTTACTACTAGCGGTTATTGCCCACGGAGAACAATGGGTGCTCATATGTACACCAATAAAAGCTACGCGTGTAATTGCTTGCCTACTGTTTGCTACCAACTGCGAAACTGCTTTGACCATCACTCATGCTCAGACTTCAACAGATTTTTGAAAACGTCAAAATTATATCCATCCGTCAGCCATAAATATGTCCGCATTACCTATGCCAGAAAAGGCCGTAAACCAACTGTGTAAATCACCTTTCAAAATAGCCAGGCATAATTTGTCCGCTGTATTCCTAAACACAAGTGTTTGCGTGTTTACGATCCCCGGACGAGGTGGATGGAGGTGAATAGAATATACAATGACATGTCATTCACATCGATTGAGGCCGCATACAAGATGCGGCGTATCATAAATTATGTATAGAGCTCATGTTCCGTGTCGCTCAGATCGGCCCGACCGTCACGCAGCACTCTTCTCCCAGCTCGTACTTCACAAATCTGCTAAAACCTTCGTACCGTGAAGTGTTCTTGCACATCTTGAAAGCTTGTGTGGGCCAGCTGCATTTAGTACCCAGTACCAGTATCTACCTACCCGGCAAATCTTTAATTCCTTACAATATCTATACGAGTACGTCAAAAAATACACTTCGTTATGAATATGCAGCTTGTGTGTGAAATAATATAACAGCAATTCTTTTATTAAAGCTTCATACAGCCGAATGAAATCATTCTTCATAGAGTCAATAGATTACAATGATAGTAGGCACCGTACCTACTGTTAGATAACTGGTCGCTTGCAGCCTGTGGCGACCGTTGCCCCTCGCTCCGGCGCATCGCAGAGAGGCGTCGGCGACTGGTACCGGCGCGGCGACAATTATTCCTCACAACACAACGGCGACGGGCCGCGCTTACTGAACAATAGTGCACAATCATCGCGATTGTGTCCGCCGTGTCAACTGCCTCTCGCATGAGCTCTAGCATTGTTATGGTGATGCTTCGACCGTCAGGTTCGACGCTCCATGAAAACAAATGATGAACCAACCACCATTTACATTTCTAAACCGCGACACTACCGAACTAGACGTCTAAGGTCCATTTAGAAAAAGGTTTTTTTTTTCAGAAATAAATAATTCATGATAGGAAACTGGACCGGACGCCCCGTCCTCACGATCATTTACCATTAAAATTCGTCTCACCCTGGGGCTTTAAAAAGTATTCTACCACTTAAGGGCTGAGTTAATTGGAATTATTAACCATTTCAACGTAGAGACCATTAGTGAAAACGAGGTGAACTCGAGCAGGTAACCGACAGAACCGACTTCGGGGTGTCTTTTTTGTTAACTTTGGCAGGTACCCGACCCTCTGGCCAGATTGTGTACGTTTTTTCATCAACAAAAAAAGTATACAACGAATATTGTAAATCCCAGCAAACGTGATTTGTAAAGCTTACACCATAAGGGCCAAAACTAATAGTAAAGCCCCCGATTTATAACTTTCGTAGGTAGTAAACTGAAAAAAGAAGGTTCACTATTTTTATGTTTATTTTTCTTTGCCTGCAATGCACCCTCTTTTGCACTTGATAACGGAACTCGTTTAAGGAGTTGGGACTATTCATTGTGTGTAATTACGCTCGACTATAGCTCCTTTGTTTCTTTCGTTTCAGAACCAATCTCGGCCAGTGCAGTCGATGAACACGACAATTGCCGCCACGGCCCCCGTCGGCGCCGCTGCTGGCGTCGGCTGGGAGCAGCACCCGGTCCTGTCCCGCGCAGCCTCCGTGCCGGCGCACCGCGCCGCTATAGTGGGACTCCTCGACAGACTCGGCCATCGCCGCCTGGAACGCACCACCAGCGAGCCGGCGCCTCCGCCGCCCGCCACCAGCCGCTACAAGACCGAACTCTGCCGCCCCTTCGAAGAAGCGGGCGTCTGCAAGTACGGTGACAAATGTCAATTCGCACATGGCATGCGTGAACTCCGCAACCTCCAGCGCCACCCCAAGTACAAGACGGAACTCTGCCGCACCTTCCATTCTGTTGGGTTTTGTCCGTACGGGCCCAGGTGCCACTTCGTACACAATGCTGAGGAAGCCAGACGCCGCGAGCCCACCTCCCCGGGAGGCTCCTTGGCATCATTATCGTCCGGTGGCTCGATGGCTTCGTACATGAGTGACGGCTCCCGCTCGCCGCGTTCGCCGCACTCCCCGCACTCGCCGATGGCTCCGCAATCGCCACACTCGCCGCCGGCAATGTCACCGCCTGCGTTCGCCTTCCGCGGCTCGCAGTCGCCCGACCCCGAGGACGACAGGTTGCCCGTCTTCAACCGCCTCTCCAATGCGTTCGGCGACCTCGTTATCGCCTAGACGCCCGCCTAGTCCTAAGTTAACTTATACCGAGCGATAAGGATCGTCCGTCACCGTAGTGCCTAAACTCGACGTCTTCCAGGCCGCGCCCGAGCGCCGCGCCGTCCCGCACCCGCTCAACGAATGATCTCCAGTTTGCCGATGCTCTTAACTATACTTCGACCTGTAATATATAACGTTAACGAAGTTTTCACTGGCGTCTCGAAAGTTTGCGGTGTGAATTTATAGTGATTACGTACAAGTACATCTTTAATATTATCGGCACGCACTTGTAAATGGCACCTTATATTATTAGATATTTATTGCATAGCTCGCGGAAGTCTTCCCTTAGCGATCCTCCGCCGAGCGGTGGTCTCTTGTAAAGTTAGATGTAGAACATTTTATTTATTTCGTACTGCCTAACCGCGCTCGGTTCTGTACCGCGGGGAGGCGCTCGTGATCTATTTTTAAGGATTTAAGATAATAATTTATTATTTATTTCGAGTCTCTAACTGTAATAATTATCGTGTAACTAGCAGTTGCGATGCCACACCGCACACGGACGCACCAAGCGTCTCGCTGCAATCTTATCGACTGGTCTCGGTACTGCTTACCTTTCAACCTCAAATACCAACGTGAACATAGTCAATCCACAGCAGACCCGGAATCAGTCGCCACCTCGTCGGGAGTTCGGCGGCACCGCGTCCACACAACATCTGTTGGTTCGCCGCATTAACGTCTGCGTATCGAAAGCTCTGATACGGGCCACAGGGTCTAGTAGCAGTAATCACCAACCCGCACCGCTAGCGATCCCAATCGTCCGTGGCCGGTTTGAGAGTCGTCGGTGAATCCCGCGGCGCGCCGCCGCTCACCTCCGGCGCTCGTCCGCGGGATTTTTTGTTTCGCGTCGTGCGGGGAGGACCGGCTGCGAGAGGAAACCTGTTTGGGATTTTCGTGATTGTTTTTTTTTCGACCTCGTGCCTCACTCTCCGGTCCCTCTCGGCTCGACGCCGAACTGATCGCGTCCGGCGCTGCAAAAAGTAAAAGAGGACGCCCGCCGAACTCCCGAGGACTCGCGTACCATAAGCTGCTTAGGTTTCATTAAGACTTAATTTAATTTTGCCCGATATTCCAATACTCCTAGACCTATCAGGAGTATTGGGTAAAATGTAATGAACTCGTAATGCAACATAAGCCATAAGCTGCGTAAGTGACTACAATCGATAACTCAGTTCAAGCGACGTACGCGGGCCGGCGCCGTCGTACCGGCGGCGGCGCACCCAGAGTGCCTTTTACTTTAATAACAAATTAAATCGATTATAATATTTAATTTTTAGTTGATCGAGATAGATTGTTTATTTATTGTCTCCTTTTGAATAAAATATTCAAATTGGCACAGTTATTACTTTTGTATTTTTGACAGAACTAAGGTGATTAGTTTCGACTTAGCATAGTTTTTTTTTCTTTGAATTTAAAGTGTGATATTTTATAATATTTATATAACAAAGTTTAATGTTTTAATTAAGGGACCAATGTAAGTGATTAGGAGAAATTCTGATAGAAGCAGCCTGATACGCTTTCGAATCTTACCAAGAGACTGCACTCTCGCCACTTATGTATACCTACATAATATTTTGTTATACTTGTCAGATCTACGATTTTGTGTGATCAATAAACGAACATGTTGCCCGTTCTTGGTTTTGTGTTTAGTTATCATGATCATGATAGACCGAGATGGTGGTATTTTATTTGTTTTCCTATAGTTTATTAGTTTCAGTTTTTCTCCGTACATTAGCGATTCGTTGCATGGTGACCACTTAAAGATAATAATTTTGTACCTAATCATAAGTTAGTTGTAAGCGTTTTCATAAAGTTCGCGAATATTATTTATTATCAGTTCATTACGAATTATAAACCATTAAAGCTGATTTATTTAATTTCTTTTGTATTTAAACAGACATTTATGTACTAAGTTTACATAACTTAATGTTAGTAATATATCATGAGTCATTTAATATAAACAGGCATTAGGTTTAAACTCTAGTACCTACCTATGTCAGTTGTAATTAAGTATTTAATTTTTTATTTAATTCCATTGTAAGTTTAATCCAAAAAATTGACTACGTATTCTTTTTTAGACAAAACAACTTAAGGCTAAAGCTTGTTTATGACATTTTTTTTCTTGTAAGTTTCCTTATTTCCATCTGCATTTTTATTGAATTATAGTAAAAATATGTTCAAATTGTTTTTTATTTTGCTTGCTTCCTAATGTTTTTTTGTTGATAAATGAATTATTTTTTGAATTTTTAATTCGGATTATACCTACTGCTAAATGATAACAAGAAACTGGATAAGCACATCATCAATCATACTTCGACGGCGAATCGTTAGAAAAAGAGTTGTACATTCAACAGCAAATGTAGATGATCATTTTAGTACTTTGTCGCACTAACGTAACAATACTGCGACTGTTGGGATGCGTCAAAGTAGTGAAAGTGCCAAGGTACCAAAATGATCATCTACTTTTGCTGTTGACTGTACTCGTATGCTGCGAGGGTTTAGGTCGAGTGAACGCGCCAACATTCTGGTATGACATGATCTGCCAACATTTCTAAGCAACAATACCCCAACCGTGAGTCTAAAAACAAGAATGCTCGTTCTTTCGTTTGGTCCAAACCAGCCATATAATTTAAAGTTTGTAGATACGAATAGGTTCATGTCGAACCGACTTTACAACCGTGAAATGCCTTCAATTGGTCACACAAGTGGAGAAATCTTCGGTTAAAGTGCTTGCACCCTAATTGAGGAACTATCCAACCAAATTCGGGCCATGTGATTTGACATAGGTTGTAGTGTAGTGCCTGTGATGCAAACTGCTTCGAAAGGCACCGACGTTAATTGAGATCCTTTCGCAATTAGGGTAAATATCCACCAGAGATGTACTAAGCTTTCTTTTCATATATTTGACAACCCGTATGGTTTACAGTTATAGGTGTCACTTATATGGAAATAGCTCAGCAGCATATCGCTTGCGGATACTCGCCCTTAGGCTTCATTTCCACCACGGATGCAGAGAAACTGGAATTATACAACGATTTTTTGTATTTCTTTATGTGAAGTTGCAATAGCGGCAGTGGGCACGGACATTTTACTTAAATTTCGACGAGGAAAAAGCGTAAGGCGTAAGTACAAGTTGATAAAAAGGCAGGTAGAAAGATTAGAAAATACGAGTGAAGTAAGAACAAAGAATAAACCCGTCATGTACTAGGTACACGTATCGAGTGTATAATAAAGATTGGTAGTTACAAAGCTACCTGCAGGCCAAAAGTGGCTGATTTTTCTCAGCCCATTCCGTGATGAGTTTACGCCTATATTCATATTCAGTTTCAGTTATTCGTTCTTACTGGACGCTCGCTCGAGAACACTATCGCCACCTCGATTACAATCAACAACTAGGAAGACCTGAGAAGCTTGTCTTTTATTTAATAAATAACCACAGTTGTTAAATACTGAAACGTATGTATAAAACAAAACCGTAAGTAGGTATATAACAGTTTTGACTATGGGATCGGCAATTATTGCCTAAAATTTCAAAAGATTGAAGTTGCCCTCTTTTAAACTGCTGAATTAAATAATTAAATAGGTACCTAATATATGAATGAATGAATGATCTTTATTCGAAGAAAAATAAATAAATCAGTACAATTTCCTTATACTACTAAATGTCTTAATGCTATTTTACAGTTTCAGTTTTTAATGCTCGGTTGCGTTGTATATTATGTACATACATCTTGTTATTCTTGTTCTTGACACGAAAGTGTATTATTTACTCGTAGCTAGAAAATCATTTCCGCAGTAGTACCCGTCGGAGATACCTGGCTGGGAACAAATTGCTGTATGAATTAGGTAATATGTCAAAAATGGTTGTAATAACTAACCAACTTAAATAAGTTATAAAACCCCCGACACTTTCATTTCAAAGTTCAATATTTCAAAAACGGCTGAATCGATTATGATAAAACAACGCTAGAAAACCTGCTTTCAAATAAAAAATAACCGCACTCAAATCGATTCATCCGTTGAAGAGCTACGGTGGCACAGACAGACACACATATACACATGAACACTCCTTTTGCGTTGCGTCGGGGGTTAATAAGATTAATTCGGGTTCACTTATATGTACACGCATTTGTGCCTTTTATTGTTTATGAAATGTGTACATAATCATATGTGTGAACTTGGCTGTGCCGCACAGATCGTGACGCATCAATGGTCCTGCCGGAAGACCAACGCTGACTCCTGAGTCAGCACCATGCTGAGGCGGGACCATTTAATGGTAAACTTTAAAAAATTGTAAAACTTCTTATCATTTGTTTGTTTGCCATGAATAAAGCTTTTCTATTTCTATAATTCCAGTACGTATTTTGAAATCGACATCACGCTATATTATAGTTTTTTATATTATTATTATTATTTATTTATTTATTAATAGTAAATTACAAACGGAAATATATTACATAGCTCCACAAAACTATTTTTTTTTTAGTTATATAGACTTATGTCTGCTTGTAGATTAATAGCCGTCCTACATATACCTACAATAAATTTGCACAATTCGTCCATTCATTTTCTATGGTTATAATTTTGATCAGGCATCACGTTCCTCGGCTGAGTCGGCCACTTTGGTAAACCAACACCCAGATAACGCGGCCTGGCCTTGACAAGACATCTCATTTCCACAACCGTCCATGACACATCAAAAACAAGCATCACCCATCGAACATTGCTATCACAGGGGATTAAAGTTTAAATTCGAATGGCAGTTATTCAGGACCTGCAGAGATTATTGGTCGGAGTTATGGCATGGTTGGTAGTGTTGGTACAGTGAAACGGATGTTAGAAATAATATTGTTATTGTTCAGCAACGTCTAGGTGCCATGCTGATTATAGCTAATGATTTATAGTTTCAAGAATTTGATTGAGCGATATGGTTCGTAATTATATTAGTTAACGTTTGTATTTCCCTAACTTAACCTTTTTGCTAATGCAATCTTCCAGTATACCTAAATACACTCCAAAGTAAAATAAAAACCGGCCAAGTGCGAGTAGGAACTACTCGCACACGAAGAGTTCCGTACCAGAAAAAAGGCTAACAGCTGGTGCCATTAAACACTTGTTTCATTGATTTTTTTTTGTATTTGTTGTTTTAGCGGCAACTACTCTGTTGTATGGGAGCCCCTCTTAATTATTATTATTATTTTGTGTTTAGTATTTGTTGTTGTAGACGCAATAAAAATACATAATCTGTGCAAATTTCAACTGTCTAGCTATTACGGTTCTTGAGATACAGCCTGGTGACAGACGGGCGGACGGACGGACAGCGAAGTCTTAGTAATAGGGTCCCGTTTTTACCCTTTGGGTACGGAACCTTAAAAATGAGGCACAACCGAAGTGAAGTGAAGGCACTCGCAGTGCGAGTCTAGCACGCCACGCCATGTGCCATTGACGAAATCCAAATTGAAACCGTATGCAGTTCGTCTGCAATATTATCAACTTTTGTGTTGTAATTGATATAAACAAAACGTACTAGAGTAGGTGCGAAATATTGTGCCACGTTCGTGGCGACTTTCATTCAGCGGTGATATTCAATTCAGCAATCTAGCTACTTATACCATATTATTATTATGTTATATGCATATTTCTGCGTATTGCGTAAGCTACAGTTTAAAACGCTCGGAATCCGCTTACCACCTAATCCAAAAGTGTACACACTCGTACAATACCAGCCATAGAATAGAATAGAACTTAATAATAGGGCGCAGTACCTACGCTCGGTTCTCCATACAAACGTATTTATGCTCTCATTTTAAAACGCCATGCTAGAACAACATGAAACTTTGTATACACAATGGGATCCGGCATATCTAGGTCAGAAATTAGTTTCTGTTGCTAGAAATTGTAAAAGAAAAAAAATACAGCGGTTTTTTGAGTTTTTTACGGCTTGTATGAAAACCTTAATAATCGTTGTATTTTTTCTCGATCATAATTTCAAGCAACAGAAACTAATTTCCGACCTAGATATGCCGGATCCCATTGTGTGTACAAAGTTTCATGTTATTCTAGCATGGCGTTTTAAAATGAGAGCGTAAATACGTTTGTATGGGGAACCGAACGTACTGCGCACTCTTAAGACTTTCAAACCTGAAGCACGGATCAAGTTGTGGTGAATTAGATCTTCTATGCACGCCAAATATGTACCTACAGAATTCTAGCAAAATAATAGTGCCATGGATCCATAAGCTACGATAAGTAACTGCTTACCAGCATATGGGCCATAGTGCATAGGCTTGTTTGCCACCGACGCAGTATTACAAAAAGACACAAAATAATTTGTCTTATCGGTGGAATTCCCATGGTACCTAAGTAATATTGGTTTCCTCTAGATATAAGTAAGCCCCATTCATATTCAGTGCACGCCCCTGGACACGTTTTGCAAACAGACTTAACGCGAAAGCAAATAAGGCACACGTGGAGAACACGGTGCATTCGCTGTCCTTCTCTATTCGTGGAATCAAACCTTCTAGAGAGTAGTGACGGATGATTTTCTTTGGTTCATCACAAGCGAAGGATTTAGCTAGGTCTTATAGCTAGCCTAAATCTTTACAATCAGGAGTTTCCTTGTAAAGTTAGGTAAGTAGGTATAAGTTAAAGCGATGAGGTGGATTGGGAACTTGGGATAGTAATGTCTCATTTTGAACTCACAAGTATGTTGCATATAGGTTGCTTTAATACAGAGTAGTTCCTACTTCTTAGCAGTGCCAAAGTCTAATAAAATATTGTGGCATTTTTGGGCTTATTACGGTACAACCAGGGGGTCTACTCCGAAATTCGAAATACGAACGTCTTATGGTGCCGTCCCTTGCAGTCTCCTGTCATACACATTTGTGAGAGGGACGGCACGATACGAAGTTCAGTTTTCGAATTTCGGAGTAGACCACCTGGGCATGGGCTTAAAACAAGTGTTATTCGCCGGCGCATCGCCATGGGTGAACCAGCATAAGTTGGTCCTACAGTTGAGTACGTATAAACACAGCCAGGAATGTTTTTAATAAAATTATTTCATGAGACCTTTTCGGCCGCGTAACCCAACCTTAAAATTATGTAATAATAATCATGTGTGGAATATCAGACAGCACATATCAAGTAAGAAAGTAAATACGAGACAACTGTTGGCTCAGTGATAATAATAATTGCTGCTGGATGTAGTGATAAGGGCGCCCATTATCTAATATTTGAACAGCTAACAGTGATTAGATAATGAAATATACTATGAATATATATAATGTTAAAAAGTACTTTGGCCGATAGAAAAGGCATAGCTCTATCTATACCGCTCTTTTTTGGAAGACGTAGCTTAGCTTCCATCACGGGCTTCCATTAATTAATGTAGGTGCTTGTTACGAAAATAAATTTGCTAAAACTGAAAAAGCCGACATTGCAGACTAAACATCTACTTAAACAAATATAGTTTACTTATATTATATGCCGCTTAGATTCAACCCTCTCAATATAAAGTATAGTAAACACGTATCAAACTTTGCATCGTGCAAGAAGTTGCAACGATTTTCAGTAGGTTACATTGCAGGGTGGCACTCTTTGGGGAGGCCTATGTCCAGCAGTGGATGTCCATCGGCTGATATGATAATGATGATGATGATGATAGCAGGGTTCGATCTTACTCGTACCTCGATAGCCCGCAACCCCGCAATGTAATATAAAAAATCGCAGTTCTTGCACCATGTAATAGCCTGTCGGTAAGTACCTAACTTACGAAATACATATACGTACTAATTACGGGAAAAAAGGTGGCGGAATTAAGACTTTATGAGTTGTGTATTATAGTTCTAATCAGCGCAAATTTTTCCTCGTAATTAGTACGATTGTGAACTAGGGTATCGAATTATGTATACATATGTACACAAATACATGATACATGATTGATCGCATCTTATCGCGAAAGTTTATAGCTAAATAAATATATACTAACATGTATGACTTAAATTTTTTAATGCTCCAACTGGTGTCCCACAGGGGTCACATTTGCTGGGCTCGAGAGGAATTACCCGTCTGTCACGAGTGTCGCGCGCCTCAGGATACGGCGCTCCACACATTGATGGACTGTGCGGCTTGGGGCCCTCAGCGGCATACCTTAAGGGCTATTGTGGGGGGCGACCTTTCGCTGTCGAGCATCGTAAGCGCGATGCTCGACAGCGAGAGGTGCTGGGAGGCAATGTCCACCTTCTGCAAGGAGGTTATCATGCAGAAGGAGGCAGCGGAGCGGGCGCGTGAAGACGATCCTCTCGCAAACCCACTCCGAAGACGACGAGGTGGAGGTAGGAGGCGACTATACGCTCATCTTCTCCCTCCATCGTAGTGAGTCACTGGTAGGGACTGGGGGCCCCTACCATTGTACACCTAAGTGGCTTAACGGTGGGAAGGTGCTGCCTCTAACCTAGCGCACTCAATGGCAGCAACCTTCTAGGGCCTGAGCTCGCGTCGATGCGGGCATATGCCGAGACATCAGCGGTGGCATATGCGCAAGCGAATCCCGCGGTGTCTCCCTAAGGCGATGATGGCAAGCCGCTGGTTTTTAGTGGGTAACCTGATGAACAGGAGTCCCACATCACCGTGCCTACCCTCATGAAGGCCGGTATGCATAAAGCATTTTCCAGCGAAAAAAAAATGGGGTCACATTTGGGCCCATTGTTGTTTTTGATTTTCATTAACAGTATTGTGAATTGTTGTTAGAACTCGGAACTATATCTCTACGCTGACGATCTTAAACTTTTTCGCCCTATTAAAAACAGTATTGATCAAACACTACTTCAAAGTGACTTAGATCGGCTAAGTGTTTGGTGTTCACAGAATAAAATGACGATGAATCCTGAAAAATGTTATCACATCTCTTTTACTCGCAATAAAAACCTAATACCCACCCAGTACATCATTGGAGATAAGCAGTTAAAGAAGGTAGATACTGTCTGTGATTTAGGAGTAGTACTAGACACCCAGTTACATTTCAATTCCCATTTTAACCATATTATAAAGAAAGCTTCGCGTATGTTGGGCTTTTTGATAAGAAATGCAGGACAGTTCAAACTCTCTCGCACTAAAATATTACTTTATAATACCTTAGTGAGAAGTAATCTTGAATATTGCTCTCAGGTTTGGTCACCTTTTTACGAAGTGCACAAGAATCATATCGAAAAGGTGCAAAGACGCTTCTTAACACACTTAGGATATTCAATTCGCAATACTCATAAGCTACACTCATATCATAAGCGACTAAAGTACTTTCGGTTTTCATCACTTAGTAGCAGAAGAAAAACACTGGATCTAATGTTCCTTTTTAGGGTTCCGTAGTCAACTAGGAACCCTTATAGTTTCGCCATGTCTGTCCGTCCGTCTGTCCGTCCGTCCGCGGATAATCTCAGTGACCGTTAGCACTAGAAAGCTGAAATTTGGTACTAATATGTATATCAATTACGCCGACAAAGTGGTAAAATAAAAAGTGGAAAAAAATATTTTATTAGGGTACCTCCCCTATACGTAAAGTGGGGAGTGATTTTTTTTTTTCATTTTAACCCTAACGTGTGATATATTGTTAGATAGGTATTTAAAAATAAATAGGGGTTTACTAAAATCATTTTTTGATAATGTTAATATTTTCGGAAATAATCGCTCCAGAAGTAAAAAAAATGTGTCCCCCCCCCCTCTAACTTTTGAACCATAAGTTTTAAAAATATGAAAAAAATCTCAAAAGTAGAACTTTATAAAAACTTTGTAGGAAAATTATTTTGAACTTGATAGGTTGAATAGTTTTTGAAAAAATTACAAAAACTACGGAACCCTACACTGAGCGTGGCCCGACACGCTCTTGGCCGGTTTTTAAATTAGTTAACTTTAAAGGACTGGATTGCCCGGAACTACTTACAAAAGTAAAAATAGCTGTCCTACTAGATTGCCTCGACCGGGCGTTTATAAGTTATTTAGTATTAGGTCTGGCAAAACCAATTTAGGTCGCAACTCCGCCCTTTCAAGAATGATCAGACTTTATAACCATCTCCCAAATTCCATTGGAGTCGATATATTTAATGATAGCTTAAGTAAGTTTAAAAGAAAAGTGTTAAAATATTTTAACTCTTTGGATACTGCGAAGTAATATTTAAGTTCCATCGTTATTGTTATTTTATTTTTTCTTCCCAATATTAGTATTTCCTGTATACATAAAGATAACTGCATGTTTAGGTAAGGAACGAATGCATTGGAGTAAGTTGTGGTTACCTATAATTAGATAAGCATCAGTCCTTAATGTAAATTAGATATAAGTGCATGCTTGATGTATTATCTGTTGGTAATCCTCAATAAATAAATAAATAAAAATAAATAAACCACAGGATAAGTAATAGTAGGTACAAGTTAAACTAAAAGTTATTTATATTCTGCAAACAACATCAGGCTACCTATAAGTATATAGGAGGTAATAGGCACTTAATTTCTTCAAAGTTATCAAGCTCACTACAGTCGAATCAGCTTAAAGGAGAACTACGTTTAGGCGTATCTGTTACGGGGTATCACGGAAAGGCGACAGTCAAATAGAAAATATTTAGGTAACTATTTTGTGAATGATAAGCCTGTCGACTTATCCCGCCACTTCCTGTTATACTCCTAATCTGTCTCGTTCATTTATAAGAACATGACGTCAAGATTTTTAGTAACTGCGTATTCGGTTCGGAGGTCAATCCTGATTCGCTGGTTGCGCTATGATAAAAGTTGCTGTGAAGTGTTGTTATGTTACACTTGCTGGGTTCTTGTTGTGTCCAATCCATTGTCTTATTGGGCGGTTTTTCTACCTCATTGTAGTTCGTCATAAAATATATTAGTGCACTTCTCCGTCGCCATTTTTCTATTAGAGCACTCGTAATCTATTGCTTACGGAGTCGAGAATCAATTAGGTGGCTGAAACGATTTTTTACATTATGATTATTTTGATGTTTTGCGGTTTTAGTAAACAAAAGCTTTTGAATCTTTAAGACCTTTAAGTGGTTTGAATTAAACTAAAAACCAACGACCATAGGTACCTGTATTCATACTAAGGCAACGCCCGATTCGCCAGTGTAAAAGACACACTTGGGTATAATCTTTGAAAAATAGGGATTGTGTTAAGTTTTCTTTTAAAATTTGTCGCGCATGAGAACGTCGAGAACTGAGATTTACAACACTTCAAGAATGACTTTTTACTTAGATCAAATTTCGATAGATAATTGACTTTTTGAAGTGATGTTCATATTTCCTATTATGAAGTATGAGGTGATCTAATAATAATTTTAACTTGGTTGTGTCGTTTGATAAAGTATCGTTTGAGTAGCCTGAGAAAAAAAGGAAAATAATAGACTCAACTTTAGACTTATTTTCTTTACAGAAAATTTGAAGCATTGCAAGAAATTGAAGCAAGAAATTGGAGGAACAATCATATAGTCCCGAATCATAGATGTCGTTATTATTTCCTACTCTGGTCAGACCGGCGTTTCAAAGGACGTGATATATTTCATTGCACCTCCTTAATTGCTTACATTCCTACTGTCAAAAGACAGTTTACGGGAATAGATAGCCGAAATGCAAATTTAGTAAACCATCTCAAGGCTAGGCTATTTAGGCATCAAGGAAGTCTAAATTTATTTGCCTGTACCAATCTTTCCGTGTTTGTTTTTAATTTCTTATCATTAAACGTTAGCTTGTGTAGGTAAAATTCAGTTTACCGTAGAATCAACCATTTAAGTGCTGATTCTATGTATCTGTGTGTCTGTGTATCTGTCTGTGGTATAGTAGCTCCCAAACGGATGAACCGATTTTCGTTTAGTTTTTGTGTCATAGATAATTTTATCCCGAGTGTTCTTAGCCATGTTTCATAAAAATATGTTGAGCCGTTTTTGAGATATTGAGCTTTGAAGTGAAAATGTCGAGGGTTTCTCAACTTTTCTAAGTTGTTACTTTTTTAGGACTGACATATACTAACATTGTGGAATGATGATGAAGACTCTGTTGCTTTTTTTCAATCTTTGACCCGCAACCCGTTTATAGTTAGGTAAAATTTGTGCGTAAATGAATCAACATTATAATGTACGCACTAAGTTTATAAATAGTGTTATGTGTAAATATGTAGATTGTGCATTATGGACATAAGAGATTAAATTTTTTGTCAGTTTAGTCATGTCCCATCGGCCATTACTTATATGATAGGTACATCATAAATTGTACTGCTAAAAGGTAATATCATAATATGCAAAAAAGAAAATCGATTCGGATCGATGTCAGCCGCCATAATGTCTGTAGGCACAAGCAGTCGATTCGCGCCGGGCTACCGATTAAACGATACGTTGTACCTATTACCTATTTACTATTACGTTGGCGCTGGTACTGTCGTCTATAAAACATTTAAGTTCTATTATTATCCACGACGGAACGGAGAAGGTTTATGCGTTTACCTAAATATCTCGAAAACGGCTTGACCGATTTGGATACGCTTTTCTGCAATGGGTTTGTGGTTCATTCGGGACGAAACTTAGTTTTTCTTTTGTTAGTTTTCAAATTCATATCGGAACAGGTTCAGCAATTGGGCCCTATTCTAAGTCAAGAGGCTTTATTTTATTATTTTAATCGGGGGGTCGAACTTGCACCATGGGGGTCGAACTTGCACCACGTCCGTAGGGAGTACCCACCGTTACCCTACACATGACCCCTGGGTGGTGCTAAAAGTGCAACTAAACTGGCAACCGTACTTGTCTTCTCGAAGATCTCACGGTTCGTAAATAAATGCTATACGATTAAATAAATTACTTTAATCTTTTCAATATAACTTTCTTATTGTTTGATATGAGTATATATACCCTCTTATTCATAAACGTCAATCAAGCCTCTATTAGTTAACAAGCCGCTAAAGTTGGTTTGTCTTTATCTGTCACTTTGACATTTATGTTTGTGAGAAAGGGGACAAAAAACTTTTAGTTAGCAGAGGTTTGTTAAGTTTTATGAATAAGGGGGCTAGAGTTTATTTGCAAACAAGTAGCTGAAATATAGTAGTGTAATATATTTTTGGAATCAGTGCATAAAGCCCTTTTATTGGATACACGTGATAGGTTTCAGAAAGAAATTATTCATATATAATACATAAAATTTATGAGGTCTTACACCCTCAACCCCCTGCACCAAAAGTCAAGGTGGCTCTTCTTCTATATCACCAAATTGGTTTTCGCTTCATCTACATGAATTATACGATGTTTCTGATGTCACCTATGTATTGTCATTGTACAGTCACCTGCAGAGATACGTGACCACGCCTCCCATCCCTCCCATCTGCATGCGAACTTCTATGTAGTGGGGTCACGTTTCTCTGCACCTGACTGTACACACAAGTATTAAGTCACCACGTACAGTCAGCCAAGAAAGTGGTCTACTAATTTTTGACTCTATTCTTGACTTTGTTTTTAAAAAATACTCAATTATTTGTATGATAAAGTTTCTAAAGTGGCAGAGCAATTTCATTCCCTACTGTACCTGAAGGTACTGCGTAAATCAATTTAATTTACAGCATTTTGTTGGTCACAGTACTCGGGCGGACGGGTAGCCACGGCACAAAGGCTCGTAAAGGCGTGCGTAACGCATTTCGCAACTCCGGCGCAACTCTTCTGATGTTTCGAACCTGCAGTTTAGATGATATGTATTAGCATAGAAAATTAGTCATAGGACATTTGTCATGTAGCCAAACCAGCGGTCTCGCTGATTCTCAAAACATTTCAATACACATATATCCAGTAGGTGCTATACTTAAACCGTGATTGTGTTTTCTTTATATAACTAATACTTTTTAATAGTGCGTTCATAATTTTGTGTAAGAAAGAGATCAGTAAATGCCGTCAGCTGTCTTTCTACTAATAGAGTTGACTGAACTCTTATTGCGACGAAAACCTTAGTGGCGAGGCATTTGCAGAACTGTGTCCATATCAGCTTAGCTTTACATACCTACTGCTTATGAAGAATCCCTCAAGTGAAGAAAATTTGTTTTAGTTTTCGATCAAAAAATAAATGTTGTTCTTAACTCGGGAAATCCATTGTTTTCGTATTCTTATCTGATATCACTAATAGTATTTTTCATTCGCGATAAGCAAATTAAACAGAATATAAAATTTCAGGCCACCTAGGTAATAAAGAGCACTATAAAATTATTTATGCACGCATCTACGCATTTAGTACTTAACCCGAATCACAGAGATTAGAAACTAGCTTTCAACCACGACTTCGCCCGCGTAGTCTTCTACGTAATCGCATATAAATTTCTCAATAAACTCTGGGCTCTAACTTGCTTGCTTAGGAAAAGGTATGGGTAAATATAGTTTGGGTCGTCACCCAACTACTACTTTTTGCTACGATTTTGGGCCAATTTTTTTGCCGCTAAGTATATATTCAATCCTACTGTACTTCATCAAATTCAGCGGTTTTAGCAAGAGATGGTAAAGGGTGATTTAGGAGGTATAGATGTAAGGTAGAAGAATAGAAGCCACCGTTTGCATTTGTAATATATTAACTTTGAAATGAAAAAATCGGGGGTTTTTCAACTTTTCTAAGTTGTGGTTATTACTTAGGTACACAGTGGTCGGTGCTTAGGTATGATGTAGATGACTATTACCCAAGAAAACTTTACTGACGATGTCTGAATCCTTGTTCCAACTACACCCGCAAGACATCATCATCTAAGATACATACATACACAAACTCACGCCTATATTCCCAAAAGGGGTAGGCAGAGCACAAGAAAATTAATTTTAGCTATTGTAGGTTTATAAACGATGAAAATGTGATATTGCAGTGACATGTTGCTAATAGCCTATCGCACACAAGATACTTCAACATGGTCTCATAGTCGATTCTTACGCCACCCAAGGGAGGAAAGGTGGTGGTGCTATTCTAATCCGGCACCACACGGAGACGGAGTAAGCTAATGTACATTTTTCACCTTATTACCTACAAGGTCATAAGAAGTATGTAATTGTAACCATATTTTTGACGTCGATTGTACAAACGACTCATCGTCGCCACGTCAAAGAAGGGCACAAAGTGTATCGTTGTATCAGACAATAACAAAGTCTGGCAGAGTTTATCGTAAAAGCCATTGATACGATTGGTGGCGATAATATCGTATGATTGGTACTTCAAAACATAATTGAGGTAAAAGCGTTTTCCACTTCTTTCACTGGAATATTAGATCCGATTTTGATAAATCAACGTTACTGAGATTAATCTTATTCAACTGGGTAATTCTGTTATATCCTCAATCTAGAATTTATGTAGCACTATTGAAATGTCATATAGTGACAGACAACTCATTCGTCGACTTCGTTTAATAAATAATATTATACGGGGTGTTTGGTAACAGGATGCAAAGACTTTCAGGGATGATAGAAGAGGTCATTTTAAATATTTTAGACGAATCCGTTATTTTCTAGAAGAACTTTGAAAATAACGAATTTTTGTGTTTTCGTTTCTATGAAAATGTATGGAGAGGAATTCGCATCTGAATAACATGTGAATACAAGCAGAAAAGTCGTTAGTCCCGATTCAATTGATTTAAAAAACTTCCTTAGTTCCTACAGCTACTGAAAAATTACGAAAACCCTGAAAAAATAAAAAAGAACATGAAAAATCAAATCATATTCCGAATGCATGGGTAATATAAGTATAATATAGAAAACTTACAGTTTTCAAAATAAAATTATGCATATCTTGGATACTAAAAGACTTTGTTAGTACAAAGCAAGTTGTGTCTAATATCTAAAATGACCTCCTCCATCATCCCTGAAAGTCTTTGCATCCTGTTACCAAACAACCTGTATATCTAACAGTTTCATGAAAGTCTATAATGAGAGCCGGTATTCTTATTTATCCATGTTTGATAAAATATTCATATTTAAAAGAGAGAGACATGAGCATGACATTTTGAAATACAGAAACATGAAAGCGGGGGATTCCCTTCTGTCAAACAATTATCGCTGGTGGGATACCGGCTGAAAACTCACTACGACATGGTAAAATTCTGATCTTTGGTCATCATCATCGTTTTTGGCCTGTGAGTCAGACTGTGACTGTGTGTCACTTTGTTTGTGTTCTTCACTGGTCATATACTACCTCTTTCCATAACGCCACTCATCGGTACCGCACTAGGCTTATCCAGGAGTGATACGATAACACCTACTCTTACTGATACTAGGTGCGAGTATATTCTATGCATATCAAAACAAATATAGGTAGTATGTACCTAGGACACACATTTTTCAGTTAACCCTTAAATGCATGTTTTTTAGTTTTAATGGAAAATAAAATATGTGATACATAATTGTTTACTGATACCGGGGTAAAAAAAAAACGATTTTCACTGAAGTATCGGTGTTCGAAGTTGCAAAGGTTCGAGGTTGCAAGGTATTATGTAAATATATAACTAACCACAAAATATATTTGAAAATTTTTATTGTAATCAATAAGGTACACAACAAGGACAATTTACTACTTTTTGCAAAATAGCCGCCCTTTTGCTTAAAAACACATGTACCTAATTATTTTTTTATTCAAAACTGTACAAATCTGAATAATAAATATAAAAATCAATTCGTTTTCCTGTCGAAATAATATCCAAAAACAGTTAATTCTGTTTTAATTTTGAATTAGTTTTGATGATTTCGATGAGTCGCAATCTCAAGAATATGTACAAGCAAACGATTGATCTTAGCGTCAATTTGCAACTGTTATGATGACGAATTATTAACCCTTCTTAACAAAAGGATAAAATTGCTTTCCGAGTCACGGCAAGGGGTTACAGAAGTTTTTTAGACCATAATTGACACTTTAATTTTTTTACGAAACCACATAGGTAGGTAGGGCCTTGCAAGCAACAGATGTTTTGGGCCACAAAATGCACCATAATTGCCATTTTATTCTGCATTCGTTGGTTACATGTTGCGATTCAAATCAACACCTGTTTAGTTAGAGTTTATAATACAGAAACAAGCGACAGTACCGAAAAGCCTATTGATATTCTGAAAATACTGTTAATAGGTAAGTACAACATTTTAACAGAAAACAGAGATCAATAGCAAGTCCAGTTCGTTTTAAAAGATTTCATATCTACTCGTAGAAATAATAGTTGAATCCCGAACGAAATGAAGGATTCTAACATGGAATCCTGAACGTAGTGAGGGATTCAAACCGCCACGTCCAGGTTAGAAAGAATTTTGCTACTAGCTCACGTTTTCGACCTAAAATGGTACTTTACTTATATATCTCCTATCTTTATGATTCATTCACTGTCAAGGCGGTTGTTGTGAATAATTGATAGTTGTGTAGAATGTTTATGATTATGACATATTTTAAGAAGTAGAGCACAGGGCAAATACGTCATCTCGCTCGAATAGGGAGCAGCCCAACTGGGGAAGTACCTCCACCTTACAGAAGACCGCAGCCATAATAAATCACTACTCGCTCTTTAGATATGTGGTGTTGTGTTCCTGGTGGTGAGTAAGGTATCCAGAGCGTTAGGAGTGAGGGACCTGCATATGTCTCTAGCTGTCAACAAAGGAATCCTCAAGACAATAAAGGGTCGCCAAGGCTCTTGTGATCCTTCTCGAGTCGCCTCCAGTTCATACAGTATCTCAATAACTCCTGGGTGACCGCCATCTGCGCTCTTACGTGGAGGTATTCTGGAGTCCTCCGCATTACGGCGCAGGTGGCGATCACCGTGGAGTTTTTAGTGGATAGAATAACCACACAACCCAGCCATTCCCCGATGACAGGTTACATGGTTCGCAGGTATCCTCCACGAAATAATTTTTAAGAAAAAAAAACGACTTCAATGGGGGAGGCCGGTAAAAGATTATTATACTTAGATGGTGCACTCTTAGATAGATATACAATAAAATAAAAATGGCTATAATGTATGTTTATAATGGTAGAAGACTAAGTACCCTCAATTCCTCATGGAATCATGAAAAAACCTTGCTTGCTTGACAAACAAAACGAAGAGAACAAATCGCCAAACGTGAACTACACGTCGTTGAAGAGTTCCGTTCTGATCATCATCAGCAGTATCACTTCATCAAATGTCACTTTTATGAATGAAAATGCTTGATTAGTTCATGAAAATACTAAAATCACTATTTGTGTGCCTTTCCCATTTGAGGAGTTCCCTCGATTCCTAATGGATCCCATCATCAGAAATCAAGCATGACAAAAATTAATCGTGAAAATAGAACTTGCTTAACAAACACAGCTAGGAGGACAAATCGCCAAACGTGAACTTTTTGTCGTTGAAGAGTTCTGTTCTGATCATCATCAGCAGTTCCACTTCATCCAATGTCACATTTTTGGATGAAAATGCTTGATTTGTTGATAAAAACACAAAAATTACTATATGTTTGCCTTTAAGATTTGAGGAGTTCCCTCAATTCCTCATGAATTCCATCATCAGAACTGCGTTTTGACAAAAACGCGACCAATTTGGATATATATACTTACAATCAAAAAAAAGAATTTTCCAAATCGGTTAAGAAATGACGGAGTTATGGACTAACAAACATTAAAAAAAAAAAAAAAAAAAACATTCAACCGATTTGATAACCTCTTCTTTTGAAATTTTGAAGTCGGTTAAAAAAAGTGTACTCGTATACACGAGTACACTTTCGTCAGGATAAGGATACCCTGATTGATATATTTTTCTCATAAAATATAACAGAATAAACTACTTATACGAATGTATTCCAAAATTTACTAAACAACAAAAAATAGATCGAACTAGCTTCATCGTGCTTCCACATAGACGTTTGAGACGATATAGAGTTACAGTATTGAACATATTATTGACTTATGTATATAAATATTATCGACATTATTTACTTTCGCATTTACGACGCGTTTGCAGATTAGTTGATAAATGATAAGTGACGCGGTTACTTGATAGCTCTTTAGAGTCACTATAGTGCACGTTAAGTAGAGTGTGCTAGATTTTTCCGATGTGTAGACACACTGGAACCACACACAGTTACAAATACATCGCTAATAGATTATATTTTATAAGTACCTAATAAGTATGCAATCGTTAGGTTCTGGTAATATCGACGTACAGAACGTATTGCAAATAACAGTTCGTTTCAATTCCATTTATACTTGGCTAAACGCTAGCCTACTCGTACCATAGACCAGTTTCCAAAAAAATATTAACGTTGCCATTCGAACCAGATTTTAAAGTGGATTAAATGATGGACCAACTACGATTGATGTACAACAAAAGCCGCAAATAAGGGTCAAAATAGGATATTGTTCCCGGACACCAAAAATGCTCCATACTAAAAAATTATAACGTCACAACTCACAAGCCCCGTACTAACGCTGTATGGAAAAACAAGAAAATTTCTGTTTTAATCGTGAAATACTGCGTTTAAGTAAGTACTTACATAGTTGTTATACAATTTATTTTGTATTGAATCTTGTAAATTCTATATCTCTAACCTTTATACAACTTTTACAAGATATAAAATACATCTTTTTTAGACATTTTCAAGTCTCGTATTTTATTATTATTCTGATTTTATTTTGTAATTTTCATCTAGCCATATAACGGCAATATGTTATGAAGTTTAACATGAAGAAACTACCCTGATATATCATAAGGGATATCCAATTTATCATGCCACTGACATTCAAAATAAGAATGACAGCAAACATAAGTGATATCCTCGAGATGTCTCCTCGTACATAACTAATTTCGAACCTGAGCAACTGAACCTACTACTATAGTCTATGCGAAACTTGAATTGCGTTGTCTATCAGACAGTTTCGTCCTTGATCTCAGATTTGGCTAAGGCTGTAAAAAACGCCAGTCCGTTGACATTCCACTCCATGCATTTGACGGCCTGAAGGCCGTTATAAGAATCAGCTCCATCTTATTTTATCTGTTCCGTCGTGGAGTATCTACCTACAGTGGTTCACTACCGTAGACATTACGTTGTATATTACGTGAATATATTTTAACCGACTTAAAAAAGACACTTTTTGTTCCACCATATGTATATTGTTTTAATGTAAGTATGTTCACCGATATCTCCGTCAATTGTGGATCGATTTTAATTTTTTATTTTATTCGGAAGAGTATACTCCTGAGGTGGTCCCATTGTCACCAAGTCAGGATCTGATAATGGGATCTCAGGGAAATCGAGGCCAATCCTCGAATTTTATAGGCACGTATTACGGGTTTTATATATTTTCTAAAGTTATTCAAGTATTTGCATCTGGTAGTCATCAACTCATGTTGATCAGCTGATGATTGGAGGTACAACTCCCTAACGGTTAGGAGTTGGAGGTTAATTCTTTAGTACTTTGAAACAGAAATGAGACATGAGGAATTACAGGTAGGTATGTACAGACCGATAGTTGTATTATTTCAGGATATTCAGCTGAACTGATGATAGAGTTGGGGGATAATTCTTTCAATATCATATGAACGTTTGATCTATAGTTTTATTCTTTCGATTCCGTCATTTATGAACCGAATCAGAATATTATTTCTTTCTTTGGAAGCATCTACTTTCAGATTGGCCTCGTTATTACCAGAATCAAGTTCTGATGACGGAATCCATGAGGAATTCAGGGAACTCCTCAAAAAATCTATAGAAACATATAGCGATTTAGGATTATCCGTAACAAACCAAGCATTTACATTCAGAAAATAGTATTTGGTGAAGACGACCATAAATGGTCATTCAAAACTCCAAGTGTTTCACGCGTGACGCTGACTGTACTTACAAAAAACAAACTGGTCCGATCAGAGTTTCGAATTCACAACAGATGCTGTAAGCCGCATGCTTGAACCACTAGCTTCTATGCCGCGTATAATTTTACATAAATCAACGCTTATTACTCAATAATTTCGAAAATGCTTCCGCACAACCCGCATAAATACTAGAAAATATGTAAAGCACGCTAAATGATACAGAAGATATTTAGGCATCAACTTCCACAGGTTTTTATCGCAACCTGCATAAATATACTGCTACAGCTTGCGATCGATGAATGCAATTCCCTCGTGCTTGGGGTCGCCATCATTCAGCAATTATCAGTAAGCTAGTTGGTGAACATGTAAGCCTTTTATAAATAAATATAAATATTGGGGGACAATCTTACACAAATCGACGTAGTCCCAAACTAAGCAGAGCTTGTACTATGGGTACTAGACGACGATATACATACTTATATAGATAAATACATACTTAAATACATAGAGAACATCCAAGACCCAATAACAAAATTCGTGCTAAATGCACAAATAATGCCCTGGCCGGGATTCGAACCCAGGACCTATAGCTTCGGAGGCAGTGTCACTACCAACTAGGCTAAACAGGTTTTGTGTGTGCAATATAGCAATATCACTTCTTCTTCCACAACCGGAACCTAATTTAAATCAAAAGAATACGTTCGGCTCTTAAACAACTATGAATAAGCTACAAATTCCAAATTCAGAGAAAAAACTCAACAGTGGAAGTGGAAGCCACAAAGATACAGGGTGGGAATGAATATACCGACAGATTTTAACCATCGATTCTAGTGCCTATTTGGACAAAAACAGTTATATAAACATTGCTGGATAAAGCCTAATTTTGGAGATATTAATTTTATTCAGTAATTAACAAGTTAATAAATCTCAAAGGTAACACGCCTTAATTATGTGACTTCCCACACACACAAGCACACACGCAATACGGAAGTGGTAATATCACTTATCAGTCAGTCCGGACATCTGCCACAATTTTGAATACGAATATTTTTTAAATAAAAGTTGAATATAAACAGCAAAAAGTTTTCATTAGGTATTGAGAGAAATGAATGTTATGTTATGTCTAATGCGTTATAGCGATTGCTGTGTAACAAACTAAGATACAATTAGACACTCATACTTTTGCGTAAGATATCTTTAATCAGAATCAGTAATACTCAAAAGTAATCAACTTATTATTACTAGCTAGGTCTTTAGTTTTACTTCTGTTCTCTATCAACAAGTCGGCAAGCGTGCAAACTTTTTTTGGTGAATAACGTACTGGCCGTAACGTCGGGAGTCCTTCGTGAAGTGTGAAGTTTTCTTTATCGATCACTCTTTAGACTAAGGTTTCGTTCACAAGAAAGACCTATCGTTAATTATTTTTTTTTGTTCCAGAAATTAAGTAAGTTAATGAGACAGTTTTGGACCCATGTTGATATAACATTATTTACTCGTAATACCACCAGGAATCTACGGTTAAAGTTTGTCGGTATACTCCTTCCCACCCTGTATAATATACACTAAGATAGAGATATCAGTGAAATACTCCACATAGATCGTAGCGCCGTTGTGGTATCTAGTAAGACCTAACCACACGACCGCTGCATCTCTGTCACTCCAATGCAAGTGCGATAGCAGTGACACCTGGTACAAACAAGTTAAACTAACATCTCCTTAGAAAATGTCGTTCTTCGAGCTGAAAGGCCCCTGGTGGAAGCAATTTAAAATGAAACCGGTCAAATGCGAGTCCGACTCGCGCACCGAGGCATCCGTACAACAATCGTGTACCCATCCCGACCCCTTTAAAGAAGGAAAAATCTTAACAGAGCGATGTAAACATTGGAAAGTCATGTATACAGCACCATCTATTGGTGCATTTTGTTACTTTTTTTTACTTCATTTATTCATAAAATTTAGTTTTTTTATTTAGAATAAATATTGAATATGGGGGAATGTTTTGTAAGTGTGCGTAGTTTTTTATATGTGTGTTACTTCGCCCTCCTCAAAAATGGCAACATATTTTTTTCGGTAAGATGCGCTGATGACTTCTCCTGTCTAAATGCTCTAAGATATCAATGCATCACGCTCACATACATTTTGATAAATGCGCTACCGTAAGAGGGATCGCAACGCATCGCCAAACGGACCCGTACGAATACGAACACATGCATATCATATTTATGACCGCATGTGTCATATGACAGGTGCTTGTCAAATACGAGTAGAAACTCAGCAGTATAAGTATTATACTTACACATAAGCCGCCGTACCTCGTTATAAGTCTATAAAATGTTGTATTATTAGTAATACCTCAAGTGAATCCATTAGAATATATAATCACAGATTATAAGTTGATATAGGATGCCCGAGCAGTATTTTCCTGTTTGTAAAACCAGTACATTATAAATATAATTAACGAAAATTGGTAAGATGCCGCGTGGTTGTACATGTTATATTAATTAAAATTAATTAAGAGGGTAACTGATATGAATGAGCTGTAGTGTAGTTGAAATTTAAAACATTATAATGTGTACGCTCATTAGGTCTAACGCACGAACTTGTATAGGTACTTGTTAGTAAGGCGACTTCCTGAGTTGGCGGGGTGGGTGCGATATGTGATATGTATTTTGTTATTTGACGTGAGTTTACTGGTGTGAGATTTCGTCACATGACGAAGTACTGTCAGTATTACGTTTGCGGAGTACTAATATCATGCGCAGGCAGAAGTGGGGCAGTACTGCATTAATATCGGTTGACACTGACAGCTGACAGTTTTCTCATATCGTACCGCCTCCGCATCGATAAATCAGGATGGCGCCTAACTGTCAAATGTTATATTATATGTATTGTGTCTGACATCCCCCGGACGCTCCGATTGTGGAATGAGCTCCCTGCTGAGGTTTTCCCGATGGACTACAGTATGGGATTCTTCAAGAAAGGAGTGTATAAATTCTCTTCTCTAAAATTTCAAGGGTCGGCAACGTGTGACACCCCGAGGAGTTGCAGGCGTCCATAGGCTGCGGTGACCGCTTACCATCAGGCGGGCCGTACGCTTGTTTGCCATCGACGTGGAATAAAAAAAACATGATAGGCAAATAGGTACCTATTTAGTTCTTAGAAATTTCATGCGGACTGACAGAATAAACAAGTTATTTATCTTTATTGTATTAGTATGGATAGCTCGCATTACTCTCATCTCAAATTACTAATGTTACCATTTTGATGAAGTTAATTAAAAAAATCACATGGCATTAAAATATCGATTTCACTACACGGAATTGACGTTCGTACAAAATATACTGGTCTTTGACCTGCAGGGAACCTACTCATGTGACTTTTCAAACTTACAAATTACAATAGATCAATCTTTATTTATGAATAAACAACCATTTGCAATTACGTTTAAGCAGGTAATAAAATAGGTTGAGTTAATTTTGTTCTATAAACTGAGCGCGTCTCGGCATCAAACGTTTAGTTTGGCGAGTAGTTTTAAAATGTAAAATGCAAGCTTTTTTGAAAACAGAATCTAATTGCCATTGCGGGATAGTTACGCAACATTTTTGAGCGTGTGTAGAGTAGATCTAAATGTCATTTTCCATACTAAATATGTCAGACAGAGCAATTAAAAGATTTTTTTTAAAACCCGACTGTTTTGGAGTTCCATGCCAATAAACTACCATAATTTACACACCCACAATTAATATAATAAATCTAACGACACATTTGAAGCTAACATTCATCGAGTCGTTCAGGCTGCAGAGCTTGCCAAACATTTGAATTTGGCGCCAAAAATCCACCATTTTGTTTTTATTTTATTTTGATATACCCAGTGTCACTCTCACAGTAAATATGAGTCTAACGACACCTCTCAAGTTAAAATCCATTCGAATCCTCCGCAGTCGGGTAGAAAGTTACGTAATTACCCTGTAGATGTTTTTTTTTCTTTTACGACTCTACTCTTTGTATGACACACAAAGGAACTTTGGAACTATCTAGAACTTAGTATTTAAATGATACGTTACGTACCTATCTGTTTACTGTGCCATTTATCATGATATTCATGATCAAGTGCTAGTTTTATATATACAATACAAAACGGAAAAACAGACACGAGTCGTCTAAGGGCCTACTCCGAACTTCGAAAATCGAGCTTCGTATCGTGCCGTCCCTTTCCGTCATATAGTGTATAACACGAGAGTGAAAGGGACGGCACGACACAAAGTTCAATTTTCGAAGTTCGGAGTAGCACTCCTAGTCTAGTGTACAGTGAGGTTCAAAAGTGCATGGACATGTTTCAACCTTAATACTACAGCAATACGGTCGTCATCTGTCCAATCTGTCCATGCAGTTATGAACGGCACATAATGACATAACTTATACAAATGTACGTAAACATGACATACACTACCGATTTATTATTTTTTTATCATCAAAAAACATTTTTAAACTAGTTCTACCTCGGCGTAGAGCGCCACCTATCGCATTTCTCCTAAATTAATGGGGTCGGAGCAGGGATCGCAGTACGAAATCCTCGGTGTGCGAATAAAACTTGTACTGTTTTTATTATTTTGTTTCTTTAAATAGTTTCCGTAATTTCATACATCATGCAGACATGTCTAAATAGGTAGTCTATACATCTATTACTACATAAATGACTGTTGTTCTTGCTAGTGCAATTAAGATCATAGTATTCTTCAGAGATTGACAGTTTTAATCATTTACCGGTACCGGGTTCTGATTAAACCCCTATGAACTTAAGGTAAAATAATTAAAAGCACGAGTTTACAGCTAGCACCCGCGTAAAGCCGTTGTATGACTAAAAATAAAGGAACAATCTTGCTTCCCAGACCATAAAGCCGTATAGACGTTCGTCTCTCCAAGGCACATACATCCTTTTGGCTTGGAGAATAATAATGAGTGTTCAGACCAGTTCTCCGCCGCAGACCGCAACAGCTCAGCCAGTCTGGCGCACGGCGCACCTCACGCAATGCTTCGCGCTTTTAAACATATTTAAACCAAGGATATACTCTTTAGAATTTAATTTAGAATAATTCAGCATGAAATAATTTACGATGACATGGGACTTCGCGAACTTTTTATAATGCCTCACTTCTTGACCCGAAATATATATTAGACATGCCTTTCCATACATATGCTCAATTGCTTATATATATGTCGAGGCAGAAATATTATGCTACTATAAGATTACAAGTAGTTAACACAACACAATTCAACATGACAAGTTAACTACGTACGTTGCCAAATATTAATCCGTCGCCATAGCATATTAGTCAGCCGACGGAGATGCGATTATGATTAAAGAAGGCGAGTCGGAGACTCTAACGTACCTATTAGGCTATTACCTCACTTCTATTGTTATATTTCTCTCGTCAGTTAGTCTTAAATATATTCAGGGACGTATGATAAACATTTTGCACTTTAAACCGATAAAGTTGCAACCAAATAAATACGTACCTAAAAGCTTTTCATTTCTCATAGGTACTCTGGATGTGGAACATTCTCATCTAAGTGTCATGAGGAAAGTGGTACGTTTCTGCTCTAGAGCAGAAAACTATTAAAAAAGAAAATGGGCAGTGGCAGATACATGTCAGCCACCTCCGTAAAATTGTATTGAGTTTAGATAGCCTTCATAATTACTATGAGAAAAATATTTAAATTGTGGTAATAAAGAAGTTAGTAAAAACTGGTATTGCTATTGAGTGGTGTTTGAATACATTTTAAGCAATTTATTTTTCATTTTAACCGTTCAGAACAGCGCACCCTAATCTTATCCTAACCTAAATGCAGCCACCCTACCATTTATTGTTGTAAAGTTTGAAGCTTATTAATAATTAGAATGATTTGAAATGTTAAATTAATAATATAAAAATAATTTCATTTTCTTTTAGACCAATATATATTTGTGCCTTTTGATGTCGAAATCTTCGGACCCTGGAGCCCAAAAGTGCCCACAAACTTTTTGGACAAATTTCAAAATTATTAGGTGAAGTTTCCGGCGACCATAGGGCTGGCTCGTTCCTTGCCCAGCGGATTGGCATAGCCATCCAGCGGGGGAATGCAGCCAGCCTTATGGGTACCCTTCCCCAAGGTTCCGATCTCGGGGATCTAATTTAGTTTTTTTATTTTTATTTGTATTCTTTTACTTATATTAAAAATATAAATAAAAACATATAGAAATAACAAGTAGATTTCATCGATACTTTTCAATTAATTACATCTAAGCATTCTTTGTTCAATTATTATAACCTCTACAATCCATTATCCACTCCCTGCATCTACTTCCTGAAAATGGTCCATACACGAACACTATTAACGTTAATAATAAAAATAGTTCCCGCCAAAATGGTCCATACAAAAACGATTTTAAAATGGATTCGATAGGATTTGACTGATTCAGTATGTTTTCGCATATTTAATATGTTTTTTTTTTGTTTTCTTGGATTTTAAATGAAAAGCAGTGTTTAACTCGGGTGAAACCGCCAATTTCAACTCGAACGAAGTGAGATAAATGAAATATCTTGTCGTACCTGAAATCGGTAGCTTTCAACCCTTGCTTAACACGTTCGCTGCGATATAAGGCTTAAATATGTACTATGTATGTACTCCCACTCTGTGCGGAGGCGGCTGTATAATGAGTATTTCTGCACGTACAAAAGAGACAAATATAGGTTTGAATTTAGGACCTTTTAAGGGCTACTCGATAAAGCAATAAAATTGTACTAAGGTTTTCCGGCTTGATAACGCACCGACTGATATTTTTTTCGATTCCTTGCGGGTAACGGGCCGAAAAGCCCGTCATAGATCATAAGGTCACTCCACCCCTTCCCGCACTGTTATAGGTAATTACATTGCTTACTTCCGATTAGTGTTGTGACGTTATTAGCGAGAACGGACGTGAATACGATAGTGCATTATTTGAGTATTTGTTCACGTTTATTTAGGACCAGAGTTTATGACCGCTACTTGGTCGTTATCAGACCTTCTATTGGTGTTACTGTAGTGCACAGATACTTTTACTAAGGGCCATTTAAGAGATACTTTTATTTCATGGGCGTTTTCTCCTTTGGCCTCTTGGAAAAGTATGATAATATCCTTATTTTTGCCAAAATCAAATAAAATTCAACAGTTCTCAGGATGTATACTGATTTTTCATCTGTTCATCTGTTAATGAATCACAATCACAAAATGTCGCATACCGAAACTCCCAGAATGTAACAACTACTTTTCTAGAAACCGCATCAAACACGGTTCAACCAATCGCGAGATCTTACCTACATACGTCCATACATACAGACGGGTCAAGCAGAGAACCTCCCTTTTGTAGACGGTTAAAAATTACTCTTAGTACGCGGGCGAAGCAACGGGCAAATGCTAGTGTTTTTATATAAGTCACATGTGATTCATAAGAAATTAAAGAAAATAACATTTTCTGCGTAGAATGTGTTGCAGACGTCCATAGGCTACGGTAACCGCTTACCATCAGGTGGGCCGTACGCTTGTTTGCCATCGACGTGGTAATCATAAAAAAACGAAAATAATACTTACTGCCTGTCAACTTTTTATTATAAAAATTGTATCTTTGTTGCTTTAATACACGATATTAAAAATAATAATTCGATAACTTATTTCCCATCACTAATACTTCCTCAAATAAACCTATTATTCAATGCGTTTCCGGTTTACAAGACCTTACATATATTTTTACATATATCTCTCAAGTAAATAGTAGGAACCCGGGGCGAAGCAAACACTATGACCACCGACTCGTCTACTATTGATATTGATAGGTAGCTATCCAATTTTTTACGTTTTCGCATAGTTATAGTCATTTATATCTGTCGATACCTTACCAGGCCGATAAGCCCCATATCGCCGCGGCGGAGAGTTTAAGTACCAGGCCGATCGGCCAGTTAACGCACCATATAAAAAAACGCCAGTTTTGATCCCGCAGCGAACGTGTTAAGAATCTACTATTCAACCTACTTAATATTATACCTATTCTTTTCAGCTAGGACTATTTTGCAAGAGACAAAATGAGCTTCAGCCTAAAGCGCAAGCAAAACCTTCGTATGAAGATGCAAACTTTAATCGTCATCATATTTATAAATAAGTTTATGATAAGAATATTTTTGTAAACATGTTTTAACGTTAATTAGTAGTAATTGCATACACAAGCCCGTTTGGGCTGATAGGTGCCATATCTTATTGTTGTTATTTACGGGCACTATCAAGACATGGCAATGGTTTCTATTTGTAGGATTTGTGTACACATAATAACAACATATTCAAATTGACATTATCAATATCCATTAAGACTTCAACGTTCATTTTCCTCCTCACGTAACTCCGTTGCGTTGTCGTATTCGTTTTAACTTAACTGGAACATTCTATGTATAACCCAGACAGACATATTTCGACTTGCTTGCTACACACACATGCTGGCTTGACACCATCGCTTCATACTTGCCATTTTTTTCGAGGTTTATGTACATACCTAACATAATACGAGGGGCGGCTGAAAAGTAACCTCCTTGGTCAGAAATATATACAAAAATAATGCTGGCTGGTATGGATTTATATTCGTTTGTTATTCTATTTTCAAAATGTATTACATTCATTTGTTTATTGCATCACGTTTATTTGTCTCCTACAATTGTTTCGAACATGTCGGTAGAAAAAGTGAAAATGGATAAAATCGAGCAGCGTGCGGTGATTAAGTTTCTGACTAAAGAAGGGAATACGCCTTCGGAGATCAGACAGCGTATGTTACGTGTGTTGGCAGTTCGTGTTCTTCCGAATTTGTTATAAAGTTTTGGTCAAGGCAGTTTAAATTAGGTCGTGAGAGCCTGGATGATGATCCTCGTAGCGGAAGACCAGTTTCGGCCGTTACCGAAGAAAATGTAACCAGGGTGAAAAAAATTATATTAGAGGACCGACGAGTGAAGCAGTGGTAGATAGCTATAAAAAGATATGGGCGTCAGTAAAGAGCGAGTCAATAAAATAATTCATGAGCATTTGAACATGTCCAAGGTTAGTGCACGTTGGGTCCCCAGAATGTTGACTGCATTTGACATGGAGAGGCGTGTCAAATGTTGCGAAGATTTTTTGGACATGAGTCGAGGGAAAGAGGAAGAAATAATTTCTAGAATTGTAACATGTGATGAGACATGGATTCGACAATGGGACCCGGAAAGTAAGCAAGAGTCGTTACAGTGGAAATTTAAGGATGAGAAGCCGCCTCGGCAATTCAAGGTCTGTCCATCGGAAGATAAACTCATGACTACAATCTTCTGGGACACAGAAGGGATTTTGCTCATAGATTATTTACCGAAGAAAACTACAATGAATGCTGATTATTAATTAAACTTACTATATCAACTAAGACAGACAATAAAAAAAAACGGCGAGCCTAAACTAAGCAAAGGAATTCTGATTTTGTACCATAACGCACCAGTGCATACCGCCCGCACAACGAAGCTAGCAATTAAAACCATTGACCACCCCCCTTATAGTCCAGATCTAGCCCCCTGTGACTATTTTCTGTTTAGACTTCTCAAGAAAGACCTTAGGGGACGAAGGTATATGACCGATGACGAAATGAAGGCTGCGGTTACTGACTTTTTTGACGACAAATCGAAAGATTTTTTTAATGAATTAAATTCAATATTTGAAAAATGTAATAAGTGTATTTTATTAACAGGGGACTATATAGAAAAATAAATAAAAATTAGCCACGACAGTCTTTTGTTTCATTGTTAGGTAGATTACTTTTTCAGCCGCCCCTCGTATATAACATATGTATCGTCAACTGCCCGGCTAGTATGATAGCATATACCGTCACGTTATATGGCCAAAATGTACTGAAACGTCACATAAAACGTGACGGTATAAGCTATCATACTAGCCGGGCAGGGGTAACTTTGATTCGAGGGATGACTTTGATCATTCGGTTTTTCTCGTAAATTGTTCATTTTATTTTCGCGTGACCCGTGGCGGTGGAAATATTAGAACATCATCGTGGTGTTTACTTGATTGAATCTACCTTATTGCCGCTAGTACTGTTTTATACTACATACATTATAAATGATCAAAGTAGCCCCATTTTTTCTAAAGTAATAATCACAAGTGAAATCTGACAAGTACAATGCTTACATAATATTTAAAAGGGTTTTTAACTCTAGCGATCTAGCCGCGGGCGTAGTAACATCAAAATACACAAGAAGAAATAAGTCTCAAAAGACTAAAGTCCCATGTTACATAAGGCGTTATTATTCCAAGTATGTAACTTACAGAAGTGATGTTTGGTCATTAGACATTGATTCATTCGCGATGAGTTCGAACATTAGCGGTTAGCAGATAACGCAAACCAAAAGGATGTAAGTGCGCGATGTTGAAATGCATATACGCCCTTTCGACAGACATAGGCAGAGCGGATAACGACCGAGTGCCTATTAGTGACCTATTGTGGCACTAGTGCTCAAACGGGCCATGAACTAATAATGACATAAGAATAGTTTTTCTCGATGTTTTTCAAGTATGTTTAATCATTCTAAATCCATACAATGTACTTGTGACAAGTAACTTTGATTTTCTCGCATTGACCGTTCAACCGATTTAAATGGTATGGTAATATGGAGATAGTGATAGTACGGAAGGAATACAAAAAGAAGGATCATACTCCGAAAACTGAAATAAGAACGGAAACTGTACGTTTGTAGTATAAGAGTTTATTGTGGGAGATTTGGGAGTAATTCATATACAGGTGTTTTATTGATTTCCGTTCCTTCAGGCATATATTATAGCCGTGTATATTAGTCATAGAAACGACGTAGCATATTTAGTTTTTCATAAGTCAAGAAACCAATTGTTTTCCTTTTAAACTAAATAATTAAAGAATATACAAATACTCGACTTTAATTAAAGACTACGAGTTTGCGGCGCTTGCGGTGGAAACATTGGGTCCCTGGTCAGCTGACATGAAAAGTTTTATGAAGGCAATGGGATTGGGTAGACGTCTCGTCGATGCTTCAGGGGACCATAGGGCTGGCGCTTATCTCTCACAACGTATTTCTTTAGCAATACAGAGGTAACGCCGCCAGCGTTATTGGCTCCATGCCGCAGACGGAACTACTGGACGGGGTATTCTTTTTATGAACGGGTAAATTAAGTTAGTTTAGTTTTTAATTAATTTGTATTTTTTGCTTGATTGTTTTTTATAAAATTATTATAAATGTTAATTTTAATATCTAGTTAATCGTAATGTCAAACTAATTTTGAATGAATTCAATATCCACCATAGAAGTACTAAATTGTATTTGGATATATTTGGCATGAATTTTTTTAATAATTAATTATATCACCAAAGATGACTGCAAAAGGGCCTTAAGAGTTAACATAAGTTAATATCAAGTATGACAATATTCGAAATTCGGTGTATCATCGCCCGTCAATAAAACCACAGATACACAAAGGCGGCTATGACAGTTACCTACACAAATTTGTCACCTTTTCGTACTTAGGTTTTGAACGATATGTCAAGGAAATGTGTTAGAAAAGTGTAAGAAGGTGTAAAATTAATGAGATCTTAAGACGGATACTGAACCTTTTTTCACATAACTGGCAACTTAGGAAATGAACTTTATTCCATTACAGGATTCAACATTGTTCAACATTGTTCAATTGTTAAGGATCTTTTATACTATACTAAGATTGGTAATTAACGAAAAACAATTCTTTAATATCTTCGAAATGGTACGAATTGAGTTACCTAGTGTCTTAAAATAATAAAATCCAAGAAATAAATATTTGGGGACAAATCGAATTTTTACACAAATCGAACTAGTCGCATAGCAAGCTCAATACAGCTGTGATGGGTACTAGACGACGATTAAACCACCACCACCATATCAGCCGAAAGACGTCCACTGCTGGACATAGGCCTCCCCCAATTTCATGGGGGGTAAATGCCATAATCGCCACGCTTGACATGCGGGTTGGCGATCGCAGTACGATTAAATATATACTTAATACATAGGAACAAATGTTTCTGCTCATCACAGAACCAAATGCCCTTACCGGGATTTGAACCCGGGACCTCTAGCTACGTAAGCAGTGTCACTACCAAGTCTACCAACTAGGCTAAACAGGCCGACAAAGGTTGTCTTAGAGGAAATTACTTTATATCATCACAGGAATGTGCCCTCGCAAATGATGGAATTAAAAAAAACACACACTGTATGCTATAATTTTCTGTACAAAATCTCAAGAGATTCTCACTAGATAGTTGCATTACAGTATCAATCAGTATCAATCAGATACTCCCACACGGCAAAGGTTAGTCTAATAAAACATTTAATATACCTTGAGCGAACTTGTCGTCCAAAGATGTCAACAACGCAATCAATTGCACTCACAATCAGCGAATCGTTTTCGCATAATGATAGCTGCTTTAATTGTTACTTATTGCAAAACCTGCCATTAGCCAGTTAACGTTATGAAATTTAATTAGCTAAGCAATATGGTATTTATCAAAGTTTAGCTTGTTGATGATTCATTGTTTAATTTTTCTCCTTTCAGTAAAATGAGAAACGAACTGATAAACTGATCTTTAATTTGTTTTGCAATTCCTCTTCGTACTCGAAGCTTTGGCTCTGTGATTCTAAAGGGGTCAGGGATCTTGGCCTCTGAAACATAAGCACGCCTCTTATCCCGATCCTCCGCCGCTTCCAGAGAAATATAATGATAGGTATTTTAATTTGATGCCTCAATTTTACGTTCGTAGGTATATATCTTCTTTGCCTCGATCGTAGACAATGAATAAGTGTACGTTTTCACCAACTCACCAACTGATAAACAACACTAGGTACCGTCACCATCGGATACCTACGTCGGAGCAAATAAGATGCTCATTGAAATCTAAACACTGCATTAGCGAGCGTACCGTAAACCGGGTTGACTTTCATAAAATTGGGGCTAATTTATGTTTTATTATGAAAGTGGCATCATTCTTAATATGCACTATGCTCTATTCAGCCCGGTAAACAGGCAGAGAACTGTGAAACTGTATACACTACTAAAGTTACTGCAAAAAAAACCATGATAGGGCATAAAAACTGGATTATCAATGTCACACCAGCAGATCAAAGTCACCCCCGTTTACGGTTTTTAGATATTTCTGAACATCCTGAAGTGTACATGTGTATGTATGTGATGGCGACTGAACATAAAGATAGATACAAAATATAAGCATGCGTGTTCTTTGGCTGCGTACTTTTGTAAGGAACTGAATTCCCCAGTTGCGCAATTCCGAATTTGAATGGGGTGACATTGTTTACATGAGCTTTACTATAGATTGTAGGTATTACCAAGAACATAAGAAACCGGCCAAGTGCGTGTCAGACCACGAACAAAGAAGGGTTCCGTACCGACACCTAATCTACATTTAAAACCACTATACAATACATTACCTAAATCAAAAAAGGTCTTATCTTTTTATAGGAAACTTATACGACACTTCCGCCCTTTGGTTTGGGCAAGACAGTTTTTCAGCAATAACTCAAAAATCGTTAGACCTATCTAAGATACATATTCTTTATTCAAATAGGCCTAGCAACAAGCACTTTCGAATCGTCAGTTATAACATGTTACTATATTAATAATTTTAGAAAATAATTTTATATAATGGCCTATCTATAATATGCCTTTAAAAAAAAACACTCCCCTGTTATATGTATGGGGTGCCCCCCCTCCCCAGTTTAATATTTTTTCCTAATTTTACATCATATTTCTATAGCGGTTTATTGCATACCCCTTCCTACCAAATTTCATAATTGTAGTGCTCATAGTCTCCGAGTAAATCGGCTGTAACATACGGACGGACGGACAGACATGACGAATCTATAAGAGTTCCGTTTTCGCCATTTTGGCTACGGAACCCTGAAAAGGGTTATTTAATTCGTGTCTCGAAGCCAGTTACCGCTACTTGCTATGGCAAGGCTTGCGTAGGAGGTAGGCCTCTAATTTGAACTTCCAACAATATGACGTCACGGACTCTGGCGTAACTGATCATTATTGTAATTAATAATATAGCATTATATTATAGTCACGTGTGCCGTGAATGTTTTCTAATGAGCAAACAGTACAACGCACGGAATGCACTGGTCAAACATTGCTCGACGACATCTGTGTAACTTTATTATGGAAGCCACAATGCATTTCTAGAAAGAATACGTTTTGTTACATTGTTTAACCTTGTCACTTTGCTTACTAGAAAGGATTTTTTTATACCACGTCGGTGGAAAACAAGCTGACGACTCACCTATTGGTAAGTGGTCACCGTCGCCTATGAACGCTTGCAACATCAAAGGCGTCACTCGCGCGTTGCCGACCCGAAGAAACCTTTTCACTCCTTTTATGAAGAGACCCATGCCCCATTGGGCCATCAGCCGGGAGCTCATTCCACAACCTAAGTGTTCTAGGTATGAAGTACCCATTGAAACGTACTGTACGAGAACGCAATGACTCCAAGGTGTCAAAATGAGCTTGCTGGCGAAGGCGAGAGGTGCAGCAATGATGAAAGGTAGCCGTGCCGTGGGCATCATGTCAAACAGTTCTTCTGAGCACATCTGGTTATACAGGCGGTAGTTCGCCGGATCAGACCTGTCACCACAAACTGGACGCACTGCACATTAGCAGTCTTCCACAAAGTGGGCACGTAACGTTTATGTTAGGACAGCACAAAAAGGCGCGTTATTAGGGGACAAGAATGTCTATAACAACGATAACAGTACATTACTACAGAGGCCGGGACGAAAGGGGTTGCCGGCCGAAGACATATACGGCCGAGCGGAGCGAGGTCGGATAGGTCTGAGGCGGGCAACCCCAATTTTCCCGCCGAGGTATGTACAGTGCTTTTCTCAAACATGCAATGAAATAAACAACAAAAAAAAAAACAAAATTTTATTTTTAATGCGCATAGTGGCAGAATGTCATAATGCCTGTGCCTCAAATTTATGTGGAATAGGCCTAGGCCTGCAAGATTTGTATGAAATTCCATTAACGAACTCTTGTCCTAGCCGCACCTGAAACGTCATACTTCGCAGCCTATTATAAGGAACATAATATCAATATTTCATTGCATGTTTGAGAAAAATAATTTCCTACATCTATGCTCAAGCATTGAGACAATTTTTTGTACTCGTACTAATACAGTAAGACCATTCTAACGAACCCTAAACTAAACACGATGGATTTATCGTACATTGTGCAATCTCATACAGGGTGTTCGGAATAACTTTAAGGAGGTGATACTCGTACGAGTACACTGGACTATTAGAAAGAGTGTGAACCCTATATGACTTGGTCGATTTGTGTCAGTAAATAAATAAATAAATAAATATTAAGGGACTTTTTTTTTACACAAATCGAACTAGTCCCATAGCTAGTATTCTTTGATCTGTGCCCATAGTAAGCTCAACAAGGCTTGTGTTATGGGTACTAGACGACGATATATTTAATAGATAAATATGTAGGTTATAAATAGAAAACATCCAAGTCTCAGGAACAAATGTCTCTGCTCACCACAGAAACAAATGCTCTTACCGGGATTCGAACCCGGGACCTCTAGCTTCGGAGGCAGTGACACTACCAACTAGGCTAAACAGGCCGACGTCAGTAGCTAGTGTTTATAAGTTTTTAAATTCGTCTGAAAACTATATGTGAACAAATAAATTGAAAACGAACTATGCAATAACCGATTTTAAAGTAGATAAATTTGATTTATTGCATGGTTCGCGGTTTTTTTTATTTAATGTTTTATGTACATTTTTGGGACGAATAAATAAACTTAGAAAAACTCATTTAAAATATCATCAGTATCACAGATTAGACTAATGTGTACATTATAGGGATCAAATTCTTCCTTATAATCCCTATCACCTAATAATCCTTCCTTATCACCTAATAAAGTTCCTACATCGTTATTCCGAACATCTTTATGTACAGAAACCTAATTTCGGCGACATAAAAGCTTTGTTTAAAATTTTTGAGTAAGTTGCATAGACCCATTTTTTGTGCCTAAACTGTGCCTACAGCTCTTTTGATCGGCGAGAGTTCATAACTATATTTATTAAAATGTATGTAAGTTGCATGTAAAACGGAAAAAACTTCATAAACATCAATTTTTATTATTTAACCTTTTAGTTCCACGTGAGGCACGTAGGTATCGATACTAATGTACCTAGATAATAATAACCATACGCTGGAGTGTACGGATATTTACTCAAGTGCCTTATTATTTATTTGGCCACATACATATTGACTCGATGTTCGTGCCCTGCCAGGCGGAGGAGAAAAAGTTTCCATCGACACCACCTTTTATGTTTAATTCTTTCACGTTGAAAACCTGCCACTGCACTGCCAGCCAGTACACCATATGGGAGAAGTCTGGATTATTTAGTCGTTATTTGATTATTTATTTACCTTTTGAACCGGAAGGTTAAATATGTATATAGATCGGCCTGTTTAGAATAGTTGGTAATGAATGACACTGCCTCCGAAGCTAGAGGTGAGCAGAAACAGTCATTCCTGAGACTTGGATGTTTTCTACGTATTTAGAGGTAAGTATATACACATATATATATGTTTTTTTTGGGGAAATGCATAATGTATATACTGTATCTATGATACACAAACACTCAAGTGGTATTTTCTACACACTAAAAACATTGCCTACCATCTGCGTTTAGATTGACAGAGCCCATCCGTGCCTAACCCAGTGGAGGAAATAAAAATAACTGACCGCATCAGTCACCCGCAGTTTATTGACTTTTGATAGCTTATAAGGAAAAGCTGCCAAATTGCGATTTTTCTGAGGTATAGGACAATACAATGCTTTATTTATTGTCTGTTTTGTTTATTTAGTATTGTACATGCATCCGAAGATATGACCAGGTACTAAAATGATCAGCTACTTTTGCTGTTGTTGTACTTATATTAAGTATTTGCAATAACTGTTCAACTCAGATTATGGTTATTGTTACCGCAGTTTCATTAATATTCTCCTGAAATCGCTAAATTGCCTTCCATTTACAAAAACACACCAATATCCTTACCGCCTTTGGCACCTGTACTAAGGAAAACATGTACTTAACTGGTTTTATTGTCTTTTGTAGTATTGTTCGATAAATGTTGTTTATAGCAAAATGCGATACGCGGGCCGTTGACCGGCCTGGAAAGGCGGAGATTGTGCGTAGATATATAATACAGCCGACAATTAGTAGATCGACATTAAAGATAATTACTAATAAAAATTCAGCATGCATTTTGTTGTAAATTGCACATTGCGCATCGGCCGCTTTTCGGTATACAACTGTTTACGCCATTCTAGAATTTAAGTCTTAAAGAATAAGCCGTATTAATCGCACGTTACATTTTGTCACTTCAATACCGGCAGAGTAAAACCAAATTTAAAATGAACGCCCTCTTACTTAATTGATTAGGTAACAATATCAAACTTACGCTAGGTTTAAGACATACCTAGACGTAGACATACTCGTACTGTCATTGACCGAGCGAGCGAAGCGTCTCCGTTTCAGCTTTCAGCAAAAAATATTTCGTATGTCTGTCCGGATGTCGGATGTTCTCCTCTACAGGTCGCATTTCTCAACCGATTCTCATGAAATTTTGTAAGCAGGTTCGATAATTATATAGATATTATTTGTCGAGTCAGTTTTTGGAAAATTTGAAATTAAAAAAAAGTTGCAACGTCTACAGCTCACAGAGCCACTAGTTTTTATTATGGGTAAATAGATATTATTTGTCGAATGAGTTTTTGGAAATTTTGAAATAAAATAAAAAATGCAACGTCTACAGCTCACAGAGCCACTAGTTTTTATTATGGGTAATAACCTACCTTGCCTTGCCTACCTATACCTTTTAGAGCAACGTCTCGCACGCTCGAAAACGTTACGTAATCACCCCTCTCGGATAGACACGTTTCAATGTGTTATCAGTTTCCTTTGTATTGTGCGTTCAGGTGTGAGCAGAAAGAAACACGATGGAGGGGCGTTCAATGTACTGTTTACTCCGGTTTTAAGCTAACACATCATCATGATCGTGCTAGCGTTATTCCAGTACAGTTGCATCCTACAGGATGCCCTGCCCCGGGTTCGCTACCTGATCCCAAGAATTGGCGTAGCCACTACTTTTACGGAAGCCATTGCTATCTAAACTCCCAACCCACGGGGGAAACTAGTCCTTATTCCACTGACAAAATATACGCCAAGAGCTCATTAAATGACCCATAACTGCCATTAGGGAGTGGCAATTAGGAACTATTTATAATTCGTTATGTGATCCGATCATCATCTATATACACATTTTATCAAAAGCAGCCTAACATGATAGGCCATCGCTAATCAGTCAACCATCTAGCGAAGATAACTGTAACCACCTTATCTGTCATTTCGTTTCGTAAGTCACTTGTTTATGACAAGTTTCGTGAAAAGTAATTATGATAAGGGGTAAAACTATATAATAAACAAATTAGGTTCAAGAGTCATTGAGCTCTGTGCTATCGTTGAGATTAAATACAGCTGATGTGGTGAAAAACTGTACTGTATTGTGAAATACAAAAAACAGCTTATTTTTTTTATTTTACGATTATACTGTTTTTCACGTAAGAAGAGTCCGGTGACAGCTGTCAACCCAGTACAAATTATGTCATTTTTGACGTATAATGACATAATTTGTACTGGGTTGACAGCTGTCACCGGACTCTTCTTACGTGAAAAACAGTATAATCGTACAAAATCCCCTAAACCCCCCCTATACTGTTTTTCACGTAAGAAGAGTCCGGTGACAGCTGTCAACCCAGTACAAATTATGTCATTTTTGACGTATAATGACATAATTTGTACTGGGTACTAGTGGCTCCGTGATCTGTATACCTCGCCAAGTCGATCATTACATACATAGAATTCAGAAAGACTTGCCATTTTTCAAAATGCCCAAAAAACATACTCGAGAAAATTATTCCATACTAGCTTTTGCCCGCGACTTCGTCTGCGTAGAACTCATTCTCGCTTTAGAATTATTTGTTTTCCCATACATCTTACACCCTTCTTTACACACCCCTTAAGAAATGATTACATTCAATATGACATGCTCTTTACCGCGCACGGATAACATTTTAAGGCGAAGGGTAGGGCAAGGCATTCTCCATACAAAGGTTGTGCAAGTTTTTTTCGTTAGTTTTGGCACTACAGCATTTAATAATATTTTTGTTGGTACATATTGGATATATATACGCAGAACTCGATGTTGAAATTTTGCTTTATTTCCAAAAAGAATAAAAATTACAAAAAATAATTAAAATTTAAAAAAAAAACATCAAGTCATAGCTAACAGAAAAATAGGCATATTGACCAAAAATAATAACTGTAGCGCATACACAAACTAAGAAAAACGTGCACAAAGTTTATATGGAAAGAGCTTTGCCTACCTCTTCGCCTTAATAGAAATCCTATTTTCAAAACGAATCACCATCACATCAGCCGAAAGACATCACATAGAGCGGGATCCTTATATAAGGCTGAGGGCTAAAGGCCCGGAGCCGTGTTGCACGCACGCGAGGCCGAAGGCCGAGCGTCCCAACAGAGCGGGCTCTTTATGTAGGGCCGAAGGCCTGAAGCAGAGTGGCAATGCACGCGAGGCCGAAGGCCGAGAGTCCCAACAGAGCGGGCTCCTTATGTAGGGCCGAAGGCCTAATGCAAAGGGGCAAGTCATGCGAGTCCAAAGGCAGATCATTCACACAGAGCGGGCTCCTCATGCGAATCATTCACACATATTGGCAAGGTAGCCAACAGAGCGGGCCCGTCATGTAAGGCTGAGGGCCGAAGGCCCGAAGCAGAGCGGCATTGCACGCGAGGCTGAAGGCCGAGAGTCACAATGCCTAGACATATAAACAGACACGAATTCTTAAAACTGTTGAAATGTGTTCTATTTCGATGCCAAGGGCCCTCCAATCGCTCCATTGATTTATCAAATATCTTTAATGTACCGATTTTCGACCCTCTACAGCTTTATTATATTTACGGATAAGCATAGATAAAGGGGCCTTTCAGCTCGAAGTACAATTTTTTCTATGGAAATGTTAGTTTAACTTGTTTGTACCAGATGTCACACTATCTATATCGCACTTGCATATTGAAGTGATAGAGATGCAGCGATCGTGCGGTTAGTTCTTACTAAATACACAATGGCACTACGATCTATGTGGAGTATTTCACTGGTATGTATCTCAGTACATATATTATACTTTGTGCATAGGTGCTTCAACTGACAATGTTGACGATTGGGCTGCCCAGTTGTTATGGTGTGAAGGGTCAACAATTACGTAAAAAATAATACACGACAAAATTAAAATGTACACCGACGGTACAAAGACTACATTGAAGCAGCTGTTTTTGTATTTAAGCATATGAAGACAAACAAATTCAAATTATCGCAATTTTATATTGATTTACACGCAATAATATACCTAATTGCTAAAAGGTTATGCTTAAAAATAGCGTCAACAATCAGAAGGAATTATGATACTTCGGCTTTGACATATCTAAACGTTAGCTTGTTTACAATACGTCAAATTATTGACACGCCGTTATACTCCCAATTAGCTGAAACTTAAAGCTTAGAATGGCGTATAAGGATTTAAATCACCCCGTTTCATAGACCATATTTGCACCCCCGATTTCATCCCTTTGAGGGTGATTATCGAGACAAAAAGTATACTATAAGTGAATCCAGATTATATACTGTTAGTGTACAAAAAATCATCTTGATCTGTTCAGCCGTTTTTGCGTGAATGAGTAACAAACATCCAAACATCTAAACTGTCGCATTTGTAATATTAGTGGGAAGTGGGATAATTTCGAACCTGAGCTGCTACCACGAAACGAAAACTCTGTTGCACTTGTATATTCGAGCGACGGGGAGACAGATATTCGAACTTCGTTCTTTTCTGTTTCGCGGTAGCAGCTCTGCTCACGAAATTTCATGAGAATCGGTGGAGAATAAAGAATAACGCAAACTTGCCCCCATTGTGCCACCATTTTCCCCCCAATCAAAAAGTTCTCGACAAAAAAACTATTAAATTGAGGAATACGTATGCCAAATCTTCGTGAGGATCAGTCCAAATCTGCGGCCTTTAGCCCGGATCATAAATAAATCATAGTTCCTCTTTGCCCGGATCAAAAGAAAAATCGGCCAGTCCTGAAACAGTGAAATTCGCTCGCTTCGCTCAGTCGGTTGATTATGTGTGTGCAAATATCCGTAAGTATATAAGCGAGAATGCATTTTTCTTAGTTTTTCTTCAAGATATATACATATTTCAAGAGCTCGAAGACGGTATGCATCGAGTCGACTGGACTGGTGTTTATTTAATTTCGGTACCTAATTGAGTAACAATTAGCCACAGTTTTTTTTTAATTGAAGGCTAACAATAAAGTTGTCAAACAATATCCCGTCCCGTAGAGCAAATTTGGTCCCGTCCGTATAATCAAAAACGTACCCAATAATTTCATAGAACCTACCCAATTTCTTCGAATTACTGTTTCCATAACCTTGCCTAGAAGATCAATGTCAGCGTCAGAAAACCATAATTACGTTTGTATAAGACAGCCAAGAAAGTCAATTCGATATTGTATATCGTGCGCAGGATATGTAACGATATAATAATATATAGATGTAATGTAATAAAAATCATGCAACAGACATGTGGCCATTATTACTCGTACGATCATTGCTTGCTACACATCCGATAGAAATGGTAGATAACATAGTATAAATTGCATTGTTGATAGCTTGTTTGTGATAAAAATATCCTAGTCTGTTTTTTAATACGAATGACGTAACGTATGTACGTATCAATCGTATTGAACGATCTGCTTTTACGCTGAAATTTGCGCACCAAAAATTAGACAATATTTTTTACACCACACCTTACCAAAAAGCGCGGTTTTCCGCACGCTGCGCATCCGGAAAGACCCACTTTTTGGCCAAGTGATGACGTAAAATTGTGTACAAAACACGGGTCGTAAAACAAAAAGCCCTCTCTCGCATATTTATGACCCTCACCTGCGGCTCGGGCCTCAAACATCTGCGATATCGGCCTTTCTTTGATTTACAACCCTTGTATCGTAAATAGCTATTACCGCACAGCTCTATGTAGCGGACAGCTTCTATGTACAGTAAAAAAAATTAATTTGGGATTCCTTAAGGTGACGGCCCTGTCAAACTGTACAGATATTCAAAGAACTTTTTGGCAAAATGGGTCCCATTGGAGTCACTCCCAAATTAAAAAGCGTGACTATATGTACAAGAGGATTAAAAAATGTTGAGGATGTTTCTTTTTTTTTGGGAAAATTGCCAGTATTGCAGCAACAATGACAAGGGCGGATTATTTGACTAATCTTCAGGAGCATTCCATTTTAGTATAATATCGGACCTTTGTAAATTCGGTGGGAACTGAAATTTAATTGGTTTAATAGGAAAGAATAAATTTGAACGCTATAACGGTTTATTTTTAGATGATACTCGTATTCCTAAACCAGAAAGCCTTTATAAAATTAAACCAGTGGCTATGTGAGAAAAAAAAAATATCCAAATATCAAAATTTCCAAAAATTGACTCGACAAAAAAATTCTATATAATTATCGGACCTGCTCACAAAATTTCACGAGGATCGGTTGAGAAATGCGACCTGGAGAGAAGAACTTCCGGACAGACATACGAAAGAATTTTTGTCGAAAGCTGAAACGGAGACGGATCGCTCGCTTCACTCGCTCGGTCAATAATAACTTAATAACTGACCGGTATGTTTTTCTACGGAAATAAGTCATTGAACCAGTCATATTTTACCCTCCCTGTCTTTTTTACGTTTGAGTGACACACAATGAAAATTTACCATAATCCACAGATTTTGTAATCACAGTTCCACGTCGTCTAAACTTCCAATTCCGTTACTTTTAGCATAAACTACCTACAAATTTTCTCATTCCCCGCAGGTGTCGAAAGAACACAGAAACTGAACTGAAGTGATTTCTTCCTGCAGGTGCCATTAATATTCGACAATGGGAGTAGATAGTGTGTTATTTATCGGGACCCTATTACTAAGACTTCGCTGTCTGTCCGTCCGTGTGTCTGTCGACAGGCTGTATCTCAAGAACCGCGATAGTTAGACAGTTGAAATTTTTACAGTTGATGTTTTTATGTTGCCGCTATAACATTTTTTTTGTCTTTAAACGGACCGCAATACTGAGTTCTGTGAGCTGTAGACCTGTGGCAATTATCGAAACTGCTAACAAAATTTCACGAGAATCTGTTGAGAAATGCGACCTGTAGAGAACATCCGGAAAGACGCCGGACATCAGGGCATACGAAAACATTTTTGCCCAAGCTGAAACCGAAACGCTTCTATCGCTTCGCTCGCTCATCTGGATACCCATTTTGGGTAGGTATACAAGCGTGACTATATGTATGTTATTTTCTCTTTCCGTCGATTCGAAATGCTTTAGAAAAAAATATGGGTTAATTTTCTTTGTACACAATGGGCTAGTGTGTAATCATGCAGGCACCGGGTATGACCGATAGCGGGGCCGTTGACCTGCTTATCAAGCTACGTGCGGTTGCACAAGGCAGTCTTATGTTTTTAGCGAAAATAGCTACTTAGAGTTTGTCATCGGTAGTTCAAAGTCTGGGGTAATATTTTGGGGTACGTTTGGTAGAGGATGGATTCCACCAAACAAGGATAAAATAAAGAAACATTAGTGGGACAACCTTACACAACTCGAACTAGACCCATAGCAAGCTCAATAAGGCTTGTGTTATGGGTAGGTACTAGAACTACAATAGGTACGACGATATTATAGATACTTAAATATATACAGAATGTCTAAGACTCGGAAACAAATATTCATGCTCGCCACACAAATATTTTTCCTGATCGAGAATCGAATTTAGGACCATCAGCTTCATAGGCAGGGTCACTAACCACTAGGCTAAATCGTTCGTCGACAATAAAGTACTTCAGAGGTTAAACGAAAAATTTGTTTGAACCTTAATCTTGCAAAAACGATATTTTTGTTTGGTTGAGCTTACCTACTTACTTTTTATTTGGTAAACGTTAATAAGGTACCCGGTTCTTTTTTATGACAGTACAGGGCATCGAGTGCCTTGACAACTTCTAAGAGTCAAGTTGCAGACTCCCTTGACAAGGCTTAAAGGGCTACAAGGTCTACTTTCCGTCTTTGGAATGGAAAGGTAGAAGTCGCTTCCGCCGCAAAAAATATGATGGCCTTCGCAAATAATACCTGTTGGACTTGGGCACAGACTTGGGTTATCAAACCGACCCCGTGCTCCGGTCCTTCCGGTAGTCTCTAAAACTCTTTGAGCACGTTACTCGTCTCAATACTAATCCAAAAACGTTCTAAGTCTAAGCACCTATCATTTTGTCACGACTTGAAAGTGAATGAATTGAATGATTGCTGTTTCTCTCCATCTTATAGCTGCTGCTGTAGGTTGTTAATGTCAAATTGATGGGTGTGCAGAAATTTTAAGCTAAGGCTATCGAGGAATTGACTCTTGATTTTCTGAATGTCATCAATCGTGCTGTAGTTACACAATATCTTAAAATTATAAAATTAGTAGTCAGGTTGTTAACTGACATCGAGATCGGGAGGCATCGGCGCCGTCTCCAACTGTGAGTTTACGCACGAGTGCATAAATCATTATTTTGCAAACGGCCATCGAAAAAAACTCTAACGGGAGTGTCTTTTGGATATTAACGTTTTGCTGAAGTAAGTATGCCCTATTTTTCCAATCAATATTAGATTAGCAAAGTAAATGTATCAAGAAAGTGTTGGCATCAAGGTGTTAGCCGTCCTAGAGCTTGTTGGCCAGGCGAGGGACGGCGACAAAAAGCCCGGTACTGAATGCGTCCCGCCTCGCGGGCACCTGTCGTTCTTGAAGACCTCAAACCCTGGAAGAAACGTCGGGTCGGTGTGGGTATAGGTATAGCCACTTAGCTTTCTGTGGCATTTGGGGTCGAGTCATTGGGGACGTATACTGGACTGGCCAAGTATTCAGCTACTCTGCTCGACCTATAAGCATTGTTATCATCATCATCAACATCTCATTGATGAAAGGGTAGTAGTCCCCACGCCAGCCCAGTGCGAGTTGGGACTTCACAGACACCTTTGATTGTTCGCAGATGTATATACATAATATATTCATTTAGCGGAACAATACTTTCAGCTTTCTGTCTTCTGGGCATGATTGCGAGCGGTGGTGATTTGGAGGATTGTTTTTTGATTGATTACCCATAAGTATATTTTAGTTGTATCGTTTTATTACTACGGCTATTTATGTTTCCTTTGTATTTATATTATTGTTTAATTTGGACAATGCAAAAGTTAAAAAGTGTAAGGAAATCATTAATCTCATAATTATAATAAGTATACTTAGGTACTTTCTAGAAAAATATCTCATAGTTAGTGTCAAAAGTTAATTATAGTTTCTTATTATCTTATCAACTAGTCACCTGTTAGGGCATTTAATATGCTTCTAGACATGACTTTGCCACGTTTTGCAAAACTATGTTCACCTATCTACCTATCAGCCTACGTGACAGATAGATTATTTATTACTTTAAATGGAGGTAGTTAAATTGAGTTTCGTGCCAATTACTTCAATCACTTAGGTATTTAGCTTCGTCATACACATACCAACGAAGAAAATCTATAACTTCTCCTATAGGTACTTAACTGTTACTAATTTACACTTTCATATTCGAACACGGCCTCAGAAATAATTATGAACATGCTCTGGTAACTAGTAAACAAATTTCTTGCTTCGTCAATATAAGGACAACCCAAAAAACTAGCACTCTTTCGCATTCATAGTTCAATAAGCAAGGATGTCGCACAATACTGTCGCATCTAAACTATTTCACAGGAAATGTAACATACACTTTGGTACCCTAGGTACTACACACGTGAGTTAACTATACAGTAAGTGTTATCATACATACAAATAAGCCTTGATGTTTCAACAGATGGTTATCTAAGGTTCCATGAGACGGTTATACCTAAACTAGCAATGTTATGTTGAAGCGATTAAGGAGGTATGTGTGTTGTTTGATCAAGTGTTGCTTATCTGCCCGCTGAAAGAGTCTTTGTGGGCGATACTGGCAACACTGACAACCCCACCGGATGTCTGAATCCGTAATTTATTATGTATGTCTAAATATCTGCTGTCTTTCCTTGCACACATATACTTACACCGTTTATTGGGTATGGCAAGGGTATGGTCAAAAGTTGCCTCAAGCAATACTAAATCACGGTACATTTTTGTTTGTATTTATTTGTTCTAATCTCTGCTTCTTTGTATCGTATCGAATAACAAATAATTATAAAAACAACCGGTCGAGTGTGAGTGTGACTCGCGCACCGAGGGTTCCGTACACAGATCGCGTACCCGACCCCATTCATTCAGACAATTAAATTATTAAATAGATAACTCTTTATCACGTCAACCGATTTCAACATACACGTACCTACTATTTTGTTTTACCTATTTGAAAGAAGGTACTTTCAAGTCTTAATCCTCCACCTACAAAGGGCAGTCTAACTTAGGAATATGTTTTGTGTATGTACTTATTTCGTTTTGTGTGTATTGTAATTTAAAAAAAACTAACAATAGGAATTAGGTAAGTATTATTATTATTGTAACTAAAATATGATATGGATCACGGTCCGAAATAAAAAAATTAAATTTCAATTTCAATTTAAACACAATCTTATAGAAGTTTACAGAAAAAAAATATGCAAGGATGATTATTTAAGTTACAAACTTGATTTAGAAATGTTTTTTGATAATTTGAAATAGACATACCTATAGTTATATTTTCTTGAAATATTTACATTGATATTAAATAACGTTATTAATTTATTTATTTATTTTTTCTTGGTAAATTTCGGAGGTAAGGGCAGGAACGGTATTTTTTTTACATTTTCCTTCAGAAATCAAAATTGATCCACCGTAAAAAAATAACTTTTTCAGAATGTGCAACTCAAGCCCTTTCATAATTACCAGTTGATCGCATATCTGACTGCGACAGACAGTCTGCCAACAGGGAGAGATGGTGGGAGATCCAGCGGGGAGCTGTGTCCACCTCTACCACCGAAGTGACGCCTCGTCCATCGACCACGACCGCACTGCCAAGAACGAAACGATAGAGTAGAATATCAGATAATTGAAACTTTGATCGTGGTACCCTCGTTCAATTAACACGAATCAAAAAATAATTAACTAAATGATTTGATTCATAAAAAGAACTGGCCAAGTGCGAGTCGGACTCGTGCACTGAGGGTTCCGTAAAAATAAAATAAATATAAAAATATTTTTATTATATGATGTAACTAAAAATTGCGGTATTCGCAATTTTTCCTTTATCTGTGCTATAAGACGTTGCTTCGTACCAAATTTCAAGATTCTGAGTTCACGGGAAGTACCCTGTAGGTTTTGATTCCCTTGCGAGTGTCGAAAATTTGCGGCATAAACGGCTGTATCTTTTGATTGTGTTGACTTAGAAGTTTGTTTTTTTCACAGCTCTAAGGTACAGTAGACCTGAGTATTTGATATAATTTTTAGCTTGATACTTCCACGAGTTTTCGAGAAAAAGGGTCTTGACAGACAGACAGACGGAAGGACGAACGGACAACAAAGTGATCCTATAAGGGTTCCGTTTTTTCCTTTCGAGGTACAGAACCCTAAAAAGTGTAAAAAAAAGCACCGTTTGGCATGTGCTCAAGCGCATAGCTTATCATCTTATCAATTAGATTGGCGGAAGGCTGTGAGTGAGCCTTTGAAGAAAATAAAGAGGCGAAAATTCGCTACAATAACGTTGTGGTCTGGGTGGCCTAGTGGTAAGGGCGCTGGAAACCAGCCGCGGGTTTGATTCCTTAGGCTGCGTGCGATATTTATCAACGGTAATTTTTTCTTCGTATTTATTTTCTGTATCAAACTAATTTTTTCTTCGTATTTATTCTCTGTATCAAACTTGCCAAAGGGTAATTACCACTAACTGTCACTACTTGCTCTGTAGGTGCTTCTCGTTGTCATATTAGTAGGTAACGTTCATTCCTTTCCTTCATGATAACGTATAGTATAACACTCTTGGCTTGACTTGGCACGCCCATCGGGCCTTCGGCCCTCAGCGTTATATGAAACTCCCGCTCTGTTGGGATGCTCGACCTTCGGCCTTGCGTGCCTTACCTCTTAGCTTAGGTCACCCGTTTGGGCCTTTTGTGTGCTGGATATGAGTTCCCTATAATGCGCCATGCGCTGTATTGGGATTGGGAGTTTGAGACAGAGACCTGCAATTGTCTATAGATGCAACATAACGAACTCCCAAATCACAACGTGACGAGCTTGTGACAGTTGTAACACCTCTGCACTCTGTAGTCAAGGCTATACTAGTATGTATATATATATTATCCGGCTGGGCTGGGCAGGGCAGCATTCGGGAAGCTACGGCACTTCTTTTCGTCCAATATTCCGCCGTGTCTCAAGACGAAAGTCTTTGACCAGTATGTGTTGCCAGTTACCATATATGGCACTAAACGTGGTCGTTTAATATGGGCCTCATGCATAAGAAGACTCAATGTCACCCAAAGAACAATGGAGAAAGCTATAATAATAATAAAACCATTTATTTCAGGCATTGCCCATAAAGTGTTACCCCCTTATTCATAACACTTAACAAACCTCTGTTAACTTTTTTTTTTATCCTATCTTACAAACATATATGTCAAAGTGACAGATAAGGACAAATCAACTTTAGCGGCTTATTAACTAATAGAGGCTTGATCACGGATCTATACCTAAACCGGATTGAGTACTGTGACGAAAAAGTGTGACCGACAGAGAAGCCAAACTTGAGGATTGCATCTCGTTTTAATTAGGGTGACCAAGTACATCTGTGGATATGAGGATTATTTTTAACATAGGTTCTATGTACAATGAAATTTAAACTAAATTAGGTAGTAAATAAAATAAGCATTTTTTCAAAGAAATATTTATTTTCGTTAATCATAGGTTTATGTATCATACATTGTTAAACAATATAGTTTTGTGTAATTTTTGCCTAAGCCCTACTTTATTTCCCAAATCTCTTAACAAATGTGTTTTCCCGTGATGAGCCATGCGTAAATTGAAAAAAGACGAGGCAATAGCCTTTATAATTTGAATTTCGTGATGGTCTTCCGTGGTTATAGATGTATTAGGGTATAAATTACTCGCTTCTTCAAGCAAAATTAACATTTAAGTCAATTTCCCAACATCAGATCAGCACGGTGGTGCCATGATACACGAGTGCGGTAGGTAACAATGCAATATAATAATAATATTGCATTGTTACTGAACGTGTACATAAGTACCTATGCTAAATTTCAGCTCAATTGGATACCGGCAAGTAGCTGAAAAATGGTAAAAAAATTGGAACGACAACAAAGTTAAACAAAAGCTCGTACTAATAAGAAAAGTGTTAAAAGATTGAATTTCAACTGACCTTGAGAAAAGGTTTTGTCACTAAACACGTACTAACGAATATTTCTGCAAAAACAGCCCAAGTCATAGACACCCTAATAAGTTTGACATTTGTCTTGCCGTTTTATCTTAAAATATAACAAATTGTTCCTTACCGTGAAATGATATTCCACAATTAATAAAACTTTCACTTTTACAGCCCTTTACACAACACGTTTTCACCATTTTCAACTGATTTCATTAGCCGCATATTTTCATAGTTTCAAATTTGACACCATTAACGTTGGGGATACCAATCAATATTCGAAAAATACTACTATATTTATTGCAATACTAGGTTTTAGCCAGTTAATAATGTTAATATTTTATACAATTACAAATGAAGTCAAATGTAAATTATCCCAAATAAACATACAGTACTAGTTAGTATATAAGCAAGTACTTATTTTCAGTATTCTAAATTACCGCAACATTTTTTTTTTTACATTGGCAACCTGTGCGAGTGGGACACCGCCCTCTGGTTGGTTGCTCTCGCTCGGACCGCTTTCCCTAGTCTGTCTGTCATAACAGGATATGAACGGTATCACGCTGGAATATGGTTCAATTTTGATTGGCTCATAAAAGTTTATACTCAATCCGGTTTAGGTATAGATCCGTGGGCTTGATGGACGTTTATGAATAAGGGGGTTAGTAATTACAAACGTCTTACAAAACTACTGTTAGTTAATACAGAACACAAGAACATAAAACCGGATGAGTCTTGAAGTTGAAATCAAAATACCCTACCTACAGGAGCTACAGGTTAAAAATGGTAACTTATAATCATAACACAATAATTCGAAATTGTTATTGAAAGTAAAATTAAAGTGAAAATGTTAATAATTAAGTAGGCGTAGGGATGTGACAACCCCATTGCCCACTGGATTTCCAGTGCAGTCAGTCAACGTAGGGCAGCTTGTGGTGAGCTGTTAGGGAACAGCGACCCTATGTATCTGAGTGCTCTACTCCCAACCTTCTGCACCGGTGTTGACCTTAGGCCATTTTTTAATGTCGCTACTTATAGGGGCCCATCTAGCAGAGGGCGAGTCACCGTCTGCCTGAGATAAAAATGTGACACAGTTTTATTAGGCAGAAGTCCCGCGTCCGTTGTCTCACTCAATAGCCTAGTCATTAGTCCATCATATTCAACCAATAATCAGGTTCATTTATAGATTCCATCAACCAAATACAAAAAAAGGCAATTCGATTAATCACTAGATCCAAATGCATACCTGATACGCATCGAAATATGTTCGTAAAACACAGAATTCTCACTATTACTTCAATGTTTCTATATCGCATTTGTATTTATGTATATCTAAATAGGAATCAGTACCCTACAAGTGGAGAAATGCATAATTTTAATCTTCGAAATAAAAATAAATTGTCACAAATAAATTCTAACTTTATACACTTTAATAATAGCTTTAACATTATTGCCATCAAAATTTTTAATAAATTAGATCAAGATATAAAACAGTGTAATGACTTTAGAACTTTTCACAAAAAAGTAAATGAACATTTCATTAATAGACCATTCTACACAATTAAAGAATTGTTTGCCAATGCACTTGATTTATAAACGTATGACTAATGATAAATGATACCAACAATGTATAATAATATAAGAAATGATGTTTCTATTTAATAGGCTAAGATTAAGTAAATCATTAAAAACATGTATTAATTGTACCTATACCTATGAATGTATTTGCATGTACTTGTACGGAAAGCAAATAAATATTCTGAATCTGAAACTGAACCAGCAATAGTCGCTGATGTACACCCTGGCGGGCCCTGTGTCTCTGTGTGCGTCCCATGCCGCGGGCAGGGACAGCATCCGCTCGATGTACCCCTGGCATTTCATTAAATTGTCAAAAGGGCCTCTAGGGGTGTTGGCTATGTGGTACTTCGGTAGCTCAGTACTTCGGCTCCGCGCACGCCTTCCAAAGGTACGGGACACCATTGTTCCGTGAGCGGAAAAGACATAATAAAACAATTAAAAAAAAAATACAATAATGTCAACATAAGCAAAAAATAAAATAAAATAAAAAACGGGGTATAATTAATTAATAATAAATAATCATAAAAGTCATCAGTTGAAATTTACAAAGCTAGAGCGGAGGCCGATCCATCTTTTCAAAATGGGCATGGATATGCTGCGAGTATCTCAGTGTGATATGATAAGAAATGAGGCCATCCGCAGTAGAACCGAAGTAACCGATATAGCCATTAGCGCTCCGAATCGCTAAACTTAAGTGGCAGTGGGCGGGGCACATTGCACGTAAAACCGATGGCCGTTGAGGCGGGAAGGTTCTCGAGTGGCGCCCACGTACAGAAAAGCGCAGCGTGGGGAGGCCCCCCACTAGGTGAACTGATGACCTGGTAAAGGTCGCGGGAGTTCGCTGAATGCGGGTGGCGCAGGACCGGTCATTGTGGCACTCCTTAGAGGAGGCATATGACCAGCAGTGGACGTCCATCGTCTGATATGATGATGATGCATTTAGTATATATCTTAGTTTTCCGATTTGGTAACGCTTTGTCTGAGAATTTATATCTTATTTAGCAGTCTTAGTAAGGATTGTTAGCGACATGAAAGGGTCTAGCAGGCTAATCTAACAAGAGTGGCCCCCGCAAGGGATTTGGTTGTAATTTGAGGTGCAGTGGTGGCAGGACCTAAGAACACTGTATGCGTAATATCAGCCTTCGATCTTCTTTTGTTTCAGACTTATTCGCGATCATGTCGCGGTCACCTGGACCTTTTTAAGGCAGGAGTGAATAGGCATCTTCTGGGTGAGCTCGCTTCATCGTCGGCCTCATCTTTGCCTCCTGGCTAGATGCTGGCCAAAAGCAATCCCATTTTTAATAAAAAAAAATGTCAAAAAATCAAGGTAAGTTTTAAACTGTTATTTTAGTTCAACCAAGCAAGCGACAGAAACCAAATAAATTCAGAATTAAGGAGCATGAAATGGGGTTCATAATGCATATTTTTACAGACAATCATATCCTTGAACTATGATGAAAAAAAGAAAGTTTTTTTTTCGCTTCATTTTTTTGCCACTTCTCGCTTAGGCACAACTATCAAAAAAATTACTTAATAAGCCACAATTATCAACAACGTACACATTTAAAAACATTATGAAAAATCATGGTGCGTCATGTCAAAAAAAAAATACGAACGTATGTTTACTATATCATATCATATCAATAGAGTAGTAGTGGCAGACTGATTTGCCACTACTACTCTAATGTCAATTTATTATTTCATAATGAACGAAAGAGGATGTTATACCTACTACAGACTGATTTGCCACTATTACTCTAATGATATGATATGATATGGTAAACATACGTTCGTAAATGTTTTTTTTTGACATGACGCACCATGTTTTTTCAAAATGTTTTTAAATGTGTACGTAGTTGACAATTGTGGCTTATTAAGTAATTTTTTTGATAGTTGTGTCCCCGCGAGAAGTGGCAAAAAATGAAGCGAAAAAAAAATCATTTTTTTTCATCTAAGATCAAGGATATGAATGTCTGTAAAAATATGCATTATGAACCCCATTTTATGCTCCTGAATTCAAAATTTATTTGGTTACTCTCACTTGCTTGGTTTAGCTAAAATAACAGTTTAAAAATTAACTTGATTTTTTGACATTTTCGTGAATAAGTCTGAATCAAAAGAAGATCGAAGACTGATATTACGCATACAGTATTCTTAGATCCTACCACTACTGCACCTCAAATTACAATCAAATCCCTTGCGGGGGCCACTCTTGTTAGCTTAACCTGCTAGACCCTTTGTTGCTTATTTTAACATAACATATAACTGTGCCAAGTTTCATACGAGTCGACAAAAAAAGGACTCTCACTAACAGTAACAGCCCGCACCATGTCCCTTGTTTGATTCTCTACCATCGTATTGTGTGTCATAATGACCGGCGTGTTTAATTATTGGTAATTCACACTATATCGCACGAAATTTCTCATTTAATTTTGAAAAAGTATGAGGTTTGAAATTGTGATGTTACCTAATTACAAGTACCTGGGTGGGAGACCGAGCTTAGGGCGTTGTCTTTCGGGATTTTTTTCGGGTAAAACGAGTTATTCCAGTATGAGAACTAATTGGGTTGGGTTTTTGACCGCGTATTGGCTATGTGCGAAGTAGGTGGTAGGGGTAAGCTAGGCGATCGTAGCGCACACCATGGCAGAAATGTGTACTTACCGGGGACCACTGTCAAATTTACTTTCACGTTTTCTATTGGTTTCTTAACGGTTTCCTACGATTCGTTTCGTTTGTATCTATTTAAAAATTTCCAATACGGGGTCTTTCTCGTTTACTAAAGTAAATAAAATATTCATGTGTCATTATTTGACATCTCTGAGTTTTGACATTGCCTCGGGACCTTTGACGTTTGACGTTTCAGACGTGCACATAGCCAATAGCCCTAATTTGTCAATTTTATTTTAATCGTTAGAGCCGTTTTCGAGAACTCAATTACAAATAAGCAAATATACTTATACAAATATTGATCGTTTAAGTATAGGATTATTAAGTAATTGAGTAGCCACGAAAGATCAGTTATAAGAACATTCGTGCATATAGCTTTTTGTACAAGTCCATAAAGCATCAAAAAACAAAAAAAATACCCACAGACTAGGAATACTGATCAACTTTATGGGTTAGTACCTACTACCTACATTACTCTCGTGTAAACTTCGAATTAAATAAATTAGAACCTGTTAGTACTAACCTGGTTGACTGATACTAGTGATAGAGATTACCGGTATTAAGTTCGTCTTTTGTCAACGCCATTACGTTTAAATAAATAATTAACCTTGTCTTAGAAACTTACCTACCAATGATATCGGCACCACACTCACTAAAAGACATTATATGTTGATCGCTGACGACAAGAAGCCAGTCGTTCCTCTCCTACTTACTTGAAAAAGTATGTGGGTTACGCCGGTTACGTTATAATATCCAAATAGGCAAAAAATATTATCTACATTATGATTACCGCGGAATATTGGATTTCCGACAGATCTTTGAAATTTACTTTGGCAACACCACAGTTATGAAACGTCACGTCACTGTTAACAGATAAGAATAGTTTAAATTTATTCATCCCAATTTCGTTTTCACTTTATGCCACTATTTCTTACAATACCTAATTAATGTATTTTATTTATTATTATTATTATAGCTATTGCTTTTTTTTACTTTGATCGTGATTATGAACCATCTAATTGACATTGACACCACCCACTGGAAAATCAAACGTCACTTTGTAAACGTTCCGTTCCGTTTTGTAGAACACTGAGCATATAATCACTACGTTTGTAGAATTTGTAGCCTGTTTACTCGACACTAATGTAAAATGCTGCACACTAAATAACTTATTGAATAATAAATAAAGAACCCTCAACACAACGAATCTAAAACGAGCGTATTGTGCAATAATTAGTTTTACCTAAAATTTAGTTTCATCTGCATTATTTCATTGAATACTTACATATGACACAATCCAGAATTGCGAACGGAACGTATTCTTAATCAAATTCAAAATATTAATTCCTCACTTGACGACACGAGCCAACAAATGGAATAAATAACTTTATCTATCAAGGTCAGAACATTTTGTATTTTAATCAGTCAGTAGGCCCCCAACAGCCGCTCTGATTATAGATAGTGCCGTCGTCATAATCTTAAAAATATATTCACATAACCATGGCCTCTGCTATGTTGAAGCTGTTGAAATCAGAAGTAAGTTTTGTTTATGAAATGTTTTTTCGTATTTAAGCAAGTCCAACGTAGTGATTCTATGAACAACCCATTGTTCATATAAAAAGTGCGCAATCACTAGTACCGAAGGTGAGCCTTGGTTTTGAACTTTATTATTTCACCTTGAGGACAGAAAATGAGCTAATATCAACATCATGCCAAATTACTTTAGGTACTACATTTAAATTAACTCGGAAGCATGGCGTGGTTATTGCCATATGTGTAAATACCTGTTTGTAATAATTCCATGTGGTTTTAAAATAAATTTCCGTCAAAATTTTCTTAATTATGTTATAGCCAAATCATTAATTTTCAAGTATGTTTTTTTTTTAATAAATTTTAAGTTAATTATTAGCAATCTACTCCATCTTTACAGAGGTTAATTGAAAGTTATAAATATTGGTAGTTATTTTTTTTTTTTATATTCTTACCTCTTCCATCACTTGAGAGTAGCATGATTGTGGACAAACAAAGGAGTTCTGAATACATCATTCACGCGATTTGGTATTTAAACTAACTACATAATTCATTGTGGGCCCCAGTAGGTTGTTTGTTGCACATTTGAGTATTTGTCTCGGAGTTTCATCACAGACTGATTTCATATTCAGTATTCATCATACTGAAGTGGCTTTGTGTTGTGATATAAATAATTTATTTACAGTTTATAAAACAGTATAAATTTTTCATGAGTTGTTCAACATATATTTTAGTTGATAGAGGTGTAAATTTGATTTTTCCTGTTGAAATGTTTGCATTATTCTTATCACATTCATAAACAAAATACCTTTGCAGAATACAAAATAAGTAATAAATAGTGTTTATCTTTGGAATCTACCACACACACATCCCCCATAGGCACTTCCTAAGCAACGGAGTATTGAAGGCTTGGAATAAACTGCCAAATTATGTGATTCGGCTCACAATGTCTGCCAGTTCATGAATTAATTAGAAAAGCAGATTATAAATTCAGCTGAAAAATGATATTGTACTTATAGATAACAGGATACAAGCTTAATCAGTTAGATAAATAATAATAATAATAATGTACATGTAAAACCTACTGGTCTAGAACTATTATGTGCGGCTCTATTGTGCCTGAGATATGTTAGCTCAGCGCCTCATGGAAAAAATGCCTGTGAAAGACGGGACTGACATCAATAATCACTAAAGTGTTCCGTTGTACCAATTTTTGTATGTAACACTAAAAAGTAAGGCAAAGCACACACAGCATAACAAATCATACAGAAGCACTGTTACTATGACAGAACTACTAAAGAAAGTGAACTGCTGTTCTTCTTGTGCACTGTGACTGTCACAATTTCATAGTAGTGACGTCATTACTATGATGTTAGGCTTTTTTAATTTTTCATGAATATTTAGAAAACTAATAGCTATAAAAATATATAAATAATATATTGGGGTTTCTGGTTAACAAATTGACAAAATGAGTTAAGATTTCATACTACTTAAAAATTTGAAATGTTGTCATTTAAAATCATCAATTTTACTATGCAGATTAAAATACCTATTTATTGCATATAGCTTTGAGGTGTATGGTAATGAAACAATTCATGTAGAAAATACTTGGATTCGAATTGTAAGTTTGACAATTCAATTTATAATATTGAATTGGCTTTAAAATCGATCATTTTCCTTATTCCCTGGCAATGGGGCGAAAAATTTATACATAGCTATCGTTGTGTCGACTACACTCGATTAAACTCATTGTGACTATGAAAAATGTTAGTTATATGATATGAAATTAAATCCATATAAGTAAATGTATAGACATATATTTATGTGGTGATTTCCTAATAGACATTATAATATTTATAATTCTTCTTAATATTGCAAAAAATTTTTTTGCTGTCATATTTTCCTAGTCCTCTTACGGCGCAATAGTGGCTCTTCAGTAGCTTTAACGAACATTTTAACATCTTTCCTCATACTTAGTTAATTCCTCATGACTGAAGATCGCGACTGCACGTAATTGCCCTCCACACAGTTCGGTTCTTCAAATGGACCGCACGATTGCATTTGGTTTTGGTAGCCTTCTTGCCTCGCTCCAGCGCAATGGAATATTTTATACATATGTACTTTATATTTAAATCTTTTCTTGACTTTCCAGAGTCAAGTTCTGCTGCGCAGAAACTACAGTAGTTCCGCACCCACCACAAAACTCTTCATTGATGGTCAGTTTGTGGACTCCAAGACCACCAATTGGATTGAACTCACCAACCCGGCCACTAATGAAGTAATAGGAAGGTAAGTGTGAAAATTAAAGCATGCATGAGAAAATACTGCATCTCTTTTAGAAAAGTATTACAAAACTATTGTACTTATGTAGTTGGGGCGAGTTCGAATAGACATTACATATTTAAAATTTGTAACATCAACAAAACAAATGCCTATTCAAACAGTCCGCAACCACTTGCAAGAGCCGCTTTACTGAAGTTTTTCTCGTATGTATATGAAAGTACACCACCCCCTTTCTTCCCTTGGGTGTCGTAACAGTCGACTATGGGAACCAGGTTGAAGTGTGTTGTGTTGTGGGCGATGGGGTAGCAACCTGTCACTGCAATATCACATTTTCTCCATCTATAAACCTGCAATTACTAAAAGTGGCACTGAAAATTAGTTTTCATGTGCTCTGCCTACCCCTTTTGGGAATATAGGCATGATTTTATGTTATGTATGTATATGAAAGTTAGCCTTCAGAGGTTCAGTGGAAAGTTTACAAATAAATCCAATTATGCATTCGGAATATCAGTATGTATTTTTCCGATTTACCTAGTTTTCTATCCTTTTCAACCAGATACCTAACACATTTAAATTTCTGACGCTGTCAAATAGGCACAGGTGAATAAAATCAACAAGTATATATAAATATCACAATGAAAACCTGAACCATCCTATACTGTAAGTAAAAATGAAGGCAACAATAATGTTTGTTAATATAACATGCTTATGTAAGTATCTAGGTTATCAACTGTTATTCAGTTTAATGGATATAAACTTATATGACAAGGCATTTTGTAAAGGGATGGGTCCTCTGTTATTTAAATTCTTATCAATGTTTTGGCAAATCTCTTCAATGGTATCAACGCCTCCTATCTTAAAACTAGGCTGATAACTGTTATCTACAATTTGCACAATACTTTTATGCCAGCTCTTAAAAGAATTAACTTAAGCAACATGTTTATATATGTAAGGGCTCTTAATATTTATTAAAATTTTATTTCTACGTATCAATAACATAAATTAAATAGAAGCTTTAGAACTATTATCTTTCAATGACAATTTTTTTAACTTTAGTTTAACGGCTATGAGTCTAAAAAAGTGTTTTTTTTTATTATATTTTACTTACTAGAATATTTTACTCTCCCACTGTCCCTTTCTCTCTACATACCTATTCTATCTCCTTTTCTTGGAATCATCATTCCAGCTGTACTCGTATAAGTCAAAAGGAAATGTAAGTTAACACTTTTGCACTTTACGCCATTATGATCATCATCATATATTTAAAAGTTTAGCTCTTGTCGGTCGAGTAATCGCCATTCTGTTCGGTTCTCTGCCAATGCTTTGAGCTTCTGATACGACATTACATTGACCTTCTCTTTGGCTTGATCCATAAACGCACGTTTCGGTCCTCCCCTGCTAAAGATGTAAAGGTGAAAATCAATATTGATTTAAACCCATGAGACCCCTTACTCCCTATTTGGCTGAAAGACGCGCGCTTGATAACACTTACCACATACGTACTTATAGGTTTTGCCAATGTCATTGTTCATGTACCTAGTAATTTGTAAAATTGAATTAAATTTGTAACTATTTTGATCAATTTTTTAATAGTTTTCCTTAAATAATAGTTCCATTCCGGAATATGTAAAACATTATTATTGGTAAACGGGACTTAATAGCGTACAACTGAAATGTGTTCACCTTTTTTCATGTTTGTCCAACGTTTTGAATGTATCACAGATATTAGCTTGTGACCACGGATGTTGTCATTTGTGATACATTCGAAACGGCGGGCAAACCTCAAAAAAGGTGAATAAATTTCAGTTATATGCGATTAAGGCGCGTTAACCAATAATAAGGTGAAAACCTGATAACTTATTTCTGCTGTTGTCTATACATATAACAAACGAACGCGCTTTTGCATTTATGAATAAGAAAATGGTTTATATTTCTTTTCAGGGTACCAGAGACTACAAAGGAAGAATTAAACACTGCTTTGGAATCAGCAAAGAAAGCGTATAAATCATGGAGCCAAAGTACAGTCATGACTCGCCAACAGCTTATGTTCAAGTATGTTATATTGCATAAACCAATGCTTATTTATTAATTTAAAGTATATCCACATCACAAATACTAGCACTCTGTAAGTTGTACTCCTAGTGATTTTTTTTAATTTATAAATATTCAAAAACTTATGTACTCGACAGGAAAATCTACATTAAAGTACTACTACATCGTTTAAAAAGTGCGTCCTGTGGAGGAAAACAGCCAGAAATCCGAAAATCGGCTATCCGCCGGCCGGACATACAAAAGCATTTTTACCGAAGCTGAAACGGAGACCTTCGTTTTACTCGGTCAATTACAACACCCCCGCGCTCTGCTTTTTTAATGACATAAGAGGCAAACGAGCAGGCGAATCGCCTGTGCGTTTCAAGCTTAAATGTGGGATCTAAAATTGAAAAATACTGGCATAAACTATTATTTTAAAGCACAACCATCAAGAGGATACCGATGCTACCGTCCCTCAATTCGCGTGCCGCAAAAATCGATCACGGATTGGCTTATGCAATACAATACAAGCACACTTACAAAAAAAAAGATCATAATACAGAATATAAAGCTTAAAGTACAGGTATACAGTCACGAGAGGCGTTGTCAGACGCTGTTTAAAAACATATGTTGGTGTGCAATTGAGTTTAAATTATGAACCCAAATAACCTACGTTGTGAATCTATGGCATCGATCTATTTCTGGGAATTTCAGACAGACGTTGGAATATTTTTAAGCTGCCTTAATACATTCAGATCTTATCGAACGCCATTAATCCCTCTTAGAATTCTCAGCGTTAGCACAAAATCCTGATGAAAATAAAAAAGGTTGTGGCTTTCTAAATTCAAAGTATCAAGTAAGTGTAAATTTAACCATGCAGAAATAACGAATCGCAGTTGAAGTAATATTTTTTTCTGTTACCCTTTAATTTTGAAGTTGAAGTATCAAATGAGTCATATAAGAACGTATTCTACTAGATGCAAAGGAATTTGAACCATATATGTACTTAGTAATTACGGTTCATTTTGCTCTGCATCAAGCCTTCGGCCCTACATAAGGAGCCCGCTCTGTTGGGACTCTCGGCCTTCGGCCCTACATAAGGAGCCCGCTCTGTTGGGTCGCTCGGCCTTCGGCCTCGAGTGCGTGTCACACGGCTCCGGGCCTTCAGCCCTCAGCCTTATATAAGGATTCCGCTCTATTTGAATGCTCGGCCTTCGGCCTCGCATGCCTTGCCACTCCATTTCGGCCCGTTCGTCATCAACTTTACATGAAGAATCTACTCTGTTGGGAAGCTCGGCCTTCGGCCTCGCGTGTCTCGCCTCCCTGTTTCCATTCTTCGGCCCTCAACCTTACATAAGAAGCCCGCTCTGTGTGAATACTCGGCCTTCCGCCTTGCATGTTTTGCCACTCTGCTTCCGGCTTTCGGCCATCATACTTACATGAAGAACCCGCTCTGTTGGGACGTTTTACGGAAGAACTGCGTAGCGAGACTTTTATTATTGTACATGTAATATTTTACGGGCTTTATCCGTCTAGAATCGGTACATTTGATATTCTGAAATAGGTAAGCTTAATCATTCGTTTTGAAAGTACGAGCACGTAGCACCAACTCCCGTTACAATCGGACACTTTTACTTGAAGTTCTAGATGATTATATATTATACGTAGGACAGACTGTCCAGTTAGGTAGGTCCAACTTCGAGAAAGGAGTTAATCGTCGAATCCAACTCGGCTGGGCAGCGTTCGGGAAGCTACGGCACATCTTTTCGTCCAATATTCCGCGGTGTCTCAAGACGAGGGTCTTTGACCAGTGTGTATTGCCAGTACATATGGCACTGAAACGTGGTCGCTTACTATGGGCCTCATAAGAAGGCTCAAAGTCACCCAAAGAGCAATGGAGATGGCTATGCTGGGAGTATCTTTGCGTGATCGTATCAGAAATGAGGTCATCCGCAGTAGAACCAAAGTAACCGACATAGCCCTCCGAACCACTAAACTTAAGTGGCAGTGGGCGGGGCATATTGCACGTAGAACCGTTGGCCGTTGGGGAGGAAAGGTTCTCGAGTGGCGACTACGTACCGGAAGGCGCAGCGTGGGTAGGCCTCCAACGATGGCCCAAAATGCGGATGGCAAAGGAACGATCATTGTGTCACTCTTTGGAGGAGGCTTATGTCCAGCAGTGGACGTCTTTCGGCTGATATGATGCTATTTCTTAAGAACTTTGTATGTCTTATGGCAAAACACAGTTGGGCCTTATAAATTTATAATATTAACACCTTTGTACCTGTGTTTGACAAATAAATTATTTTGATTTTGATGATGTGATTCGTTTTGAAAAAAGGATTCCTATTAAAATTTGCCGTGCGCGTTAAAGGAGCATGTCATATTGAATGTAATCATTTATTAAGGGGGTGTAAAGAAGTGTGAAAGATGTATGGGAAAACAAATAATTCTAAAGTGAGGATGAGTTCTACGCAGACGAAGTCGCGGGCAAAAGCTAGTTAATAAATATATTCATAAAAACGAATTAATGAAATAAAGTTAAGATGTGGCTCTAGATTCCGTGACAACAGGACTGTGGTACTCCCCCAACGCTCATGTAGCGGAACCATGGACACTTGAGACTCCAGAAGATTCACAAGCGTGTTACCGACTCTTTATTGACTTGAGGATTTGTTGAGTTGACAGAGAGATATGCCGGGCCCTTACTCGGCGCATCCTCGGGAGCACTAGCGGCCTTACACACCACCAGTACGGCTAGCACAAGACGGCGCGCGAGATAGACTATCCGTCTCTCTAATGGGTACACACGGAAAGAGACGGTTAGTCTATCTCGCGCGCCGTCTTGTGCTAGTCTTACTGGCACACAATACATACAAATACAAAGACTACGCATGCAATGCATTTTGCTGGTTCAGCAAATGGTGAGCTGAGCGCCTACCTGGTCTCAAACTCCCTGACCGTTACTCGCATAGCATTGAAATATACGGAAATTCAGTTTTTCGGTTATTCCTCCGTAATATGTCCGACTTTCAATTTTTTTAATCTAAACCATCGTTATGATTTCACCTGAGCTGATCGAGGAGTACAAACTCAAACGAACTACAGCTGTCACCTAAGGATGACAATACACACGGAGAGCTAGTAGTGGTGTGACTAGTTGATTGTTGTCCAGATTCGCGCGTCTGCTTCGCGAGAACCACAGCAAGCTGGCGGCGAAGATAACAGAAGAGCAAGGCAAGACCACGGCTGATGCTGAGGGCGACGTGCTACGCGGCATTCGTAAGTGGACAACCGCCTTCTGGGCACACTGTTTGCCTGTCTGAGTTAGCGATACGCCGAATATGGGTATACGAATACGAATGTTCGGCCGAATATTCGGTCCAGGTTTTACGGAACCGAATATTCGGCCGAATTATTCAACGTAATGCTTCATTCGGTAAATATTCGGCAGTTGAACCGAACAATTCAGCTGAACACAACATTAGCCTAAGACGGGAATCGAACCCGCGCCTCTGGTTTGCCGTACCAGCGCCGCGCCGTTACCCCTAGACCACCCAAACCACTACGTCATCATAGCAAATCTTTGTCTTGCACTGCGAACCGCTAGTATTAGCGACCTGTCTGTATTTAATTCAAAGGCTCAAAGCCTTTCGCCACTAATGGGTCAGGGTGGTATTCCACTCATCCAATATCTTTGTCCAATCTTTGATCAAATTTCTTGACGTAGGCCCATTTCACTTATCCAATATCTTTGTCCAAGTTTTTTTTATTTTTTCATGAGCAGCCTTATTGATTTAAATGTCTTCAGAGTCTGATTAAATGTCGGGGTCCCATCCAAGTTTGATGAAATCATCCAATTTCTTTGATCAAATGTATATTGGATGAGTGGAATACCAAGGGTGGTTTCTACTCATCCAATATCTTTGTCAAATCTTTGATCAAATTTCTTTGATAAGTGGAATGGGCCTCCCATTCCACTTATCCAATATCTTTGTCCAAGTTTTTTTTTCATGCGTAACCATATTGATTTAAATGTCATCGGAATCTTTCATCAAATGTCGGGGTCCCATCCAAGTTTGATGAAATCATCCAATTTCTTTGATCAAATGTATATTGGACAAAGATATTGGACGAGTGGAATACCTCCCTGCCACGCAAGCATGCGCTTGACCACATTCCAACCGGGCCACATCAGGTAGCCTCTGGTTAGTGAGAGCGATGGCGCTGTTTTTCCACTACTCTTTTTCACAAATCAAATTATTTTGTTTAACATGAATCAAAAAATATTTAACGAAACAATTAGTTTTTCAAAAAGTGTAGTGGTATACAATGCTTTTGTGAAGAATGTATGACCTATAAAAGCACGCTAAACAGTGCTGATTTTGATCGACTTTTTATTTAATAAGCTCCCGTGTCCATTTGCAGAGCTAGTGGAGCATTGCTGCAGCATCACGAGCTTGCAGCTAGGCGACTGCATCCAGAACATCGCCAAGGACATGGACACTCACAGCTATAAGGTGCCCCTCGGTGTCGTGGCCGGTAAGAATTACTTCATCATCAGCTTAAGGCACTGGTCCCACCACCGGCGACGAGCGATAAACGATTAGAATTTAATACTAGAACCGAGTGCCCACTCTGTCGTGTGAGCGACGAGAAGCGAGTGTTTTTGTGTGAGCCTATCGCTTACTCGCTGGCGGTGGGATCAGTGCCATATGTACGTCCCTCTGCTGAGTAGAAGCCTCGTCATGGATGTGAGGGAACAGGCAGTAATCCCCGCAGTGCGCACTGATCATTGTGGGTTGGGGATTACATATATTTTGAAATTATTCGCAGATGTATGCAGGTACCTACCCTCATAATGTTTTTTTAGCAGGGTCGATAGTTAAATATTTTTTTGTCGAGACAGTTTTTAGAAATTAATAAAAAAAAAAACATGGTACAGCCATAGGTTCTTATAACTGGGTACAGCTCACAGAGCCACTAGTAGGTAATAATCACAGACATCAGCTGAGCTGCTTTCTCTCGCAGTATTAAGCCAGATGATTTTTCATATAGTTGTCTCGTTAAATCCTTATGGTGTACTGAAATGAGTTATAATGCGACAGATAGTACGATTATTTTCGGCTGTTAACGAATTGTCGGCTGTTAACATTTGAAAGCACACTAGGAGTTAAATCCCATATAAACTAAACATACCACAACGTCAGTTCAGTACAATTTTTAGTTATGAGGACGGAGACACTGACAAGTTGTGTATTAGTGGGAATAAATGAGATGTACAGAAATCGTTCAGCTTAAAGAGCGGATCTGCTTTACTCTGATATCTGTGATAGTAATCCGTTATACGTTTGTGTTACAGGAGTGGCCGCGTTCAACTTCCCCGTGATGATACCTCTGTGGATGTTCCCCACCGCGCTGGTGACGGGCAACACCTGCCTCGTGAAGCCGTCGGAGCAGGACCCCGGCGCCACGCTGGCCATGATGGACCTGCTCACCGAGGCCGGCGCTCCGCCCGGTGTTGTCAACGTTCGTATTGAACTGTGCATGTTCCCGCCGCGCTAAAATAATAATAATAATCGTATGGCATTTATTTTCGAATCGTGAGGTCTTCGAGAAGACAAGTACGGTTGCCAGTTTTTGTTGCACGTTTAGCACCACCCAGGGGTCACGTGTAGGGTAACGGTGGGTACTCCCTTTTTTTTTCTTTTTTTTTCCCAGGGGGAAAATCCTTTATGGATACCACCGCACCACGGGGACAGTGCGGTGGTTATGTCGGACTTGCACCGACTAAAAACCCCCCGATTGTCCTCCTCAACTCATTTCGGGCGGCTCTGGGATCTTCGGAACGCACCAGTGCCGCCCTAGAGTCTGTGGATCCAACCATCTGCTTTTATAGGCGATCACAGCCCCCAACTGTGACCGTCTTCGACCCCAAGGACCCCCTTTTAGTCGCCTTCTACGACAGGCAGAGGATACCGTAGCCGTATTCTATACCCGGGCTACGGACGTAGTGCAACTTCGACCCCTCTTGTCAAGTGAGTGGGCAACTTGACTATTAGAAGTTCTCAAGGCGCCTGAAGGCCTCTAACCTGGCTTAACGACTGCTGTCGTAGACAGCATCCGGGATCAACGGCTTAACGTGCCTTCCAAAGCACGGGAGCGCTCAGTTAGTAACCACTCAAAGCGGTCACCCATCCAAGAACTGACCTGCCCCCGTTTCTTAACCTCGCATATCGCACCCGGTACGCGGGCGCCGCTGGGCCACGAGCGCTCCACAGGAGGGACGTGTTGCCCGCCGCGCTAGTGACGCGCTGTTAGGGAGCAGCGACCCTATGTGCCTGAGTGCTCCTGGGGGTGTCCTGTGGGTTGGTTGTATGAACAGGCCCCCCGCCTCTGGCTTGCCTTAACCGGCTGTCCAGAGTGGAGTCGCTAGAGCTGTTGCTCGAGGGTGGATGTGGTCACCTAAGTGGCGAGATGGCTATATGTTTAAAGTCCAGTGCCACCTCTCTACCCCCAGCCCTCTGCACCGGTGTTGCCCTTTGGTCATTTTTTAATGTCGCTATTTATAGGGGCCCATCTAGCAGAGGGCGAGTCACCGTCTGCCTGAGATAAAAATGTGAGACTGTTTTATTAGGCAGACGTCAATTGTCTCACTCAACAGCCCAGGTATTAGTCCATCATATTCACCCAATAGTCCGGTTCATTTAGATTCCATCAACCAGCAATAGTTCCTGTACACCCTGGCGGGTGCTGTCTCGGTGTGCGTCCCATGACACGGGCAGGGACAGCATCCGCTAATGCAAGGGGTACACCCTTGCATTTCATTAAATTGTCAAAAGGGCCTCTACGTGTTGGCTATGTGGTACTCGGTTGGTACTTCGGCTCTAAATATTTATTGCGGTCATTTTGAATTATAGATAATATTTCGAGTTCTAAATCACTTAGAATCACAATATTGGTGTCTAAATATACATATTTGGGGCCAGGGAATTCAACTGAATATCTATCTTTTAGGGTCGAGTTTTTTTTAATTTTTTTTTGGGGGACATTCTTATACAAATCGACCTACTCCCAAACTAAGCTAAGCTTGTACTATGGGTACTAGACGACGATATACATACTTATATAGATAAATACACACTTATTTACATAGAAAACATCCAAGACCCAAGAACAAATATCCGTGAAAATGCACAAATAAATGCCCTGGCCGGGATTCGAACCCGGGACCTCTAGCTTCGGAGGCAGAGTCACTACCAACTAGGCTAAACAGGTCGTCAAGTGATACCAAACGGAACCCTTGTTAAACCTCCGCTGTCCTTCCATCTGGCTGCGTCTCAGTAATAGCTAGACTGTTCAAGTTTTCACATAGTTTGTATTTCTACTGCTGTATGACAATTTTTTTTTAAATATATTTAAATGTTTTTGTCCAGCGTGTCCACATTTACGGCCATTTTTTCCAGCAATCTCCCATACTATAGCGCATAGTTCTATTTTCAAAAACCTCTTACTCGACATCTTAGCGAGGAAAGGAGGCAGAAACGTAGTGCGGCCATGTTACTCGTCATGCCACACATCATGCTCTTCGTGATGCTCACTGCTCCCTGTTTTGTCGGTTTTTCGGCGCGAGTCAAAGGATCCAGTGCGGTGCGTCGCGATTAATTGCGCGAGTAGAGACTGCTGTGGCGATGGCGGGGGTATACCACACGCCCCTCGAAATAATAGCACTTACGCACAAAATTTAGATCGCGTTACTCATGTTGTCCTGGAAAACTGTCCCTTTTCATATTAGAAGCCCAGTCAACAGCAACACGCACACACACGACACTGTGAACCCCGACATATTCACCCAATAGCCCCCCCGCTTAGGCCGCGTCGTTTGTGGGCATGCCGCGGGCAAGCACACGTACTCGAGAGCGATATCCATTATCCTTTAACGTTCAAAATTGTTTCTTCACAGTAGTGAGTCTCCCCAACCGCGCTACCTCTAGTTATTTCTACTCTATCTCGCGTCATTCATCCCGATTCTCGTCTCAATATTCAAGCTGACAACCAGAACTGATTGGACAACCAGAATCAGCTTCGCTTTGACAGACACTAGCCCGTTGAACGTCAACCCAGATGCTAGAAGCACTTCGCCAGTGTATTTAAGAGGCAGGACAGTTATTTCTCCACATTTATAACCCTAATGGACGGGTGTTGTAGGTAGTGCACGGCACGCACGACACTGTGAACTTCTTCTGCGACCACCCCGACATCAAGGCCGTGTCGTTTGTGGGCGGAGATGCTGCTGGGAAACACATATACTCGAGGGCTTCCGCTGCTGGTTTGTATCATTATTTTCATTAAATTGTATATTGAATCCCTTTCGGAAAGTTCCAGATTACAAAAAAAAATTGGTCGCGAAATATGTTCTTCTAGTCCTATGTGCCATGAAAATGGAAGCAAAAGTAATGCCATTCCCCTAGTCAAGTTTCCATAAAATGGGATAACTTCAACAGTAGCGATAGAACGTGAAAGCGAAATAGATATGCAATTTTAATTAGCTTCAATTCACAGATGTTACTCCACTACACCTAATCGATTTTCAGTTCGAATTGGTCGATCAGTCAAGTCTAAGTCAATTGATGGTCAATCGTTGTTGTGATGTTTTAACACCTTACGCAACCACAGGGTGCCAGTTACCATTGACTTACAGCGTGGCACGGGCGTTTTAAATCCTGAGTTAGAAAAACCTAAAGTTTTATAATTCTGAGAAAAAAAGTACATTTTTGAGTGAAAACGCTCGCACGCGAATCAAAGGTAGCTGGCGCTTGTCATCTGCCATCGTCTCCTTAGAAGAGCCAAATGCTTTCGATAACGTCATACCTTCTGCAGGAAAGCGCGTTCAGAGCAACATGGGCGCCAAGAACCACGGCGTGATCATGCCCGACGCCAACAAGGAGCACACGCTCAACCAGCTCGCGGGCGCCGCCTTCGGGGCCGCCGGCCAGCGGTGCATGGCGCTCAGTACCGCCGTGTTCGTGGGTGAGTGTGCACGTACAGTCACCGTCGTATCAGCTGGGAGACGTCCACTCCGGGACATAGACTTCCCCCAAAGAGTGCCATAGTGGACTCCCACCGGTCTACTCAGGCTGCGTCTTTCGTTACTTTGTCGCCACTGAAGAACCTTTCGTGCTTTTTTGAGTGAGTACACATGGTCACAGTCTTACTTGCTAATTCAAGTACACGTACTCGACTTCCGTGCTGCTCCGAGCAGACAAGTCATCTCATCGCAGTAGGCGCTCCCTCGGTCGTTGCGCCCAGGGAAAGAATTAACATTGTCTCGACACTGCTCTCAAGTAGTGTCGTGTGTTAGAACTCGGCCGAGCCTCAAAGCTTAGTACGATCTTTTTTTCTCTTAGAAATCTTAAGGGTGGTATTCCACTCGTCCAATATCTTTGTCCAATTTCTTTGTCAAATCTTTGATCAAAGTTCTTTGACGTGGCCCTACGTCAAGGAACTTTGATCAAAGATTTGACAAAGATATTGGACGAGTGGAATACCTCCCTTAGTTCGGAAAATACTATTCTTAGTTTTAACGGCTCGAGTCTTTATGATTCGGCCGAACTCTAAGTAACAACACCAGTTGAAAGGTGACGCGTATGACGCGAAATTTTTATAAGAGTGCAGCTACACCGCCGGTGCTCAAAATAGGGTGACGGTACGGAATCGCAGTGAACGAGAGGGAGAAACTTATGAGTTAAAAACGTCACGCATGAGCCACGTCACTGCGTTTACGGTGCTTCAGTGCGTTTTAAGCAGCGGTGTGGCCGGACCTTAACTCTTAAGTGTGAAAAGCACACATGTTATGCTATAAAAGAATAATAATAGTGTAGCTGCCGAGTCCCGTCAACTACAAATTGATTGACCGTTCTGAAAAGAACGCTTTCGATTGACGTAGCGACAAAATGATTGACCGTTCTGAAAAGAACGTTTTTCGATTGACATCAAATATAATCGATTGACGCAGTGCTCCAGGAAACAGAAGTTTTGTTTGGCTGTGACAACAGCCGACAGACGTGCGTGCCCGCCGAAGATTCCTTGATACTGACTGCACTGCGCGCGACAGGGTGTATTTATTCCTTTGGTCTGCGCATGCGCCAACGCGCCGCAGTCGCTCCCGCCTGCCTTCGCGAGTTCTACGCATGCGCACTACGAATCTACAGCGCGCGTTAGTTTCCCGCCAAAACTTGTATGGCTATCCTTGTCTTGTATAAATGTAAATAGTGAAATAGCAATAGTTAAGTTTTAGTATATAAGAAGCCATTCTGTAAATACAAAACATTCCAATATACGATCTTCAAGTCGAGACATCTTTTACTAGGGGAAACTCTGCCCAATCATCATCCCCTAAAGTGGTGACCCCGACGTGATTTGAACACTCCCCTAAAATAGCATCAATAAATTGTTCTAAATAATTAATTAATATTAGGCTTATTTGAATAAATAATATTTTGACTTTGACAAAGAAAAGACATTCTAGGTTGCATGCTCGTGTTTCAAAATTCCAATAAAAAAATACTTCTGTCTATTCAGATTTTAGAATAAAGTCATGTTTCAGGCGAGGCGAAGGAATGGATCCCGGACCTAGTGACCCGCGCGAAGGCGCTGAAAGTGAACGCCGGCCACGTGCCCGGAACTGATGTCGGACCCGTCATCTCCCCGCGCGCTAAGGACAGAATTTTCAAGCTGGTCGAGTCAGGTGAGATCTGAGACATCGCTTCTTGTTAATGTACTTACCAAGGAATGCATCGTTACGCTGCGCTTGAATGAAAATCCACAGGTTCGTCGAGTTTAGTGAGACATTGTACTATTAGGGTGCCTGTCCACCAGAGATGTGCTCTTTAGCCTACATAGCACATCTCTGGTGCAAGGCACCCCTAGACTAAAAAAGGAAAGAATAGATCCGGGATCTGTGCCGCGAGAGCCCGGCAAAGGCGCTAAGGGTGGGTTGCATCAAACCGTCTGTAATCCTAGTAGGCGTTCATTAAAATCTGATTATATGGAAAGTTTGAAAAGTGTCCATGGGACGACGGCTGCCGGCGCCATATTTAACGTCGATCGATCTGTAATCGTAATTTGGTGCAATCGTCCCTTAAACTCTAAAGGTCCTTACTCAAGCAATTAATCTTTTGTTCCCAGGAGTCAAGGAGGGCGCTAAACTCGTGCTCGATGGACGCAACATCAAAGTCCCCGGTTTCGAGAAGGGCAACTTCGTTGGCCCAACCATCCTCACGGACGTCAAACCTAATATGGAGTGCTACAAGGAGGAAATCTTCGGCCCGGTCCTTATCTGTCTCTTCGTTGACACACTCGATGAAGCCATCCAAATGATTAACAGCAATCCCTATGGAAACGGCACGGCAGTGTTCACCACCAACGGTGCAACTGCCCGTAAGTTCTCCTCAGAAATCGATGTTGGGCAAGTCGGTGTCAATGTCCCAATCCCTGTTCCCCTATCTATGTTCTCTTTCTCTGGAACTCGTGGCAGTTTCCTCGGTACGAATCACTTCTGCGGCAAGCAAGGTCTTGACTTCTACCAGGAACTGAAAACGGTTGTGTCTTACTGGAGACAGAGCGATGTTTCCCACACTAAGGCCGCCGTGTCTATGCCTACTCAACAGTAAAAGTTTGAAGTATTATTGGGAAAAATATTTATTTATTTTTGTAATTAGATGTAAGTGGAATTCGTGCATTTATTGCTGCTATTCATTGTATTTGTCTTCCATTTTAAATAATATATGCATATTAGCAAGGGTTTTTTTAAATAATCTGAAATGGGATAGGGATGTTTTTTAAACGTTTACAATAAGTCCTAAAGTAAATATTTATCGATTGTATTTCCTTGTACAGTGCTATAGCGTGGCAAGAGATATTAAGTGTATAATGTATTAATTGCATAAATAATTTACTCCCTTATTCATAAACGTCCATCAAGCCTCTATTAGTTAACAAGCCGCTAAAGTTGATTTATCTGTCACTTTAACATTTATGTTTGTGAGAAAGGGACAAAACAACTTTTAGTTAACAGAGGTTTGTTAAGTTTTATGAATAAGGAGGTTAGTCTATAACGTATTTTCTTATTTGCAACTAGTAATTTCCCGGACCCTGAGCTAGAATCGTTTCTCACTTGTTATATTGGCACTATTTGTAATCATAATCAATTATATGTTTATTTATTAAACTAGTTTTTTTCTGCCTCAGTACCCCAGAGAAGACGTCAAATAATAATACCGCTACCGAGCGAGATTGTCATATACTAAATTGAATAAGATCGACAGAGAGGTATATATCATTAATTTGTTGCCGTCATAGTTCGGCTCCTCTTTATTTTCCTCAATGTCATGTCAAATAGTTTGAGGCAAAGAAACTATTCCCCGCCCAAATGTTGAGACAGGTTCTCAATTTAACTGCATACAAGGTTTTATGTCACTTTTGGCGGAACGCGTGTAGAATCTCCATAGAAATCATTACTTTGAGTTTTTTGCATAGGCTTTTCGAGTCTACCCTACGTAGTGTCGGTACGTGTAAAATTTAAATAATAAGCCGCGTTCTGGGCGCCAGCGGAAAGCGGGGTAACGAAATTGAGAAGGCGGCCTATAAAGACAATGCCAATACCAAGCAAAATCGAATCTTATGGAGATATCAAAGCTTTTCACACTTTATCTCGAAATAAATGGGGCAAAGTTGGTTGAGAACACTTACTTTTTTAGGTGTCGCTTCAGCACGGTTAGCACAAGACAGCGCGCGAGATTGACTATCCGCCTCCATCTAATCGGTACACACGGAAAGAGACGGATAGTCTATCTCGCAGCGCCGTCTTGTGCTAGCCGTGCTGAATAACCTAGCCAGAATGTAGGCTTAGGTTAGGCCTGCCTTACACAGGCTGAATTCCGCGATCGAATTCAGCTCGCCTTTCTGTGGCAGGGCCATCATTGAGACATACATTTTATACGGAGCAGAGGGGCTAGTACTGTCAAGTATGTAAGTGCGAGAGGGACGAATGCTATATGTCCGACATATAAGCGATCATACTAGCCCCACAGCTGCGGACGGAATCAGCCGGGCTGAGTTCATGTAACGGCTCTAAGGCCAGCAATTTAATTAAATGCTATGAGCCTATGTATGACACATGTGGTCTAGAGTCATCATGGCAGGCGGCTGTGGTTAGAATTAGACAGTAACAGCGAGTTATCGAGATAAATTGCTAGGTGTGTCGTTAGTTACACAACCATTGGGGCCTTTTACACGGTTATTATTATCATGCGTTACACTGATAACTTGAATATTGATTAATATTGAAGCAAAATCCATATAATTTTTAATACCGTGATAACATGGACATCCCAGTATTGCGATAATATTAATCGTGTAAAGGTCCCCATTGTCGTATCGTAATCCAACCCTTGCCTTCAACTTTCGTTATTAAAACCCAGCGATCTGCCCAGCTAACATAATAGTTAGGTTATTAGGTTATACAGTCATGTTACATGTGACGTTTCAGTACATTTTACCCATAAAATGTGTCTGTATAACTATCGTCCTAGCTGGACAGGACCTTATTGGCTATGTGCGAAGTAGGTGGTGGGGGTAAGCTAGGCGATCGTAGCGCACACCATGGCAGAAATGTGTACTTACTGGGGACCACTGTCAAATTTACTTTCACGTTTTCTATTGGTTTCTTTTTTTTTATTTTTTTTATTTAAGGTTCACCAACAGTTGTTTACATCCTTACATCTGATAAAAATACACATGCGAAAAAACAAACTTGGGAGTAATGTAACAACTACTTAAAGGTAAACTCTTCATGCGTTATTACAGGGAAGTAAAATTTATAGAAAAATAGTTAAACATTAAAATAAACTAGGAAATATTATTATACTTCATTTTAACTCGATCGCAGCGAACTTATACAACACAAAAGATAACGAGATACATGCCAAAATCATCGAGAGAAAATACTTAATACTAATACAGAGGGATCTCTAAGGCTGGACAATAACGCTATAGAGAGCTGACAAAATTTTACGCGGGGGGTCGAAGTGCATATCCGTAACATCGCCGTAACTGTTGCCAGCCTTACACAGCCTGCATATTGGGGAGTTTCTTAACGGTTTCCTACGATTCGTTTCGTTTGTATGTATTTATTTATTCTCTTATTTATTTCAGTAAAATTTCCAATACGGGGTCTTTCTCGTTTACTAAAGTAAATAAAATATTCATGTGTCATTATTTGACATCTCTAAATTTTGACATTGTCTCGGGACCTTTGACGTTTGACGTTTCAGACGTGCACATAGCCAATAGTCGTCTAAAAAATTTACTTAGCTGAAGTTACGTACGTAATACGTGCTTTGGTACGATACGAAATTTAACTAAAAATATTATCATTAAGTTTGCTCACAGAACATTTGCATGGGTCGATCGGATTTGGAGGATTTATCAATTTATGTATAGCAAACACTTTTTTATTATGAATTCTGGTATTTTGCTTAACTGGTCACCCCGCCCGCACAGCGATGCGTATGCGTCACTTTACTCACTTTGCTACACAAAGAAAACAAAAACAACCGAAAATATTTTGAATTCAAATGATTGAACCTTGAATAGGAAAGGAAATCCAAGAAATGTTTGTTGATTGTTATGTAAATAAATGGATTGTTTAATAGTTTCAACTGTAATACATGAATCAACTCGTAAGACAAAGTAATGACAGCGCGATTGTATAAACATCCTTCTATTAGTTTGAGTTCGGTTTTCGAGTAATAAACACTCATCACGATGCGTTGCTCGTGTTTTATTGTATTCCTTTTATTTGTGAATAATTGTGTTGGTTCAGCACAACAATGTAGGAATGATAGAGGTGAACCAGTTGACTGGTAAGTACATTTAATTTTATAAACAGCTAATTTATTAATTCTATTATGAGTAATAAACCCCCTTCGTTAGCGATGTACTTACCCTGGTTTTTACGCAGTTTACTTCGGTAATTAATTTATGTTTTTGATGTAAACTTTTTACAAATAATTATTCATAATAAATATTCGAAGAAGAGAAATTTCATCATGATCAACCCACCATAATATATAAACCTGAGAGAGAATCATTTCCACAACAACTCAGGCGCACCAACCACCATCCATGAAAATTATATATCAACTATTTTAAGTTTAAAACTTATGAACATATTTTCTTACATCCAGCTCAATGAGAATCATACATCATGTCATGTATATGTATATGTATCTTACAATTACTATCTTAATTGCATGTACTTAATTTCTTACTTTAACAAAGGATTTTCTGTCCAGGTTTTACATCTACAAGCTACCTCGAGAGAAGAATCATTTAAATCCCCTCGTCCGAAAAGGAGTAGCCTACATGTACCTGATTCCTTCGAAACTGCGGCAAGGTTGGATTATGTCAGAAATGTCCATTGCTAACCCCAACTCCATGCTGGGTAGGACACTGCAGCCAATGTATCAGGTAATTATTATTATATTTAAACAATATATAAAATACTATTATCTGGTTGACAGTCAAAATTAGTTTCCTACATAGATTTCTTAACAATTAGTCACTTCTTTGGTTTAAACAGATATAGGGAGGTAGGTCATGGTTATTAGTCACTTATCCTGTTATGACTTAAACAAGGCCATCATTATTTTAGTCAGTTTTCTTTCCTGTTATTACTTCAACAAGGCTGTAATTATGATATGCTTGAAGAAAATAGACAGATTCTTAATAGATACAATGAAGTAGATACAGTTGTCACCTAAATAATCATTTATATTTCACTGCCTATTTATTTTAAATATTATAACATAATTATTTTACAAATGACTGAAATTATCCCTTGTAATATATTATATCTATATAATTGTGTAGGTCATTCACTTAGCAGTGTCAATTACATAGACACATTCATAAAAGAAGTTTAGATAACATCTATTGTAACTTTCATTGCAGTCCAAGAATACACTTTCCATGATATACAACGATCAGCCACCAGCCTCTGAAAATGAGCCAGATATCCTGTTAAATGTTGCTGAAATGTATTCAAAACGTAAAAAAGGTAAGAACCAAGCGTATCTACATAAATGACAGACATTAACCAGGGTGGTCATAAATTTGTCAAGAAACGAATGAATGTCCCTCACTCTCAATACAGCACATCCTCAGTAGCTCAAGCTTACAAAAGTGTTGGGAAATGATGCTGACTTAATAAAAGTTTCATAATTATTTACACAGGTCAAATAAAGTTTACTGAGCCCTCTTTGAAGAAGTACAAGAAATTCAAGCTAGGTGAAAAGTATTACGATGACTATGACTTGGCTGAGATGTGCAAAATGCACTCTAAATTCCTGAAGAGTAGAGTCGAGAAAGGCCACACGAAAGGAGTGATTATGGGAGACAAGTTTACTTCAATGTGGCTCGTGCATTCTGTGCCGAGGTTCCCGCCAGTGCCTGATGGTGAGTGTCAAAATAATTAAGCGTCATTTATAGACACGCGTGGCGTTGTGCGACATGGTGTCCTTTTTTGTATCTCAATATTCTCAAGTGTAAATGTATTTCTATTTCTACATATTTCAATTTGTTATACCTGATTGTGATTGGGCACCATAGACTGAGAACGCTTAGTAAAGCGGTTCACGCTGATCGACGCGAACGCTCTACGCAATGCAAACAAAAATAATTTTTTTTTAATCAATTTCTACTAAGCACCAAAGCACACTCGAATCAAGTTCTATTAGATCATTACTATTCATAGGCATAATCATATACATTATTTCCGGAAACTGCCTTGATCCATAAACTGGCTATTAAACAATAATTTTTATTTCATATTCATTTACTCATATTCTCCCTCTAACTCTATCCCTCTGAGAGTTACAATTTTTCAACTCTATATCTCAAATAGTGGGGCCTGTTTGTTTCACAAAGCTACAAGTTACTATTTTATAAGTCACTTGTATTACTGAGGCGTTTTACATGTGCTTGCCCAATAACAACTGGCCTTTTGACCAGTCTTGCTGGTTTAGCCTCCTTGAATTGTAACTTGGGGCTTGGGCCCCTGGCCAAAAGGGCCATTCAAAAATGTAATGGGAAGCTTTGTGAAATAGGGCATTTGTTGAAGTTGTGATTCTATTTGACTACAGGGCGCGTATTAAATGACACCAGCTACAGCTACCCAACCACCGGCATGAAATTTGGCCAGTCCATGCTCTGCATGTCAGTTCAAACTGCCACGGTTAACCAAATCGCCGTGCAGTTGAAGTACAACGAGCCACTAGTGGTGTACAGCCACATACCAGCAGAATACGAGAGTGAATTGCCGACGTTGGTCGAGGTGGTGCGCAATAAGACCGTTGATACGTCGCCTTGGTAAGCTTTTTACTGCCCTACATGCTACATGTTTTCTGGTAAAAGTTTGTTGGTGGTTAATAAGGAGCTATTGGCATGGAGATGCATTTAGAAATCAACTCTATTATCTACATATGGTACTTTTGTTTGGGCTATGCGAATGCGGAAATTCAATTCACTCAGGTCATATTTAAAAATATATATATTAGGGGCACAATCTTATACAAATCGAACTAGCTATCCGTAAACTCAATACGGCTTGTATTTTGGTTATGTGTACAAGGCTTGGAAACAAATATATTATATTCGGTTTAAAATTTTTTTTAATGTTAACCTTACATAGTACTTTATAAAACAATTTGTCAATGTTAAATATTTTTAGTTATAGTGGCTGGTAGTTTGAGTATTTATAGTTGATTATAATTATATATTCGATCTCAAACAACACCCATGTATAGATACTTAAAACCATTTGAATTGACCGAATTGTACCATTTTCTTTTCGTTTCTAAAAGCGACTTTACTTGCTAAGCAACAAGATTCAAAATCTTTGGTAGTTTGTTTTAGAGTATGATATCTATCTAAATATATAAAAGAAGAAACTGACTGACTGACTGACTGACTGACTGACTGACTGACTGACTGACTGACTGACATATCAACGCACAGCCCAAACCGCTGGTCCTAGAGATTCCAAATTTGGCACGTAGGTTCCTTATAAGGTCTAGGGGTGCACTAAGAAAGGATTTTTCAAAATTCAACCCCTAAGGGGGTGAAATAGGGGTCCGAAGTTTGTATGGGGAAACAAGATTGGCTGGACTATTTTATTCGAAACTTCACAGAAGTATTTCTAACGATAAATGAGTAAACACGTGTTTCAGGTTTTCTGAAAAATCAACCCCTAAAAGGGGGAAATGTGGTGACAAATTCTGAAAATCGACATGGGTATTGTTTTTATGGTTTATCGGGTCGCTGATAACGAAAACAACAATGATTTTGAAATCCCACGTGGAGGACGTGAAATACCATCCCCCCTGTTGGGGTGCGAGGGGGATGAAATTTCTAAATATTAATATGGGTGTCGTTTTTATGGTTTTTTGGAACGTTCATTACGAAATAGGCATAGATTTTGAAATTTAATGTAGTGGACATGAAAACTTTTGAAAGTTTGTGCCAAATTGCAAGAAATAACTGACTGACTGAGCGAGTGACATATCATCGCACAGCCCAAACTGCTGGTTCTAGAGATTCTAAATTTAGTATGTAGGTTCCATATAAGGTCTAGAGGTGCATTAAGAAAGTACTTTTCAAAATTCAACCCCTAAGGGGGTTAAATGTGGGTCCGAAGTGTGTGTGGAGAATCAAGATTAGTTGGACTATTTTATTCGAAAGTTCACAGAAGTATTTCTAACGATAAATGAGTAAACACATGTTGCAGGTTTTTTGAGAAATCAACCCCTAAAAGGGGGAGAGGTGGTGCCAAATTCTGAAAATCGACATGAGTATTGTTTTTATGATATACCGGGTTGCTGATAACGAAAACAACAATGATTTTAAAATCCCACGTGGAGGACGTGAAATACCATCCTCCCTGTTAGGGTGCCAGGGGGATGAAATGTCTAAATATTAATATGGGTGTCGTTTTTATGGTTTTTTGGGACGTTCATTACGAAAATGGCATCGATTTTGAAATTTAATGTTGTGGACATGAAAACTTTTGAATGTTTGTGCCAAATTGCAAGAAATAACTGACTGACTAAGTGAGTGAAATATCATCGCACAGCCCAAACTGCTGGTTCTAGAGATTCTAAATTTAGTATGTAGGTTCCATATAAGATCTAGGGGTGCAATAAGAAAGGATTTTTCAAAATTCAACCCCTAAGGGGGTAAAATGGGGGTTCGAGGTGTGTGTGGGGAATCAAGATTAGTTGGACTATTTTATTAGAAACTTCACAGGAGTATTTCTAACGTTAAATTAGTAAACATGTGTTTCAGGTTTTATGAGAAATCAATCCCTAAAAGGGGGAAATGTGGTGACAAATTCTGAAAATCGATATGGGTAGGTATTGTTTCAATGGTTTATCGGGTCGCTGATTACGAAAACAACAATGATTTTAAATTCCCACGTGGAGGACGTGAAATACCATTCCCTCAGTTGGGTTCCAAGGGGGTTGTAATGTCTAAATATTAATATGGGCGTCGTTTTTATGGTTTTTTTGGGTCGTTAATTTTGAAAATGGCATTGATTTCGAAATTTTATATTGCGGACATGAAAACTTTTAAAAGTTTTTGCCAAATTGCAAGAAGAAACTGACTGACTGAGTAAGTGACATATCAACGCACAGCGCTACTGGTTCGAGAGATACCAAATTTGGCATGTAGGTTCCATATGAGATCTTAAGGTGCATGAAATGCCGTGAATTCCCTATGAAGAGACGACCATTTTTGATTCAATGTATTCTAAGTAAGTGATCAATGAGCAAGTGAGTGATTAATCAGTGCCGTCCGATACGATTTCGATAAAAATCGATATTTGATCGTCCGAGAGGACTCTTAATGGGAATCCGAGGTAAACTTTGAATAAAGTAACGGCCATATTAATTTTCTTCATTTCCGTTGCGATTTCGTTCAAAATTGATATCTGAGCGTCCGAGAGGTCCCCTTATATGACTCCGAGGTAAAATTTGGAAAATTGGCGGCCATATTGATTTTCTTCTTTTCTTTAACGATTTCGTTAAAAATCGATATCTTAGCATCCGAGAGATTTCTAATTATACGACTCCGAGGTAAAATTTTGAAAAAGTCCCAGCCATATTGGTTTTCTTCATTTCCTTCCCAATTTCGTTCATAATCGATATCTGAGCGTCCGAGAGGTCTCGTAATACGAATCCGAAGTAAAATTTAGAAAAAGTGGCAGCCATATTCATTTTTATCATTCCCGTCACGATTTCGTTCAAAATCGATATCGGAGCGTCCGAGAGAATTCTTAATACTAATCCGAGGTAAAATTTGGAAATAGTGGCAGCCATATTGATTTCCAACCCGATTTCGTTGAAAATCAATATCAGAGCGTTCGAGAGGTCCCCTAATACGAATCCGAGGTAAAATTTAGAAAAAGTGGCAGCCATATTGATTTTCTTCATTTCCAACCCGATTTCGTTCAAAATTGATATCTGGGCGTCCGACAGGTCTCGTAATACGAATTTGAGGTAAAATTTGGAAAAAGTGGCGGCCATATTGATTTTCTTCATTTCCGTCCTGATTTCGTTCAAAATCGATATCTGATTGTCCGAGAGGTCTCTTAATACGAATCCCAGGTAAAATTTGTGTAAGTGGTGGCCATATTGTTTTTTTCTTCGACCCAATTTCGATCAAAATCGAGATCTGAGCGTCCGAGAGGTCTCTTAATACGAATCTGAGGTAAAATTTAGCACTCTATGCATGCCAGGGATTGTAAAAAAAAGTTTTGTTACTATATAGGCATGTGGGGTATTTATGGATTGGCTTTTAAAAACGACATAGTAGTTTCGATATTGTATCCATTTAAATCAACCTTTAAATTATTTTTGAATCGTATGGCATTTATTAACGAACCGTGAAATCTTCGGGAAGACAAGTACGGTTTCCAGTTTTTGTTGCATTTTTAGCACCACCCAGGGGTCACGTGTAGGGTAACTAGGGTAACGGTGGGTACTCCCTACGGACGTAGTGCAACTTCGACCCCCCTTTGTCAATTGAGTGGGCAACTTGACTGTTAGAAGTTCTCAAGCCGCCCGAAGGCCTCCAACTTGGCTTAACGACTGCTGTCGTAAACGGCAGCCGGGATCAACGACTTAACGTGCCTTTCAAAGCACGAGAGCGCTCAGTTAGTAATTACTCAAAGCGGTCACCCATCCAAGACCTGACTTGCACCCACATTGCTTAACCTCGCATACCGCACGCGGTAGGCGGGTGCCGCTGGGCCACGAGCGCTCTGAATTCTTGATAGTTTGTGCCAAATTTCAATTCAATCGGTCCAGTAAAAGTAACTCTGTTGGAACAGACGGACTAACAGTAAGGAGTGCGAATGAAAGTGAAGCCAAATTTTCTTTTTGGATGCTCCTTTTAATAAATCACAATCACCAAATTTCGTATACCGATACCCCCAGAATGTAACAACTACTATTCTGGAAACCGCATCTAAATCGGCTCAGCCAAACGCAAGATAATCGTGGACAAACATACATATATACCTACATACATATATACGGGTCAAACAGTGAAGCTATTTTTTGTAGACGGTTAAAATTACGCTTAGTACGCGGGCGAAGCCGCGGGCAAATGCTAGTTTTAAATAATTTCGACAATATCCAATCTATACATATAATAAAGCTGAAGAGGGTCGAAAGTCTGTACATGGAAGATATTCGAAAAAAAGTTGGCTGGGGATACTTAGAATTGATAACAGAACACGTTCCAACAGTTTTTAGAATTTTTGTCTGTTTGTCTGTTTGTCTGTTTATATGAACGCGCATCACGTGAAAACGGCTGAACGGATTTTGATGAAAACTTTACTAATCTGTCGAGTAAATACCCAGTCAGGTTTTAGGCTATAAAAATTGTGCAAATTTGGGTTTAAAGGGGGTAAAAAGAGGGGTTGAATTTTGTATGGGAACTCCTATAATCCATGAGTTACAGGAATGAAAATTGGTAAGCATATACTTGACGACAAAAGAAAAACATCCTCATTCAAAATTTGTGAAATCTTAATATAAAAACTGAAAAAAAAGTAAACGCAAGCGCTGCGTCGCGGCGCTGCCCAGTGTGCGCGCCAGCCACCACGGTCTCTTCAAATTTAGAACACTATAATGATTTATTCCATTAATTAACTGTGACTCTAAACCCCAATTTCAGTACCGTTTTCTAGATTCAAAAACTACATATATTACTTTGTAATCCCATAATTAAATAATAATGTAATTATAAATGCGAAAGTTTAGATGTTTGGATGTTTGTTACTCAATCACGCAAAAACGGCTGAACAGATCAAGATGATTTTTTGTATACTGAACAGTATATAATCTGGATTCACTTATAGTATACTTTTTGTCCCGATAATCACCCTCAAAGGGATGAAACTGGACTATGAAACTTAAATCCTCATACGCCATTCTAAGCTTTAAGTTTCAGCCCATTGGAAGTATAACGGCGTGTCAATAAATTTAACTTAAGCCATAGCAGCATTTGACGTATTGTAAACAAGCTGACGTTTCGACATGTCAAAGCCGAAATATCATAATTCCTTCTGATTGATGACGCTATTTTTGAGCATAACCTTTTGTCAATTAGGTCTATTATTGCGTGTAAATCAAAATAAATTTGCGATACTTTGGAATTCTTTGTCTTCATATGTTTAAATACAAAAACAGCTGCTTCAATGCAGTCTTTGTATCGTCGGTGTACAATTTAATTTTGTCGTGTATTATTTTTTACGTAATTGGTGACCCTTCAGACTATAATAACTGTTTGATATAAGAGATCACTTGGGCTGGGCAGCCCAATCGTCAACATTGACGGTTGAAGCACCTTAGATCTATGCACAAAGTACAATATATATACTGAGATGGAGATACCAGTGAAATACTCCACATAGATCGTAGCGCCGTTGTGTATTTAGTAAGAACTAACCGAACGACCGCTGCATCCCTGTCACTTCAATATGCAAGTGCGATAGAGATAGCACCAAGTGACATCTGGTACAAACAAGTTAAAATAACATTTCCATAGAAAAATTCGTACTTCGAGTTGAAAGGCCCCTGGATCTATGCTTATCCGTATACATATAATACAGCTGTAGAGGGTCGAAAATCTGTACTTTGAAGATATTGAATAAATCAATGGAGCAATTGGAGGGCCCTTGGCATCGAAACAGAACTTATTTCAACAGTTTTAAGAATTCGTGTCAGTTTGTCTATCGGTTTATATGTCTAAGCAGTGTGACTCTCGGCCTTCAGACTCACGCGCATTGCCGCTTCGGGCTTTCGGCCCTCAGCCTTACATGAGGGGCCCGCTCTGTTGGCTATCTTGCCACTATGTGTGAATGATCAGCATGAGGAGCCCACTCTGTGTGAATGATCTGCCTTTAGACTCGCATGCCTTGCCCCTCTGCATCAGGCCTTCGGCCCTACATAAAGAGCCCGCTCTGTTGGGACTCTCGGCCTTCGGTCTCGCTTGCATTGCCACTCTGCTTCAGGCCTTCGGCCCTACATAAGGAGCCCGCTCTGTTGGGACGCTCGGCCTTGGGCCTCGCGTGCGTGTCACACGGCTCCGGGCCTTCAGCCTTATATAAGGATTCCGCTCTATTTGAATGCTCGGCCTTCGGCCTCGCATGCCTTGCCGCTCCGTTTCGGCCCGTTAGTCATCAACTTTACATGAAGAATCTACTCTGTTGGGAAGCTCGGCCTTCGGCCTCGCGTGTCTCGCCTCCCTGTTTCAAGTCTTCGGCCCTCAACCTTACATAAGAAGCCTGCTCTGTGTGAATTCTCGGCCTTCCGCCGATGCATGCTTTGCCACTCTGCTTCCTCCTTTCGGCCCTCATACTTACATGAAGAACCCGCTCTGGTAGGACGTTTTACGGACTGCGTAGCAAGACTTTTATCATTGTACATGTAATACTTTACGGGCTTTTTTCGTCTAGAATCGGTACATTTGATATTCTGAAATAAGCTTAATCATTCGTTTTGAAAGCACGAGCACGTAGCACCAACTCCCGTTGCAATCGGACACTTTTAATTGAATCTGTAGATGATTATATATTATACCTAGGACAGACTGTCCAGTTAGGTAGGTCCAACTTCGAGAAAGGGGTTAATTGTCGAATCCAACTCGGCTGGGCAGCGTTCGGGAAGCTACGGCATATCTTTTCGTCCAATAATCCGCGATGTCTCAAGACGAGGGTCTTTGACCAGTGTGTGTTGCCAGTGATGACATATGGCACTGAAACGTGGTCGCTTACTATGGGCCTCATAAGAAGGCTCAAAGTCACCCAAAGAGCAATGGAGATGGCTATGCTGGGAGTATCTTTGCGTGATCGTATCAGAAATGAGGTCATCCGCAGTAGAACCAAAGTAACCGACATAGCCCTCCGAACCGCTAAACTTAAGTGGCAGTGGGCGGGGAATACTGCACGTACCGTTGGCTGTAACCGTTGGCCGTTGGGGAGGAAAGGTTGTCGAGTGGGATTGGGGATGCAAGTAAGGTCTATGAAACGGGGTGGTTTAATCCTCATTCGCCATTCTACGATTTAAGTTTCAGCCAATTGGGAGTATAACAGCGTGTCAAGAAATTTAACTTAAAGCATAGCAGAATTGTAAACAAGTTGACGATTAATTATGTCAAAACCGAAGTATCATAATTCCTTCTGATTGTTGACGCTATTTTTGAGCACAACCTTTTCGCAATAAGTTCTACTTTGCGTGTACATCAAAATGCATTTGCGATACTTTGGCATTGTTTTTATTCATATGCTTAAATACAAAACAGCTGTTTCAATGCACACTTTGTATCGTCGGTGTACCATTTAGTTTTATCGTGCGTTATTTTTTACGTAATTGTTGACCCTTCACACAATAAAAACTGTTTGATATAAGAGATCACTATAGCTGGGCAGCCCAATCGTCAGCATAGACAGTTGGAGCATCTTAGATGTACACTTAGATGAGGGTCGAAAGTCTGTACATGGAAGATATTCGAAAAAAAGTTGGCTGGGGATACTTAGTATCGATAACAGCGCGACGCGACGAAGTCGCGGGCAAAAGCTAGTATATAATAAATGCCCTGGTTATTTGTTGAACATTGAACAGTCATTATTCGTATCATGTTCGTAATATGCTTGGTATTTGTCATTGTTTTGTTTATGTCGTATTGTTTCAATAAATACTGTTAAATGACACATGCATTAAATAAACAACAAACACCAACAGGACACGTCTTGTAATATTGACATCATAGACAGAGTAAGACCCGGACCCAGTTTTTTTTTTAATTTATTTAGTTAGAAAACAGCCGTACATTATATAATAACTATAAAATTGGGTACAAAATAGGGCTAGAGTTTACTACATTACTAATATAACAAATTAATGTAAAACTATGCGATTATAACCACAACCCATATGTAAAATCGCAAACAGTCGTGAGTACCTCATAAAACATGCAAAGCGGATTGCTAAAAACGATATTACCACTTATTTAAACAATCTTATGTCTCAACTATATTACCACTTGTTTCAACGATAAAATTATTTCGATTTATATCATCAATATTATTATGGTATGTCCTAAAATTACGACCAAGACTACCTGAGGATGGGCAGCAGCATCCCTGGAGTGCGGTGGAGATACTGCGATCGCCAACCCGCATGCCAAGTGTGGCGATTATGACATTTACCTCCCATGAAACTGGAGCAGGCCTATGTCCAGCAGTGGACTTCCTTCGGCTGATAGTAGTACTGTCTACAGAGTAGGTAGTAATGCAAAAAAGTTACGGTAACCCGGTGGTTCAAGCATGCTCGTACCAATATGTTTTTCCGAACTTACGTATCGTCTGATATTTACCGTTAGCTTTCGGTGAAGGAAAATAATCGCGATAAAACAGGAGACCAGCATACATCTGCTAAGAAATTCAAATGTGTATGTGAAGTCCCCAACCCGCACTGGTCCAGCGTGGGGACTACCGCCCTATCCCTCTCATCAATGAGAGGACGTCTGTGCTCAACAGTGGGACTTATGACTAATGATAATCAGACAGAGAAGTACAGTGTCCATCAGATACATCGGAGCGAATAAAGTGCTCACAAACATCTGAACACAACTATTGTCTGGTTTTGAGCATCCTGAAGAGTCAGATATAATTGATGGCCACTGTACGATATATTGTCTTGTAGCAGTATTGTCTAGGACAACTTAAGATCATTTTTTATACTACGACGGTGGCAAACCAGCATACGGACTGATGGTAAGCAGCCACCGTAACCTATGGACGATACGAGGATTCTTCGTATTAACAGCCAAAGACAAATGCAGGTCCCTCACCCTCACTCAACACCGCGCATCAGTCGGGAGCTCTGGCGACCTTACTCATCACCAGGAATACCACATACAAATACAAACACAGATCAAGTAATGGTGTTATTGTGATGGTCTTCTGTAAGTTGGAGGTACTTCCCCAGTTGGGCACCTCCAAATATGTCCAAAATGACGTTACACTCTACTCTACCTCTCTTAAACCCTGGCGTATAGAACTATTTGTGTCTACTCTAAGCTAAAATATGTTTTTTCAGGTACCACATAGAAAGCTTTGAAACCCTGGCGGGGCGCAAGTTCCTCTCGTTTGCGAAGACCGCAATGTTCAACGACGACCTGTATAGCGGTCTCGTCGCCGAAGTGCTGCAGTCGGACCTACTGGTGGAGTCATGGACCAATGGACCAGGAACGTTGGACTCTGAGTGCAATAGGAACTTCCAGTGAGTATTTGTCGAAGAGAGAAACAATTTCCACGCCTATTAAAATCATCGTGCCTTATCTCTTCATGTGCCTCACTGTTATTCTACAGATGCCATCTATTGAAATCCCTTTGAAATGCCTTCTGTCTGTGTAAACTCGGTGTTCGATAGTTCCGTTGTACGCCAGTCAATATCTGTTAAAATCAAAGATGGAGGGTATATCTATGATTGTTCCTTGTATTAGTAACAGTAAATAAATATTGGGGGACAATCTTACACAAATCGACGTAGTCCCAAACTAAGCAAAGCTTCTACTATGGGTACTAGACGAAGATAAACATACTTATATAGATAAATACATACTTAAATAGGTACATAGAAAACAACAAAGACTCAGGAACAAATATTCGTGCTAAATATATACAATAAAATTGAGCAATAGAATCTGGTAAAATACGCCTACGATTCGAGATATTTTTAAATTCACAATTTTCATCAGTGTATCTGTGCTGCACATGCCAAATGCTTTATTATATTTTATGCGCAGTACAAGGTTGAAATTTTGCCATTATGGTTCTGTATTACTGGATTAGTTTCAATCAGAAACAAAAAAAAAGTATATGAAAAAGTTTGTCAATGATAACATGGAACTCTTTTCTTGCAAATAAACGCTGTCTGGTGTGAAAACTGGCAGAATAAAATTCACGGTGATTTTTATGGTGGAAATGGGCAGCGCATGCCGTGAAATCAATTTAACAATTCCTTTCTTGTGTATTTTAGAGTGCGAAACATCGAGCGGCTAAAATTCCCGCTGGCCCGCATGTCCTTCACATCCCACCACGATCACTCGAAGTGGGCGGTGGCTGTCGCTCACAAGATGCACAACAGCCAAGACACTAAAGTAGCAGATTACTGGGTCTGCGTCGGAGACATCAACAGGGCGGTGAGTCGACTTTCCTCAGTATAGTAAAGGCAAGACACGTGATAAAATTGTGTACGATATCAACAGAGCAATCAGTTAAGAGAATTTCTTAAAAATACCACTTTATATTTACCTTATACCACATCGGTGACAAACAAGCGTACGGCCCGCCGGATGGCAAGCGGCCACCGCAGCCTATTAACTCCTGCAACTCCAGGGGTGTCACATGCACGTAGCCGACCCTTTAAAAATGTATACACTCCTTTCTTGAAGAACTCCATACTGTAGTCCCTCAGGAAAAGCTTGGTGGGAGCTCATTCACAAAGAGGCAAAGTATCTCCTTAAACTTAACGGTTCAATATCGCTTGTGAGTTTAGGATCGTATACGATTCGTACAGCACGTATCTGAACGGAGTCAAAAGGCCCAAGCAAGGAATACTCCAAGTGGGGACGAACTGATGACTTATATAATATTCGCTCTATTGAGCACATCTAGTTTTTGGATGCTAGCTTGGCTTTGCCTTTTAAGTAGTTTCGAAATAGGACGCGCTGAAAATGTCTACACAGATGGTAATAAAAAAATATTTATTGTCGCAGAAAACAAAAAATACAAATAAGCAGAGGAGAACACACAACTAAATTAAAAACAAAATCGGGGCGACAATAGGTTCCTAATACACTTCCCAATACTCTTTGAGACCTGGTTCCACTTCCTGCTTTTGCTTGGTTCCTGGTCCTGGTAATTGGTAAAAAGTTTTGGCATACGTGACCGCCTTGGCGCTGCCAGTTGATGGAAACAAATCTCAATGGGTTAGCAGAATGAAATTGTAATATGACTTTACAAAGAAGTCCCTTAAAAAATAAAACCTATGCTAATTCTTGACATTGAGCATGAGCACAGACTGAACAAACATCGGATCAACGCCAACGACGGATATATCGCTCACGGCGTGCAGTGCTATATCAACATATATGCATTTCTATACGGTTCGACTTCGTATTTGACATTTCGATGTCATGGCGAGTGAGGTCCAGCTTATGTATTTGATAGAGCGTTGAAAAGTTTAAACCGACTTTGGTGTCCGAGGCGGTAGCCGAGGATGCTATGGGATAAACTCTAAGATGAGAAGAAAGATTATCCCTAATCTCTTAAACTCAACAGATCCAAAGCACCTTTAAGCCGTAAAATGTCGAACCTGTCTTGATGATTTTAATAATTTCATGTTCTTTTTCAGTTTCCACAAGAATCCCGTGGCGGCGGCACCGTATGCACATCGGGCCCTATTCTATGGGGAAACTTCGCTCACCTAATCGAGTCTGTGCAATCGTGCAATACCTAAATAACTTCCGCCCGTGATATCGCATTGTCTGTGAGTTCATTGTATGAGAAGTGGTTGTGTACATTAAATTAAGTAGGTAAATATAGGATTTTAAGGTAAATATTTAATGTTGTACAAATCTACATCGGGTTTTTTTATTCCGGGTGATCGTGATTTTGTATAGGCATTGGCAGTCCTCTTTAATTATTCGACCATACCGTGGACGACATAACGTACAAACTACATAAAATGCAAGTCTAATATAGAAGGAGCGGGTTACTTCGGCATAGATCGAACGAGCTAGAAACACCGATGCTATAATGTTGCTTTGCTAACTATACATAACTGTTTTTAGTTTCTCAGTAGCCGTAACTATTAGAAAACTGTAATTTGGTACAGTTATACACATCAATCACGCAGACAAAGCGGTGTAATAAAAAATGTTTTTTTTTTTTATGTTAACATCCCCTACGCGTAAAGTACTGCGGTACTGCTTTGGATGCGACTGCTTTTATTTGCAAAACCCGTGTTGGGTATTGTTGGATACGTCGTTAAAAAAGAACATGAGCTTTCTCTAAACATTTTATCATTGAGCTATTCGTTTGCATGATATTAATTTTTTAAGTGCTAATTTGGGTGTCCCAGCGGTAATTTGGGTGTAGCAGTGGCTATCGGGTATGTGAAAAAAAAACATGGTAGTAGTATATATAACTAATTTAAAAGGAACACTATCACAGCTAATTAGACATTACTAGTTTACGAGGTAATAGCCGACCTTAAGAAATGTATTTGAAAAAGCAAACTTTCGTACATTATTTGGATATGTTGTTAATCATGTTTTTTCGACGTTGTAAATCCGCATAATGTCACGGTTGGACAGAACCTTACATTGCGCGTGGCCCGACAACGCTTTTTAGGGTTCCGTAGTCAACTAGGAACCCTTAGTTTCGCCATGTCCGTCTGTCTGTCCAGCATCGGTGATTGTTAGTGCTAGAAAGCTGTAATTTGGTATGGATATATAAATCAATAAATCTGACAGTCATAAATTAAAATCTAAAAAAAAATTGTTTACGGGTAAAGTGGGGATGAATTTTTATTTGCTTCAACCATATGGTGTGGGGTGTTGTTGGATAGGTCTTTCAAAATGAATGTCTTCATCAAACATCTTTTGATAAAGTGTATATTTTCGGACTCCAAGAAAAAAAATGACCCCCCCCCCCACTCTAACTTTTGAACTATGGGTTCAAAAAATATGAAAAAAGATGTAAGTGCAAACTGCGACATTTGGAATGCGGTGGAGATACTGCGATCGCCAACCCGCATGCCAAGGCGTGGCGATTATGGCATTTACCCCCCATGAAATTGAGGGAGCCTATGTCCTGCAGTGGACCTCCTTCGGCTGATATGGTGGGCGGCATTTTCAACATCTCTGTGATTGAGGTTATGTTTTAGTATTGCATATGTATTATATCAAAAGCCAAAGTTGAATGATGTGTTAATAATATAATAAGGGTTATTATTAAACTACAGTAAACACTTTCAATGCTAGTGTGAATAATAAATCAATCTAATCAATTTTACTCACTATCCCCATTCCCATGCCACATACACGACCCAAAGAATACCTAAACATTGGTATTGCATATTGTATTTATAAATAAGCGTAGCGTTTAGATTTAAGACACACTTAGTTTTTACTTGTAATTTAAACTGTCTTTCACTACCTATCGTTACCTGGAACCGCGAATTCGCGGCCAAAATGGCGCCCCCTGCGTCTCCCATTCCCATTCCCATTCCTCCCATTCCCCGCATGCTAGCATACTCTGTTGTCTCCCGGGACCGCGAATTCGTGCGCGCGGAGGCGGGGAATCAGTAGCGGCGCGTGCGTAAAAATTGGCCGCGAATTCGCGGGCCCGGTAAATTGGGGAGGTAAAATTTCGCGACAAACGAGTAAGGACGGGGAAAAATCCATATTTAACGATGAATGGAAGGTAAAATCTTATGATAGGTACCAAAATTGTACTTCCGTGCTTCGCAATCGATCGCGCTCGGCTGCGGTCGGCCGTGAAGCACGAAATTAGACCTTAAGAACAAAGGCGATATACATCTCTTGATACTTTTCACAAGTAGTAACCGATTGGGTACTAGCAATCTCCACTTATCTGAAACAGCGACTATTCAATTGTTTTTCGATAACTTTTATTGTATTACCCGACGTTTTTATTCATTGTATTGGTCCCCATAAATCAGTATGTGGTTTTGCTCCAGTAAACATGGTCATGGTCAGACTTCATCTAGTCAGTATTTCGTAATGCAAAATGAGTTTTCTATTGTTTTACTTTGTTGGAACTTTACTGGAATGCTACAAAGGCGATATCATTGACAAGGATATTTTTGGCCAACACTGTCGAGATTATGCAAATAACCCTGTTGCTTGGTAAGGATTTAAAGAGGTGTGAATAACAATTTATAATGTATCTAATATCCAAGTACTTAAGTGCAAAAGATAAAAAAAACCAGTGAAACTTTGCCCCTGTAAAGCCCACTGCAAAATATAGGCTCCAAGTGGAGTAAATTTTTTGGACCATAGTAAGGTTTTAATTCGCCTGCATTTTAATTGATTCCCTTGTTACACGAAAATTTACATTATGTAATTTATACGGGTAACTTTCGTACGTCACATAACATAGGATTGTAAACGAATTAGAAGCCTTAACAGATCAAAAAAATTTAACCCCTCTTACCATAAAATAATTGTAATGGCTTACAAGTATCATTCTTGAACGGATATCAGTGAGCAATGAGAACATTTATATACCCTCTATCGCAAAGTTGAACTATATGACGTTTTCTGGATTAAAATTGGTTTATTACCTACCTAACTCGTATTCCCTTTCATTTAATAAACTTTAATGAAAAAAATACTATTCGAGATGCCCCCAATGTGGGGCCATTAACCTTTTTTTCAGGAGTCCATGCTTCCACTGTGGGGCATCATCCCCATACTGAAAGCAAAGTTGGACTTGTGATATTGTCAGATCGTTTTGTATGAGGGCAGTGAACGTGTTAAGTTAATGATATAGAGCTAGTAGGGACAGACGAAGAATACTTACACAGTACATGTAATCAATAATCATGAATTAGAATTTCATATATTTTCATATCGCATTGATGCAATAGGTGGTACATATACAAGCCCCCAGCCGGCGTGGTCCATCCGAGTGGTTTGAAGTCCAGTTTTCTAACGCCAGACACGAAGGGTCGGTGGGTAGAATCACTTGTGGATATTACACATGACGAGATGCTGAGTAATACCTTGATGCCAATCTATAATAAGGTAAAATCCAGAATAAACTAAACTGTAGGTACCTACGAAAAATTAAAAAAAAAGTTAATTAACTCCATATAAAAATTTAGTGACATTTTCTTCATTAGCAAACCCGTGTGAAGCTGAGGCGGGTAGCTAGTTTATTATATATTAAAGTCTAAACTAGTGGCCCTGTGAGCACACATCGCCATTTTATTTTATAAGTATATTTCATTTTCTTTTTTCATATTTCATAGACTGATTCGACAAAAAAATCTAGGTATAAGTATAAATTATTAATAAACCCACATCAAACCTGCTCACAAAATTTCACTAAAATCGGTTAAGAAATGCGAGCTGTAGAGGAGAACAACCGGAAATCGGGACATCTGGATATCCGGACATACGGAATCATTTTTTGTCGAAGCTGAAGCGGAGATCTGTGTTTCACTCTGTCGATTATGTACCAAAACATGCTGCAAAATTAAAAGTTTCAGAAACACTCATCCAATCCAAGATTTTTACCAAAATAATGCTGCCATAAAAACTACAATAGATGTCGCTAGCATCTGGGAATATAAGATGTTCGGATGCAAAATTTGTCGGACTTGTTCGTCGATTAAGCTAGCTCTTAACCAAGCGAGATATCTGATATGATTATTATGTCTAGCGTACTTATACCAACCGGAGTGACAGAGCCATGGTCATCTTCGACTCCCGGAGTGACGAGGACAGCTCTAGAACTTCGGCTCGGGGCATCGTTATAGCCGGGGGGAAAGGTGGCTTCCTACTCACACACAGCGTCCCGGGGTTCCCGGGGAAATTCAGTAAGTTTCTAGTGACAATGGCGCTCCACACGATATCCGACCTTGGGCTCATGTATTTTATAAAATAACAAATTACCATCTTACTGGCAACATCGAGGCACTTTGACCAATGACAATGGCCTTTTTAACTAGTGTTATCTGTTAATACTTGTAAAATTGGAAGTTGTATTAGCTTTATAAGTGGGCTACTGGCAATTGATGATCGTCGCGACAACTAGAGTGTACATAAAGAGCCGTCACAAATGAAAGATCAAATCAATCTTTCTCGCTGGATGTGATTAGAGCTCCTGAGCTAAGATAATTAATTATTAGTACCCTGCTGATGATCTCACAATAGAGGGTGTCGATGTTTCTAGGCTGTATATGGCGAGGATTAAGTACCGCCTCAACAGGGAGAAATTAGCTGATATAGTATACGCGTATTGAAATCATGCTTGCTCTGATATTTAGATTCAGACGGCTAGTTGTAGGTATACTTTGGTTTCAATGGCACTTGATAAATATCATCCCTATATAACAGCGTCGTACCTTATATTATTGCAGAATCGCCGTCCCTATTCCCTCTTGACGAACTGGAAAATGGACATCTATTGACTTGCGTGTCTCTGAATTTAATTGCTCTGAACAAGGTTGCTCGAGCCATAAAGGAAATTGCAGCTAACATCACATTCGTATCTATGCCTGACTCACTGGCTATTCTGTTACCGGGATGGAATTTTGATGATAATGTACCAAATTTACATAACGTGAGACTACGACCGTCTATATACGCTCTTATGAATGCCGATTTTAGTCACAGTAGTGAGCCATTAGCGGCTGTGCTGGTGGCACGGCCGCCTGGGGTGAAGAGTTGCATCTATTCTGCGTTCGCAGCGAGTCAACTGGTCATGTTGAACGTGTATGGACAATCGCAGAATACTTTTTTGACTACGGTGTGCAATGAGGGGTTTGGGTACGTTCACTAGTATCTCTTGTTGCCTCTAAGTATAAGCTTCTATGGCTTGCTTGAAGAAACGGGCGTGCGCATCGTGGGTATTTGCAATACTTACTTATTTTAAGCACCTTACCTACGGCTCGTCCCTCGTACTCACTCCACTTCCTTGTCCACACCCGTCCGTATATTGCTTATTTTCTATCTTCTACAACGGAGAATCTACATCAATACATATATTTTTGTTTCCTAATAATCCATAGTACTGAAATACCTATGTATTATTCATACCTACTTTTCAGGGTCCGAAATCTCGACTCCCTCTGCCTAAAATTCGCAAGGACCGATGGAAACTCCATATACTATGTAACCAATAAAACCGATTATTCCTGGTTCGCTGTCAGCACCGCTGCGCACTGGCAGCAGCGGGGCACAGGGCGTCGGCAGTACTGGGTCTGCACCAGCCTCGTGGACAAGGAAGACGTCTCAGGAGAGGCGGGATTGCTGCTGTGTCTGCAGAATTTTAATTTGTGGGTGGCGTTTGATAATTTGAAGGTAGTTGAGCCTTCGTGTTAGTAGCGAGAGAATAATCGGCTTAATGGAAATTATACATTATTTGTTTACGTGTCATGTTGTGTTTGCTGTGATAGGGTACAAATACGAACAGGGTAAACTACAGCAAATATTGGTTAGCGGCCTGGTTCACGAATAATTAATCTTTTAAATTAAGCTGTCCTGTTTTACTACTTAGGTACCTAGTGTACTAAAGTACTCAATACTCAATCATTTATTGCATTCAACAATGTTAGCGTACAGGATATTAGGTAAACTTAAGTTTTAGTGGTCAAATAATAGTAAAACTTAATTGTGGACCCTGTTTGGCACCACTAATTCGTGAAGAGCAGACGACTTTACATAGGCTTACTTAGCCTCGAAGCTTTTAGATAATTTTATACTATCGACGAGTGAAGACTAAGAGGAACCTTGTCATGTGTCAGCAATAAAAGTCCGTTTAATAGAAGATTTTTAATATACAAATATTATTTACATTAACCATCAGTAGTAGCACTAACGATTAGACGGCATGATTGAGTACATTGCAGAATAAAAACTTTATAAGTTACGAAACTAAAGATTCTGTATCCCTATTGTCATTCAATACATTCATTTCACTGGTTAACAAATAACATGCACTCATTCAAAACCCAAAATATTCAAGCATAACTGTGTGAGCTCAATGTAGGTATTTACAATTAGAACGCTTTTACATCACGTCGCCGTTGAAAAAGTACGAAAAGAGTAGGTTGTTTAAGGCTGTTTGTTCTACTTATATTACAATTTCATATTACAGTCTGATTAGATCATTAAGATTAGCCAGCAGCAGGAGTCATTTACTGACGCCTTTGTTATAATAAGGTACTAAGCTTATTGTACGCAGGCGTATAGAGTTACAGCCGATTTACCTCCCGTGGGAGTTCCGGATTTTATACCTCTCGAGGGAGTTATGAGTTTATTGAGTTTGTGTGCGATCTGATTGGATTAAAAAAAATCTAGTTGGCCGCGCGCTACAAGAATACTGCTCTGTGATTGGTTGAAATATTGAAGGTGCTTCTCTAAATCCTTTTCAACATTAAATAAGTACTCGCGTAAAGTTACTTTAGTTGCTGGCTGTAATTGATGACCTATGACCTCTCGCTACAAGTTTGTAATCCATACAATATTAGCATAAGGTGACAATATTTTCTTAATTAATTGCAAGTATGTAATTAGTATCTCTTATAATAGGATACCTACCCGAGATAGTTTCCAGCTGCATGCCTATTGGTAGGACCGAAATCATTACGGTTTCTGTTGTCATCTCGCTAACGTAAAAGCGCTCTTTTCCACAATTTACACCATTTAGCAAGTGTTCGAGTAATGACAGATAATGTTCCGTCAGCATCGTTTTAACAGTTTGAAGGGACTGACCATTACTCCCTAAACTCTAAATGTAATGATTTCAAGTCGAAATTTTATCCAAATAGGTCAGTCCTTTCATACTAAAGTTTGGCACTTTACATCTCTATCCCGTGCCTTCGATGTGGGATAAGGAGGTCGTTAAATAAAATTAAAAACTAACGAAAAGTAATACGTGAACATAGGACACTCAAAGTTATACGAGTAAATGAAACTGTAAATAGATCGGAGAATATTTTGGCACCTTCACCTGAATTTAATCAAGGGAAATAGTTTAGGACCTCTTAAGTTTATCAATACCAAATAGGTTAACGCGTAAATACTCAATTATAAGATACATCTCATTATGCTTAATTAGGATTACAACCAGTAAGTATGTATTTAAATCTAATTATATGAGATATGAGTAAGTGCTTATTCATATTATAAGTAAATAATCTTATTTACTCAGAAAACGCGCACAAATCTTTCAACTTAAGAGATTGCAAATAATAGATGAAATAGTATACCTGGTGTAAAATCTAACTTTATCACCAAAGACTTAAAGTAATGCCCATTTGAGATTATTAAAACTAATCCTCACCATATTCTGACATTCATTCCCTCAGGTTGAAAACAAAATGTTAGTGCCTTCTTTCCGAAAGGACCATGCGTCAAAATGGTCCTGAAACCAACAAAGCTGAGAGTTAGGTCATTAAATAGATCGTAAAATCTACTATTATTAACTCTGACTAAAATATGAATATCACAGTTCTGCAATTGAATTCGACTTGGTGCCCAAAGAACGAATTAAGTAGATTTAAATAACTATCTAATGACCTAACTGTCAGCTTTGTTGGTTTTAGGACCAGAGTTCATACAAAGTTGCCCATGGTCGTTTCAGACTAAGACCTAATTCTATTGTTTTGATCGATTGTCGTATACTTTTGTTTTAAGTACTCTCCTGTCGGTACCTATGTAGTTTCAGCTTATGCTCTTAAAGTCCTAAACATGAGTAAGTAGCCAGTAAGACAAATCCCCAGTCTAATACGGTAGGTACTCTGAGAAACGAAGAGCAAAGCCCGTATATCATCGGCTTTACTCCTCGTATTGACAAAGTGCGATAGGTATGGTATACGACCATCATCTTCGATTTTCATGGTACCACGTCTGGACTGATCCCCTCTGGTATTGATAAACCAAGACAAGCAGAAAGGCGGTTAATGCGTGACTCGTAAAGACGGCATGCGTGTGAACCAGGAGTCGTGTTTCATCTTCAGGTAGTAGGTGTCTCTGGGCGTAGGCGTGGTGAGGGCGTCCTCGAGAAGTTTGAGAGCGCTGGTGGGTAGCACCTTGGCGCTGTATTCCGTGGCCTCGCCGGGCATGGTAACCGCGCAAGTTGTGGAGGAGCTTACGTCGGAACTCGGCGTTTCTGGCCGGCTGGAAAGACGATTGAAGAGACGAATTAGTGAAGAAAAAAGATTATTCGAAAATGTTTGAAATATGCAGGTAGACAAAATTGCTGACAAATGTATTGCAATAGTTCTCTTGAACGCGGTACGGAGAGGGCGCCCGGTGCCCATCACGTCTTAGCAATGTACAAGTTGCAGAACATTATCAAATTCACGAGAAAGTTCTCATGCAGGTTTTCACTTAGAAAATTGCCTTGAAGATTGGGGGATATTACTCGATGTTCTTAACCGTTGACGACTGTTTCATCTGATATTTTATGCCATCGAAATAGATACTAATCGTCAGAAGGTGTGGCAATAAATGTATCCAGAAATGTTGGTGCATTGCATTGCTAATCACGCCTTGGCAAGTGTAGCTCAATAGATTTCTATGTAGTTTAATCTTGCAATACAATCTACAACAGCGGACGTAGTATAGACACGGTATACCTGGCCGGCTGGCTCGGAACAGTCAGCTGCGCAGGCGGCGAGTATATCTCCGCAGCGGACAAGTCTGGTGCATGCAGCAACACCACATGTAACGCCTGCGCCTTGAGCGAGGCTCGAAGCGCACGCGCGGCGCCCCACACGCCCCAGCGGGCGGCGGCTGCGCCCGCGCCGCCGTCGTCGCCGCGAGACAGGTTCTCGCAGTCCGTGTCCGACGTCAGGCCTAGAAGAAAAATTGAGAAATAATTATAGGCTTGATTTGTTCAGCGCAGAACTGCTAGGTACCACACACCTATTTTTATTGATTTCTCTCATATATACTACCTCCTGTAATTTATTAGAAACGAGGTTGTCTATCGAAGTCAGCCGTAGAATTGATACAGATTTTGAAGAATTCCTCTTAGTTTCCTAAACAAAATTCATGATGCCAGTGAGTCGAGGTCCATCTTATAAAAAAAAAGATATATTTAGCAAATTTACCTACACATCAGACTCATCACATTCAACTTCTTCTCCAAAAAGATCTCAACCCAATGACCGGGATATAATAATAATAATAACCGCGAACTCCAAGCAAGCTAACAGCACAAGAGCCTCTGCGAGTCTATAGATACCAGTACCGCTAGTATATTTTATCGATACATAAACGCAAACGAACCCGTTTGCGTTTAGTCTCAATTTATATGGCAACACGAATAACTATTCGTAGCCATATACTTTATAAATCGAGACTAAGCGCAAACGCGTCCGTTTGCGTTTATGTTTCGAAAAAAATATACTAGAAGTACCCAGTTTACGTCCTTAAGGCTACTTACCGATGTAGAACAAGCGGCCGGCATGCGGGTGATCCACTGCGGCGGCGGCGAGCAGCGGCGCGAATGTTCGCGCGACGCGCAGCGCGCCGAGCACGTTCGTTCGCAGCGCGGACTCCCAGCAGGCGGCGCCGCCGCGCCCGCTGCTACCCGCTGTGTTGATCACCGCCCATATTCCTGGAAACCACGAACAAGTACACGTCATTGCTACACATACAGACATGCAACTAAATTCTGAATATGCTGGATATGCAATTATGCCGTGAGCGAGCCGTTAAAGCGCGGAGTACTAGTCGATACGCTATACGCTTGCTACATTGAAGAGCAAACAAAGCGAGTATCTACTCTTTGTATGGGAATTCAATATATAGTGTACCCGATCTATTTGCTCTTGAGTGTACTTTAGTTTTATTACTACCCAAACAAAGTAAATGATGGCCCCACACCAGCTTGTCGACTTTTGTATTGTCTTTCGCCCCCCAACGCAAACAGGTGTGCGATTTTTTAGGCGAAAGTATTGTCTGTCGAGAAGGTTAATTAATTGACTATTTTTTTCTGATGGGGTTTTAATTTTAATGCAGGTTACATAATCGTTACAGACATACCTACAGACCAAAGTAATAAGCTACAATCATCATATCCGTAAGCTATGATTTCTTTAAGAGGATCATTACTTCAATTTTCATAAAAAATAATTTCGCACTAAATTAATTTAGCAAATATAATTCCTGATTTATTAAAATAAACATGAACACCTAAAAATCATCAATTCATATGCGCGCCATCTATACACAAGCTAATTAACTCAGCAGTCTCCTGGAACGCTCCATACTGATAACTTACGCCGCAACTTCCACGCAACGTTAATCACTTATCGCGGAACGGAAAGTATAGATGGCGTTACATGTTCAAGTCAACTTGGTTCAGTGTACGTACATGATGAATAAAGAATGCACATTTTAATTAAGATTTTAATGGTATTATTTTGAATATAATGTCAAGGATGGTGCGATAGTAAATACACCATAGTTTAATTATTTTATGATGTTAAGTTGAATCTAAGGCTAATTTTCATCCTATATAAGCAAGCACTGCTGGTGTAGTGGTATCATGCAAGATTCCCATTCTTGCGACCCGGGTTCGATTCCCGGGCAGTGCACTCTTTTTGTTTTTCGTTTTCAACTATATATATAATATATATATATATATTATTTAATATTTTTTTTTATTAAAAGTTAAAATGGCATAATACAGAAAACCTCGACGATAATGTCTTTGCTTGGCAGGTACATTACAGGGCATAAAACTGCATCATTCAATAACTTAACCGCAGGTAATCGTGCGTTAGTTTTTCGTAACTGAACGTGTTGCGTCGGCACTTGCTTAGGTACGTTATACAATGCATTAAGTTATATACTGATATAAGTGATTTATATTCGAGGCGAATCATTTTCACTTGGCCTGCTTACAGTATATTACGGATATGCATTACTCACTTGATAGTATTAGGGTACGGTCACGGACTTTAATTGTTGAGCCATTTAGAGCTCACTTTATACTGGACACTTTATAGCTAACTATGATGCCCAGTACTAGTATTATAAAATCTGTGCCCAGTATGAAGTGAGCTCTAAATGAGTCTGTGAGTATGTTATTTTTCAGTGGGAAAACCCGCTTCTAGTTTCCATACTTTAGTAAAGTTGTCTCGAGTAAAAGCGCGCCAATCTAGTGAAGTCTAAGCTACACGAGTTGGCTTTGCTGTATTCCACGTAGTCTAGAGCTCCTGGTTTCCTTAGGTATTAGAGTGACCTTAAATTTCAAGTAATTTAAAGCTCGCGCTTATTATTAAAGACGAAGTAACCAAAAATAACTTGTTTCTGGTGCTCTCAAACACGTCTAATAAAGCGGCGACTTCGAAATAAGCGAGATTGTAGACGAGGCGAGACTCTAAAGAACTAACCTTGTTCCACAGCTATAGTAAGTGCTAGGCAGTAGCCATCGCCGCTTCTTTTAGCAGGTCTTCCCTGGCCACGTTTAGCTCACCGTCTAGTCGCGGCAAGATGGCCCTTAGACTCATTCCATTAGTCTAGTAACCAAGCGAACCACCCAGCTAGATTACTAACCGTGTTCCCCAGCTGGTAAGGGCTGGGCAGTAGGCATCGCTCGTCGCTTCTTTTAGCAGGTCTTCCCTGGCCACGTCCAGCTGCCCGGTGCTAGTCGCGGCAGGGACTAGTCCTTGGACTCATTCCACTTGAGTAGACTCACTAGAGTGACTAGACGAACTACATAGCTCGAGTACTGACCGTGTTCTCCAGCTGGTAAGTGCTGGGCAGTAGCCCTCGCCGCTTCTTCGAGCAGGTCTTCCCTGGCTACGTCCAGCTGAACGGTGCTAGTCGCGGCGGGGTTCCATTCCTTGGACTCAGTCTAGTGACTAAACGAACTACACAGGTAGAATACTAACCGTGTTCCCCAGCTGGTAAGTGCTGGGCCGTAGCCCTCGCCGCTTCTTCTAGCAAGTCTTCCCTGGCCACGTCCAGCTCGACGGTGGCCAGGCGCGGCGGGGGCTGGTCTTCGGGCGTGGACGCGGCGTGCGCTTGCAGCCAGGACTCCGCCAGGCGAGCCCCTAGGCCGCCCTGCCGGCAGCCCGCTATCACGCGCCAGCCACGGCCGCTGAGGTATGTTGCCATCTGAAACAATGTTATACATCATCATTATATCAGCCGAGGGACGTCCAGTGCTGGACTGCCTCTCCTAAAGAGTGCCACAATGACCGGTCCTGCAGCACCCGCATCCAGCGGAATCCCGCGACCTTTACCAGCTCATCAGTCCACGTCGTGGGGAGTCTGGGTCTACCCAGGCTGCGTTTTCGGTACGTGAAATGTTATTGGTATATTTATAATAAAATGAAATAAATACTGCATGTCCGTGCAATGGCAATTTCACAAGTCAATGCCTGCCAGCTTTAAAAAAAGAGAGGACTTTAGAGGAAAAATGCAAAAACAAAGTCGGTCATTGTTTATTATGGTTTTTATCCCGGAAATCATCCCCTAAAATGGCGAAATGAGGGGAAAATGTATGGAGGTGGAGGTACAGCACAAAAGTTAGCCAGGAAAGTCTTGAGAAAAAGACTAGACCAAATGTTTAGGCAATAGGTGCGATTCGTTCTAATAATTACGTGCTTTAATAAGAAGGTCAGTCTTACCTAGAAGCGTTACCTAAACTATACTTTATCGCATGGTTATGAAAACATTACGTGCCACATAAACTTCTGGCCGTGTAATGGCCAAATTGTTTTAGTACCTATGGTGTATGTTCTGGTAAAAGTCCCCTATATGCATTAACATAAAACTAGCGCCAAAATAATCTTAGTACGAGTATACATTGTTGTACCTAATATGCTCAATACAAATTGCAACAATCTAATTCTTTGCGAGTAATTTATAATTTAAGTAGGTAGTTTGAGTAATTATAACTGCTAGAAAGCCTGGCTGAACTCAAAGTAAGCAAGGAGGTACCTACTTAACTACATAATAGAAACATGAGTAAGTACAACGCCTTAATTAACACTATGTCAGTGTAGAATTAAGTATATGTTTATTGAACGTGTGTTACAATTACAAGTTGAAATAGCCTTGTAAATGTTACGAGGCTAATTTCAGCACCTTTGCAGCACCTCGACGTTGTTATGCCGTAATAACGGTCGCCTTACAATTTCCTGCTCATTTCCTTAATTGAAATCCTTGCATAGCTACACGTATGCTTCGGCAAACGGCCACTTACCTTTGGAACTCAAGTAACAGTATTAGATTTGCCTGTTGGAAAATGGAGTAAAAGATACCTTATTGAAGTTTTCATACAATTAATACTTTCGTATGCTTCTCAAGTTGCGTTCCATTTACGATGTTGACTAACGCATGGCCAAACTTTCTAAACGATTATTCAATAAACACTTAGTTTTTTAAACACTTTCTTTCTCTTTCCCCGTACTAGTAATTTAATAATTTCTAGGAGATGGTTAACAAGTAGTATATAACAACAAAATAAACTATTATCATATATATACCTAAAGTGTGTCGCCAAGTTCTCGGATGATTTGTAGGAATATGTAATATAATATTATATTGCAAACGAGTAGCCATCTTTTCTATCCGATTTTTATTTAGCAAAAAGTACTATAGGTACTTAAACAAAGGAGTCGGATTTTTGCGTTAAAAACTTGTAGGGAAAAAGCACCACTTTTTATTGATGTTATAGACATTATAGGTACTGTAACTTTATTTACAAATCTTAGAATAAATACAATAAAACAATACACACTAAAAATCACTTAAAAATTATGAAATAAATTAAAAGTTTTGACATAATCTAGTAGATCCCAGAACGGCAGGCACCTGATGCAAATGTGCCCAATATGCTGGCGGCATTGCCCCGCTGCAATGCCAACGATATTTTTTGAACCAGGTACGAGCCGGACCTGGGATCGCAACCACGACCTATAGATACTTACTTATAACTTTTTTCATCGTTGAACTCTCAAAAGAGTTCGTAACTTCAAAAAAATCCCAAAGTAATCAATTAAGTTTGAGTCAATGGTACCTAATAAGTAATCTATTTTTTTTAATACCACATCGGTGGCAAACAATCGTACGGCCCGTCTGATGGTAAGCGGTCACCGCAGCCTATCTAATAACTAAGGTAAATGCGAGATAATTAATTTAAACGATTTTATTTATTAAAGACAATATTTAAAATATTTATCGATGTGTCGACAACATCTATAATAGAAAGCAGGCAAGTGCGTGTCGGGCCACGCGCAAAGTATGGTTCCGTAGTTGCCCATCCGTTACATTATGCGGAGTTAAATTTCACAAACTTATATTTACTATGTGTTTCTCCCAATTATTCTATTAACCTGCGTATTACCACTAGAGAACCCCTACTGTAGTGGTGGTACCTCTCCAGGACCTGGGGAGGGTACCTGGTACCCTATTTTATTTTTTCAAGATTTTATTCCACTACATGTAGGCGTGATTAATATGTATATCCATGCCAAATTACAGCTTTCTGGTAGTAACGATAACTGAGCTAAACCGCAGATGGACAGACGAACACACGGACATGGTGAAACTAGAAGTTCCTTAGTTTACTACATAACCCTAAAAAGCCGGAAAAAAACCGACTCCTACACTGACTCGATCTACAAGCACAAACACTGGCATGAACAGGCAGAAAGGTTTTGGAGTGGTAAGCGGAACCGATGGACGAGCTGCGTCAAATCAGTGGAGCATCACCTTTGCTATTGTGGAACACTTTCGGCTGTCAAGATGATGTATGATTTAGTTGTAAACTTCGTCGAGGTTTTCTGCGGGGCCAGTAAGTACAGCTGAAGCCACGATCTAGTACACCTGCAAACCCAACGCGGTGTCAACAGTCGTGATGAGCATGGTTTCGCGCTGTCCACGGGAAGCACCTTCCCCACATGGACCTTCCGCAGTAAGCAGAGCTGCTGCTGGGCTGTGTTCCAGCGCAGTGTCAACAGACGTGACAAGCACAGTCTTTGCGCAGGGAACACGTGACCCTTCCACAATAGGTAAGTATAGCGCCAGTTATAATCAAGTACGCACCTGCAGGCCCAGCGCAGTGTCAACAGACGTGACGAGCACGGTCTTCGCGCTGTCCGCGGGGAGCACCTCCCCCACGCGGACCTTCCGCAGTAAGTACAGCAGTAGCGCGCCCACGATTGAGCACAGCGCCGCCAGCTGCAGACCCAACGATAGCCATGTTAGCGTGTCCATCGCTCACAGGGACATTATTCGTGTTGCCTGTAACAAACAAAATTATTTTTGGTATACTACATACAGACAAAGAAAAGTCGGAGTCTAGACTCAAGAAAACAATGCATTGTATTTTCATGCACGATTTTTGATAATTAAATGCCTAAATGTGATTTTAATTGTAAATATTTCGTTGAATTTTTTGGGCTTCGGCCTGCTTTTCACGGCCTTATTGGGCAAGTAAGGTCTAGTAGATGTAATTACAAAAAGGTTAAGAAACGATCCACAATTGGAACAATGAAAGGAACCTAACCAACCTAATGAACCGTATATAGCGTGTTATGTTATGTAACACTTGTTTGAGGAATTCATTATGTCAGAGAAGAATATCGAAGTATTGTTGTATCTGTAAATATTTCATAGTATGTAATTTAGGTAGGCGTATTATTAATTATCTGTCGGAAAATAAACAAAGCGGACGCACCGCCAGTTTTTACAAGAACATAATTACCACGTACGTACCATGTGAGTGTGGGAACCTCCTACACAAAGTTGGTGCTGTAATAACACCGAACACTACACCAATACTGTCCATTTGACTAAACTTCTAAACTATTGAATGGTCTGTTTGCATAAGAAACGGCACGGATGCAGTTTAGTAAACAATGTTCACAATAGCGCGCAAATCCGTTGTTATTGTATTGTCTTGAACAGACCGCCAATGTTCTCACAACTTGACGCCGCTTAGTCTCGTATTGGATGAACTGGATATTTTAAATGATAAGCAATACTCGTTGTCTATTAGCTAACTGTAGTCCAGCGGTAAGGCACGCGAATTGCAATCTGAAGGTCGCGAGTAAGACAGGCTTGTTTTAAAAAACTATCTTTATGTATTGTAGCTTTTCGGTGAAAGAAAACATCGCGATTAAGGCTGAGTTGCACCAACTTACGATCACAGACCGATCAACGTTATATATTGCGCCGGCAGCTGTCATCCCATAGAAACTTGTCAAACTTTCCATACAATCAGATTTTAACGAACACCGCTTACGATTAGGTACAGACGGTTTGGGGCAACGCAACCTTGATCGGTTTAATCTCTACAGTCTACAGTTTCCCCTCTCGGTTGAAAGGTTCGAATAGAGGCCAAAAACTGGCCGGCGACCTTTCGTGAAACTAGTGCCTACGCTAAATCTAGGGATTAGATGCTAAAGAGGACCCCGGGCTCCTCTAGGACAGAACCGGGAAAACGCAAGGAGGATGATGTCTCATTAGTTACGTTTTAATTGACTGTACGAACTTAAAAGAAAAGATGTGTCTTGTCCTCGTCCAGACTTTGATTAGCTGGTAGTGTTAAACAAGTAGTTACGAACCTCGCGGGGTATTAAAGCCTTCACACAAGCTCAAGTACATCAAAAGGCCGTTTACACACGGTTTTTACAGCCATCGCTCATAGGTAATGCATCTACATGTCTTTACGTCGTCATTGTTTATTAAATTCCTAATGGCACGATTAAGGCCTAACAATGCCCGTGGCGAGCTAACGTTCTCTGAATTTGCATTTCAATATGGATTTGATTCTACACACGCAAGATAGGTGTTAGAGGTTCCTTGAGCTGAATTGGTATAGTGTGAATGCAGTCCTCGTCAATATAACCTCTACATCAGCATTAATAAGTAAAATGAAATGAAAAGGAATGAGGTTTTTTCTGTTCCTACCTATAGGTATACCTACCTACGTGAGCATAAAACATTTAGGGAAAGAACAATACCTATTAGGCATATTTATATTTTAAAGCGGAAAGCGAGGTTCTACTCGTAGTTAAGAAAGAAGTTAAGACTTTAAGGACTAGAGGAACTTTTTCATCCGACTATGACTCAATGCTTTATTTTCTTTGTATCCTAGTCACTTGTTACTTCTTTACTTTTGCTTGAAATTTGAGCTTTACCTAACTTTTCTAAAGGCGTCAATTTCTCATAATGAAACCGCTTGTTATAATGAGACAATTACTTACTTTTCTCAATGTAATTTTTGAAAGTATGGCCGATATTAGTTAATTTTCTTGTCTATCACTTGCCTACTCTTGGAAAAATAGCATACTTATTAGAAATCTCAATTAAATCCTCGTGAAATTTTGTGCACTTGCAACAAATGTGACTGGATCAATGTGTAACGATGCGTGCTTCTCATATAGTGTGAAAACACATTGGCAGTGCAATAATTTCATGTTCTACCTAATTTACCGCCGAAGTAGTGCGCGGCGATCTCTCTATATCAATGTGGAAGTCATTACACGAAGAAAGTCCTTTTCTACTTGATTGTCTTTCTTTTTTAATAGTACCGCTTGTACGTGATCGTAAGTTGAGATAAATCGAATAACATTACACCGTATAATGGTATACCCGTAATGCATTTCCCGCGATAGCTGATATAAAAAATAATTTTGTAGGTGCATGTAGCATGCAATAAACTTATCGGACTTAGCTAAAGCGACGTTTTTGCATCGAAGCGAACTCTAATTTTAACGTTTTTCTTTTAAGTCTAACTTATCTACCGTGAAATACGCCTTTTAAACTTTTGTAAGTGCTTCAGCACGCGAAGTGTGAGTAAATCGTGCAATTCGTTTTGTTAGTGCGACTCGAGCCAAACTTCCCGCCCTAACAGCTGTTTATTTGCTCATATCTGCCTGGAGACATACCGAATCGTAAATAACAACTAACGTTCCATGCGAGTTGCATTGCATGTTTAACTTGTGTGATGTAAATTGCTATATTTAACAATTGTTTTACTAGACTCTTTATAGCGTTTTCGGCTAGTACTTAAGTACTTAATCTATCAGGCGATTATGCATATAAATTGTAATGAAACTTTTAAATTGTGTTGTGTGACCTCGCGTATCAACATATTTTGAAATCTCACCATGTAAGTAAGCCATAAAAGTCAAATTTAAAAATAAACAACCGATACAAGTCTCGTTAAACCAGTCCATAACGACCACAAGAAGATAATTATCACTTATGTGGTCCATTATCATTACGCGATATGACTCCACGAGGCACGTACGACCACAAAAACGTGGGAGAAAATCTTATTGTGTATAGACAGATAACGAAGATCAGGGTTATAGGAACGTGATGACACTGATTACCGATGTGTAACAGCCGATAATGTAAGAATGATAACCTTGCTTTAAATAAAGTTTATGCGTTTGTGTTATCAATGTTTTTATCATCGATTATGCGATTACACCCTATGTTTTTATTTCATTATGCGTTAAGAATTGAGCAAAAGCTGTGTTAAGAATGGCTGAAATATTTCTATCAATTATTTTCAATCAGAAAGCTTATTGGATTAATTTAACTACTGACATTTTACAGTAATTGATTGACTAACCAATGTGCCGACGTGCCCTAATGTTTTATACTCTTGCCGTCAATATAATTATAATAGCTACAATGTATATGTAAGTAAGTCCATATATAAGGTGTTAATTTATTAGTTGCAGATATTTTTACAGCTGATAGTACTCGGTCCCTGGAGATGAAACATTATAGCTTTTACGATGTTTTTTTGGACAAAACTGAAAAACAAATTTGTTACGTAAAAACACCCTGTTAATGTGATTATTAAATGAGAAGTCATTGAACAGATTCTAGTACCTCTCTTACGTACCACTTAACTGTAACTGGCCACTTCACGTCGATAAATCAAATACTTGATTGTTAATGTCATGTTATTTTCTGTCTAATTGTGTCGTTTGCAAATCAATTTTACTTATTTTGAAATGCCTTCTTTTCTTCATGCTTGCTTTTAAAATTACTTTAACTCACTTATCAAAGGCTAGTATTAGTTAACTATCCTAATGGGTGGATTTTATTGACTAGTTTTAACACGTCAGCCCCAATTTCCATCCTACATTACATCCTACATTTGTAGTTTTTCCGCCGAACCATAATGACATTTAAGACAAACATTTGTTGACATGAGTGACATGACAGATAGTGTTAAACGTCTTATCAGGCACATGGCGATTATTTTTAGACGAAATTACAAATAAATCGGTAAATGAAAACAAAAAATATATATATGAAAAGCTTTCTTAATTTCTATTTAAAATGAATTGTTTTAAAGTAAAGTATCATTTGTTAAAATATCTGCAACTAATAAATGAACACCTTATATACATTACTTTTTGATTTGTAGATTAGGTATGCAACAGTTTATGTACACAGCATCTATAACAAAGTATCAAATGGTTGAGTACGTCAAAGAACATAAGCGCAGCGCATAATAGCACAAAAAAAAGACCTAGATCATGGAGACCAATAAAATGAACTGCGAAACAGCCACCAGTGGTGTGGCTATAAAATTAGCATAGCACGATATGCTTGACACATCTCTAGAACTTTGTAACCAAGCTCGTATCTTATACCATTCTGTCAAGGCAAAAACAATTGAGTAGGGTGCAGAATAAAGCTCATTTTCTGAGTACTGCCAAGGTAAGATGAATGTTTTGTATATTAACTAGTGGAATACTTTTTCTTAATGCTCACTTTTGCTAGCTAGAACATTCATCTGTGCATTCCTGTTAAAGAGAATAATAAACTCGTAAGATAAGCGCATTGTCCGCTTCGTATAGTTAGTAACGAAACACTATTTTAAGACTCCGAGCGAGTTGGTCTAAGGATGAACATGGACAAGACAAAGATTATGTCAAATGCCCATGTAGCACCAACTCCCATTACAATCAGACACTTAACACTCGAAGTTAGAGACGATTATATATACTTACCTAGGACAGACTGTCCAGTTAGGTAGGTCTAACTTCGAAAAAGAGGTTAGTCGTCAAATCCGACTCGGCTGGGCAGCTGTCTCAAGTGTCTCAGTGTTGATAGTGATGACTGATGACATATGGTATTGAAACGTGGTCGCTTACTATGGGCCTCATAAGAAGACTTAAAGTCACCCCAAAGAGCAATGTAGAGGACTAGCTATGCTGGGCGCGTCACTGCGCGATCGTATTAGAAACGAGGCAATCCGCAGTAGAACCAAAGTACGAGTAACCGATATAGTCCTCCGAATCGCTAAACTTAAGTGGCAGTTGGGCGGAGTACCGATGGCCGCTGGGGCGGAAAGGTTCTCGAGTGGCGACCACGTACAGGAAACCTGGTAAAGGTTGCAGGAGTCCGCTGGATGCGGATGACGCAGGACCGATCATCGTGACACTCTTATGGGGAGGCCTATGTCCAGCTGTGAACGTCCTTTGGCTGATATGATGATGATGATGATGATGATGATGATTCCAAGACTACCTAGTCTTGGAATCATCATCATCAAAAAAATCATAATAGTTCATTCATTAAAATCTGAATGTATGGAAAGTTTGACAATTTTCTATGGGATGACAGCTGCCAGGCTCATATTTAACGTTGACCGGTCTGTAATTAGTTGTTGCAACCCGTCTAGTAGAAAATTGTAGTTGTTGCAAAATAAATTTTATTCTATTCTATTCTAAAGGGTCAAATGGGGGGTGAAAGTTTGTACCTACGAGACCGAGAGTGTGATTACCAACTTCTGCGTAGACGAAGTCGTTGGTAAAACTAGTGCTAAGATAATCGTTTTTGGAACCACTGGAAATATTAGAGGATAACTTACTGACTATCAAATTTCGAAAACACATTCACCGATTGCATAAAAAATCTTAGTATATAAAAAAAAGCCTTTGAATACGTTGTTTTGAATGGCTCATTCGAAATAATAATAAATAAACAATAGACGGTATTGTCCGCTACGAGTATAATGACGCTGCCGATCATGACATAACGCTGTTGACGGATAGGCATGATCGTCAATTATTGGTAGAAAGTGTCAGTGAGGGGTGCTAAGAGTGTGACTGTACTGAGAATCAATTTGCTTTGCTGATTCATTGACGTCGAAAGTAATTTCTACCATCACAAATAGGTATATTAATGAACAGTTAGTTACCTGCACTAATATAAGTCAGAACTACGCCAAAATCTCTGACACAACCTTATTGTCTTTTAAGTAGCAAGACAGCATTCGACGTTTTTTTCGTGTCGTACGCAATTTGTAATTTTAAATCCTCAATTTCCACTTCTTGACAGATTTTATAATTAAGTAAAGAGTACTTTATACTTTCATTTAATACCATTGACAATAATAAATTATTAGGTACTACAGAGTGCCTACCGACGTCTGCAGTCGTGACTCTCAATCTTTTATAAAATAACTACTCTAACCACAAATTGTCAAGTTCCTAGATACTTTTCCGGATAGGCGGATATAAAACATAGTTTGCGATGTGCACCTATTACTTACTGTGTTTATTTTGCGCACTATTGGGCATGTTTTGAATTAAAAATACCTAAGTAGATGTAGAATTAATTAAAAATATAAAATAGAGATTGACCAGTATCTCTTAAATTGCGAAATTTTCCACATGGTATTTCACGGAAATGCTGCCATTGTCTAATGAAGTTCTTCCTAAATGGAAACTTGCCTTAACTTCTCGTGATCGTGCCCTGAAATTTCTGAGAACATTCCCATCTTTTGAGAATATTCTGCAACTTGTACGGGTTAGTGACAGTTATCTTCGCAGTGGGTAGAGAAACCAAGAGTCGTGCAAGCATTATTAGCGGTGCGTAGCCGAGCGTGGCGCGCGGCGATACTAGCCACTTTATCATTGCTCAATACGATACGAGCCATGTTCGATTGTTGATATGTTTGACACAAGTTTAGAGTAAAAGCGGACAGCCATTTTCGGGTGTAATCCTCTGTTATCGCTCTAATATTACAAGTGCGGTTAAGATACCGCCATATCAACCGAAAGACGTCCACTACTGGACATAGGCCTCCCACAATTTTGTGGGGGGCAAATGCTATAATTGTCACGCTTGGCATGCGGGTTGGCGATCGCAGTATCTCCACCGCACTCCAGGAATGCTGCTGCCCATCCTCCGGTGGTCTTGGTCGTAGTTTTAGGACATACCCGGGTCCAGATTGAGATACATCACAGAGATATAACATGACGACTACTTTACTACTTTGGCTTAGTTATTAGAACCCTGCCTACCCGGTCAGGGCATTATTTGTGTGATGATGAGCACGATTATTTGTTCCTGAGTCTTGGATGTTTGCTATGTATTTAAGTATTTATTTATTTATAAGTATGCACATCGTCGCCTGGTGCCCATAGTACAGGCTATGCTTAGTTTGGGACTAGGTCGATTGGTGTAAGATTGTCCGCCAATATTTATTATTATTTATTAATTATATATTATTTATTTCCTTGTCACATAAAATTATTTTTACATTTAAATAATCAAATAACTAACTGCTTACATACTAAAAAAATCCACCCCTTGCCGTTCCCGGTGCAAAGGTGCCCATAATGCCCATAACGGCATTCCCACGTCACGTTGGATAGCTATGGACATGGACAACGATTATATATTTGATTCCCGAAGATTGTTATCTAGTCATTTTCCCGGTATGTAGCAAAAATCGTTCGAGCACGCATTGACTAGTGGCTCTGTTAGCTGAAGACCTCGCGAATTCTAATTTTATTTGAATGTTTCTAAAAACTGACTCAAAAAATTAATTCTATATAATTATTAAACCGTACACAAAATTTCACGAGAATCGGTTGAGAAATGCGACCTACTGTGGAGGAGAACAGCCGAAAATCCGGAAATCTGCCAGACATACATTTGCATTTATGCATTTGTGCCGAAGCTGAAACGGAGACCTTCGTTTCACTATGTCAACTAACATACACTGACGGTAAAAAATTGTTTTCGTTAATGTTACAAAAATGCCCGACTGCGTGTAACTTTAACCAACCCAAAACCATGTCAGTTATTGATATTCAAAGAGCACCCACACGACTAAACGCACGATAACCATGTATCAAAACGCATTTCGCAACCACTCACCTACGGGTACATACGACACCTGATCTGATTTCATAAAGGCTCATTACAGTCCTGTGTATAATAGATAGGTCATAACTAGTGATATTATACATCTAATATACACCCGTTTATAATGCAGTTAGTTTCATTACCTGTCATTGGTGAGAACTTGAATAATGACTTGTAATTATTAATTGAGATATGCTTGTAGAATATAAAATATTGATGTAATGGTTGAGTAATAGTAAAACGTAATGTAACTACGATGAAGAAGTCAAAAGTGATCCTCGGTTGATACTAGTTGGTGAGGTTAAATAATGTGCCTAAGGCTGATTAATGCTAATGATGGATGTTCAAAGTAGTTTCATTAATTGAACAATATTCTTTAGATATTTACACTCATATGAGTATTAGAAGTAGATGCGTAACAAAGGCCTGTTTTGGGTACCTTGAGGAACTACTCAAATGTTATCGGCCCATGGTATTAGTATTCGGCAATTTTCTCTATTAGTAATACCGTATTACTAGGAAGAATCGTGACCGATATTGAAAATATTTTATGTGATACATTGCAGTGTGTGGTAGTGTCGTATGCCTCACGCGTGCTGGGAGTTTTATAACGTGAGAAACGAGTGGAAGCTACTCACAGTGATTTCTGAACTATAAAATTAACCTGCACTATAAATTATAGGTATAAACATTTTTTATTTATTTTATCTATCTATTACTATTAACCCAGGTAAAACTGCGTAGTTTTTTCTTACATCATTTTAAATTCGTAAACATACTATCATGAAGTTCGTTTGGTATTTTGTTTAAGATATTTGGCAGGAGGTTTTTCAAAGTGCTCTTTCCATACATATTGTTGCATTTAGGCAGCTAAACTTGAGCTTTCGCTTTTACGCTCTCATATACGTAATATACATATAAAAACACATTATGACCAGCAGATCGTGCGTACCAACAATCTTACTGATTACCATCTCAACTTAAGACTGCCTTAGGGGTCGAATCTGAAAGATACCTGTCCTGTGGTTACGTCACAGTATACCAAAATGAAAAATCATGTTACCTAACTAAACTCTGATAGACTTGACTAACGACTCGCCAAGCTTTGATAATCTGATGAACTAAGATGAGATTCACACCTTTCCAACGTACAGAATAAGGTACGAATTACTTAAGTAATGATAGGTACCTACGCGGCACTAGTCTAGTAGGGTAGAGTAAATGTGAGAATAAAATTCTGTGTAAATGTTCGAACTTAAATTTCATTGCTTTTTTAACTACTATTTCTATAACTATTATTCCTATAGTTTTATTTGAAATATGTTTGTTTTTCTTTTACTTAATTGCTCATTAATTTTTGTTCACGCACTTTACGGTACTTTAATTGCGGATGGCATGCAACAGGCCAATTGTAAAAGAAATTAATATCTCACGGAACAAAACATAAAGTAAAAGAGAAGGCAATTGCTATTAAAAACGAGGTACCATGTATATTTGTTTTTGCGAATTCCCGATATTTCGGCACTGTTGCAAGTGCCATTTTCAGTTTTCAGGGATCAACTGACGTGCTGCGAGTTTTAGTTGTAGTCTACATACCCCACAGCGATCTACCCTCTTCCTGGTTAGCTTTTTTCGCACACCGTGTGAAAAGTGTGAACCAGAAACAAATCATGGTGTACTTATTAAAATTAAATAGCAATTCCAGTGTTAATGACCTTGTTATCTTGAAATCGTATAAAAGAGAAGTGCTCTAAGTATAAAAGAGAAGGGATTTTCAGGATTCAAACGAAAGACGGAAGCAACTTGCCTGACACAACTGGGTCCGAGTGATTCAATCTGTAATTACACTTATCATCTCGCCACGCATGTTTTACATAACTTACTTATAATGATGCTCATAATAAAGCGGACAATACCATTCTAAGTCAACGTTACGTCATAGTGGAACTGCACTTTTGAAGTGTGTGTAACTCTCTAACAGTACGTTTCACTTTTGAATGCAAACAGTTGCAGCAAAGCAATTAGAGCTTCCTTGATTGTAAGGCTGACGGGCTGAATTAGCGAATACTAGCTTGTATCAAACTGCAGTAATAATCCATCACTAACGCACTATACTTTCTCTCTTCCTCTGTTCTCCTCTTAAGTAACCGAAAATGTACTATTACTAACATCTAAAGTTTTGACGACGGGTTTGATAATATCTACCTAGGTATGTACGTTAAACGGTTATCGCAATAAGTCATTATAAAGTACCGCGTTTATTTGCATAATAATTTCGTATCACGCACAACTTTTAAATACGTTCTACCAACATACACTCCTAGAACCGATGTGAAGTTCAGTAAATTCACAAATATGTGTACATTACTCGTCTTATGCGTAATTGTGTCTAGGATCCAGCAAACAAAAGCACCTATTCGAGTGAATGGTGGTCAATTAACAAATTGCACAATATGTGCCAACGCGACCGGCAGCCGTGAATCACGGAATTAATTAGACAAGTGTAAATTATTATTTTAGAGGAATTGCTGTGATTGTTCAACAATGCCTCAAAAATATGCAATTTATTGTTTTAACGTAATCTTCTTTCCACGAGTGTTAAATAAAAAATAAAAATAAAATGTGCTTGGGTTGTAATTCAGTTCTGACATTTTCATCACACAATGGTTAGCCATTAATTGTACAATTAGTCAACGTTAAAGTGTTTATTTTGTTATTTTAGTAAAATTTAAATCGAATTAATTTTTCCATTTTTATTTATTTTAGTATTTTTTTCATTTACCATCAAATTCTTGCGCTATTTATTATTTATTTATTTAAAGTATTTTTTGGGTTTATAGTGGGATATTTTCACCTACTATTTGAAGAAGATGACTATGATGAGTAATGCTTACAGATTAGTAAACAAAGCTATTACAGCGCATCATTGCAACCCAAACAAGCACCACAGTAGGCGTGTGTCGTAACAGATTTTCTATTATGTTGGTTGTCGATACCAAAGTTCAACAGCTAAATGGCGTATCTGCCTAGGCTTTAAGATGGCGTATACACTCTATTAGGTTAGAAAAGCAGGAGGTGCGCTAGCGCCGGTGAAAGTCGCGAAAGTGAAGGACCCGCGACTGCCGGACTATTGATGGCACCCACTAATAGGTATGGGTTCAATGTTTCACACGGTTCTCGTACGTGAGCACGTACAGTCAAGGAAATGGAAACACGTACCTTTTTCGCTCTTGTCACTATTGTAATAAGGGATAAAACGTGTTGCAGTTTTCTTTAGCATAGGTACCAACTTGTGTAGACCAACACTGATTCAGAATCTTTATACGATGTGATACAAAACATCGTAAAATATCAAGTAGTGTAAGGTAAACGTCCCAATTCTCGACACCTTAATAATGCCCAATAGCCCATATATTGTTATGACATAAGGTTGTAAGTGCGATGTAATTAGTCCAGTATCGGGCACTGGGACAGTTACCGTATAGTGTCTTTCTTTATTCTTTATTCGTGAACAATATAAATTGGGTTTGAAATTTATTATCAATAATGTCATAAGTACTTGAGGCAAATTATTTTCATTGTAACTATTCAAGCATTACAATAAAATAAAAATAATAAAAATTACAAACTACACAAACTACAACACAATTGTTCTCTCAGTTAATTAAACAATTTGACATGTCAACATGAATGATAATAATAATAACAACAAATAGTTTAAATTATGCAAATATCTCCTGAACTCTGTAACAAAATCGGGCTGACAAAAAGCTTCGCACAGAATTTTTCAATTTCAGATTCATAGATAAAGCTGAAGCATGGGTCACAAAGCGGCTACGTTTTACTAAGAGGCTTCTAAGGACGATTGTTTTATCGAAATTGTTGATTTTATTCCTTTAAACTTTATGGATTAGGTAGACTCACCATGTGTTAGTGAAAATGGGAAAAAAATATATATACTGTGTATCGTTTGTATATTATAGTAGTCATTATTGAAGGCAGCGATTTAATCAAAAAAACCTTCGCAAGCCAATTTACAGAGCATCCACGTATCAAAGCGATTATAGTAGATTGTACCCTGCACCGCATGGAAAACTATTATTATGTCGTCTCCGCTTGACTTACCTACCACTCAAGGCAAGCTAACAGAAGGTAGGTACGAGTATCTCCTTAGATGCACCTACAAATTCTTTATCTTTCAATACTACTCTAGCTACTTGACACTTTTTTGATCCATATTGACCGAATTTTCTTTCTAAAGTTTATGATTACGCTTATAAGGTAACATGACATAGCGGTCTAGTTCTTATTTTACAAATAAGTTTAATTTGGTAAGTTTGGGTTATACAATAAGGTCAATATGCGGGCTACTCGTTGAGAAGGCAAGACCGTCATAGAATAGATCTAACAAAGCATAACGGGCTTCTTCCATATCAGCCCTAGGACGTCCACTGCTGGACATAGGCCTCCCCCAATTTCATGGGGGGTAAATGCCATAATCGCCACGCTTGGCATGCGGGTTGGCGATCGCAGTATCTCCACCGCACTCTAGGAATGCTGCTGCCCATTCCCCGGTGGTCTTGGTCGTAGTTTTAGGACACACCCGGGTCCGGCTTCGGGCTTCTTACATACTTAAGATTATAAGGTTATTGTGGAAGATACAGTCTTGTCTATAAGACAAGACTTGGATAGGATGAGATTTGATCTTAGGTAAATATAGATTTCGATACAGTAAACCCGCCGAACTTCTCAATATTGGCCTGTTTTTCCAAATAGGATTATATTGGAAAGTGCGGTAAATATATTGTATATTTAACGATTGACCTATTTTTCCATTTTAGGTATGGAGATAAACGGCAAAGCGTAGGCCGTATACGTAACCTCTTCCTAATATGACTCAACTAACGCCTAAACTCAGAATAATATTATCATCTGCTTCTATTTATGTAATGGAACGCTTTCACTATACTTCGAATGGAATTCATGACATTTTAAAGACAAACTAAGAGAATCCGAGAAAGTTTTACAAAATTTATGCATCATAAACATAATGTTTATGTTTTTATTTTTATGTTAAGCGACAAGTTTTATCCGGTTTATGTTAAGCGCAAAAAGTGAAGTAAAAGGGAAAACATATGTTTCTGCAGTTTATGAACACTTAAGAATTAATCATTAGAAATTACTTCTGAATTGCATTAATTTAGTATGTACTGCATCCTCATGGAAAACGTGCATATTAAGCAAGAAAAACTTTCCTATCTTCTGAAAATTAACACGCAACAACCCCGAACCCCCACCCAAACCGGTGCAAAATAATGTAGTACCTACGGTAGACATTATACCTATAACTGTAGCATTCAGGTGTTCAAAGATATCTGCATATATACCTTGGTAATATTATTATAGTCTTATTTTTTTATTCATATATTTTTAAGAAACTTGTTCAGATATTTTTGAGCATAATATCTTATGGCGACTGAACTTAATATTTGTATTGTATACGTCATACCTCGTACCTATATGATGAAGATAATGAAGATGTATGCTTATGTTAATTAATCGTATCATAACTCAGATATCTCGATTGATCCAATTTCCAGTTGCATGAGTGCGTAATGTAGGTAATATGTAGGCAGAGGGCATTGACCTTGGCGACAAAGGTGATCGTCCGCCGAAGAGGTGGGCGTAGCGAAGAATGAAAGGAAATGAGAGCACCAGCGATTGCCTCTAGTGTGTAAACGGCTAGTATGAAAAGACGCTTTGAAAACTTCAAAATCTTTTCATGGCACCTCGTGTCTTGAATTTTTAATGAAAGTTCAAATTTGTTTTACATGGTTATGCACAAAGTTTTAACTTGATCTAGTCTACTGATAATGCTTAAGTTTTTAGTTTAGGTACTTATTTTTACAAGCTTCTAGTTAACTGCATACTCTACTCAGAATAGTATTTTCTTATTTTATGTGTAAAAAAATTACCTACTTACATAAGTAGTTAAAATCTTTCAAGCCTAAGATTTAATGTTCAGTCTATTTTAGATTTTTTTACTTATGTAAGTACGACGATTAATGCAATACAAATTATAGCGTCCTAAAGTGGAGCTGATATGTTGGCGCCCGAAACCCATTGTTGGCTCCAAGTTTAGGCTCAATTGAGTTGTATCGATAATTAAGGTATGTAGTTGATAACAACATAATGATAACTTTGCAGAGAACATTAAAAAAACATTATGTTTCAAAGACTTTACTCGTATTTCTATCGCTCGTTATCCTTGAACATATAAATATAATGATGTACTTTATTCAAATGAATCCTGAGCCATTTATTATAATCCTACAAATTGTGTACCTCAACGATAACAAATAACTATTCATCTAAAAATAAGTGATGATACCATGCGATTCCATGACTCATTTCACTAACAATAACACCAGTTACTTAATCAAAACTTTTTTAAGCTGCATTAGAATATCAATATCAATTCGACGAAGTTATTCATGCGATGTTCCGTGTCGGTGATAAATACCGAAGTCGCTATTGAGGCATGTAGGTAGGAGGCTATTCTTCGCGATACAGTAGGCGTGTGCGCATTGTTTGGCCGGATGCAACGACATCTGACTTATAGACGCTTTTTTCGGTACTGAATTTTTATTACAAAGCCTGAATGGAACACCGAGTATAGAAAACAGAAGTTTTTATTATTTCAAGAAATTGGTGGTCTTTTCAGCATACAAATCAAAACTATTTAATTTAACTTGACTCTACATTACGAGTAACCTGCTAAATTGAAAAAAAGTGATTTGTAGAGATTAAAATGATAATTCTGAGGTTGGTTTTAGAAGTAGACTTACCATAGTGAAGTAAAGTGTCATACCAATAAAACTTCCCTTGTTATTAACAATATCAGGACATTCCTATGAATATGTTGTTGTGAATGTTTTCTGAATAAATGAAAAAAATATATATATATTAGGTACTTACTATTTATTACCTAGACGCATATCAGACCAATCTTAACATAGTATGTAATTCTAAAAACCCGTCTATCTATTTCGTTAGTCTATAACTACTACATTGTAAATAATTACACTGAGTGTGAAACGATGTTAGCGAGAACACATACATAATAATAATAATAATAATGACAAAAATGTGGGACGATGTACTGTTCTGGGTGTTAAGAGGAGGTCAAACTTAAGCTTTAATTTAAATATACGTAGCCTATTGTTTATGAAGTGTTTTGAGGCCATTTAGTGCTGGTTAACGTTTATTTTTTCGTAAAACGTAAGAATTACCTATAATTTATTTACTACTGAGGACTTCCATCATCATCAACCGTTTCGGTAGTTTTACGTAATACTTGACATTTGGGACTATGGCAGAGAATTCGTTAAGAGGACCTCATATATTCTTTTAGCGCAGCGGTGAATGAATGATTCATTTTAGACCAGATCGCCATCTGTTAACCAGATTGCCAAGATGAGTCTTTACTAAATCGATCGATCGAGAAAGATATCAGATCTCATGTAGAGCCAAGCTTCTGAATCTACACGGCCTAACTCTACTGACCCTAACTTCAACAAATTCTACATATCAGTAAATATGTATGGCTTGGCTGTTTCGTTAGTTACTTCAGATAAGAAACTAAATATTCGTATCACCTCCACGACGGTAGCGAAACGGCGAAGCCATACATATTTACTGATATGTAGAATTTGTAGAAGTTAGGGTCGGTAGAGTTAGGCCGTGTAGATTCAGAAGCTTGTGGCTCTACATGAGATCTGATATCTTTTTAACAGGGCAAACCTTATGTGGTCGTCTTGGCAACATTTTACATGAAATTGGTGGGATATTATTTTTGGGATTAGGTAGCGGACCCCGGGCATCCTTCAGGATGCAACTGGACTGGGAATAATATTCATCATCATCATCCTAGGATGATGATGATGAATATTATTTTCCAAATTAAAAAATAAAACTGAAATCGGAAACCCGAACATCTGGACATCCAGATATACGAAATCATTTTTGTCGAAGCTGAAGCGGAGACCTTCGTTTTACTAGGTCGATAAATGAGCACTTGATCAGGTTTGATAGGTATAAATAAATAAGTATGTGTTCGGAATGAAAAAAAGGTAGGTAACCATACTCTTATTTGGGAGTTATTAAAATAAAGCAAATATGATATCAATTATTTTAAAATGCCACATAAATACTATCAGCTATGTGTGTCAAGCCTCGGAATGTATGGGAGCGGCGAACGAGCAACCGCTAACCACTTAAACAGTACGTCCTCGAAAACATATATTACATTGGCTTTATCTTAAAATATGCACCTTATTTACAAAGGTGTATGATTGCTTTTAAAGTGGATGAGTTGAAGAAAATACGACGGTTTAAAATAGTAAAGTGACGATTTGTGTAAGTGTTCGCTCACGAACTGCATGTATCTTCGTAATAAATGTAAGAATAACCGCTGTTTTTATTTTACGGCCTACCATTAGGCTACTCTTTTATTTAAACATCGTGAAACAACAGGTAATACGGTAAACCGCTGAGTTATTGCATAAACCTGTCCCGTATTAACTCGAATATGAAATGAGGTGGCCCACATTTAACGTCATCAAACATATTTGAAATAGACTGTTACAGGCCATTAATGTCTTAAAAATAATTTAAGCACAATCTGCACAATGTAGTAGCAATGATGCAGCTTTAATATATGTAAAAGAGCATAAAAAAAGCGAGTAACATTTTTTATTTATAGGTAGTTTACCAGTTGGTTATTCTGGCGGGGTGACCTACATATATAGTGTATCATCATCATCATCCTAGCGTTATTCCCAGTACAGTTGCATCCTGAAGGATGCCTGGGGTCCTTAATCCCAAGAATTGGCGTACGCACTACTTTTTACGGAAGCGACTGCCATCTGACCTTCCAACCTAAGGGGGAACTTAGACCTTGTTGGGATTAGGCTTGTCACGTGAATGGCCAACTTGACTGTTAGAAGTTCTCAAGCCGCCCCGCCCGAGGGCCTCTAATATACTTACATATATAGTATAAATGATAAAAAAAAAACATCTAAATCCGGACAGGTATTTTTGAGTGTAAGAATATATAAAAAGCATTTAAACATGTTCACAACTTTTTCGATTAGGTATTTAAATTAAAAAGAAGGATTGTAAGGATATCCAAAACGTTTTGTATTTGCAGGGGTGTTATTCACAAACCGACTCGTCCTCACCTGTCACCTCACACCTCACCCGTTTTTTACATGGAAACTGTCAAATGTCATTTGTCATTTTTTACATAATAACAACCTGGGCTGTACAACAGTAACTTGACACCAGCAAATGTAGTCTAAGCAAATAATAATAGGCAATTGCCTAAGCTAATTACGAGTATGATAATAATTATTGTTTACACCTCGATAGATACGAACGGAGCTGAATAAGCGTCAGTAATTAAACCATAAAATGCATTTCATCAAAACATAATATCGTTACACCATTAGGTAGTCATAACATTTTAGACAATAATGTCAAAGGCGCAGGGTTGAAATTGGCATGGACTTGATTTTTCATTCATAGCGTTGTACTTTCAGATGCAACGAATGATCTGCGATAGTTGATTTGCTGGAAATAATGAGATGGTAACAACCGTAAACGTATCGTTATCCATGCGGTCCGAACGTGGCTGAACGGTGTTTAAAATAATTAGCGTTAGGTTTAGGTCGATACTAAGTTTGGAAGTATGAGTCAGTTTCAAGTTGTAACACCGTACTTTCGCACCTTAATTATGATACAGGATTTCGTTAAATATGATACAGGACTATATGTGGTATGGAAGTTGAAGCAGTAAATAGTTAACACAGGTTTGCGTTCAGCATACACAACATACTTGTCTTACTCATACCATACATAGGTATAACGGGTCAACCTTCGGGTTCCATACATATAATAATTCTGCGTCGGTTCCTAATGGACATAGTTTTCATTGAACGCTAAAGAAAACAAGCGCTATCGTAATATGTCTCTTTATTATATACTTTTAAGTTTTACATCACTAAGTTTTTCTATTTCTTCTATTTCTTTTTCTACGCGTATATAATAGTGTGCATCGAAAGTGGTAGCGTTATTTATTTTCAGGTTGAATGCACCTTTAGTCTAATTCGATACTAAACAGGTTCCACACGACCTCAAACAACTGTGCTTAATACACGTACCGATGCGCGGTCAATCGTGCCATTCTGTACCATACCTATCAGACTATCACCGCTGATTATATGCCTATGATTCCTGGAAAGCGTGTAATCACTAATCCTTGGTTTCTACATAACGATGTCCCTAGCCACTCGCCTACTCGCCGGCACACTCGACTGGAAAGTAATTAAGTACTTGTTTGGTATTCTGCGTGAGAACGGCCAGTTGAGATAATTAATCTAGCTTAATCAGCAGCGTTAAGAGAAAGAAATGAGGAACCTATTTTACAGTAACAGGAGGTAATTGGTTGGATAATGGTTTATGCGGAAAAAGTACGCGTTCTCATGTTAAACTTCAAATAGACAAGTGTTGAAAAGGCAGGTTTTTATCGCATGCGAATCGAAATGAAGATTAATTGTTTACGTTCTGGTTACACCTATTAATCATGTGTTGTATATGAATAGACGTCTCACGACGTTCTTAACTGAATAGGAATGATTATCTATGTAAAAAAATACCTATTGAAGGACAATTGAAGATTTTCTGATGGGATACTATTTAACTTTAAGTATTCGGACTACCTACACACGAGTATTCATCGTTTATGGATATACTACTCATACAATTACTGCACCTCCAAAGAAACTTTATTCAGTTCGGTGAGGTGTTGAAATATTTTGTTGGTATTGACTTTCAGGATGGATATATTTAGGCTATATTTTATGCTACGGCACGGCTTTGCCTAAATTCTCTGCAGTACGCGGGCGGAACCGCGCAAGTAGCTAGTCATAAATAAATTGCAACAATGACTAACCCTGAACTATTTACAAATCGGTTAGCACTCAACTGATAATGTAAACATATTAAATCATCACGCATTTACCTCTTCGAATATAGGCTGTCAATGCTGAGTACCAACTCGCCTATGATATCAAATGCCACTTGACAAGTCAGTCCCATCACAGCTTCATTTATATGCAATGTTTTCGATCCACAAGGCTTGGCTGAGGTTGCCGTGAGGCCTTTGTGAACGAACATTCCAGAGATGTCGATTGAATTCTCTTTGCTTTGACTCTTGTGGATAGCGTAGAAGTCTATTACGAAGGGGTGCGGTAGTAGTACCTTTTATCGTATCTACACGGATGTTTTAAGGAGAGTTTAGGATGAGATGTATGATCAGAATCACAAGTACATACATTTCATACCTATTCCTTGAGTTATCATTTTTAAACTAGCTCTATAACAAAGGTGATTGGAAAATTCTGCTATTTTGGCGTGACGACGACATATACAGAAAAAAACGTAATTAAGCATTTTCACTGGAAATACACTAACTGTCTTCTAATGATAAAGATAGCATGACGCTTTAACAGTTCTTGTCACCGCTTCATATAGGTATAGCCACGATGAGAATAAAGCTGCAGTTCATCAATATTCTGAGTTGATGCCGTAATCTGAACTCACGGGGCGTGTTACGTGTAATAATAAATACCGCCGCAAGGCCGAGTGCCGAGTCGGTGACTTGCCTTCACTGACTGGTAACCTCTTCTGCTAATTGCTATGCTGTGTTAGGTGAGCACTCAATAAGTTAATGATACATGTTCATGTGTTAAACGGTGTGTTTTACGAAACTGGTAGGTTAACTGCTTTTTTGAAGTGAATGTGAACGTCGCTTAAAACTTCTAAAGTAGGCAATTTATAGAGATGCCTGAACACGATGACTTGAATTAATCTTAGAGAGAGTTTAATCTCAACAAGGTTAATTCCCGCTCGATTAGGTCAAATGGCACTGGCAGTCGCTTTCGTAAAACTAGTGCCTACGTCAAATCTCAGGATTAGAGCTTTGAAATTATGAAATTAAGCTGTGCAACTCAACTACTTAATTTATTTTCATCACCACAACTAGTAACTATCAATTGGCTGTAGTATAGTCGGACCTGACTTTAATCCTGTAGGGTAGTTCGCGTATGCAGATTTTTTTCGGTCAAGTTTAGCAGGAGCTTTGTTATTTTGGACATGGAAATTAAAAATATTAATGCTAACTATTGTAACTGTCTTCTATTATTATAAAGAGCAATATTTCTTGAGCTGATTATAAAAATATGATAGATTTTTTTTGTAACAAATATATTTTTCGAATTCCTTAAAATAAACATTAGGATACAACCAGTCATTCGGCGAATATTTTAGTATCGTTAGGTATTTTCTTTGGAATCAAATCATGAAGCCCTTTCTTTTGACACCCCACTATTTCCATTCCATCCAAATTGATGGCGCCTTGGCTGAAAAATATAGTCATAGTCATAGTCATAGTCGTTTATTGCAACCATAGTTTTGTACAGATCTTAATAACTAGGTACATTGAGTCCCATATGGGCCCGGGTAGGGCATAGCAACGTCACATCAGATTATTGGTTTAACATGTATGTACATAAAATAATTTACCATAATTTAAAATAATAATAATAATAAAATAAAATAAAAACATCAACGGAAAAGTTGCACTACAAGTACATTATTAAAGAGCAAACAACATATTAGAATTGATAATTAAAAATACTTCATGTAAATTTTTTGTCATTTAAGAATTCGCGAACTGTATAATACGCTTAACTGTATATACCAGGTGACGAGTGTCAACCTAAGCACAAAATACTTACTAAGTAAGATTCCTACTACATTTCCCAAAAAAAGGATCCATACGCAAACTTCCCTACAGGACTGTAGTCAGGTCCTAGTATAAAGCCGAATTCTCCACAGTTTGTGTAACCGCGTCATGTTTGCGAGTTTCGTCAATTGCATTTGTTATGTAATAGGAAATATTGCGGCAATATTCATATTTACTGACAACTGTAGGCAGAATGAAGATTCCGTCAGCCAATAGAACTTCTTCGGTAGTTATTAATACACAAGGAACATATAAACGTAAATTTTAAAAATAATCGTCTATGATACAATCTGAAAGGCGCCTCAAAGCCGTAATTTGGCTAATAGCGACTAGATCACGCGAGCTACATGTCTCCATTCAATTTGCGGGAAGGTTTTTGTTCGCGTGCCTCATTGCTTGTTCTTCCTCAATTGTGTGGTTAAGAGACACTGTTACACGAATTTATGCCGTTAAATTCGCAATAAAGTTGAGGAATGGCTTTTGTCAGTTATGTTTTCATAAGTTTGTAGTAGAAACAATTTCGCAAAGAATTACTTACATTTCTAGTGCCCTTCGACCTTTCTATTTTCTTTCATTTCTTTCTTTCTTTCTCTTTTCTTTCCTTTTTTTTTCTTTCTTCTTAGTTTTGACCTTTGGAATAAAAATATTTTTCTAAACTCCTATCAAAATACAGCTAATGAACGAATTATTCATGTTTGAAATTCATCAATACCACATCAATACATTCTACAACATTACGACACGCGTAAGTCAAGTCACGTCGCGCTTAATTGCCCACTATGCCTCTGGGGGCGATTCTTTGTATGTACGAGTAGACAATTAGACAAGTAGGTAGGTACTAGGTAGTGTAGGAATAGCGTTCCATCGAGTACTGAAAAGTTGGTGTGAAAATTTTATCATGACTAGAAGATAATAATCGAAAGTACTTATTCTATTCCAAGAAATTATTTCATCCGTATGTAGGTACTAAGAATGGACCTTCCATTCTTTCCTTCTTTCCTTGTTAAATCCCGCAGATCCGTGCGATCGTAGTAAAATGTGGGCGAAGTCGTCACGGAGACTGCTCCACTTCAACGTGAGGTGAGCGAGATATTCTTAAAATATGTCTGTGAATTGGTTAAAAATCTATTGGTTACTTGGTTTTGGCGAAATGGTTGGTATAATTAATTACCAGCACGTGATTTGACGATTAGTTTATGTATTTGATGGATTAAGTAACTTACGCGTAAACGCGCATACAAGCTAAAGTAGCTTTTATGCGATCAAATTCGTTTCACGATATTCGATATTAATCAATCATAATTCAGCAGAAATATACACCTCTGACCTCTCCATTCCTTAGTTTTGTCAATGATCTTGTAAATTATCTCTAGGCTCGTGTGAACCATCTTATCGTACGACACCGTTCTCTATGGTTCAAGAATAGGCCACTGGTACAATGCAATGGCAATTTGTTTGGCATTTGACGTGCTGGCGGATTCCTTTACGCCCAATAAAATGTTATGTAAATAACGATTTTATTTGTCAGTACTGGAATTTCTGTAATGCAATATTTGGATATGTTAGAAACATCTTCTCTTCTTCTTCTTCTTCTGGCTTTTCTGCTTTTCCGGTCCTGTCATACAATTAAGCACTTTTTTGGATATGTTAGAAACATGAAGGTATAAAACAGTAAACAACACGGGTTTGTACCCATCATTGTTGATGCAATGCAAAACCCACAAAACTGGGACGATGAAAGGACTTTAAGGACCCTATCGCTCTTGGACCACTAAATGAGTTTCGGAGTTTAGTAGCCACTCAAGTGCTCGCGTTAAAAAAAAAGGTAGTCTAAAGTGCTCAAGATTCACCGAGCATTAGCAGCGCATTGTCTTGTGTTGTTAATAAATCGGTTGCCTGGCTTCGTCTAAACTTTATGCTATGATTCTTTTTATGTTATAAAGCTAAAGGAACAGGCAATTTGTTTATATAATTAATTACATATGTCACCATAGTAAAATATTTTTTAAAAAAGTCACAAACTTTACATACCGTTTCGAATGAGATCTTTTGCAATAAATATATTTTTATTTTAAAATCTAAATCGATAACATATGTAAATGTTATGTTTATTTAAAACTGTAATAGTTTACGCTTCGATTGATACCAAATAAAGTATATGATCCCGGGGAAATATTTTGCATAAAACCTTTTTCATTTGCAATGTTTACATTGTCAGTTTTTCAATTCGCCGCAAAACAGTGTAGTTTGTTTGTGATTTTTGTATGAATAATTTAGGCAAACGAGTACAAAAATATTGTCAGACGTAAATAGAGACACTATAAATCTTTAAATAACAAGTGCCAATTTTGTCAAAATCGCAACAATTTCTGTCACAAATTATCAATAACAAAAAATAGCCTTACGTACCTAACGTAATGAGTGCCGCTTTTGACGCCCGATTAAAAATAATTCCATACACTTCAAACCACATAAAACTCTTAACACATATACTACACATGTTACACTTCACAACTTAATAGATATTCGACCGATTACAACTCGATTTATATTTTTGTTCTCATTTCAAAAGTATACAAAAACCCACGCAAAGGTCCGAACTCAAACTAACGGACATACTCCGGCGGACCTGCGCTGTCAAAATTTAATCATGGCGGCGATATAGGACGGGATACACTGGTGCGCAACGAAACCACAGTTCACGCAGTGATCGTCAATATTGAAATTACGAAATTTACATTTCTTATTAAATCAATTACGAATAGTTACAGATCCTTAACTTATGACTTATACAATGCTAATACGAAATTAACAGCGGTACACTCATGGTGACTTTAATTACTTATATATTCTTGAAGTAATAATAACGTTTGGCATTTTATTTTAAATATCATTGGCTGTCGTGATATAGAATAACTGACAAAGTAGAAAAGTTGGAAAACCGCCGATATTTTCATTTCAAAGTTATATATCTCAACAAAGGCTGAACCGATTTTGATAAAACATGTTTTACTAATATTATCGTTTCCCGAGAGAAAAGTTATGTTATTAACTTATTATAAATTCGAGGAGTTAAAAATGCAGTATTTTTTATATACACACCATAATAGTTGCAACTTTTTGGCTCGACATATCAGATCTCAATGACCTCGTGTTTACGCATTTATAGTTGCTTCAGTCATATTGATCCACGGCTATAAGATACTACTAAATTTCTCTTGGAAATCCTGCTCTGAAAAAAAGACAACCAAATAGTTCACCAGTTTAAATAAAAGCTACGATGCCATAGAGAGATATACACATTAAACTTATAACCCCCCTCTTTTGCGTTGCGTAGTATAGTAGTAGTAGGTACGGTACCAGAACTGACTATATTGTAATTTCATATGTCAGCCGAAGGACGTCCACTGCTGGACATAGGACATATATTTATTTGGCACCCCAACAAGTTTTTTTTAACTCTAACAGGTTCTCATTGCTGAGGTGATAAGTTTTATGTGATGTGGTATGTGTGTGGTACACGAGAGCAAAGTTACCTATATGCATATCGTGTATTCAAATCCCTTGATACGCTATAAAATCTATCATAGAATCACTTGCCACGCTCCCTAGTGATTCGACTAAGGCATCCTTCGCTACCTCGGGATTCGAAATTATTACTCGTCGTAAAAAAACGACTGCTCTCTTATTGCACAAATAATTATTGAATCCTTGTCTGACACATCCCATAACCACTAACGAGTAAAATTACAATGAAAATTTAAGAAATTAAATTAAATTAATATTTGAAAAAAATACATCACAAGTAACAACAAAATTCATACACTTATTTTGTGAGGTAAGTATTTTTTATTGGTACGTGGTTTTCACTGCAAATTTTTGGGTGTTAAGTTAAAACGACTATACAATAGTTTATATGCGAGCTACAAATAACTGAGATAACGGTAAATACGAGCCAAAATCAGAACTGGTTTTTTGAAAAAAGAAAACCATACATTCTTATTTGAACCATTACATGGAATATGTGAATTTTATAAATTTATATGATCAGTTGAACAAGTAAAAGTGAACCCTACCTCTACTTCATACATTCATAAATAAAAGGTAAGCAGTTACATTGGTAATGGGCCGCCACTTAGTATGCGTAAAAGAACCTATCAAAAATGAATAAACTAAATTAAACCATTCTGCGACAATAGCCCAGTGTGCACCACGCCTTATGACATAATACGTGGATCCGACGCGAATCGGCGGAAGTGCCTTGTGCAACCACAGTTGCGTACAATAGTATTTATAGACGTCACAAGTTCATTCACCTAATCCTGCATAGAACATACCTAATTGTTCATTAAAAGTGGATTTATGTTGATTTGAATAGACGCATTTATTGATTTTAATAGCCTAGTACAGAAATATGGCATAATCACATAATAATGTACGATTTAAAATTAACCTCTCAAAATTTTCATCACTCAACGTACTTTGTTGGAAGAATTTATTACATTCCATTTTAATTAGTATCGAAATATATGCTTCGTCTTATGAAGCAGTAAACCAGCATTAATTTGGTATATAATACCAATTAAAAAATGCACAATTGATTGCTCACAGCATTTTTTAATCGCGAGCTCTCTCGCTGACGTACCGAACTTCGATGGTCATGAAAACAACTTTTATATTTTATAAAAATTGTTCCTTAGACTGCGGTTTTAATTTTTTTTAATGTTGCCACATTCATACTCTACCTATATAACTCAATTAAAAAGCGTTCTTTACATGTTCCGCATAGCAACAATTTAAAAACCGTTGGAACTCCAACTCGCAACTAGTGTTGCGAGAGCACTGTACGTTTTCCCAAGTCGCAACCCTAGTTGCGGAGAGCACGTGAGTGGGTAGGCAGGTAATTCTGATGGATTCTGGAATAACTATACCTAACAACCTGAATCTTTTTTCATCGCAGTATTGTGTAAATTACTGGGGAATTCATTAGCGCGTTGTATTTAATGTTGTTGTCTTTCTTTTGACTGTGTATTATAATGTTGAGTAGGTACTAAGGAGTTTTGGTATTGACTACTGCCGGGTGATTGATTATTGTTTAATACTTTACTCATTAAATAAAGACAGGACGCACAATTAAGTTCCGAAACTATCAATTTACACTAGCGGCGTGATAATAACTGTCACACCTTGGTGAATTTGCGTTTGGTACACACATGGTAAATTATAAACAAGTTTCTATTTCTTAGGTAATAAGGTCCACACGCTTGTACCGTGATTTGTTCGAGGTTGGCAAGGTTATCTTGGCAATGGAAGTGGTTCACAAGTGGGTCAGATTCTATTGACGGACGCGTGGTGTTTACAAACGAAACAAGCGAGGATACATAGCATGTGATACTTTTGGAAATGAATATTTACGAACCAATGATTGCGTCGATGTCATTATGTGTTTTTGGAGACAAGGGTGTGACTCGAACCGAGGACAAAAGTTGGATAAGAGCAGTGGATACGAGCTGAATCGCATCATCGTACTTACCCACTCCGCTACAACGGTTTAAATTTGGTGGAAACGGTCACTACACTACTATACCATATTTCGTTTTGTTCGGTCACCCTTATGAATAAATGTTTTTTTTATTTAATTTCGTTGTTTAGCTACCCCACATAATACAGGTACAGAAATTACATTAGAACTTAGAGCTTTCTTGTAAGAATTGGTTTCTTAAGGGCAAGAACATATTGAGAAGATCATAATGTGATCAATTATGCCTTAGACGTCAAATGTACTTATTTAGTTTTAACTATGAATGACGTGACGATGACGCCACGACTATCTATTCATGGCCATACGTGACCTCTGGGTGGTGCTAAAAATGCAACGAAAACTGGCAACCGTACTTGTCTTCTCGAAGATCTCACGGTTCGTAAATAAATGCCATACTATTAAATAAATAAATGGCCATACAGTGGCTGCAATACGTCGGACGAGATACTGCGAAAGGAAATATGTTTTATGGTTAGTGTTATGTGCAATTCAGTTTATAAGTAGGTAGTTATAAGTGTACCTGCTATATTGTAATCTTTTAGTGAGCGCAACGCCAACAAACTAATTCTCAGTTTGGCGAAACTTTATCAAACGGTACTTGCTAGGTTTTTATTTTAATATTTCCAATAAATAAAATAGTTTTGGCAGGAGCTACTAACTAACATAGGTTGATTTACGATTTGAGTACCTGGGCGATCAAGCTTTTGCTTGGCATTTTTCTTATTTTTCCTTGGAAATATCGAATTTTTCCTCATGATGACACCTAGCTATATCGATTTTTCACCCTTAAAAAATCCCTGAATCGTAAATAAATATTTAATACAAGAATTGCTCGTTTAAGGATATATATAGAATTATAGCTATTCCAAAAATAAGCATACACCAATCATAATTATAATGCGTGTGCACATATTGTACACATTTCTGTGTACAAGTTTGTAGAAATCGAGTTTCACAGGATTTCGTAAATTGGCGGCATTAATTTTACGAGCAATTATATTCCTATTGCATCCGCTGCAATTAAGTGTGATGATTAATTCAGTAGCGTATGTGATGATTCGGCCTCTAATTATGGATGTAATCTCAGTAAAATACAAATCTTAATATAAACCCTAAATAAATTCGTTAAGAACTATATTTCATTGGCAAATTCATTTTAAAAAGTTTATTTTGAAGCGGCATTTAACTTACTAGCTAAAATATATTTTGATCTTAAAAATAGGAAGTTTAATTATAATGTTATTTAGTGCTGAAGTAAATGAATAACCTAGTACATTTTTCTCTTCAGATTCACTTAATCCGAATTCCCATTTTGTCCTCATTCCCAACTCGTCCACGTTCGCATCTGATTCACATCACTAAATTGTTCACTTGCCCACCTGGTTCACATCACCAACATGTCCACATTACCAACTCGTCCATATTCCAACCTGGTTCACATCACCAACTCTTCCACTTCCCCAACTGGTTCATATTACCAATTCGTTCACATTAGCAACTCGTCCACATTCCCACCTGGTTCATATCACCAACTCTTCCTCATTACCAACTCGTCTACATTCGCAGCTGGTTCACATCACCAACTCGTGCACATTGTCAACTTGTCCACATTCTCATGGTTCAGATCACAAACTCGTCCACATTCCACCTCGTCCACATTACTAACTCGTCCTCATTCCCATCTGGTGTACATCACCAAGTCGTCCACATTATCATTTCGTCCGCATTCCCATTTCATCCACATTCCCAACTCGTCTACATACGAATCCGTTAACATAGGTACGAAACACAAAATTGCGATGTATAGAATTGGAGAATTTGACGAGCGGCAACAATCCAAACAATATGATGTATCTAATTATAGATTGCTGCTCGTCTATTCAAGTAGAAATGTACGGTGGTATCAATGAAACCAGGCAACACATTGTTAATTACTACTAATCGCACCTATCACCGTGTAGAGATCTTAAGTATAATATGTCTATTACAACATTCACAACCTGTATCAACTGACCTTTTTGACCCCAAGATTCGTAACAAGTATGCGTTATGTGACCTCAGTCACATCACATTTATACCGGTTCGCTTCAGGCAAGTTGTGGAAATGTCGAAGAGTTGTGAATATCTGCTTTGGAGGTCAATCTGTCTTGATATATCGTATGCAGTATAAATATTATATCAATCTGTTGTGCGCACTCGCTCTGACTCGTTAACACGATTAAGATTTTTACGTTATGTGCGGCTAGCAGCTACTCTGTTCTGTAAGGGAGATATATTGGTCCTCCAGCTCGGCTTGCGTGAAACGGAGTGCGTGCCAAACATATTGGTATACGACATGTTGATGGTACGTGACATGTTGAGGCAGATTGATCTCAAGAAGCCGATGACATGGCTATCCTGCGACGGCCACTTCACCTTGTCGTGCCCGTCACGCTCCGAAGCCCACAAGTATTAGATACTACCTATATTTTAATACAATACCATAGTCAACGTCGATGGGAGGTAATTTTAATAGGTACTTTATCGCAATACAACAGGTTGGTATTAAAAAAAATAACTTTACACCATATTGTTGCAAGATACTATAATAACGGAAGATAAACCTTAGGTACGTGTTATTATAATGTAGGTGAGACTTACAATGAAATGAGAATGTACTAACGCAAGCTAAATCTGAGTAAATGATAAAATGACCCACGCTTACAGGCTTAGCATGTAAAGTTTAACCCCGTTATTCATAAACGTCCATCAAGCCTCTATTAGTTAACAAACCGCTAAAGTTGATTTGTCCTTATCTGTCACTTTGACATTTATGTTTGTGAGAAAGGGACAAAACAACTTTTAGAAAAAAAAAATTAGTTAACAAAGGTTTGTTAAGTTTTATGAATAAGGGGGTAAACCTTGAACCTGGGACACCGAGTCTTATTCTAAACGAATACGTCTTTCCGGAAAAAAAAAAAATTGCCCGAGAACTAATATTTATTTTATTTATTAAGGTAATTACAAGGTTTCATTTATGTAATAATTAAAAACAGTATCGTAAAACCAGTGGTGGTTTAACGATGGTTTGTCTCGATACGACCAGGTGGTTTGTCTCGATACTTCATTCCGCTACAATTTATACATATAAGCAATTATATAACATATCTACAAACTATCAATAGGTTTTTAATAACATCAATAACTGGAGTTTATTGATTACACTGCGCGTTGAATTTTTATCTATTGTGTGACTGATATAAAAAAAGATATACATTTTGGTCGTTTAAAAGCATGGGATAAAGAAAAGTTACTCGTGTAACCAAAATTATCAATATTATCATTATCTATTCTGTATTAGTACTTAATGGATTCGTAAAGTTTACCTATAAAGGGATTATAACCGTTGCCGTTGAAATCCCAATTCTCTAACAAAGCCAAGCTTCAAGTCGGTGTTAAGTGGATATAACTCTTGGCCAACTATTATCGGTGCACTATCTCCGCAAGTTTCCAAATACGTCTGCAGTTTGCAACAGCCGATAGTTGGCCGAATAACTTGCGACAAAGTGGGAACTAGGCTTCTTGATGAAGATAGCGATTATAAGTGTGGTATGGGAAAGTCCAATCAGATCAATGAAATAAGAAAAGCAAATCATATCATGTAGTGACCTACTGCATGAAAAACGCCGTTTCCAGACGTCCGTCCCGATACTATGTAATACTATTTATACTATTTGTGTTTTGTGTGCGTCTATGGGAACCGAGAAGCCTCTGCCCAATCATTTAAATTCATTGTACCTAACTAACAATTGCTCACAACCTAAAAAAACAAGTAAAGACAGAAAATATGTGTCCAATGACAAAATTAGGCGTAATCTAAGAGAAAACATTAACCGGGGACAAAGAATAAGTATTTTTAGCAAGAAGTCGGAAACCAAAAAGGAATACATATGTATGTACCTAAATATCTAAATTGAAATCCGGATCTTATAAAGGCTATAAATTAGACAACCTATAAATTAATATTTTTTTTGCAGGAAAAATTGATACGTATCAATAGTTACACTGACTAAATTAAACGGAGGTGGGTTGCAACAAAATACAAACTGTACACAAATGGTACGAAAGTTTTTATTAATGTTTTTGTCAAACTTGAGCTCTGGCCTCATTCTCATTTCAATCTAATTCCTCCCCTCCTCCTCCTCATTTTAACGCTATCCCAGTGGCATCATCATAGCGTAACCCAGGGTAAGCTTTATACCTTGACCCGACTATTAACGCAGAAGTTTTTGCAAGTAAGAAAGCCAACCCAGATAAAAGCCAGGATAACCGCTATGGCGTACCTACCTAGTAGAAAAAGGCTTCGTCAGGTGAGCGGCCAACTTGGCGATTGTTTCTGACTGCTGTCATCAACAGCAAATCATTACGACTCAACGTTTAAACCACTCGGTAACTGCCACTTGGCATCTTGTCAATCTAATCCGCAGCACACATTTTTTTTTACAATTAATGATATCCCCGTATTGGATGTGTCACGGCGTGTTAAGTGTTAACGGCCTCTAGTGTTTATTACAGTGACTCAATTCTTTGTTACCTACGACAGTGAAGGATGGAGGATGTCTATTTACTATCCGGGCACAATATCAATACCTACACCTTTCCGGAATGCGTCGTCCGTGGGCGTTGTCAGGATCAATCCGGTCACGGTCAATCCGGAGTTGGTAAATCATCTAAACTTAAAGCCTTGCAATATTGACTGCAACACTAAGTTATGATTTTTTGCGTGGTTATGAAAAATACTAACCGTGTCAATTGCTGGACTTCAATCTCAGGCAAGATAAAATTTACATTTGTCTGTAAATCAGCACGGCTAGCACAAGACGGCGCGCGAGCTATATCGCGCGCGAGATAGACTATCCGTCTCTTTCCGTGTGTAGCCATTGGATAGAGACGGAAGTCTATCTCGCGCGCGAGATAGCTCGCGCGCTGTCTTGTGCTAGCCGTGCTGCATATTCAAATTATCCTATACTATTAAACGACAATTGTATATTTATTTGTTTGTTCGTAATTGAAATCTCGAAAACCGCTCTAACGATTTTTATAAGGGCGAAAAATCGATCCAGCTTGGTCTCATAATTTTTCATAGTTTTATTAGTCATTGGTCTCATCATTTTTTTCATAGTTTTTTTACTTATGAGGCACTTTTCGTATAGGTATAGTTACACTGTTTTATGCTTGCTTTTTCTTCGACAAAAAAAAAACATTTCCACTCCTCATGAAAACGAGTAACATAATTCAAACTGGTCCTTGAAATTCTGCTGTATCAGTCGTCCAGCCTATTTGTCAACGAGGCTTTTTACTATCAGGAAATGCATCGTATCACCTTGACCGTGTAACGTTGCCTATTCGTATTGGTAACATGATTGTGTAGCCGATAGTCACGTATACTCCTACTGTGCTGATTTCTGAACAAGCATTTTTCCGTGTTCATTTCCACGTGTGACAGTAATAATTTTAATACTGATCAATTATAGCAATCAAGCAAAATAAAGTTATTATCGTTTGTAAAACATAAATTAGTTACGTTCAGTGTGGAAAATTTAATGGAATATAAACATCAACTGCAGCTTACATTGTATGTGCCAGGTATACCTGTTTATCAGTTTTTTTTGTCACTCATGGTTGGCAGATATTTTTTACAGTGTTGGTGCAACAGTATAATATATTCTCGTGCTAGTCCAGCGTTGCGAATACTCCTTTAGTCTAAGTCAGCTATTTTTATAGAAATCTCTGCTAGCTCTATACTAGCTTTTATAGTATTTATATCTCTGTTCGAATAGTTATTTGTTATACAAGGGTGCAAAGTTGTATTTTACCCGCGAGTGTGGAATTGAAACAGGAGCCAGCGATAGGATTCTATAGTTGAACCACGAGCGAAGCGAGTGGTTCTAAAATAGAATCCTGAGCGTAGCGAGTGTTTCAACACACGAGAAGTAAAATACAACTTTGCACCCGTGTGTAACACCACTTTTCTCCTCACTATAGCGAGGAAAGTGCTACATGCAAAAAAACACAGTTCCACATGCATGATTTTCATCACTTGAATCACTGATTTTTTTACGATATTATAACAGAAAACTCTGAAAGTTGTGTATAATATTTACGCGAGTCTGTGACAAGAGTCTGCGACACCGGTCTGTGACAAGTTGTGTATATTTTAGTTGACATTGACAATCATGACATTTCTGACGATGCGTTTTGAAATTGCATCGACTCAACTTGTGCGTTTACAATTATAGTTATAGAATTTTAAGGTTTACGACTTAAATCATTAAATAAAGCTAAATTTGGTATTTTTTATTGAATTCTCAAACCATTTATTTAATGATAATTGATATCAAACGAACCATTAATATGAGCGTTTTACGTTTTGTTATTTGTCAAAAGCTACTCGAACACGCTCCAAGGTCAAATTACTTTCCCCACTTGTGGATAAAATGCGTTTTTACCCGCTTGTTTCAAAGGATAAAAGACGGCTTTCCGAGCTAGTGAGGGGAAAATGTATTTCTTACTTTTTTGCTACCAAATTTACTGGCACGTGAGTATTTGAAAAACCGTTTATCATTGTCATTATCGTAACGAATAGGTAATAAACTCTCTCTTTCGCCTCTGGCTTTATTTAAGCACTCTACAAACCTACTAATAACAAAAGAAATTGTGGACACCACTAATTGTTTATTAACGATCTCTGTTTACATACACCTGTGATTTGTCCCCGTTACCTCGATTCAGGCCTCGGGAGAGCCTCAGTGTCACGATGCCTTGGTGCTTCGATGCCTATCGCCTCGCGTCGTCACGTACTGATCGTAATTGCATCACGTTCGCAAACCGCGCCAAATGCTTCCGATAACTCGCAGAAAATGCCGACTTTTCCGCTTTCTTGCTCAGCACTTGTTTTGTTTTTAAATACAATGTAAAAAAGACTGTTGCACTGCACGTTTCTAGAACCAATCTAACTGGGCAGTAGTTGGCGTTTACACAACGCTTCGTTCAACTGACGTTTAGTACCATTTTTTTGTGATGTTATTGAAGTAAGTTAATCCTAGAAGGATATATTAGTTTAGTTTGGGACTAGGTCGATTTGTGTAAGATTGTCCCCCAATATTATTTATTATTTGTTTTTATTATTTGTTCTTGGGTCTTGGATGTTTTCTATGTATTTAAGTATGTATTTATCTATATAAGTATGTATATCGTCGTCTAGTACCCATAGTACAAGCTTTGCTTAGTTTGGGACTAGGTCGATTTGTGTAAGATTGTCCCCCAATATTTATTTATTTATTTATTATTATTATATTTGGTGGTACATATAGCGGATTAAGGCGGGTACTGCGAGGAATAAGAAAGAGTGCGTGTCGCAGGCCAAAAACCTTTTTGCATCACTGAGCAAGACTAGTTTAGTTCGGTGACATTAGTTTCCGCTCTGACTAAATCTTTTGTCTTACTTAATGTTCTATAATTTTGTCTCTAACGGCGGTCAAAAGGCTAGCAATATAATGTAGTAGAGAGTAGGTTGTTTCATGTCTGGTATCTTGTAAAGATCATAATGGCTGTTTCGCGGCACGATGAGTCCGCGGCGTCTTTGTAGTTCGTTCACATTTAGTTTGGGCGTGTGTGATTCGAGATCATGACCTGATGTGACCCTGCCGACACTTGTTGGGAAGTCTTGGAATGTCATGTTATGTTGCTTTCCTTTAAAATTGTGTTTGGTAATAATTATCTAGAGATTAGACACAACTCAATTCCGGTAACTTAGGGATATTTTACAGCGTAGATTATGAGATACTCAGGAGAGAATCGTAGTTACAAAATAATTTTGCACTAGACTGAACCTTGCTGTTTAAGGATCTCATAGATAATTTTACTAAAATGGAATTCATTTATACTGAGCACACTACTGTGACTAACCCTTTTCTATTAAATAATCACTGTAATTAGGGTCCGCGGTATATCCGTATGTAAATGAAAAGTTTTCTATCACACTCGAAATAAACACATAAATTAAAATTCTTGAAGGTACCTATGTTGTAGCACGAGTCTCAAATATGTGAGCTTCAACGTGAAAGTTCTGATACTTGTTTAACCAGTAAGAAGTGATACTCGATAGAACGACAGGCCCAAGTAATAGGCGAATGTTTATTGCGAAAAACTCCCTAGGTATTGAAAAACACTTAGTTTGTAATATTCGTCTGCTAAGAGAATTATATGACTTAGTGTATACATATATCTACTGTTGCATACCGGAAGAAAGTTCAGCAGGCAAATACCTAAGTATAAGAAGTGTGAAGTAGGAAGATTTAGAATCCAGAATTATGTCTCATTCAAGACACTAACTGCCAGCTTTTTTGACTAAACGCTCACTGAATCAAAGATATAAAAATTACATCCAAAATTTTACATATGAATCAATCATTGATCTTTTGCATGTGGAGTTTACCTGTGTTACTTTACAAGTATAAGTAAGTACTCATATGAGTTAATTTAAGCATTGGTGTATTAATATTTGTTGGAGTAGAACACTTGCCGAAAGTTTTGGATTGAAGATGTTACATAGGATAGGATGGGGAATATGGGAAATACAGACGCCGGCAGAGAATTCCAAACCTTAGAAGTGCGCATTATAAAAGAAGATCTTCTTTTTTTATGATAAACTGACCAGCGATTGGCCTTAGTCTCACCTGATGGAAAGCGATGACAAGGCCTAAGATGTTGCTCGCTGGTTCAGTAATATTTAGCCTATTCACACCTAAGAAATTGTTCTGCGCAAAGCAGCGTACAAAGATAATCACCAAACACTTTTTGGCATTTTCTCTCACTAAATTCAATGTAGTGTGAGTAATTGATGTTTCACTATCTAAGAGGCCCAGAGTTCAACTACTCATTGAGGCCAAGTGCTTTGTTTCGACGTAATTATTGCCAGCCGTATTGTAACAAACGATTAGACGATAATGAACTGACTGAGTACCAAACACCAGATGCCGGTGTCGGAAACGTAGCCCAAACGTATTTTTTTAGGGAAGAGCTTTAGAGATTTAAGAGTTATGCAATTAGAAATAGTCGAATAATGCGATTTTGATCAATTTAATGATAATTAGACGAAAATACACTCAAAAGCAATTAAAACGGGTGTATGGAAATTTGATACAAAGTGCACCCATTTTTTTGCTCTCGACTTTATTCCAGTGTCTATTGATAAATTTGATGCATCTCTTGAAGTAAGTTGGCGACATCATAACATTAAGACAAAGAATAACAAAATCTTTAAAGCTTCCATCTGTCTATTATCTAAATAGGTCTTAACACCACTTCTAATATTTTACAATATGTTCTTGGTGAATGTGTGTATAATGTTGCGATTTGTGTCTACATATATTGTAATTTCTACTGACTTTTACTTTGAGCTACGTATACTTTACAACACGTTCTTGCTTGTTGTATATTTTATGTTGTGATTAGTGCCTTTATATAATATAATAATTTCTACTGACTTTTACTTTAAGCAAACTGCCACTATAAAACTCGCTTGGTAAACGACTCTTCTAACGTGCCATTTCAATTGCCCGTACGTTATATAAAAATGCGTAAATAGACGTGGAAAAAGTTGCAGTAACGTTACGTAAGCAACGGTAGCGTACTTGGCTAAGCGCAGGGATGCGTTACGATAAGATGGATATCGCACATTTGCTCAATACTGAGAACTATAATGCGATACCAATTATTTTAAGCAGTAAGTATAAACTATAATTTCGTACAAAGGTTTCATTACGAGTATATGTAGAGGTGTAAAGAATTTAGTCGGTAAATTTATGACGCAACGGCGTAGTGAGATAAATGCAAGCTGCAAGAACGACAATATGAGCTTTTAATTTGTGATGCCTTTGTGTTGTGTTCCCGCTGTGTTGAAAAAAAATGTGTTCAATGGATCCATTTGAAATAGCAATGTTGATAACAGTAGGACTCGACCAGCTTTGTGATTTGTCAGCTGTGTTGTGTTTGTAAACATCTTGTCGATTTAACGGCGAGCCAACGGCTTAGTTTAGTTAGTTGGATTGAAAGTACTGTATACTTGTATAGTTCAAAAAGAGATACTAAAACTTAGACGGTACAGTAATTTCTGTTATTAATAACAGAAATTACTGTACAATTGGTTAATTGTACAGTAATTTCGTATTTAAATCGTAACAATCTTAAGATAATTGTATAGATTTTTTTAATACAAGGTGTCAAACAAGCTTACGGCCTGCCTGTTGGTAAGCAGATGCCTATGGACGCTTGCGACTCTAGAAGAATCGCAAGTGCGTTGCCGATTCTTTATTAACTTGAGGATTCTGCGTGTTGATAGCCAGAGACATATGCAGCTCCCTAACTCTGAACCCAGCAAGTATTGTTGTTTTTATGGCTGCGGTCTTCTGTAAGGTGGAGCGGATGACGTTCCGCTATGCCCTACCTCTCTTATGTAATAACCTTTATATAGGTACAATACAATACAATACAATACAATACTCTTTATTGCACACCTCAATTAAAGGACACAGTACAGTACGTAATAACAATAAGTAGAGGCAAACAAAAGGCGGTCTTATCGCTAAAGAGCGATCTCTACCAGACAACCTTTGGGTAGCGGAAATCAAAGCAAAAAAGGTATAAGGGTAAGGGTATAAGGTATAAGGGTGAGTGTCCACAAGAAATAGATGTGTTTCCATAAATAGCTGTCAAGCATTCGAGGTGTCAAACAATATGAAACACATCTTCATACACATATCTCAGATGGATTTTCACCCTACATGAGCTCAGAGCTCAACTGTTGTCTATGGTAATCGCTAGTCTTAGCGCATTCATTAACGGGGGTATTTTAACTGGAGCAATGATATCATCCATGCACAAACACAACACAAAGCACATTCCGGTTTACATTTATTTACAAACTCTCAGCCAGCGTGGCGACTGGTCGTAAATAGCTTAGGTCGATATAAATATTTCATAATGACTAAGACATTGTTAACTTACGAGGACCCACTGTTGCTAAGCGGTAAAGACAGGTGACATTCAGCTATCGGAAGTATGGGTGCGCTGAAATTACAACACATTAAAACAGTCTAGGGTGTTATTCACAAACCAACTTCGACCTCACCTCACACTTCACCCGTTTTTATATGGAAACTTAAAATGTCACTTGTCAAATTATAACAGTTTCCATATAAAAACAGGTGAGATGACAGTTGAGGATGAGTCGTTTTGTGAATAAGAAGGCAGGTTTAGCGACGAAGTGAGGATGCACATTAATTGATGCAAGAGACGATTGACATTCAATCCTGTTTTCACATCATCGTCGACCTCGATTCCTCATCGATCTCTTCATCAGATCGTCACCAAAATTATATAGGACCCACTTCGAGGACGAACCCATCAATGGGAGAAATAATTAATAAATTCATAAATAATTTTCCAAACCGGCTTTTATTTTATTTAAAATACAACCGAATTTACAACCTCCTCTTTTGTAAATAATTAATAAATTTATAAATAATTTTCCAAACCGGTTTTTATTTTATTTAAAATACAACCGACTTTACAACCTCATCTTTTGTAAATAATAAATAAATTCATAAATAATTTTCCAAACCGGTTTTTATTTTATTTAAAATACAACCGACTTTACAACCTCCTCTTTTTTGAACTCGGCTAAAAATGTTATAATTTTCAAACAGCTGAAAAGCTTATATCTGACAAATTCTTGATGAAAACCATAAAATATTAACAAGACCTATTTGGGTCAGGACCAAATTTTTGGACCATAATTAAGGCTTTTAATTCGTCTACAATGTAATTGATTCCGTTGTCGGTTTTTCATGCTATAGATATGGGCAAAAAATTTAACCTGACCCAGTTAATAATGAGTAACGAGTCAAGGGTTTCGGGGAAGCCTATGTCCAGCAGGTGACGTCCTTCGGCTGAACGAGTCAAGGAATTTGAATTTATAAGACTTGAGTAAAACCGAGTCTATTTTAAAAAGACAAAAGTAGCCAAATTAATGTAAGCAAATTATGATTTACACGTAGTTTGGCCAGCGGCGTTGCTGGCACGCACGAGGCCCGATGATAATTCCTAATTTAAAAACAAGCTGGCCTGTGGCTTCTTTCGTAATAACTTATGCTAACGCGCTAGAGCTCGCTACTCACACGAAATATGTGTGAAAATTATAGCGTATACGGAGTGTTTATCCGATGAATGAATTAATTGAACGAGCGAGAGAAGGGTCCGGATCCCTTCATGGTCAACTGAGCCCGCCGGTCACTGAGCCCGCGGGTTCAGTTGACCACTTTGATTTCTTGGCGGGTAACCTGACCCGCTTAAATTGTCAATTCAGCCCGTGGGCTAAGTTCACCACTATCTGAACTTATGGGTTAGCTGAACCCGTGGGCTAAGTTTACCACTATCTAAACTTATGGGTTGGCTGAGGCCGTTGGCTAAGTCACCCAATAACCCAATATCTATCACTTATGGGCCAGTTTCGGAAAAAAAGGAATGTGACATACACAACGGACAGACAGACAGACAGACATGACGAATCTATAAGGGTTCCGTTTTTTGCATTGGACTACGGGCTAAAATAGGTACAAATTATACTAGAAACGCTGTAACCAGCGATATGATCTGGCAACCTTTTCTCAGACCGCGTTATGATGATACACATAACAATGAAAAAAAAAAGAAAAAAACTCAAATAAACCAACGTTATCATGAACGATATGCAATCTCCTTCTAAATAGATCTGAGAGATTGCATAGTAACAAGGTCACTCTAAAGGCCACAGAAAGATGGGTACCAATACAGATACATAATTAATAGTCGATTGTGATTGTCGTACCGAGTTGACCCTTAAGCTCTCTGCAGCTTAAGGGTCAACTCGGTACGACAATAGATATGGGTATTTTAGCATGCGGGCTGAGTTGACCCTTAAGCGATATATAGTGGTGGACTCAGCCCGCGGGCTGAGTTGTCTGATCAGTGCGGCCCAGTCACCCACGACAAAAATAATATTGTTCAACTGAACCCGCGGGCTCAGTGACCGGCGGGCTCAGTTGACCATGAAGGGGTCCGGATGTCCGGCAATAGCCGCTATAGATGAGAACACTCCTCTATAGATCGCATTTCTTAACCGATTCTTGCGAAATTTTGTGAGCCGGTTCTATAATTGAATTATATAGATTTCTATTTTCGATTTAGTTATTGGATATTTTTCAAGATGGAGGTTGAAAACGTAAATATAACTCGCGAGCTCACATATCCACCAGTTTAGATTTTTCGCTACAAAGCGGAAAAATGTTGCTACTCGTTACGTTGTATGTCGTAGCACAAGCAACACTGGTGGTCGAATGAATGACATTAATTTTCCATGGTAAAACCAATGTCCAATTTAATATAATTATCGTTGAATAGGTATGGGTTTTTTTATAACATAAAATATGCATGTCGTGCATACAACGTATACATCAGCAGGTATTATTTAGAAGATCTATAGAAAAGTAAAATATATATATGTACGAGTATATAAATGCCCTCAACAAAGTTCACTGAACTTAATATTTTCACTCGATAAAATCCGTTATCGAAACATATCTTATGACACAAATGCGCACATTTCCTTTATTGGAGTAGGCAATTTGTGCAAAACGTCCAAGCGCACGAAAGCAGGTGATGTTTGTGTCCGCCCAATGCAAGATCGACTTTATGGCCCGGCCACAATTTCGAGAGGTAGCGGCAGCGATTTTTCGAATACATTGCGTGTGATCCCAAATAACAACAGTGCGATGCGTGTGTCGACCGTGCAATGATCAAATAATCCTTTTGCCGCGCCGCAATTCTTGCAAAGTCGCAGTCGGGCTGTTGTTGTTAGAGCGGAGGGCGCTTAATGCTTTTTAATTGCAATATATATGCGACATTCTATCAAATGAACTTACCTTGTTTCTCATAAGGATAGGTCTAATTTAAATTAACTAAAATTTTCACTATGTTCATTAGTACGATTCTGGTATAACAAGTGACCACCGTGCACGTCCCCAGCTCAAAACCTAGGTACCAGGTAGGTACTAAGGTCAAAGGTAAATTTGGAAAACCTGCTCATAAAGGCAAAACACACGTAACATCGTAATACCAGTATGCAGTAGGTCATGCCTTATAAATTTTGATTACTCTTAAATGTATGGCGAGGCGAAAAAACGCGAAGCTCTGAGCTTGTGTTAACATTCCACATGTAGCAATAAAGGTGCTAATGATTCTTTTTATCACAGCTATGGCGGACAATAAAATTAATTTTACATTCATTAGTTTTTGCATCACCCCATTTTAGAATGCGTCAAACCTCTATTGTGTTAATTATTGTAGTTTATAAACAGCTGTCTTCTTGTTGTCTGTCTTCTTGTTTGTAAACAAACATCGTCGAGAAAAAAATCACGCCAGCAACATTCTTGTACCATGACATCAACATCATCAGCCCATATTCTTTCCACTGCTGGGTATTAGGTAGAGGTACACGGTCACAGAAAGAACAGTAATTATAAAAATCGGCCAAGACCATGTCGGGCCATGCTCAGTGTAGGGTTCAGTAGTTGCCCAAAACTCAATAAAAAAAATCAATAACAAGCAAAAAGGAATACCTGGTCTACCTTCGAAGCGTTTCATACGTCTTTTACTAAGAATTAAAGACTTATTACGATAACTCAAAAACAGCTCAACTGATCATCTCCGCTATAGTTTTTTGTTGAAAGTCTTTATTATGCTTCACTTTAATGATTTATAGAGTTCCGTACCCAAAGGGTAAAAACGGGACCCTATTACTAAGACTTCGCTGTCCGTCCGTCCGTCCGTCCGTCTGTCACCAGGCTGTATCTCAAGAACCGTAGGTAATAGCTAGACAGTTGAAATTTTCACAGATTGTGTATTTCTGTTGACGCTATAATAACAAATACTAAAAACAAAATAATAATAATAATTAAGGGGGGCTCCCATACAAAAAACGTGATATTTTAGCCCTTTTTCATGGCTACCACTCGCCGAGCTAGATCTCAAGAACCGTAATAAATCTTATTGTGGCTACAACAACAAATACTAAAATCAAAATAATAATAATAATTAAGGGGGGCTCCAATACAACAGAGTAGTTGTTGGCGATTTTTTCTGGTACGGAACCCTTCGTGCGCGAGTCCGACTCGCACTTGGCCGGTTTTTTTTTCATATTTTTATAGTTCAAAAGTTAGAAGGGCCACAATTCTTTATCAAAAAATTCTCTATTCATTTTGAAAGATCTATCCAACAACACCCCACACTATTTATTGATTCATGTATCCATGCCAAATTGCAGCTTTCTAGCACTAACAATCACAGGTCAAAGCCTCGGACAGACGGACGGACAGACAGACAGACAGACGCTCTCCTAGCCGTATTCGGCCACAGCGACTGCTTTTTACTGCTGAGAGGGTTCCTAGTTAACTACGGAACCCTAAAAAGTACAAATAATCATGATATGAGTATCAATGTCGTGATAGTTATACATACATTACAGCGATATAATCAATTTCGCGACGAGACGGCTTCATCGTGCTTTGCTTTGTTCGCGTTCCGCATAACTTCATTGGAAATTCTCTAGAAATCTGCTTACGAGTGGCGAGCACGCCGCTATCAGCAAATATTTACATCGTGTTTAGGGTGATTGACGGTAAATTAATATTACACGGATATACTAATTGAGCGTGCTACAAAATCATTCAAACTCACAACTACAAAAGTTGGTTAGTTCCACGTGCCACGTTTATAAAAAAAAAAGATGCTATTTAGTTAAAAGTTAAAAATGTGAAGCAATTATCAGAAATATGATAAGTTAATGTTATCATACAAATAATGTAGACATCTGAGGAAGTTTGGCTTATTAAAGGCATTTTATATTTTAATAATGTTTTCCGACCAAACTCTATCTTGTACTCGTAATTCTATTAAAATCTTAACATACTTCCGAAAAAGAACTACAAAATCCTTCGTACTTTGACTTACCCATTTTATTGTGGCAGTAACGCGCCGAATAATACTATCATTATCAGATTACGATAACTATTTTGTAAGCTAACTTTTGATTGCTTCTATAATTTTGGGATTCCTCATAACATGCAATCTTGCGGGTGTTGTAACACAACAAAACCATGTCGATATGGCAATCCGAATGACTAAAAGATGTCAAAGATATTTATGATAGCTTTGAAGGAAAAATATAACTAAGAGATAGATTTATCCAGTTAAATAGAATGAAACACCATACTTGCAGGAATGAGAAAAGTTATTCCTTTTTAAATCTGTTAATAACTTAACCGCAGGTTTGAACGGTTGGAAGGAAGTCAAGGAAGTATGAGCCGAGCCAGCGTGCAGCTATCTTGGAGTCGTGCCATGCATTTAAACTCGCTTGTACGGGAAGTGTGTCTCTATACGATTATAAGAACATCTATAGATTTAAGGATATATATTTGTTAGTACAAAGTATAACTGCCCTTTTTAATTTAATGCGTAAAGCCCGAGTATTAACATTTTTGTGCCGTGCGTCCGAGTTTTAAAATGCAAATATACATGACCCAGGAATAAAATTGTTATTGGTGAAAATAATCTAATTTTTTTTTTTTTTTTGTTCAACATAGGTTCATAAAGGTCTTTTTATAGTTGTGAGTTATTTTATAGAAAGTTAAGTGAGTATATATTTTCCATTCATTACATATTTCATTGTCAATTGCTTTGTTTCATTCAAAAGGTGTCATGGAAATAACTGCACTATGCTGCTGCATCCGCACTTTTTAGCGAAAAATCCTGGTAAAATGAATATAGTTATTACCGAGTGATTACTTCATTTAATCATTTCATAACACGATGTAGGTACTGATTCAGCACAAGTGCCTGACGAATAAAAGAAATAAGTTACCAAATTATCTCTATAGAAAGACGTGTAGGAATAATAGGTATAAAGATGATTCCGTGTCAGAAGTTTAACCGCAACGGTACCTACCGCGTGTATTAAAATGTGGAACACGGCGATTAGAACGCCGCATTCTGTTCCGCGCAATCATGTATGTCTAACGGTTGATGTACGGGTTAAACAGGGACTGGAAACTACTGTCACTGATGTTTTGATTATTTCCTGTCTCAGGCCAGTAGCTTGGTCGTTTACGTAAAAAGTACATGTCCTTACTTCCACAACACTGCGTAACTACTACATACACATGTTGTATTTTTACGACGTTGGTGTATGATGCAGGCAGTTTTAATGACAAGAGTTATGATTTATTTTTATAAATCACTACTTACTTATCTTCAATAGTTGTTCTTAGTTGTTAGTTATTTGTCAGTTACTTTCCAACTGTTTTCGATAAGTCAATTCTTGGGATTACGCAACTTGTGTTCTGCTCATTTAGGATTTAACCGAGAAAACGCTAAACTAAGGAGGTTAGTGACAAATATCTTTTAAAAGTAACAAGAATCTCTACAGCGAAATCATCACCATACCTATGTTAACGGCATCTGGAAACTAGGGTCTTGGTGTAAATTACTGTCAACACTAACATTAACTGTCTTGATTATTTCCTGAATGCCTAAGGTCAGTCGTTTTGCTGCTCTTAACTTATGCATTAAGCTGGTTTTCTATCGGCCCATCTCTGTACTAGGTATTTCCTTTCTATGAATCCTTGGATATAGTATCATATATGGATATTAAATGTGGTACGAGTGTGTGGTTTAAAAATCTTCTTTGCGCGATGGTTACGATTTCAATTTGATCCATGATCATATTTAGTGTCGGAGGGGTTTAAAAAATACATTTCAAAATTAACATTCATACACAATAAACAATTAAAATGAATGCAAAGAAAACCAAAGTTTTTATTAAAATTATTATTTTAAATTCTTTTATGACCTATATTGTACGTATTAAACCAATAATCTGTTGAAACGTTGTTGCCATGCCCTACCGGGGCCCATATGAGACTCAATGTACTAGTTATTAAGATCTGTACAAAACTACGAGTATGGTTGCAATAAACGACTACGACAATGACTGTGACTATGAAAATAAGAGTAGGTATGATATGTAAGGAGAAAATTCCTCAAAGTTTTTGTTTATCCCATTCAAACCCGGTCAATAACATGGCGCCGGTTGTTTAGGTACAACAAATTGTCAACGCAGTAACATATGTCAATATATACTTAATTTTAAATACATTAGCAAAATATCGTGTTTCCGGTCTGAAAGGGCTATGAATAGCCAACAGTAAAAGGTATGTCCGATATATTCAAGAGTTAAGATTAGTTAGTAGTTAGTACACCTGGATACACTTAGTTTCGATTTCGATTCGCGCAAATAACTGCTCTTTCACGGGAGTTTAGTTATGTTCTCATATGGAAACGGATCAAGCTACTGTCACTTTGTAATATATGTATTTAACCTACCTACTGTCACTTGTAGTAAATCAGTCTCGAGTGTTTAAAGTGCTGGAAATTAATTTTTACACGAATTTTTTTTATATAGGCGTATGATTTCAGAAGGTGTCGATGGAATATCTAAAAACAAAAGAGTGTCTAATAGATCGTGATAGAAAAGCGATGGAGCGCGAAATCAACAAATGACGCTTGAAGACCCGTCAGTACATGATGTAACTGAAATAACTGTAATGATTTGATGATTTTTATTTTATTACGTCAACTAAAACGGCGTTTGGAACAGTTTGCAAACTATGATGCACATGTAAAAATTGTCTTGAATTAATCACTTAGAAACTTAAAATAGTTTCAATGCACCAAAGTGTCGAGATTTTTTTAAGTCGTTATAATTTTGAAGGAAAATGCGGACAACGTTTCCTAAACGATTTGTCTATTAAGGTAAAATGCGTCCATAGATTCATTATGAGAATTTTGGCTACGTACACCTGTCTGCTGCTAACTGCTCCTACTTATTTAGGGTTCGAACACCCATTATGAAAGTTCCGATGTCTTTGTCACCCAAAGAAACGCCTTAATAACTCGAACGAATTTGGGCGGCAGTCATGCAATTTTCATGCAATGGTCAACCTAGTTTTTACACTTAAACAAAACCGTGTGCTAATCTTGACAACATAACTACCACATTCCAAATGGGTCATAAGGCAATATTCGTGGCCATCATTACAGTTATTGCGGTAATTATGCACACTAGCGTAGACGGTTGTCCGTTTGGTGGCTGAGACGTCTCAGATTTAGTGCAAATTAAAATTTGTGAGAGTAAATGGGACTAGATCATTGACTAACGTGACAAGAATTAATTGCATGTATGATTTACGTACTTGGTGTTATTTATTGACATGTGCATAGATCTTGGCTCCCTTTGAGTCCCGTGGTGATTCTAGTTATCATTAAGTATCGACCTGTAAGGAAATTGAATGGAAAGCTTCGCCTTTGATTTCGCAAATACAATGGTATAAAGTACCTATATAAACAAATCTAATGTTTCTGAGACTGGTAATCGTAGGTATAACGAGTAAATAACTTTTTTTACTACATTTAAGCCAAGTTTCAGCCTGTTCTAGAATTTGCTGCTTATGCTACATTGATGCAGATGTTTGAGAATGTTTTTGAAAATAAATAAAACAAATATAGATATTTATTCAGCTGGTAGCGTGTCTCTAATAGTCTAATAATAACTTCATATCCCACAAGCCATACTTAACGAGGCCTAACGTGCCGGAAACCAACACCTAATGCAACGTTAGCATATACAATAATTATATTCAAAATACTCATTTTAATTATCATTTTAAAGGAAGCCGGCAAATAAAGTAAGCACCTACCTTCCGCAAATAACTTGCAATATTATATTATACTAATAACATAAATAATTTATAAAAACTTCGGCAGTATTTCTTATTCACATATTCGTAAAGTAAAATGAAGCATATAATCCAACTTGAATATAACGCAAACTTTGCTACGGAAACTGAAACTTATGAGGACATACATCAACATCAGTTAAACATTGTCAAGGATTGTTATTGATAAGATATATTTAATTAAGTTATATGCAGGTATGTATGTCATATATACTTACACAAATTAACAATCCAGCCGCACCTAAGCGGTATACGTATCCTTAATCCAATCAGTTCAGCATATAAAATCACAGCACTGGCCACTATTTGAAATTCTTTACAAAAAAAAACAATCTTTCAGTAACGGACGAATTTCAAATTTGAATATAGAATGTATGCGGAGAATGCGCGCGCGCCGGTAAGCGTCAGAGCAGGCGTGAGTTAACTTTCGAACTGCGTCGAGATTTGCCGAAGCAACGAGCGGCGGCTGCCTTGCGAGGAATGCTGCAGCGCAACCTGGAACCGCTGGTTCTCTTTATATCTTAAACAGGAATGCTCGTCTTGACGGGAGATCTACCTACAAGACTTACATATCATACTCTATAGATCTAACACAATTGATATTTAAGACACATATATACAGGGCCACCTCAAGTTATAACAAAAGACGGAAACAGATGGGTCGAGATTTTAGAATGCAAGTAAATTACAGGTCAAGACAGCCGTAGGCTCAGCACCTGCTGCCTTGCATTCAACTGTTTTGCGTGAAAAATTGGTAACATTCATATATTAGATTAGATTTTAATATTTTTCTTTCGTTGCTAATGGACCTGTCATATGTACGAGCTAAAATGTTGGTGGAGCACTGTACCTATGCAGCCAAATTTCGAGGCAAATTAATAACTGATTGCAGTGAGTATCCTTAATTATCGATGGGTCATTACGTAACGTATTCGGGCGTGCGTAAGGTTGATCTAAATGTCATTTTCCCTACTAAAAATTACAGATTCAAAATGTGACGTCCCCGGAATGTCATCATAGTGATCACAACTTTCATGTCTAGGACTACGGAGGAAAGGAATATCCTAAGTGAGGACGTCCCTTTCAGTCATTAAGACCCCCACCCCCCTTAAATAGTGACCCATTTATTTTTTAATGTAAAATCTTAATAAATATGACTCATAGTCATCTTAATAAATGAGTTAAATTTATTAAGAAATGGTCATCTACGTATGCCTAATTAAGATTTAAGAAATTAAAATGACAGCCTAAATGACATACCTACGTAACATAATAAATTTAGTTTAAATGACGTAGCACAATGCAAGTTCATTTTTAAAAATGTTATCGTTATCTTGAATCTATTTTTAGGTATGAAATTACTAATTATGAAATAAAGGCATGTCAGTACGTTATGAGTAGTATACACAAAATTATTTAACAATCTACTTCTATATATGGCACGAGGTTGGTGAGTTCGTTAATTGATTAAACAATTAACATTCCTATCTCATTCATTTAGTTAAGTTTTTGAACAGGTGCCGAGTTTCAAATAATTGAGCAATAGAACAATAAAGACGTAGAAGGTTTAGATTTGGTAAAACTATTATAATTGCAGATCTTTAACCTTTAGTTATTTATAAAAAACTCAAGATTTGTATACAGGTATGTAGGTATGAAGAAACTGAATGTTTATTACTTTTTGCAATCATTCTATTAAAACAGAGTCCAACAGTGACACAAACTCAATATTGAAATGGAATTCAAAAGCACAGGGCAAAGCAAAGCAAACATAGGTCTAGTCAACAGCAAAAGTAGATAATCATTTTAGTACCTTTTGTCACTTTCACTACTTTGACGCTTCCCACATGTCGCAGTATTGTTATTTTAGTGCGACAAAGTACTTAAATGATCATCTAGTACATTTGCCGTCGACTGTAGCATAAAAGTGACAAACATCCACATCCAGTTTCCCCGACTTTACCAGACTTTACAGCCAGTTGCTGTCGACGACACTCTATCTTCCACCATCTGATATCTTTGTACAAGGCATGATGAAAGTGGGTGCCGTCAGCCGTCAAATTTCATAAAAACAAAATACATATTTTCAAGTAGCATACGTCCGAATTTAATAGCAAACGATTAAGTGACATAATAACAAAATTAATATTTTTAATGGTTATAAGTTATAATATTTAAATATTATAACACTCATGTAACTACACCACGTTTTTATAACGGTTAATTGAACTACTTTTATGTAGGTATAATGATTAAAACTGATAACAAAATTTGAAATTATGATTCAGTGGTGTACCTATTACTTAATAAATAAAATAAATAAAAAAATATAGGTAACCTAGTTGCCAAAAACCGAATCAGGCTACCCGACTTCCACGTGGTCTTGTCTGTCCTCCACCTAGAGTGGCATAACCAGAGAGTGGTCTGTGGGCATATAACACTTCTATGGTACCAGGTTCCAGGTTCGTTCGTTGCCTTGTGTTCCTCAGAGCGGAAATAGGAGCCTCGCTTCGCTCGCTTGAAGATTATGAACATACATACATAAACCCACGGCCATATTCCCAAAAGGGGTAGGCAGCGCACACGAAAATTAATTTCAGTGTCACTTTTAGCAATTGTAGGTTATGCACACTGATTATTATAATCTAAGATTGTATGCATATAAGTTTTTATTTTGCTGTTATAAAAAAAATTAATCATTTGAACAACTCGTATTTATGCACCTCGTTTGTATGCAACATGAAAATATACAATATGTTTTATATTAAACGTAACATCAAAAAGTCCCATTATCGTTGTTTTAAGCTCGCTATCAGAAGAGACCAGTAACCTTAAAAAATCAGATCAGAGACATTACACGTTATTATTATTAAATCAGAGAGTATTTGTTACCTCGTGAGGAATAAATACTGGAAGAAGAATTCGTCCGCGCATGTTATAAGATGCCGTCATTATTTTCTTACCATTGTTATTAAAACACTCGGCATAAAAACACGCTTAGAAGATGGTAGGTATAAACGAGAGAAGAAAAATGGTTCTCCATTTTCGACTTTATCTATATGCAACAAAGGTTCAAAAATGAATAAGGTATTTTGCGACTATATCTAAAAAGTAGATATTCAATATTTAGAGGCAGCAGTGGTTAGGAAGCTCCGCTGATTAAAATATGTAGATTTGTAAAAGATAATACAGTCGTTTTTATTACTTGTGGTTCTTGGTCAAGATGTGTAGAGTCGAATACATTCGTATTTTTATTATAGACTTGAGTCTTGGATGTTTCTATGTATTTAAGTATTTATATCTATTAAATATATCATCCTCAAGTACCCATAACTCAAGCCTTATTTTAGCTTCCTATGAGTATTAAATTAGTTCGATTTGTGTAAGAGCACTTATTAGTATTTACTTATTTTGGTTTTCGAATTAATAATGTTAATATTCTGATGAATGATAGTCTTACTATTAAAGGGTTAAAATTATCCTATATAATGTATATCACAATAACATTACGAGTATATATTGGTATATACTATATATGGTTGGTCCCACCGAAGGGTTTGATTATTCTTATTTTTTTATGAGATCATGCTTTTCTCTTGTGCAATTACTGTAATTATTCTTATTTTAAAATCAGGGCCTATCATTATATGTTTGAGGATCATTCATGCGTTTTTATTGAAAAATAAGATAAAACTAATGCAACGCAAAACGACAGGTGTGCAGAACGAGATTCTGTGATGCCATGATTCATTCCGTACAGGTGCAAAATTTAAGAACGCCACATCTTTTGATTATGCAATATCTTTGGCCTCGCTTTATACTTAATTACTTACTTATAAACACTATGAGGCCTGTTCAAAACAAATGAAACAGCAGCGTCATATTTAGCCTAATTTAAGCCAAAATGCTTCATCATCCTCCTAGCGTTATTCCCAGTACAGTTGCATTTTGAAGGATGCCTGGGTCCGCTACCTAATCCGACGAATTGGCGTAGGCACTAGTTTTTACGGAAGTGACTGCCATCTGACCTTCCAACCCGAGGGGAAAACTAGACCTTATTGGGATAAGGCTTGTCAAGTGAGTGGGCAACTTGACTGTTAGAAGTTCTCAAGCCGCCCGGATGCCTCTAACGACTGCTATCATAGACAGCAACCGGGATCAACGGCTTAAAGTGCCTTCCAAAGCACGGGAGCGCTCAGTTAGTAACCACTCAAAGCGGTCACCCATCCAAGGACCGACCTCGCCCGACACTGCTTAACCTCGCATACCGCACGCGGTACGCGGGCGCCGCTGGGCCACGAACGCTCCCAAGCGCCAAAATTTTTATTAAACCAAAATGCTTGTTTAATAGAAAAAAATAATAACGAATTATGTCCTATCCTATCGAACAGTTATTGATAACCGGGTCAGTTGAAAAAACTGTCGCTTTTCCTAAAATCAGGCTTTAGAGCCATATAAAAGACACGATCCTAAAACTCTATATGACCCAACCTATGTTAAAAACACGAAACGTAAAACTCTAAACAGATAGTGAAAAATACCTAAGCAAGGTCTAACATGAAAGGTAGCTAATGATTTTCGCCAGAAAAGCGTATTCGACGTTATGAAAATCAATATATTATTAAATCGTAACAAAATCGATCTAAAGAGTACTTTATTTATTACTGAAATAAAAATAACTACATGGTCAACTGAAAGTCATACTTAGGTTAACCTTTGTGAACTGAAATTTATACTGTCGGTATAATTATTGCCGGCTGTCTATACTTTAAGTCTACGACGGTCCTATCCTGATATTCTGATACACATAATTGCTCGTGGTTATTATTCGAACCCCTAACTGTAAACGTTCTGCACATAATACCTACTTGTTATGCTCTCAGTTAACGTGATTAATTCGGAAACGACAACTAGCTTCTGCAGCCATAACATACGAAGGTATGGTATGTCAGTTAGTATTTAATACTAATAATTAGTGAGGTAATCTTTACTAAAATATCATTATTAACATAACTGCTAAAGTCATTTGAATAACAAACACGAGTAATACGAATTATGCTCGAAAAATAAGAAGCGATTAAAATTAGTGTATAGAAGTTATTAAGGAGTAAAAGCGGCCAAGTAACGTACCTATTACTTACTAGTCTTAATATAAAATCACTATCCTATACTTTGCATTAAAAAAGATATCTCCATAGGAACACTTACAATTACGAGTAGATCTTTTTGCTTGGGCGAGGAAGTTATTCTGTGATAACTTAAAAACATTTAGACGTATCTTGTTCAAACCAAAAATCGTTGAAAGCATTTATTGATGGTCACCACCTCAATTTTTTCCAGAATTTTAAACTTCATAGTGTGGAAATTTGACAGCTAATATCTCACCAACGGTTGACTTAAATGGAAAAGTTTTTTAGAAACTTCTGTATCAATTTTTAAAGGCCTATCTTAAATACCCCAGACGCCTATGCGCATTGCCACCCCCTTGCACATGTGCCTCCCTTATTGTTTCTTTTTTATATGATTTCGCAATTTCACATTATTTTTATGTCGCGGTTCATAGAATACAACTTCCTACCTAATTTCATAATTGTAGTGCTTACGAGTATAGTCTCCGAGTAAATCGGCTGTGCTGTGACGTACCCACGGACAGACACACTACGGAACCCTGAAAATTGCATCTCCACTTTACATGTCGGCAAAGTAGACTTTTTTCAAGATTATATTTTAACGTTTTGTGGGTGTGATTGATATTATCAGTGAGCTAAGCCGCGGACAGACGGACGAACGGACGGACACGGCGAAACTATAAGTGTTCCTTGTTTACTATGGAACCCTAGAATTTCTTTTGATTACTTAATGAGTTGAGCAAAAAAACAAGCGCGTAGCGTGTCGGGCTGAAAGTGAAATGAAATGCAAAACTAGGAGAATCTGAAAATTTTAATAGACTGTAAACTAATCTGCGCATTGAGGTTCTCATGAACCCAATATAATTGTAAAATAAGTTCATAATTAAACCTATCGACAGGTAGCGGTGCTATTATTTAAAAAATAAACCCCAAATTTCCACTTTCCACATGACAAAACCATGTTATATTATATTTATACTAGCATTTGCCCGCGGCTTCGCCCGCGTACTAATGTAGTATGTATGTACGTATGTAGGTATGTATGTATGTTTGTCCACGATTATCGCGCGTAGCGTAGCGTTTGGCTGAACCGATTTAGACGCGGTTTCCAGAAAAGTAGTTGTTACATTCTGGGGGTTCCGGTATACGAAGTTTGGTGATTGTGATTCATTAACAGATGAACAGATGAAAAGTCAGTATACATTCTAAGAACCGGCAACCTGTTGAATTTCATTTGATTTTGGCAAAAATAAGGATTCGAAACTATTACCATACATTTCCGAGAGGCCGAAGGGGAAAAAGCCGATGAAATAAAAGCATGTCTTAAATGGGCCTTGGTAAAAGTATAGTCTGTGTACTACAGTAACACCAATAGGTCTGCTGCTCTGGTCCTTTGAAGTACAGAAATATGGCTAATTCAATATCACGTGTAACCCTTATTTTTCCTAAAATGAAATTTATTAGGTAGGTTTTGCCAGTTCCCATTGGAGCATCCAAAAAGAAAATTTGGCCTCACTTCCATTCGCACTTCTTACTGTCAGTCCGTCTGTTACAACCGAGTTGCTTTTACTGGACCGATTGAATTGCAATTTGGCACAAACTATAAAGAATTTAGAGCGCTCGTGGCCCAGTGGCACCCGCCTACCGAGTGCGGTGTGCGAGGTTAACCAATGTGGGCGCAGGTCAGTTCTTGGCTCAAGTTGCCCACTCACTTGACAAAGGGGGGGTCGAAGTTGCACCACGTCCGTAGGGAGTACCCACCGTTACCCTACACGTGACCCCTGGTTACCCTAAAAGTGCAACAAAAACTGGCAACCGTACTTGTCTTCTCGAAGATCTCACGGTTCGTAAATAAATGCCATACGATAAAAAAATCTAACGGTTGGTTTAAATGAAAAAAAAAAAAACCTCTATGTCGTTTTTAAAAGCCAATCCATAGATACCCCACACGCCTATATAGTAACATTAAACTTTTTTGCATACAGGCATGTATGGAGTGCCAAATTTTACCTCAGATTCGTATTAAGAGACCTCTCGGACGCTCAGATATTGATTTTGAACGAAATCGGGACGAAAAAAATAAAATCAATATGACCGCCACTTTCACAAATTTTACCTCGGATTCGTATTAAGAGACCTCTCGGACATTTAGATATCGATTTTGAACGAAATCGGGACGAAAATGAAGAAAATTAATATGGCCGCCACTTTTTTCAAATTTTATCTCAAATTCGTATAAGAGGATCTTTCGGACGCTCAGAAATCGATTTTGAACGAAATCGGGTTGAAATGAAGAAAATCAATATGGCTGCCACTTTTTCCAAATTTTACCTCGGATTCGTATTAAGAATTCTCTCGGATGCTCAGATATCGATTTTGAACGAAATCGGGACGGAAATGATAAAAATGAATATGGCCGCCACTTTTTCAAAATTTTACCTCGGAGTCGTATTAGGGGACCTCTCGGACGCTTAGCTGATATCGATTTTGAACGAAATCGGGAAAGAAAAGAAGAAAATCAATATGACCGCCACTTTCACAAATTTTACCTCAGATTCGTATTCAGAGACCTCTCGGACGCTCAGATATCGATTTTGAACGAAATCGGGATGGAAGTGTAGAAAATCAATATGGCCGTTACTTTATTTAAAGTTTAGGTACCTCGGATTCCTATTAAGAGTCCTCTCGGACGCTCATATATCGATTTATGTCGAAATCGTATCGGACGGCACTGATTAATAAAACCACTTACAATACATTGAATCAAAAAAGGTCGTATCTTCATAGGGAACTCATGGCACTTCATGCACCTTTAGACCTTATAAGGAACCTACATGCAAAATTTGGTATCTCTCGAACCAGCAGTTTGGGCTGTGCGTTGATATGTCACTCATTCAGTCAGTCAGTTTCTTCTTGCAATTTGGCACCAACTTTTAAAAGTTTTCATGTCCGCATTATTAAATTTCAAAATGAAAGCCATTTTCGAAATTAACGACCCAAGAAACCATAAAAATGACACCCATTTTTATACATATTTAGACATTACAACCCCCTCGGACCCCAACAGAGGGGATGGTATTTCACGTCCTCCATGTGGGATTTTCAAATCATTGTTGTTTTCGTAATCAGCGACCCAATAAACCATAGAAACAACACCCATATCGATTTTCAGAATCTGTCACCACATTTCCCCCTTTTAGGGGTTGATTTCTCACAAAACCTGAAACATATGTTTACTCATTTATCGTTAGAAATACTCCTGTGAAGTTTCGAATAAAAAAATCCAACTAATCTTGAATCCCTATACAAACTTTGGACCCCCATTTCACACCCTTATGGGTTGAATTTTGAAAAATCCTTTCTTAATGTAGCTCAAGACCTTGTATGGAACCTACATACTAAATTTGGAATCTCTAGAACCAGCAGTTTGGGCTGTGCGTTAATATGTCACTCACTCAGTCAGTCAGTTATTTCTTGAAATTTGGCACAAACTTTTAAGAGTTTTCATGTCCACAATATAAAATTTCAAAATCGATGCCATTTTCGTAATGAACGTCTCAAAAAACCATAAAAACGACACCCATATTAATATTTAGATATTTCATCCCCCTCGCACCCCAACAGGGGGATGGTATTTCACGTCCTCCACGTGAGGTTTCAAAATCATTGTTGTTCTTATTATCAGCGATCCGGTATATCATAAAAACAATACCCATGTCGATTTTCAGAATTTGTCACCACCTTTCCCCCTTTTAGGGGTTGATTTCTTAAAAAACCTGAAACACGTATTTACTCATTTATCGTTAGAAATACTCCTGTGAAGTTTCGAATAAAATAGACCAACTAATCTTGTTTCCCCGTACAAACTTCGGACCCCCATTTTACCCCCTTAGGGGTTGAATTTTGAAAAATCCTTTCTTAGTGCACCCCTAGACCTTATAAGGAATCTACGTGCCAAATTTGGAATCTCTAGAAACAGCGGTTTGGGCTGTGCGTTGATATGTCAGTCAGTCAGTCAGCCAGTCAGTCAGTCAGTCAGTCAGTCAGTTTCTTCTTTTATATATTTAGATAATATGAGCACTGTCAATAATTACAGGTACGAGTATAATACATATAATACACACTACTACAAACATATTTCGTGTATGCGGCCGTTACTTACGTAGGTACATTCTTTACTTACATATTGTTTAACTAGTTGTATTACATACACGGTCCCGCGGATAGAATTCGTTATACACAATTCCTTACAAACTTCCACCCTTTCTTCCTTTCTAGAATGAATGTGGAACAAAAATGGTGGCAATCAGTGTCAGGCGAAACAAAAATGGTGGCAATCAGTTAAAGAATTGTGAATAGAATTAACACATAAGAAATTTACGTATTTTTTTGTTGTAATGTACATAAAATTTCATTGCTACACTTTGTATTAATTGGTAGGTTTTTTTATACCACGTCGTTCAAACAAGCGTACGGCGCACCTGATGGCAAGCGGTCATGCAAAAAAATGCAGTGGTTGTTTTGAGGGTTATGTAAAAGACAGACGGACAGATTCATTTTTTATTACATTAAAATTATGAGTATGGACCACGTCTCATAGTTCATAGTTCATTTATTTCTCATGTAGGTATACAAAGATACACTTATGTTCGTCGATATTTACATTAGATAAAATCGTGAAAACTAATTATTATGAATCATTCATTACAAATACATTGATTCCAAACATCTTTGTCTCTTGCATAATCTGACACTTTATAGTACGATTTCCTAGTTAATATAAGTTTGACAACTTTCTTAAACTTATGGTCTGGAAGGTTAGTTATAGTATAAGGTATTTTATTATAAAAATGGATTGATTGCCCAATAAATGATTTCCTACATTTTGCAAGTCGGATACGTCGTACGGCTAGTTTATCTTTGTTTCGCGTATTGAACTTATGCAGGTCACAATTTTTTGGCAAGTTTTGATAATTTTTTCTTGCATACATGATTGCCTCGTAAATAAACAATGATGGCAATGTAATTATGTTCGCTTCTCTAAACAAGTTCCTTAAAGAAATTTGTGGTTTTAAATTGTAGATTGCGCGCACTGCTCGTTTTTGAAGAACAAATATTTTGTCTACATTGGCGGATCTACCCCACAGTTAGATGCCGTAAGACATCAGACTATGGAAGTAGCTATAATAGACCAATTTAGCTGTATGTATGTCAGTAATTTGTCTTATTTTCCTAATAGCATAGGCAGCTGAGCATAATTTGCTTCCCAAGGAAGTGAGGTGTGACTCCCACTGCAATTTAGAATCAACAGTCAAACCAAGAAAGACTGTGTGGTCTGAAAACTCTAGCACGTCTTCCCCCAGAATCAATTTAAGTTTAGGATTTCGGTTCGGCAAGCAAGTAGAGAAACGGATACATTTGGTTTTTTTGGGATTCAAAAGCAAATTATTTACTGAAAACCAATGCAAAGTTTTCCGCAAAACAGAATTAATAGTGGTTTCAGCATTAGGATCATTTCTCTGAACTTTAAACAAAAGAGACGTGTCATCCGCAAATAAGACCGTATTTGTCAAACCTTCCAGCTCATAAGGCAAATCATTGATGTAGGTTAAAAATAGCTCCCATTTTAATCGCTAATTCCTCTGACTTACAACCGTCAACATCGACACATTGAGTTCTGTTGCTTAAATATGAGCTAAGGACACCCAAAGACTTTCCCTTAATGCCATAATGTTTCAATTTTGCGAGCAATGTTGAGTGATCCACACAATCAAAGGCCTTGGACAAATCACAAAAAACACCTATGGCGTCATGCGATTCCTCCAAGGCATTGAAAATGTATTTTGTGAGACAGACTGTGGCATCCGTCGTGGAACGGCCTTTAGTGAAACCGAATTGGTGGGTATGAAAAAGATTATTGGAATTGTAATGACACAACAGCTGATTCAAAATAATTTTCTCAAATACCTTACTCAATGCGGGCAAAATTGATATGGGTCGAAAATTAGTACGGTCTTTGGGGTCACCGGATTTTAACAGCGGGATTATTTTAGTACATTTCATAAGATCAGGGAAAGAACCATTATCAACACATAAATTAAAAATCATACATAAATCAGGAGCTATAATATCAATAACTGCATCGAGTAACTTCACAGATAGTCCAAAAATATCCTTGGTGTTTTTCATATTTAAAGATTTGTAAGTTTTTATTAAGTTCACTTCAGTAATGTAATGGAAACCAAAACTAGGCCCTTCGGCAACATTCTCCTTTAACATGTGTTCAGCTACGGTAGCACTTGAGTCCAGATATTTAGTCAATTCTACAGGAATGTTTGCAAAAAAGTCCACAAAGGAGTTTGCGACATCATTACCTTTGGTTAGTATCTTATCATCAACTACTAGTTGTAATTTCGTTTTACATGATTTTGTTTTGCCCAATTCTTCATTGATAATGGTCCAAGTTGTTTTAATCTTATTGCTTGAAGATTTAACTCTATTGCCAATATACATTGACTTGGCTTTTACGCAGACCTTTTTAAATAGTTTAGAGTATTGTTTTACAAATTCAGCCAAAGAGGCATTACTATTACCAAACACGGATTTTAAATTGTATAATTCAAATAGATGGTCTCGACTTACCCGAATTCCAGTTGTGGCCCAATCATTAAAGTGTAATTTCAATTTAGTTTTAACTCTTTTTAGAGGAAAAGTTTCTACAAAAACTTTAGATAGATTATGTGCAAATTCTGCGTAGCAACCATTAGTCTGTAAATAGTAATACATTTAAGGCATTTCACAAGTACGTAGTAGTTTCACCTGTCAAAATGTGATTTGCTAATGTCGACGCAACACCGAAATCGTCTAATTACGTGCGTTAAGTGTTACTTGGTCGTATAATTAACAGTTTTTGAAGGTAATGCAGTGTATAAGGAAACCGATAGATTTCCACGCCGACTGAGCAAGAGGAAGTCATTAAAATTATAGCAGACGTTTAGCTGAAATTAGATTTTACTAACTACCTACATGTTTTATGTACATACAAGTCAGCCGTACAGGCTTTAATTAACACAGAAATTGTGTGAAACACATTTGAAAAAACGAAATTCATCTTTCCTCTGGCCAATTTTGAGCAAGAGCATGTACTTCATATCTGTCGTTGTGTGTGCGTGTGTGTGTATATAATTGTGTTTTATCAATAAATGGATTGCATTGAATTGATTGAATTTAACTGTCATCATAATCCTAGCGTTATCCCAGTGCAGTAGCATCTTGAAGGATGCCTTGGGTCCGCTACAAAATCCCAAGAATTGGTGCATGGACTAGTTTTTACGGAAGCCACTGCCATCTGACCTTCCAACTCAAAGGGGAAACTAAAACTTATTGGGATTAGGCTTGTCAAGTGAGTAGGCAACTTGACTGTTAATTCTCAAGCCGTGCGAAGGCCTCTAACTTGGCTTAACGACTGCTGTCATAGACAGCGCCTGGGATTTACGTGCCTCCAAAGCACGGGAGCGTTCAGTTATTACCCATTTAAAGCAGTCGCCCATCCAAGAGTTAACCCCGGCCGACGTTGCTGACTTGCACGCGGTACGCGGCGCGGGAGCCACTGGGCCACGATTATTTATTAAGATATATACAGATAGAAACTGACACGACGTTTATTGTGGATTATGAGACCAACCAAAAATTTGGCTTTTGTAGCTCTTAACTCCAGCTATGTCCTTGGGAAAAACGCAATTTTTAAGGGCATTTTAAAATAAATATATTAGTTGTTTTAATCTAGAAAACCCGTGCAATATGTGTTTTTCAATTAAATTTTTGAATCGTAAATATTTTCGTTAAGAAATCCCCCAGTTAAAAAAGTGTACTTATTTATACAAATGGAGGTACCAACCTAAGAATGTCATGATAATTATTCAAATTATACAAAACATATTTCATAACTGCCGTTAAAATGGTTTTTAAATTTACTAGAGTCGATTATTGATGATATAGAGCCAATTATTGACCTCAGTATACTATTGAGCGTGCGTGTGAATCCACTATAGATCACTGTTGTGATTGATGCGCTGGCCGTCTACAATGTGCGTGTGCGCAAACATAACACGCTTACAACAGTCATCATCAATTCATCATAAATAGAATATGGATACATTTCAGCAGCATTTCAGCTTTTAGAGGTAAGGTTGAAAAGTGTATGTACATTTCAATATAATAAAACGGGTCACTCATGTTTTTAAAGTTAAATATCGCTCAATATGTTTCAGACATTCGCGGTCCTTAATCATAAGTACTCATCGCGGTGGCGGCACGCTTAGCACTGCGTGCTCTTGCCGTGTATACATGTTATTGATGCTGACTGTACTTCCTTCTGGGATGGTATTCATAACACACTGACAACTCCCGAGACGTAAAGTCAGTCAATGACAGTGGACTACTACTTTTCAAAATCAAAATCAAGTTTACTTTTACAAACTTTCTTAATCTACATGTTTTTTGAATCTTAATATTCAAATAATATCGAGTACGAAGGCCGAACGTTCCAACTGAGCGGGTTATTTATAAGGATGATGGCCGAAGCAGAGCGGCAAGGCATGCGAGGCTGAAGGCCGAACATCCCAACAGGGCGGGCGCCTTATGAAGAGCGGCAAGGCACTCGAGACCAAAGGCCGGGCGTCCCTACAGACTGGGTTCGTTATGTAAGGATGAGTGCCGAGTCGAAAAGTGGTACACTTTCTTGGGTGCTTGTTCCAGTTTATGGTCAGGCCATCTCGCTTACCCCGCTTTGGCTAAACTTTGCTGTCGCGTACCTCCGAGCTGACGATGACGGTACTCCCGATCGTGGGTATAACAGTGACACTTCGTAGAGCGGACGGAGTTTGATTCACGCCTACAACGCGCGTACGGGACGACCCTAACTAATATTATTAGTCTCTTTATTTGTCTTTTACTTAGACTGGGTTTTTACAATGTCTATTAAAAAGCAAAATATAAAAATAAACATATAAAATATAAAAACATTACAAAAAGCCTAACCTACCGTCCGTACCGTCGGCAGCGTGGGCGGCCTAAGCTACCGGTGGGCGACAGAAAGGAATTAATTCATTTAGTTGCAAAAGTTGCCGACATAATATATGTATAACAAGCCGCTCAAAAATATCCGATAATTTAAATCCCGTCAAAAACATTAATGTGAAAATGGCAGCCAAGCCAAGTTCAACGACAAAAGAATTCAGATCTAAATGGGCGCCAAGTTCCGTAGATTATCTAAAAAGTTGCCAAGTTTGGCACTAGATTGTTTACAGTAAAACTAATTTACTGCGGCTTAATGCATTTTGAGCCTTAACTTGGCAGTTTTCTATGCAGTATGTTATAAATACTATAAAAGCTGTTGGATATTTAAGATATACAATCTAGTGCCAAACTTGGCAACTTTTCAGATAATCTACGGAACTTGGCGTTTCAGATAATCTACGGAACTTGGCGCCCATATAGATCTCAATTCTTTTGTCGGTGAACTTGGCTGCCATTTTCACATTTATGTTTTTGACGGGATATCATTACTTTTTGTCAAACTTCATCCAATGGTGCTTTCCCAGAGCCTTCGCTCTGGGAAAGCACCATTGGGAAAGCACGAGTTACTATACAAAATACCCAAACCGCTATAGATGCACCTAAAATATTTGAAGAGTTCTCTCGATTTCTCCAGGACCCTATGATCAGATTCTGACCCGATGACAATGAGACCACCCCGGAAGTATACCGTTTCAAACAAAAAATGAATTTTCCAAATCGGTTAATAAATGACGGAGTTCTGAGGTAACTAGCATAAATAATAATAATAATAAAACTAATATAAAATCACTGTTTTCTGTTTTTTTCTGGCGTATACACATAACTACCAAGCTGCATGCCAAATTTCAGCTTTCTAGGTCATCTGGAAGTGGGTTAGGTTTTTGAGTACTAGTCAAGTGGTAAAAATGCCGTTTTTTGGAATTTAATAACTCAATAACTAATAAACCTATATTTAGTTGTTCTAAAGGATTTTAATATATGTGCCAAATTTTATGTTTTTATGTTAGATAGATTTGGAGTTATTGGGGGGTCAAAAGTGGCTCCTAACGGTTCGTATAATATAACACACGGCTGCTGTCCGCCAGTTCCTGGGGTGAACTTGGCTGGACACGCTGCCGCGTGTCTAGATATCCGTTAAACCGTGACATATATTTTTAAGAGACTTGATGTTCTTTCAGCTATTGTAAAGTTGGGTTACTTTAGCCCTAGCCTTTTTTTTTGTCGGTGTGAAAATGCATTACGCATACCCCCGGCCCGGGGGAGGCCATTGGGGGGCGGGGGGTTATGTGGGACTCTCTCCTCCACAGCCCCCTCCGTTAGGAGGGAGGGGAGGAGCATACCCACTAAAAACACACCACCGTCACACGCACTGCCGTTATAGGGGGGCGTCATGGGATCGCAAGCATTCTGCCACGACTTTAGCCCTAGCCTAGAGGGTAACTTTGTCCTCTAGGTTTTATTAAAATAAAACTGTTTATTTATAGTATTTTATAAGACCCTTTTATGTGCGGTTTTCATATGAGTTAAAGTTACCCTCCATTGATTTAAAGTGGCCGGAATTAAGGGATTTTTTTAATCTGACTGTATTATGTTATGTCTAACAAGTCAGTTCAGTAGCTTTAGCGCATCAGCATATTGATATGGTTTGCATGATAAGGAGAATATTGGAGAAGATATACAGCTAAAAAAATATGCATACAAATGAGACATCAATTTTATAATATAACAGGCATAACAGCTATATTCAACTGGATTTTGGTAAGCTGGCCACGGTACGATCACGATTCTTTGCCTTGTAATTAATTAAGTATAACTCATTCTTTACAGTTAGATTAAGTGAATGCCTCGATATCCATACAAAGTACAAAGAAGGCATGCAAATATATTCACCGTTAAAACGTAACGATGAAATAATTTCCGCCGACGTAATCCCAAATGTGAAATCCATTATGTGCAACAAAACAGAGAATTGCATAAAAACCATTGCCAATAGCTGAAAATGTTACACGAATGAACTTTTGATCTGCTCACGTAAATTCTAGCCAGACTAAACTGTTTTAGCTGTATTTTTTATTATCAACTAATTTTTGCAATCGTTTTTGCACTATTATATACAAATTTAAGACCATGTAACGGTAGCAAATACAGGATTAGCCAAATCATTGGGACTGCAGCTCAGCTACCTGAAGGTCTTAATTACCCGTATCATGAATCTGATTTAACAATGTGAAATACATGTTTGATGAAATAGTTGGGAGGGTTGAGAAACTTACGTATACGTTGTTGGAATATTTGTTCTCGTCGTAGCACTGATTGTTTGATAATAACTTGGTAATAAAACGACACAATTCATGGACAAAACAAGTCAAGTAATTTTTAAAGGAGAAAAAACTATCCTGAAGTGTCTTTTATCAATTTGTTTTGACATTTTAACTTTGTCATAATCATAACATCCATAACCGTACTCTGTGACCCAGACTGCTGTGTTCAAAAAGGTTTTAATTAAATATACATGACATATGTAAGATATATTAAGGATTCAAGATTTATCACCCAAAACAATGAATTTACACCTCAACATTACGAGTGTGTCCATTTTGCGGCCATATTGGAACTAAACTAAACATGGCGGATATAGCGCTGTCCCGATAATCAACATTTTTATCGATATTATAGACAGATCTTAGAACGTATTGGTTTCCTAGGATGTTATTAGATATATATGAATAATAGTATTAATAGTGACCTCTTTTCTATGCAGTTTTCTTTAATGATTCTATGAAACAGGCATTTACTTTACGGGATTTCATGATTAAAGTTACTAGTAGAGAGTTTCTTTACTATTTCGCTAAATATCGTGTATTAATTACATGCAGTCAATAACGGCATGTAGCATAAATAGATCTGCCCGTCACCAATAATAAAAACCTACGAGACACCTTCAAGTATGCTGGATGTATCCCATTAGTTTAGTTTTAGAATATGCTAATAATACTATATACTTTGTATATATGTTCTTTCGTCTTATCATTTCGCTCACCACCACCACAGATTAGGGGAGACCTAACCAAGAGATAACCACAAATTAGGTATATTAAAAGGTTACTATTGAAACAACGTGAGATCAGGATATTTTTATATTAATAATTTATACAGGTCTTTATTTTTCAATTCAAACAACTACCACTAGTTTCATTCTCAGTTCCAATAGCGACTAACCATATTTTCTTCTGAAATTCACTTCTTGGCAACCTTTAAAAATATAAATCACCGAATCAATGAGTAGGTATAGTAAGTCATCACAATTCATTATCGATATATTTAGGAACAACCCTAGCTACTGCTTCAGGGTATCTTTTAGTACGAAAATATTGAAAATAAAGCTAAATCCCACTACAAAATATAAATTATCTTAATCTGTATACTAATTATGCTATGATACATATGCCTTGTTCTCGACAATGTTCAAATCATCCAATATTTCAATAGAAAAACATAACAAAGCTATGCAACGACAAACTTTTCTGTTTGTGGCTTTGTCTTAAGCAACATCCTAAGGCATGATGGCAGCATTTAACTTCACATTCCTTTAAAGTCTTGTGCGGTTTTTATTTTAATAACACTGTTTATTTTATAACTTCTAAATTTCTATTCCACTCACTGACAGGTCGTGTACTGCTCAATTGACGTATGATTGACGTACCGGGGAACATAACATGGCGATTTTGAGCCTCAGTAGCTTTGGTACAAATAGAATAATACGCCCGGTCCATTGAATTCCATAGTCAAAGATTTACACTGAATTGTCAAGGTATTACCGTATTCGGAAAAAAGTTCCGATACTGAAAATTAACCATATCGAAAGAGAATTTTCTGTACTGTGGAAAAAGAAGAAAAACGTCAGTTAATGACGTCTATTTTATATTAACATATGAGGTAAAGATTACAAAAAAGTGCTGAATAATACTTATTATTGTGATAAAAACTGAATTGATGAAAATGATATGACGGTATAAAATTATGAACACGGGTTGAAACCCTGAGGGTCGGCGTTGCAGCTAGTGCAGTGCGTGCGGTGCGGCCTGTGGGGGATGGCCCCGTGTGGGATACATGAGCGATACATGCATAGGTACATATAAGGTAAGCTTGTGTGGATTATAATAATAATAATGACGAACAACTACCGCAAATATATCCTGAAGGACGGTACGGTCGACATTTGTCGGGCATGCCGCCGTCCCGGAGAGTCTCTCAGGCATACCATTTCCGGTTGTGGTCATCTTGCTAACGGCGAGTACTTGCACAGACATAACTTGGTAGCCAAGATTATTCACCAGCAGCTTTCTCTTCTGTACGGTCTTGTGGACTTCGAAGTGCCGTATTATAAGTACACACCTGCGCCAGTTCTCGTAAATGGTCGTGCCACGCTCTATTGGGATCGATCTGTCATCACGGATAGGACTATTATAGCCAACAAACCTGATATCGTGCTGACAAATCGATTGAAGTGCCAGGCAGTGCTCATCGACATCACCATCCCCCATGATGAGAACCTCGTGAAGGCCGAGAAGGACAAGGCTAGCAAGTACCTAGACCTGGCACACGAGGTAACCGCTATGTGGGATGTTGATTCGACGATCATTGTCCCGATAGTCGTCTCCGCGCACGGTCTAATAACGAAAAGTCTCGACCAACATCTCAAGAGACTCTCGTTAGATGGCTGGGTCAAGGCTCAGATACAGAAGGCGGTACTCCTGGACACGGATAGTCCGGAGGTTTCTCTCTCTGTCGCCCTAACCACTTGTAGCTTAGGCCCTGCCTCGCTGCCGGCGGCACCCTAGGTTAGGTTTTTTATAATGCTTTTATATTTTGTATGTATGTTTATATATTTTACTTTTATAAAGTTATTGTAAAAAACCTAGCTTAATTACGAAAATAAATACAGAGATAATAATAAATCCGTTTATTTACGACCAACTTGGATCATGGTGTTAGTAACAATTGAATTACTTATAAAACTAAGTGTTCGTACAATACATTGTTATTATTTCCTACCTACTTGTTTGTTGTTGTGTGTTGTGTTGTTGTTGTTGTGTTACTGCTCACAAGTTTACGTGTGATTTTTCTTTTCTTTTCATGATATTTTTTTCTATTACTTAGCTAATTGTGGGTGTCACGAATAAATGTTTTTCTATTTCTAATACCGTTCTCAAGTAGTTATCTTTAGTAAAGTACAACATTGGGTACAGTTCCTACCTCCGTGTAATAGGCCCCTATGAGCTCTACGGAAGATCAGCGCCAGCTTTAAAGCCTGCATATGCTGAGTAAGGTTTACCTTACGTGACTTCGCCTTTTTGTTCGCATTTAGCATGCAGCGTTTTTGATGTTCGGGAATAATATCCAACTTTAGGCCCCATTTTCGGCCTTTGATGTGTTTTAATCGTGATTGGTCCCATATAAACTTTTAATCCCCTTTAAAACTCATGAATTTTTTTTTGGAAACTAGCTTATTTGGCGTAAATTCGCTCATTTGAAACTATAAAAGGAATCTTATAAGCAATTTGCACTCCTATACTCTTAGAGCTGACTTATGTATTTATTTTCAAGGTCACTTCGCCTAACAATATTTTTAAAGGCCAGAACTAGTAAAAGTACACATAGTTACATATTATGAATATAAAATGTGTCACAAAAAATAAGGCAAGACCACGTATATGCTCCAATTTGCCGAAACCGCGCGCCCACACCCAATCACCGTAATTTAGGGGTGCCATTAACAAACGAAACATATAGACAGGCATGTACTTAAACGCGTTTACGGATAAAGTGAACCTTTTTTTACCACGCTGGCAAAAATGTGGCTATAATTATTTTGTAGAATTCTACATGAAATAATGTCTGAGCAGCTCTGACCGTCGCGTCGCTCATAATTTGCGTCTATTTTGATAGGTAATCAAGTTAGATCTGGATAATACAATCACTTGCAAGTGCCGTTTGGTTGATTACAATATTTATAATCAAGCGATTATGTAAGAGAAATACTCGGTCACATATTACAGAAAATCGTATTCGTTTGATCACCTTCGTCTTTAAACAAATAAATAAGAGTTTGTAACTATTATACACAGGCAGACACCTAGCGAGTAAGGCTTTGACTGAGTGCTAAATCTACCAAAAGAAGAGCAGGGTTTGTTCCCAGATTAATCTTCATAGGCCTTAATGCCTATGTCAGAAATTCGCTTATATATGTTGACGTATAACATTACACTTATGGTGCATATCCACCAGAGACGTGCGAAGCTGCGTTTTCATATGACACCCCGAACACAAAACCCTCATTTGGTCAAATCAGGCCTTAGCTGGAACCCCAGTCCATAGATAGATGTCGATGGCAGCGCTCATTACATTCATGTTACTCAACACTTGATTGTAGCCGCAGCATTCAATTACCTTCTCAACTAGTTCTTGCTCTACACGATTTTTACCACTTATTAATAGCCAATTACGTGTTTGAAATCGACCGCAGGTTGGGAATTGACCTTTAACTCTGAAGTACATTGAAATAGGCGCCAATCATAGTTAAAATAACTAATTTGCTAGCTGTAATTATATTAATTAGCTAGGTCTTAGTAAAAATAGAATGTTATTCTCACATATTTTTTAACCTTACGAGTATAATAGCCAACGGGCAAAAACACAAGTCGTAGTCAAAATTTAAACTGTAATTATTTTCATAATGTATTTGAAACATAAAACAACTCACCTTAAACTTCACAGATTTTGGCTTAGTTGGTAGACTGTTGCTAGTGACTCTGCCTACGAAGCCAGAGGTCCCGGGTTCGAATCCCGGTCAGGGCATTATTTGTGTAATTAGCACGAATATTTTGTTCCTGAGTTTTGGATGTTTTCTATGCATTTAAGTATGTATTATTTTTATAAGTATGTATATCGTCGTCTAGTATCTATACCATACCTAGTACAAGCTTTGCTTCGTTTGGGACTAGGTCAATTTGCGTAAGATTGTTCCCCAATATTTATTATTTATTTATTTTATTTTATTAATATTACGCAAAACTCACAGCACCAGCAACTTTCAGCTTTCTTGATAATATCTTTTTTTATTGCCATAGACTACAAAACTGCCGACTTAAAAATCTATCTGGTTGAAGAATTTCAATTCTGTTCTGAACAATCAGCAGGTTACATGTACTTCTCAAAAATCACTTTTTCAGGCAGTGCGTTATATTATATCGACCACATACAGCCGAAAATTTCAAAAAATTAATAACTATGTTAGTAATAGTTCACAGCAATAATAACGAATAGTTCACGGCAACGTTTACTGAAGTGGTATTCTTGTAAAACTGTATAACGTCGGGTGACAAGCAAAAGTCACTAAAATATCTGACACTACTCCTATAAACCTCGTAGCTCAGTACTACATCGATATTGAGATACGAGTTTTACTTTAAGTAGGTATTTGTTACTTAGTGACTTTTGCTTGTCAGCCGACGATAATATGATAATGACATTAAACTACTATTACTATTCACATTTTAACGCCAGAAACTTAATAATGGTAATAATGTATTGCATAATCGTTAAGCAACAACTACTTAGCTAAATTAAGTTTGATTTAAAATTGTAATTAATTTATAACGCAGTAGAAACTAAACGACAACACTTCGGCCAGTCCAAGATGTTTCGTATACTTTTCATGAGCTAAGAAATATTACTTTCAAATAAAATTATCATACACCAAGTAAGTAACCTTATATTATAGTACAGTCGCGGAATAAATATGTTCGTCACTTTTCAACTCTTATATTTCAATGCCGTCCTGGTCGAAATGTGGTGAACCTTTTCATTCCACGGCTATACAAGGTAGGTATGTCATTAAAAGTAAATAAATAGGGCTTCGAAAATTTCACAGTGGCTGCAGTACTTGTAAGTATCAGTGGATAAATATTTAGTATATTTATTTACTTTTCCACGTGAGCACACCGTACCAAATTTTTGAATCTTTTGAATTCTGAATCTTGAGCCTAATAGAAGAGATACACAGGATTGTATTGCACCTTAACATTTCCGATCTCACAACACCAAAACATGAATGAAAGTAATCGCCCTCTGTCGTGGGTCAAGGTGCACCCGTCGGGCCTTAAAACCGAGGGGCGCGGCGTAGTAATTAACGTTCTTTATTCGTAGGCATTATATATTAGAAATGCACCAAATTCATATTCGTATATGAATTTGTATGTACTTATATTAATAAGTGTAACTTTTTTTTTTTTTTTTTTTTTTTTTTTTTTTTTTTTTTTTTTTTTTTTTTAATCTGTGGTCGCTTCGAGTAAACATTGGCTCGGTCAAAATATCAAGAATTAATTATCTTTAGTGCGATTAGTGTTACATTAAAGTTGTTAAAAGGAAGATTAGTGAACAATTTACATTATATATTGAAGAAAGTGACTGAAGTTCAACATGGAAGAAGATATCGAGTGTAAAATTATTCGAAATTCATAGTGGTTTTCTCCAACGAAAACAGTGTTTTGGATACTTTGTGAAGTAGAACTGTTATCAAACCAGTGCGGAGAATATACATTTACACAGCCGGGAAGAAGAGAGTGCTCTTTATTAAAAATTGGACTAAAATAACCAAAACCAAAATTGCAAATCATCCCAAACAAAATAACTTCTGAAGTGCCATCTGTCGTCTACTGCATAAAATACGAACAATCTGAATCTGACTACTACTTGACTTCAACCACCAGAGCGCCACCTATTTCATTCTTGTATAACTACTAATCATCGGAACCTCCCAATATTTTCTGCACGCCGCATCGACCGCGCGCTGGCATCAACACGATTACGCTAGAGGGCGCTGTGGTCAATTAGCTTAAATTTGCACAATACGCTAGAGGGCACCGTGGAATATAATTTAAGATGGAAGAATTACAGCGCTTAATTGTAGAAATGAAGAATGAAATGAACTTAAAATTTACCCAAATGGAAGAACAAATTACTTCAAAAATTACAAACCACCTTGATTCGAAATTTGAATTAGTAAATCAGGATTTAACAGAAGTAAAACAAAAATTAGAGGACCAAGAAAAAAGATTGTCCGTTTTAGAAAGAACTAGCTTCCAAAGGAACCTTATGTTTTTCGGCGTCAATGAAAACGAAGAAAAATCGTACTCCGACCTTCAAGCCAAAGTTATAAACATTATAAAAAACATTATAAAAGAAGACATACAAGAATTTGAATTACAGGCAATAAGAAGAGTAGGGAGAAAAAGAGATTCTACGCGACCCATCTCCGTCGTGTTTACAACATTGGGGAAAAAAATAAACATTTTAAAAAAGAAACGAAACCTGTTAGGATCAAATATATATATTAAAGAAGAATTTCCGCCTAAAGTGCACAAAATTAGAGAAGAATTAAAAGAGCAACAAAAGAAAGAGATAGAGAAGGGTAACCAGGCCTATTTGAAATACGATAAGCTTATAATAAAGCCAAAAGCAGCTGACATAAATACAAACAAGCGGCAGCTGTCAATTTCACCGCCACAACGCACCAACCAGTCAAGCGAAAACAGTCAACATCAACGAGAACCTGTACAACTGACCCAATTAACCAAGAAATATAAATTAAACCAAAACACAATGCTATCATATGTCAAAAAACCAGAAGAATCATGAGAACAAGCGGCCTCCTCTGCTCTTAACACACAGAATGAATACACAACCTGCGACCATCGATATGTAAAGGAACACTATATAAACAAATACACTAAAAAGACACCTCCCAGTACGGCTGGTCCCCGCGGGAGTGTTAGACCAATACCCTCTACTCCAACTTTAAATAGAAAAACTGCAGAAAGGCTATACATTGGAACTTTAAATGTCAGATCACTAGTGGGAATAGGACGTCAAGAGGAACTCGAACATGCCTTGAAGGATATAAAGTGGCATATACTTGGACTCTCAGAGGTAAAAAAGGAAGGCACTAACATACAAGAGTATAAAGACTATATGTTCATGTATACTGGGAAGAAAAGTGGTAAAAATGGAATAGGATTTATGATAAAAAAAGAAATAAGACCTCACATTATCGACTTCAAGCCCATATCAGACCGAGTAGCTAGATTGGACCTCTCAATAAACAATACTAGACTTAATATCATTCAGGTATACGCACCTACAGAGAGTGCTACTGAAGAAAACATAGAGTCATTCTACAACGACTTACGCTGTGCACTTGAGCATTCAGACTCTACAATGTTTATCATCGGAGATTTCAATGCGAAGATCGGCCAGCCTACCTTGGAAGATAGCGCAGTCATGGGAACATGGGGCTATGGAGTAAGAAATGACCGAGGAGCCACTCTTATAGATTTCTGCATGGAGAACGAGCTCTATATAATGAATACTCACTTCCAGAAAAAACCAAAGCTCCGATGGACATGGAAGTCGCCGAACGAAATGACACGTAATGAAATTGACTTTATTATAACTAAAACTAACAATGTAAAAAACATACAAAATATAGAGATTATAAACACCACACATCCGACCGACCACAGACTGGTAAGAGCAAGCTTCTGCATGACAAATACAAACAAAAAATGTAGAAAAGCCTTTAAAGGAAAATTAAAAGAATTTAATTCTATAGAAAAAGAGTGTCTGAAAAACATATTCTCAGAATCAGTAGAGTCCCTTAGCTACACCAATATACAAAATTATTATTCAAATCTTAAAGAAAACATGAAATCCTGTACCTTGAAACTGCCAACAGTTAATCCTACGGAGAAAGAAAACAAATTAATAACAAGTACTATTGAAAATCTTATAATAGAAAGAACAAGACTAAAAAATAAATATCCAAAAACAGCTGACGAAAAAAGACAACTAAAACAGCTATACTCAAAAATACGTAATAAACTGAAAAGAAATAAACATCACCGCAGAATGAGAATCACAGAGGAAGAGCTTTCGAGGCGTGGATCTGCTAAACGGGGAAACAAGCGTCTGTTAGAACACAAAACCTGGATTCCATCGCTAAAAGATAACACTGGAAAACAACAAACAAACAGAGATAGCATTATTCAAACGGCAACATCATTCTACAAAAATCTCTACAGTGAAAACCAAGATTTATATCTAAAGTCGAGATTACCAACGACAAATGACATAGCGCCCCTATTAGAAAATGAAATACGAACTGCTATAAATTCCCTAAAAAATATGAAAAGCCCAGGAGACGACGGTATAACCAACGACATCTTAAAAGCCATTCAGGAACCTTTGACCCCCCACCTTACAAAACTTTTTAATGACATGATACAGAAAGAAAAAATACCTGAAGATTGGGAAACATCTGTAATCACATTAATATATAAAAAAGGAGACCCATTCAAAATTGACAATTACCGGCCTATAAGCCTTCTGCAGTCAACATACAAGCTCTTTACCACCATAATTTTAAATAGAGTTCGAAAAATACTTGATTTTCACCAACCAGTAGAACAGGCGGGATTCAGGCGTAATTATTCAACAGTGGACCATATTTTTTCCTTGCAACAAATAATAGAAAAATATAGAGAATACGGAAAAACACTCTACATAGCTTTTGTCGACTACTCAAAAGCTTTCGACACAATTTCGCACCAAAAGTTGTGGGAGGCACTAGAGGAACAAGGCGTTGATAACAAATACATAAACATCTTGACTGAAATATACAGCAGAAGCAAATCAACAATTAAACTGGAAAAAAAAGGGCAACACTTCAGAATAGAACGCGGGGTAAGACAGGGCGACCCAATCTCGCCAAATTTATTCACTGCCTTGTTAGAGCACATATTCAGAAGACTAGACTGGCAGAACTCCGGACTTAATATTAACGGGGTACGGCTACACCATCTACGTTTTGCGGACGATATTGTTCTGCTTGCGAATGGTCACGATGAGCTAACGTACATGCTTAATACACTGCAATCTGAAAGCAGAAAATGCGGCCTGGAAATGAATCCCGAGAAAACGTGCATAATGACCAACGGGGACGCTAAACCGATAGCAATACGATCTAAAAATATAGAGTATGTTAATGAATACCTTTATCTCGGTCAGAACATATCTTTTCAAGATCGCTTCCCACTTCAAGAAGTTGAAAGACGAATCAAAAAAGCCTGGGGTGCATACTGGTCACTAAAGCACATATTTAGGTCAAAAATTGATATTAAGTTAAAGAAAAAAGCGATGGATTCCGTAGTAACACCGACCTTATTATACGGTTGCCAAACATGGCCCCTAACTAAAGAAGTCCTGACAAAAATCAATGTATTCCAAAGAAAAGTCGAAAGAAACATGCTAGGATTAAAACTAATAGACAGAGTAAGAAAAACCGAGATTCGTCGCCGCACAAAAATTATTGACGCAGCAGAGATGGCATGCCGTCTAAAATGGAGATGGGCGGGCCACACGGCTCGCACTACAGACGAACGGTGGAGCGAGAGACTGCTGCACTGGTACCCACGAGAGTGCGCGCGGCCGCGTGGACGCCCACGCCGACGTTGGCGGGACGACATCGTCGCGGAAGCCGGTATCACGTGGACACGAGTAGCTGCCGATAGAGGCGAATGGAATAGGAGGGAGGAGGCCTATGTCCAGAAATGGACAGCCCAATAGAGTAGGAAACAAACACTTACGTATTACTGTATTAAATTGTAAATCTAATTATATGAATTATGAATGTTAATTATTATAAAATATTATTATATTGCTAATTATTGATATGAATTACGATTATTTTGAATGTTAATATCTATTGGAAATAAAAGGCTTAATTATTATTATTATTATTAACTGTAAGCGAGTAGACATCTCATAGCACAGTTACGCTAGGAGTACGCGCCTTTGTGTTGTGACCAATGTGGTAACTTCTCGCTACTTACAATTTAAAAACTTAACGCTTGTCACAAAGTTAAGTTGACGTATTGTGTTGCTACTGAAAAACTCAATAGCCGAAGGGTCACCACATACATAACTGCGAGGATGTGTTTTCATGAGTATAAGAAACACCCTCGCACAGCTCTGCGGGATATCCAACAACATTGCATACTTTATTTGGATTCATCATATTATAAAATAGTTTAAATATGGTTAGCTACAAGAATTAAGAGAAAGGTCCAAAGCATAATGTTTGACTTCGGGACTATGTTTGGACTAGGTAGTTAGGTGACAAATATACTAAAAGTCTGTACTAGTCGGAGGTGGGCCCTAGACCTAGAGGGGAAGGCTAAAATAAGGCCCCGTTTTTTGGGTTTATAAAAATAATACATTTTTAAATATTAAAAGTAAGTAATATTGCATTCAAAGATTTTCTAACAATTGTTTTTTGTCTAGGAATCGAATATAAAAAGCATCCTTAGTCCATTCTTTGCTATCACCAACAGTCACAGAGCAAAGCCTCGGACAGACAGACGTACGGACATGGCGAAACTTTACAACGGAACCCTAAAAACCGCTACTGTCATAGTTTTACATTTTCCCCTGCCTGCCCCATTTAGATTACTTACACATTATACAACCTTATGAGTCTTATCACCCTGTATTAAATAAGTACAGGTGCCTAAGTAAATCTTTAGACCACAAGCGGACACTTGATGAAATTTGACATCTAATTCTTGATACCTACAGAATAAAGTAACACGGACAAAGTTGGTCACATTGTGAGAGTTTTTCAAATTCTATTATTTCGTATTACGAAATTTTAGCCTGTAGAAAAATGTGGTGGCGTAATAATGCAGTATTTTAAACTTACTCGTACATATACTGAAATCTTTTTATAGTGCGAACGGTAGTACCTAATTAATGCGAATGGGTATGCTAGCCCGTTCTCCGGCCATTGAGTCTAATTAGTGATCTAATTCTAATCCAGAAATACCGGCCATCATCGTCGGATGTCTGCCGGACGTCCGAACCCCTGTGTACCGATGCGCGGAAAACCTGTTGCTAGAAGCAAATTATCTTCTGTAGGTAATTCTTGGAATTTTTAAATGTAAGTAAAATAATCTGCTGAATGCTTCAAACTTAAGACTGCATGAGTAAACAAAAAAGTTGTGGCATTAATAATACAGCATTAATTGATCAAAAACTCAACTAAGATCGTTTGAGTCATGTCATAATTTCCACTATGTTGTACTTGAACTTGACTACTGTACATTGATGTACTATTATAGAACTAGATTCACAATCAGCCCACAAAAATGGGCCCCGTGAAAGTACCGCCCGCACGACTCGGGCGGTACTTTCCTGTTTAGTCGTGTTTGGACCGCAGACAGTGACAGTTGTCCAACAATGACGAAATCTGCTGTGAAAAACTGCTTTAATAGCTACAAAAAAACAAGGAAAAGGACGGAATATACTTCTTTAGGTTAGTTATTTTGATAACGTTACAAAATTTATGTAAAGTCCTGGTAATTTCATGGTTTTGAGTAAATAATTTTGTTAGTTCAAATTAAAGGTTATCAAGAAACAAAATGTAAGGAGTCACTATTAGGTCAATATTTTTTTACATTAAATTAGTAAGGAATTTTATCTTTTAAATCAAGATTTCCACAACATCCTTAGCGACGTTTAGAATGAACCGCTATTTTAGCGCAAAATAAACGTGACGCACTCTATAAACCAAGCCACACGAGTGTTGTGTGTTCGGCCTATTTCCCTATTTCCGACATATACAGGAACAATAAAGGCTTAAATCGACTAACTGCAACTGCTAAACCTGAGGGCCTACTCTGAACTTCGAAAATCGAACTTCGTATCGTGCCGTCCCTTTTCGTCATGTAGTGTATAACACGAGAATGAAAGGGACGGCACGACACGAAGTTCGGAGAAGGCCCTCTGTCTTAAACGTAAGTCCGTTCGTTCCCGACTCAAACTACGTTATTCAAATTCTGAACAAAAACATTTTCATATACTTATATGAATTGATTTAATAAACACCAATTTAACGTTAATATATTCCAAATAATTTATCATTCAAGTTCATAGTCGGTATCTTTGTTCTATAGATGACGATGACTTGCAAAGCAAAAGTTGTAAAACTACAAATGATGCTCCAATGGCAGAAGTCAATACTTTTAAAAATAACTACCTATAGTCTTGCTTAAGAGTTTCATGAAAGTAAACATCTTAATCTCAAACACAGAAAAAGAACAATCACAGAATGTGTGTGAATGTTGAAATGGAATGTTTTATTAATTTTTTTTTGTTCAAAAATATTAATAATATAAAAATAATTTAAATAAACAAAGCGACTCCATTAGGTGCTTTCACTGTTCACTTTTGACATTTATAAAGTAAACATTGGTAGCCAGTACACGATAGTGGCATTTTACTAAAAAGTTTTTACCTTGTTGGTTCTTATGTTTCCAATCTTGACACTTGACGCTAATGTCTGTAAGTTCTTTTTTGTATGAAGTTTTATTTATTTATTTATTTATTTAAACTTTATTGCACAAAATTCAATTGTACAAATGGCGGGCTTAATGCCAAATGGCATTCTCTACCAGCCAACCATTGGGCTAAACAGAGATTTATGAAAGGTGCAAAGAAAAAAGTTTGAAAAAAGTTTTTATCTTGACTCGGACTATAAAGAAGCGTTATTATCAGCTATTGGAATGTAACTGTCAGTGTCATCTTGCGCCACATTTTTAGTTATTTATGTTCGGTATTGTGTGTCTATTTCTATATCTTAAGTCAATGCTACTGTATTTCGATCATAAACCTGTAACTGGGTCATACATAACATCAGAATTAAATACTATTCTTTCTTTTCATTTAGTCACCATTTATATAATTTGTTTGTTAAAAATTGTCTCTCCTAGTCTATGTCATGTGTCTACTATTCAAAAACAGAAAGTATAAATCGATTTCTAAACCTTAATCTCTATACACAAACAAACAATTTTTTTTTATATAATAATAATAATAATATTGGGGGGACAATCTTACACAAATCGACCTAGTCCCAAACTAAGCAAAGCTTGTACTATGGGTACTAGACGACGATATACATACTTATATAGATAAATAGATACTTAAATACATAGAAAACATCCAAGACCCAAGAACAAATATCCGTGAAAAACGCACAAATAAATGCCCTGGCCGGGATTCGAACCCGGGACCTCTAGCTTCGGAGGCAGAGTCACTACCAACTAGGCTAAACAGGTCGTCTAACTTGCACTGTTCGTATGTAAGTTGTCATCAAAATTTGCATTTCTTTTTGCAGCCACTTGCCGGTATCTGAATGAGCTGAAATTTGGCATACTTATGTAAGTTCGGTGACAATACCATATTATAGCACCACCGAGCTGATCTGATGACGGAGACAGACGGTGGATATGGCAGCTCCTTTTTTTTAACGTTGGGGAAATGCGTTTACGCATCCCATCCTGTCGAGGAGGATGGGTATGACGGACTAACCGCGGCTAGAGAGCCTTGGACTACTCTACAAGATAAACACATCATGTGCGGGCTCATTCGAACCGTCTCAACGAGTGGTTGATAATTGTGGAAAAAAGGGCAGTGGGCAATAGGTTGTATTATTCGGCGATTAGGGGAGGGACACTACATCCTAAACGTTTCCACCACCACCACCACCAACATATCAGCCGGAGAACGTCCACTGCTGGACATAGGCCTCCCCCGAGCATGGGGGGTAAATGCCATAATCGCCGCGCTTGGCATGCGGGTTGGCGATCGCAGTGTCTCCACCGCACTCCAGGGATGCTGCTGCCCATCCCCCGGCCATGCCATCCATCTAAACGTTTCAATAAACTAAAATGCATGTCATGTACATAGTTTTTCCGAGTAAATGTCGGAAATGTTCAAAATAATATGCTCCAGCACAAGTTTGGAAAGTTGTGAAATATAAACAAGTCGCCGGAGCTACTTATAGCCCGGGGGAATCCATAAATATCGTGATATTGTATGTTTTACCACCCTAGCAACATACGGATTATTTCCGTAGCTCAGAGCAACAGTTTTAAGTTACTTACCGAATACAATGAGACACTGGCTGGTTATTGTAATATACATTATGTTATGCGACACAAAGACAGAAATCTTACTTATTTCAGGTGACGGTGGATAAGCACCTTATTCTTATTAGGTACATGAGTATAACGGGAAGCACGGAATAGAAAAAACAGTTTAAGTATTATTATTTATTGTTAACAGTTTTAGGGGAGTTCCCCGTGTATTGCCGGGTTAGAATAGCACTACTACCTTTCTTCCCTTGGATGTCGTAAGAGTCGACCATGGGAACCAGGTTGAAGTGTGACTGGCAAGCATCCTGTCACTGCAATATCACATTTTCTCCATCTATAAACCTACAATTGATAAAAGTGGCTGCCTACCCCTCTTAGGAATATAGACGTGAATTTATGTTATGTTATGTTAACAGTTTATTGTTCCTTGGCGGGACTGGCGGGAAGCTTCTTGTGGAAAAATATTATACACTTGTCATATTGCTACTTTTAAATAAGTACACGTTCAGAGTAAGTATAGTGTTGAATTTGCATTCATAATTTTGGCCTGATTTTCAGGATTCCGTAGGAGGAGAGAAACCCGCTATGTCGCTGTGTCCGTCCGTCCGTCTGTCTGCGCCTTAGCTCAGTAACCGTTACTACTAGAAAGCTGTAATATGGTACGGTTATACATATTTTTATTCACGCCGACAAAACGGTATAATAAACAGTATAATCCGGAACCCTAAAGAAGACCAATGACATAAGTAAAAATATAAAATAAATATTTATTATTCTTTTTCGTTTTTAACCCCCAACGCCAAACGAAAAAGGAGGGTGCTATAAGTTTAACGTGTATATCTGTGTGACTGTCTGTGGCATCGTAGCTCTTTATCGGATGAACCGATTTAAGGGTGGGTTTTTTATTTGAAAGTTTTTCTAGCAATGGTTCTTAGCCATGTTTCATGAAAATCGGTTCAGCCGTTTTTGAGATATTGAACTTTGTTATGTAAATGACGGGGTTTTTATCAACTTTTTAAGTTGTCAGTTTTGTATATTAAGTGTTGTAATTGGTTTGTTTTATTAGAATTTACTTGCATTTGTGTCATAAGTATTTGTTTAACGAACGATCTGTAAATATGATTAATGTTATAGATAGTTAGGTATTTAAAAAACTAAAAAAGACGAATGACAAAAAACATTATATTTCTCGTTTTACAAACTGAAGTATTATAGTCTCTTGATTGGACAGTCAGTAGTTTTATCACTTAACTAGGTACTCATCAATCACTGCTAACGCATTTAACCACTTAACACGCAGCTTTTATCCTCGTGTGCCGTAACGTTTATATAACCACTATTATTAAAATTAACTCTGATTTAAGACAACCTTAGCTCATTAAGATAAGGTCTACAATGGAGTGGCAAATAATAAGTAAATTTGTTCATTATGTATTGTAATCATATGCAAATGCAAAGTAACATTAAACCAAAATGAAAGCGTTAATATATTCACACATTTTACGATTTATAAAAATTTTCTGTGAATGTCATAAACAAAACTGTATTTAGGTAAGTATCTTTAGATATTAAAATTATATAAATGGCAATTATTCTGTTTTTGCGTTATACACCGCGGGCCCGAATATCCCGAAGGATTTCAACCACGTATTTTTGACGACACTACGAGTAAATAATGTTATTACAACATGGGTCCAATTATTTGTTTTAATTAAATCACCATTTCAATTTTCAGTACAAAAATCAAATTAATTGACGGCTTCCTTGTGAACAAATCTTACAGTGACTTGTTTTAAATAATAATATCTCTTAAATTATGGGTTTTTGGACTATATGTTATACCACATTATATACTCTAATTTAGGCTCTAGAATCGTTGATTTAACTCTTTCGGATTATAAGGGCCCACGGTTTATATCTGTTATACAACGATTACTTTATTTAAATATGTTTCAAGTAAATTAAAGTTTATCTTTTTTAACGATAATGTAGAACTTCAAAGTGATGAAATAGCTCTCAGTATTTTACATGTCGGTGACCACATGTATGTAACATTATTATAAAACTAAATAACTTTTTTTTTAATAATACGACGGTAGCAAACAAGCTTATGGCCTGCCTGATGGTAAGCAGACACTACGGAGGAATCACAAGTGCGTTGCCGACCCTTTATTGACTTCACGATGCGCTGCGTTGAGAGTGAGGGACCCGCAGACGTCTCCAGCTGTCAAGCTAGAGACATATGCAGGCCCCACTCCCAACACAGTGCATCTTCGGGAGCTCTGGCGACCTTACTCACCACCAGGAACACAACAACACATACCTACCTACCTAATGGGCAAGTAGTGATGCTATTACTTTGAGAATCTGCGGAACTAATCCTTTATTAAAATGGACATAAAAAAATTGTACATAATCAATATGAATAATGGTAATGATTACGTTGAGTATAATTATATCCTTATCAATTTAAAATATAAAAGTTTCAGCTAATTATATTTAACGTTTAATGTTTGTTATGTATGGTTATGATACGCCTGTCTGGGTTAGATTAGAATAACACCACCCTCTTTTTTCCGTGGACGTCTTGCTAAAAATAGCACTAAAGTTAAATTGTATGTGCTCTGCCCTTTTCAAAAGCAGGCGTTAATTTAGGTCGCTTATTCGATATGGAAACTGTTTTATTTGTTAACTATAATTGCGTGAAGTTGTTATCTTTTTGCCACTATCGTTTACTGTTGCGCCCCTGTTATATCGATGTCGTTAGCAAGCAGCATGCAAATCGCTCGGCTATAATACGACAAATGAAGCATGACCCGAGCCACCGCCCCAAGGCACAAGCCTTCGCGGCACGGTACGAGTACTAAGCGTAGGTAGAATAATTTCGGGTTATCCTGAATTTAATAACCGCAATAAGGTTTTTTTGTAGATACATAATATTACCAATTATTACCATCTATTACCAACCACCACCCAACCTACCCAACCCAACCCAACCAACTATAAAAGTAAACGGGATCCTATCATAAAAATATCAATATCCAAAAATGACGTTTTTTGCGATATCTATAATAATATATTGGGGGACAATCTTACACAAACCGACGTAGTCCCAAACTAAGCAAAGCTTGTACTATGGGTATTAGACGACGATATACATACTTATATAGATAAATACATACTTAAATACATAGAAAACATCCAAGACCCAAGAACAAATATCCGTGAAAAATGCACAAATAAATCCCCTGGCCGGGATTCGAACCCGGAACTCGATCCGTTAACGTTGTTTTTTCGTTTAGTTCTGGTAACATTATTTATTAACTGTTATTTTTGCAGTTTAAATGTAAAATTAAATAAAGATTATGACAGAATTAAAAAAACTGTACAACTTAGTACTATTTTAGGAATTTATGATGGTATTTTACCGACCCGTATTCTTTGTCCGCGAGTGTATAACGTTAGGATTGGATTGTATTTACATACATACAATTTTAGAATTGCCAGCTACTGATGATTAGTTTTCTTAATATTGTTCTCAATATCTACGAAATATAGGTATTTTGCTTAAGCCAAGATATTGTTATGTAAATAGGTGTTTCATTTTCACGCATTTAGAACGTTATTAAAAACAGCGACGTGTTAGCGGTATAATTTGTTAAAATAAATGATTCAATTATGTACCAACATAAAAAAGACGAAAGTACAGAAAAATATTAAAGAAACTAGCAACATAAGTTGATGAGTAATGCAAGAGAAGATGGCGATTTGACAGCACTTGAAGAGGATATTATTTCAATCAGATAGTACAGAAACAAATCAAAAATCAATCGAGACGTGATCAAAAATGACGTACAAAAATATTAATAAAGTTGATCTCAACGTGTCTAGATTTATTTAATGACAAAAGAGACTTGGAACAAGGGACATTACGGACCACGTCTCATTTGCAAGACGAATACCGTCCAAGTTAAAATAACGCTATCTTTTTTATATTGCGCGCCTCACACGCAATGACAATGCTCGGCTTTCCAAACCGAATGTTCCTGCTAGTTTTTGTCGTCCACCGCAGAAGGGGAAAGGCGATGTTCATGCTAATGTTGTCAATCAATCGTGAATGCGAGACGTCAGGCGTTTGTCATAATTCTGGTGTCCACTTAACGTATGGTTTACCGTGTTGGCTTTCTAATTGTCGTTGGATTATATGCTGACATTGCCGACAAGATAATGGAGCTAGCGTTAATTTTAGTACAGTGAACTTAGGTCAAATGTATCTGACTTTCTTAATTTTTATAATCGTTACTTTGCCGTAAAGTTATCTGCATGAATATCTGACAGGGCAAAGTGCTTATAAATATCAGACAACCCGATTGTAGAGGCGTTACAATGTGTCGGATTTTTTGCGATGGGTTATAGCTGGTAGGAACTTCTTTATGTTCACTTTTATACTTTCCCTTTTCCCGGTAGCTCGATTCCACTTACACCCCAGATTTCGTTCAACCAATCTCACTGGAGCGCAGACTCTTAGAGTTTTCCTATTCCAGCCTTTAAACAGCCCGCGTGATGGTTGTGTCGGAGGTTTCCCCTTGATTTTCCCTAATTTACTCTCCCACCACACACTCCTATCGCTTTAATGGGCACGTCCTATAAAGCCACAGTCAGGACAAAAAATCTTTCCCTCTTTCCATACGAGTAGAAGTTTTTTTTTAATACCACATCGGTGGCGAACAAGCGTACGGTCCGCCTGATGGTACCTAAGCGGTCATCGCAGCCTATGGACGCCTGCAACACCAGGGGTGTCACATGCGCTAAGCCGACTGTAGTTCCTCGAGAAAACGACAGCAGGAAGCTCATTTCGTAAAAGAGAACACATTACACGTTAACTCAATTTATTTTTTCCCAAATCATATATTTGTTGGATATTGTAGCCGTTTTTTAACAGATATATATATATATATATATATATATATATATATATATTATACCCTCCGTTTATTACTAAATTAATAAGAATGATTCTTTACCCTTTAATTTAATATGTCACAAGTATATATCACATGTATAATACTCGTATACCTAAATTAATTCATATAGATTAAATATTATATTTATCGTATTATATTATTTATATCATGAAATAAGAAATATATATGCATGTATAACATATTATGGGCGTTTTACACATTAGCAATTCTAAATTCAAATCTGTAGTAAAACAAACACTTATTTCAAGAGCATATTATAAGATAAACGATTACATCATGGATAGGGATGTGTGGCAGTGATAGCGTCCTGCACGGGTAATCTATCGCGAAAATTTATTTTCTACTGTAGCATTGTTATTTAAATTATTTTGTAGTAATGTAATTTTATATTTAACTATATAAGGTATATTGTTTTGAAAAAATGACACCTCGCCGAGTTTCTTACGCCGGTTCTTCTCGTGGCAGAGGTATATTTTTCCGAACCGGTGGTAGTTTATTGACGTTCATAGGTGCATGTAATATGCCTAAAATGAAGAATAAACTACTTTTACTTTTACTTTTACTTAAGTAAGTTTTTTTTTCACATTAGTTAAATTATAATATGGCATCGCATTAATCCCCTGTTTTTTATTGTCATTAAATTGGACACGTTACCTTTTACAGTGGTTCAGCCAAATTTATTAAAATTTGATTGAATATTTCAAAAATAGTAAGAGTTTAAACAGTCGTTTTTTAGAAAAAAATAACACTATTTGTCCTGAAGAATTTTCCCTTAAACTTAACGGAAATGAAAAACATGTTTTATATAAAGTAGTTCTATGATGTTGACATCCCTATAGAATTTATAGGGTTCTAATTTTAGCTATAATTATGGCAGTCACAATTAGAAAACCAAGTAGGAACCATTAGCTGCACTCAATACACGCACCAAATAAAACCAAAGTTATGTGGCTTTCGGGAACATAATGAACCTTATGCTAGTTATGCTTTCCAGTCTGCGCACAAGCCTGTTACTGATTTGCCCTCAGATCATAGAAAGAAGTTTCTTTCTATGATCTGAGGATTTGCCCCACAAACTCCTGACACACGACACCATAAGTAACTAGCTCAATACGTATACCTACAGTAATCTATTGTTAAGGGATTTATCACGGTTGTATCAGCACATTCATAACAAGGGGAGATACAATATATACTTTCAAACCAAAATGGACCTTATATATTGAGCACAGCGTACTTAATAGTTTACCGCTAGTGGCAGGCATGTAATAATGGGAGGCTGTAAGCGTATTTTCAGGCAGTTTCAGTAGAGGCATCAAAGTGCATCTTTTATTAATACTGCACGGGAAACAAAAGGTGCGCATAACAACTCGACCTGACCCAATTTTTAAACGGTCTGAAAGACTTTGTTTTTTTTTTTGCTAACGCTCTTTGTATGTTGATAATGATGATATTCGCAAGCCTGTAATTAAGTTAAAAAATGTATATTGTAAAAATAATAGCGACACATCATACCCGCGTATTGTACGTAGAAAATATACTATGAAATGGAGAAAGAATTTCCTTTTCGTTTCAGATTTTCCCGTGTGAAATAAGTAATTCGGAACATTTGGCGCTTGACTTTTCTTTTCTCGTTTCATTTATAATTTGAATTCTTAAATGAAATATGGAAATAAAATTACATATACATATTATAATAACTTTACTACTGAACCAGCGAGCAACATCTTAGGCCTTGTCATCGCCTCCCATCAGGTGAGACTAAGGCCAATCGCTGGTCAGTCTATCATAAAAATAAATAAATAAATAATAATTTATTCATCAAAAACATCTTACAAAACTTTGTCTTACAACTAATTAAGAGTCTACTTCCTGAATAGGTATAACCTGAGCTTTAGGATAAGCAGTGCTCCTCCCCGTATGTTATGTTCTTCTTTGACAGACTATAGATCTTCCTTGCATCCCCGATTTAATATCCCTTTGATGGAATATCATCGGGACAAAAAGTACACTTATAATATATATTAGTGAATCCAGATTATATACTATTAGCATACAAATAATCTTAATCTGTTCAGCCGTTTTTGCGTGATTCAGTGACAAACATCCAAACATCTAAACTTTCGCATTTATAATAAATATAAGTGACATTGTAATTGCATATTTTTATATAGGATTACAAAGTTATATATGTAGTTTTTGAATGGGAACTGAAATTTGGGTTTAGAGTCACAGTTACTTAATGGAATAAACCATAATAGTGTTCAAAATTTGAAGAGACCGTGGTGGCTGGCGCGCACACTGGGCAGCGCCGCGGCGCAGCACATGCGTTTACTTTTATTTCAGTTTCTATCTTAAGATTTCAGAAATTTTGAATGTGGATCTTTTTCCTTTGTCGTCAAATATATGTTTACCAATTTTTATACCTGTAACTCATGGATTATAGCAGTTCCCATACAAAATTCAACCCCTCTTTTTACCCTTTTTTAACCCAAATCTGCACAATTTTTATAGCCTAAAACCTGACCTGACTCGACAGATTAGTAAAGTTTTCATCAAAATCCATTCAGCCGGTTTCACGTGATGCGCGTTCATATAAACAGACAAACAGATAAACAGATAAACAGACAAACAGACAAAAAATCTAAAAACTGTTGGAACGTGTTCTGTTATCGATTCCAAGTATCCCCAGCCAACTTTTTTTCGAATATCTTCCATGTACAGACTTTCGACCCTCTTCAGCTTTATTATATGTATAGAAGATGTATAGATAGAAGATAGATAGATATAGATAGATATCTTCACTATGCTCGTAATTTTTGTTCGTAGGCCAGTCAGTTATAGTTAGTTTACAATTTCTCTTGCCCAACTGGTATATACTTATTGATTTGTTTATTTTATCGTAAGTATGCTGTCCAATGAAATTAATAGTACATTACTACAGAGGCCGGGACAAAAGGGGTTGCCGGCCGAAGACATATAGACGGCTGAGCGAAGCGAGGCCGGATAGGTCTAAGGCCGGCAACCCCATATTTCCCGCCGAGGTATGTATAGTGCTTTTCTCAAACATGCAATGAAATAAACAACAAAAAAAAACAAAGTTTTATTTTTAATACGCATAGTGGCAGAATGTCATGATGCCTGTGCCACAAATTTAAGTGGAATGGAAATTAAAAAAGAGGACTTTGCAGGCCTAGGCCTGCAAGATTTGTATGAAATTCCTTTAGCTACCTCTTGTCCTAGCCGCACCTGAAACGTCATACTTCGCAGCCTATTATAAGGAACATAACATCAATATTTCATTGCATGTTTGAGAAAAGAATCTTATGGCAAAGGAAGTTTTATATTTTGTTAGTCTCTTGCCAACATTGTATCCTCGACGACTGCTTATTCCTATATATGGAATAGTTGAGTGGTATTTTAGAGCAATATTCAGGATGCAGAGCTGTATGACGATTAATACCTTTGCCAATTTATAGACTCCTTCTGTGGGGGTCATGAATGGTAGGAATTAAGGGGAGGTCGTCAAGCGAGTTAGCGTTTTCGAGTTTTCTAAAAACAACCCGAAACGTAGAAAAAGGGTTTTAAAAATTTGAAAAAATTCTATGTTTTACTTAAGGATCTAGTCTAGTCAAAGTTGCACTCAGATACACGATCTAATGAACTTCGCTCGATAGAAAGAGACCCCAAAGTTACTCCTTTTTGTAAAGCATTTACAATCTGACGACTAAACTATTGATGTTTTAAATAAAGTTTTTGAACTGAACTAAAGCCATTCAGTATTTCTAGACATTTTTGCAGAATTTAAAAAGATAAAATGATTGTATGAATTAATATGTTTAAATACCTACGAAATGCGCGAGCGCGGAGGCTCGGCAGTCCCGATCAGTCGCGCGCTGGCGCTTACAGACAACGGACCTGTGTCAGTTTTATCCGCGACAGTTTCGTGCACCAAACAAGCAGTTTTTGACGAATTTATATAATGGTTGCAAATTATTTAAGAAGGGCAATAAAAACCCGAATGAAAAAAGGCGTAATTATTAACAAATAAATTATGTTCATAGTGCCACAGTATAAAAATGACAGTATAACAACTGAACTGAACCCCTCCAGAAATGTAACCAAAGTTGGTAAAATTATAAATGAAATGTTTATTACCAGAAATTGTAGATATAGTAAGAGATCTACGAGTACTGCTTTGCACTTGAATATTTTTGTAAGCTGTGAGCTTCAACACATTAATTCCGGCCGTCTTTTTTTTAATACCACGTCAGTGGCAAACAAGCGTACGGCCCGCCTGATGGTAAGCGGTCACCGCAGCCTATGGACGCCTGCAACTCCAGAGGTGTCACATGCGCGTTGCCGACCCTTTTAAAATTTATACACTTTCTATCTTTCTAGCTAATCTTCTTTTATAAGATCTACCCATTTCCAGGTAGCTACCGTGGCAAGTTTGGTATCATTTTATATACCATATTGATTCTTTTGTCATCTTTATGTAAAAATCATTTCTGGTTTTATTTTTTAAAAATACGGTAACCTTTCGCATAAAGAGTAAAAAAGTAAAAACTTCGCAATGTTTTTTATGCTTTGAGAGCTGTAAATGATGCACTAATCCTGATTGATTAGGCCCAAAAATATAAATGTTTAAAGTGGACTGTATACAAATGACTGGTAGTTCCTCTCGTAAAATAACAGTGACTGACTCTACTCTAATATTGGTGCCACCTTGGTTCTGCTTTTTCTTATGATTCGTAACAAGTAAAAGAGTTCGGACGGATTATAAATGGTTTATATTCTTTATCACAGATTATGTTCTTATTAAAACGTATTTTGAAGTTAACACTGTATATAATAAAGTTACTTATTTATAATGACTTTAACACTGATTTTATCTAAATCTAGGACACAATGTCTAGATTCCTAAACTTTTCCTGAGCTGAGTTCCCAACGCACTTTTCTTTCTTGTTCTGGGTTTCTTCCTTGGAGTGTCTCTTCGGTACTGAGTGAAGTACGTTGCGAACTCACCTCCTTTCTTTCGTAATGGCTGACCGTAACGTGAGCACCATGAAGTTGTGCACGCTACGAGGCGCCGTCCGAGTATAAATAGGGAATCTTACAAATCTCGCGGTTTTCCGCGGATTGCGGAGGCTGTGATTATCTCACTGGCCTGTACTAGGACTCATCGAGTCGGCGTTCGGTGTGGTCACACGTGACCCTTTATACTTGGACAGTGTCTCCCTAATATTGGCTCTGAGAGGGAAGAACGTTGTGTAAAAACGACTATTCTGAATTTATTCAATCTTAAGAAATTCGCTGCGCGACCATTTCTTAGTGCCTGTGATTCAAACAGGGCTTATAATATGCGCCTCAGCGCCTACTTTATATAATAAAAACCTTATTGTCTCAGAGTCAACTGTTTGTGAGTTAGCTCACAAAACATGCCATTTTCATAACGTAATTTCGATCTACGATCGATACATTTTACATTATTACGCAATCTTTCATTCTACTGCGTATGGAAATTTCCAAGTATTATTGCGCAATCACTCGAATTGTGTCATAATACTTGCTGAAATGAATAAACTCGCCCTAAAGAGTTATTCCTTCCGCTTAGTGCGACAAGGTTCTAATATTTACGTAAATATGACAATATTTCTTAAATATTCCATTTTAAATAACAGGGTTACTCTTACATTTACCTAGCTAACGTCTTATCTTTATTTGTTTCTAAATTACGTGCTAGGTACATCAGGGGAGGGTAGGGTCTGTCGTCTACAAGAGCTAATAACTTTTGATGAATAAATTAAACCACCAAAAAATATTCTGTCTGTATTTTATGTGGCACTCTTTAGGGGAGGCCTATGTCCAGCAGTGGTCGTCCATCAGCTGATATGATGATGATGACGATGACACGCACACGACAAATAAATATAACACCCTGTATAAATATAACACAAATAGAGTAGAGAGGTATAAGACATATTTCTTAGGTTCTTAGGTTTCATAGATTAAATAACGAATTTCAGGGTTGTACTATGAATTCTGTTTTTTTTCATTATAATGGATCCTACCGTAAGTTCGACTTTCAATTATTTATTTACTACCTATTTATTAAAAAATGATATCAATGACATACTAAAGTTTAATCATAATTAATGCATTTCTTAAGTCAAAATACAGTTATATTTCTATACTGTGACCAGTATGAAGCTAGCGGGGTCATCCGAGTTCACAGTCGCTTCGTCCGCGCGGGCTTGTTCACGCACCGCCAGGACAGCGCTAAATACCTACTCTCGCAGGACTAGAGGGCCTCGAGATTTATTAAAACAGATTTGTATTTCGTAAGATTTTAACATTATATGAATATATTTTCCAATTACACATTACTATGACCATAGATTTATGAAACTCGCTTGTGGATCCGCGGTGTCGGTGTCCGGCGATTTTCCCCCGTACTGGAGTGTGACCGCTGCGGTGCGTACGCGCGTCTAGCCGTCTACGCTCAGTCTAAAAATGACGTACAATATAACATTAAAACTGTGGCGGATGTGCCGTTTCAAGTTTCATCACTAGAGTAAGTTTGTTGCGAAAATCGAAACACGAGCTATAAATCGATCCTAAGCGGTGATTGATGTGAAAGGAAATTCGTGTCGTGTTCATTGTTGAAACTTGAATTTTCTTTTTTTACTTCTATTAACTTTAAGGGCGAGTTGCACCAACTTACGATTACAGACCAATCAACGTTAAATATGCCGCCGGCAAATGTTACCTTATAGAAAGTTGTCCCATACAATCAGATTGTACGATTACAGATTACTGGCGGTTTGGTGCAAGAGAGATAGTGCTTTGCTTGATTTAGGGTCGGCAACGCGCATGTGACACCCCTAGGTATTGGACTAGTTTTTTTTTGCCATAGGTGCAAAAATGACAGGTAGACCCCTTACGCCACCACCACCACCATAACAGCCGAAGGACGTCCACTGCTGGACAGTATAGGCCTCCCACAGTTTCGTGGGGGTAAATGCCATAATCGCCACGCTTGGCATGCGGGTTGGCGATCGCAGTATCTCCACCACACTCTAGAGATGCTGCTGCCCATCCCCCGGTGGTCTTGGTCGCAGTTTTAGGACATACCCGGGAGACCTTACGTACTTTTGAAAAATTACATAATCAACCCTTAAGCCGAAGGGGTAGGCAAGCTCTTTCCATACAAACTTTGTGCAAGTTTTTCTTTGTTTGTGTTTGCACACCAGTTACTATTTTTGGTCCATATGCTTATTTTTTTGTTAGCTATGTCTTGATGTTTTTCTTATTTAATTTTAATTATTTTTTGTATTTTTTTTTTAAATAATGCAAAATTTCATCATCAAGTTCTGCGTATATCCAATATGTACTAACAAAAAATAAAATTAAATGCTGTAGTGCCATAACTAACGCATTAAACTTGCACAACCTCTGTATGGAGCATTGCTTGCACTATCCTGCGCCTTTTTTACCTTTATGCCTTTTAGTTCTTGCTGATTTTAGCAAGGCGGATTTGCCAATACCAAGTTCTTGTTCGTTAAAGATAAAAGACATTTATTTATTTGGAGCTCCCATGAGTTTCAGCACGTCTACGTCTAGTATCGCTCGACATTTTTCGAAAAGCGGTTCGAATGAAGCGAATTTGAGATGGTACGCTGTTAGCAGTTGTTAGGTTGACGTCACGACCAAGTAATCATGCGGATGAAATAAACGGTTCGTGTCGGTTTCCGCCTAACGCCTCCTGTCGGTTGAAGCTTGTTTCCTTGGAGAGGAAAAGTGCAGGAAAGAGGCGGCGTAACTTCTTAAACTAACGGCAATGAATTTGACATTTAAAATGCGGCACTTCTAGGTCTGGCACGTACGAAAATCTTTCTGTCAGTTTAGACATGAATCACGGTGCTGCAAGGCATTGCGTAGCTTTTCAAACGCGCGTTGAGACATTATAAATAATAAGCACGTAGAATGTTTAGAGGGGGAGTATGTAGAAACTTTTAGTGGGTTTTCGTTTAATCATTGAGGGATTTTGACTATTAGTTATTACCACTCGTCCAGTGCGTGTTAGTAAGTGAACATGGACAGTAAGCAAGCCTACTGACACGGTTAATGTACGCCGCCGCACTAAAACGATTACCGACTCTATCCTGGCAGATTTCCTAATCATCATATACCATTAAGGCTCATCCTTGGTAAATTATCTTATAACAAAAATGCTTAGTTTTGTAACTATTGTATGCATTAACTATTATTATAAGTAGTTTAACTTATTTCTAGTAATCATTTATTTTTGTGTTGTTTTATTTAAATTAGAAACTCTGTATATAGTAATATATATAGTTATTTTTATAAATATAATTAACTATTATTATAATAACAAAAAACAATATATCATAAATTAATTTTCGCTGCTAACGAAAATTCTAAATTAGGTTATGTATCTAATTAGTATGTGTGTTCATAGATTCACCTAAGAAAGCAAAAAACTAACAGAGGTGTTGTGCGCAGGCCCGGCGCTAAACGGATCAAGGGCTCGGCTTCCAATAGCGGGCAATTAGGGCTTAGAGAGCTTTTTATCCAGTCATGTGTGTGCGTCGTACCTAAGCATTTGCAATTAATATTTATAACACCACGGTGGTAAACAAACATACGGCCTGCCTAATAGTAAGCAGACACCGAGGCCTACGGACGCTTGTGAACCCAGAGGACATTAGTTTTAATTCGATCAGGCGCTAAAAAATTATACAATTAATTATGAATATGAGGCGTCACGTGAAAGTTACTTGGGTACCTTCCTACCTATTACCTTTAAAAATATTATTTACTATCTGTTCCGATCCTTGTGAAACAAACAATATCGGTTATAATGTATTAGCATCACAATTTTTTATTTGGACATGATATAATTTCGGTGAAACACTGTGGTTCAATTAGTGTGCAAAGTCAAAATATAACATTAATATATTTGGGCACCTTTTATCTTGTAACTTTTTAAATAAACAATAGGTGATTGTTTGATTACCAAAATAAGATGACCCAGCTACACAGACCTAATTTAATCCAAGAGAAAAAACAAAGATTGTCGTCAACAGGGAGCATGATGTAGACAAAGCTGGTATTACGTCATTTTAAAGCACAATAAACAAAATGACGCTGATCCCGGTGGTCTCGTGCACTGAGCCCGGCACAGTGGGCTAACGACATCATAATCCTAACAAGGTCCGACAGTTAGTCGACATCATTCCTAAGCTGATGGTGTCATGCCACCTCATTACCTCAACTCCAATAAGGATGGCGAGACCCAACCATGAAACCTAAATGAACTTGCGTGCCGAAACTAAGACAGCCTATTTGGGTTTATCGTTGCAAATTTTCCCTTTGTGTATTATTTCTGCTTTTTAGTTGATTTTTATTGCATAAAAAAACTCGCTATGTTCGTTATTTCTATGATGAGGCTCAATTATTACTGTATTTTTGAATTACAATATTGTTAAATTCTGTAGGTCAAGAATTGGGCTTTTGCGGATCAGTAATGTTAATAAAATAGAACGGGTTTTGTTACATAAAAATAATTAATTTTATTATGATCGTTTTTCTGATTTTATTCTGCTACTTTATTACTTGCGACTGTGCGACGTACAATTCGATTTATCTGATTTTATAGATATTTGTGAACACAGTTAAAACTTGCTTAAAATGTATAAATAACGATATCCAATACATTTTTAAATAAGCATGGAATAGATGTTAAAAAAAACATCGATAAGTACTTATAATTATTATTATTATAGCCTCTTTATTTCTTTGTTATAATATAAATCGTTAGTAATAATAACAGTCTCAACTTAACATAGTTACAAAATATATTTTTCGCAGTTTACAATACAATACAAATATGCTTTATTCGTTCACCAAAACAAAATAAAACAACAGTGATTAATTACATAACGGTAGACAATTGGCGGTCTTATCGCTAAAGAGCCTATCGCTTACCTATAAAACAAACGTACGGAAAGCATGCATGTTAACATTACAATAAAATAAAACATCATATATATTTTTGAATGTAAGTATAGCACAAAGATAAATTTGGAACAAATAACGAAAGGGTATAGTGATCATTAAAATCGACTTAAAATATTAAATCACTGTAGATATCACAGGGTATCTAAACATATTAGGTATATTGTGTACATTTCAAAAGTGCATTTTTAAAAACAAAATTAGATATATCAAATCTTCATTAAAAATAATAAAATGAGAAATTTAGGATTTGTCATGCATTATTTTTTTATTAAGTTATGTATTTCTAAGGACCTCTTCGCGAGTAAAGCCTCGACCATACTCTTCCAGTTGTCTCTGTCTCATTGAGCCAGTATTTTCCTACTGTTTTGTTTATCTCGTCAATCCATCTTTCTCTAGGTTTTCCTTTTTTCGTTTGTTGGGCGGTCCTGTCCATATACTTATTAAGTATAACTAGTTACCCGCGCGGCTTCGCCGCGTCGACGTACTACGAAGAATGCAAGCGAAGCCACGGGATAGAATACTCCTATGCGTATTCGGAAGGTCCATTACAAAGTCGATTTAAAAACATTCGTGCTTGATCATCACGGCTAGTCGTCAAATTTACAGTAAATGTCAGCCTTATTTCAAGAAATAAGATCTACCTACTAACTTGCTACTAACTATGAGAATTTCTATGAAAAATATGCATCTTAGCAACTTCAGTCAATTTGGCCATCTGATAAATTGATAATAATCAGATAATTTTAGTGTTTTGAATGTGTGTGCGTTGATTGTTTCAGTGTAATGGTGCGTAGTAACAGGAAAATATTCTGATGTGTGGTTTTTTATGTGTGTGTTACCTCCCCCAATTTACAAAATATTTTGTTCGGTAATGTGCGCTGATGGCGTCTCTTGTCTAAATAAGGCTCTAATAAGGTACGCAAACTCAGAGTACCCCAGAGAAGACGTCTAATAATAATACCGTTAGCGAGTGATATGATCATATCATATACTTACTAAATTGAATAAGAGCGACTGTGAGGGATATATCATTTGTTGTCTTTGTAATAGTTCCGCAATTAAGAATGTTCTGTGATATGACTCCTATCCTACCCTCCCTTAGAGTACCCCTGAGAAATTTTCAAATCATAATACCACTACGGAATAAGAGCGACAGAGAGAGATACATCATTTGTAGTCTTTGTCATAGTTCCACTTTTTTATTTGGATCATTATCATGTCCACGTCATACCCGCCCAAATTAAAGAGGTTGTTTATGATAAGGCGCCAGCCCTTTAAGACAAATTCTCAATTTAGGTGGGTAAGAGCTTTTCCGTCCCCCTTGGTGGAACTCGTACTCGTATAGGATCTCTTTAGAAATACTCTAAGTATCCTCATAACCTATTCTATCTAATCTAGAAAAAAAAACAATGCATGCGACATTGGCGACATTGGTATTAACATTTGATGCCGGAACCACGCAATGGGCCATTATGGGCCAACGTATAGGTCGCAGTTATGCATAAAGGCCATCGCTTTCCATCAGGTGAGACTAAGGCCAATCGCCAGTCAGTCAATCATAAAAAAACATATTTGCATCTCGTTCCACCGCATAACTGCTTCTTGTACGTGGCCCATCATGGCCCATCGTGTGGTTTTGGCATGACAGTTGTGAGGTCTATTTTATCAAGTGAAGTAACTGGGTTAAAATCTTTCGTTATATCTATCTCTATAACACTTGCTTATTGGTGTGATAGAGAAGGAAATATAATGAACTTCGATCTTCGGGTGTTTCGGGTAGACCCCCTGACCGGCACTGTCACTGTTGCAGGTGACACTGATACATTTAACTTTTAATTGAACATGTTACCAATAGTGGTAATCTTATTCATCCTTTCAATGTACCTACGCCCTTTTAGAACGTGGCAGTTTAACGTGACCATTATCCCCCTTATTTTGGACATGTTTACTGAAACGTAACAAAGAGAAATATACATGTCCTCTAACTTTTCGAGTATTATTAACCTTTTCGACGCTAACAACGTACCTATATTGCGCACCAAAGGTCCGAAGCCAACGACGTATATATCCGTCATGGCCTCTAATGAGATATCAACCTACATGCATTTCTATAGGGTTCAACTTTGCGTTTGACATCCTCAGACAAACATTGATGAATAGCAAATTAACCCCTTGAACGCTATACTTTATGAACGGCAGTGACACTTACACGTCAACTAAAGAACGAAAGTGATTCTGACAACGTACGTTATAACTCCCATGTTGTCGACAATTAAAGGGTTTAATTATTTTTCTGACGTATTAATTTTGTTAAAGTATTTAACCTTTTAAGCGCACTATCAATAGAAATGCATCTAGGTTGATATCGCATTGGACGCCGTCACCATGACGGATATATTCGTCGTTTTGTCGAATCAATGGTGCGCATATACGTTGAATACGTTATTGGCGTCCATTGATGTACTATTGGCGTCGTAAACGTTTATTAGTGCAACATTGTTTTCTCGTCGGTTTGATCTGAATCCACCAATAAGTAACGTCTACTGATTGAACTTCTTTGCTTATGATCACCCTACTGGTATGGCAATAGGTGGAAGAGAGACACACTTAGACAAAGCTAGCCTCTTCTCTTTCAATATGTTTTGCAGCTTATCTATGATTAACTCAGAAACAGTTCTGTAACTCACAACGTAAAGTTTAATTTGGTTTGTCATTGTTTTGGCAGATATCAATATCAGTCAAGATATACGGAACGTATATTTGAAACGTCATTGGTTTATTGTATATCAACTTCTTTGAAGTATAAACCATGACAATTTAATATTGACATAATTAGAGCACAATAAAAAAAAGTTGACACAATACGTCTGTCATTTATGTAAACTGTAAATACTTAGACCGAATATTATTGTAAACAAATTAGTAATTTTACTTTCGTTTATTGTTAATAATATTGAGTATTTCTCGACTCAAAAGTTTTATATTGTAATGCTGTACCAGATATTTCTTACAGGAACATTTTAGTTCATATTTAATTTTATGTCATCCGGAATCATACCATAGCAAGTTCCCAAGTCACGTGGAGGTCACGTATTAACCAAGCTAAATTTTGACACCTCGTACAATTCTACCAAGGTAAGCTGACCCCTCGCTTGTATGCGGCGTCATCGAACACTATTTTGAGGCTTATATTTGTCCGGGCATCCAGAATTTTTCGTAAATATCATTTTATTAGTTTTCCAGGACAAAAATAAAAAAAACTAAGACCTTATTGCACATCTGCAGGATGGGACGAATCCTATGGTATATAATTTATCAAAATCGGTCCATAACTGTAGATCTGATAGGCATTATAAAGATCGGCTTCACGTAATATATATATAGAAGATAGATAGATGAATTGAGACTTCATAGTATCCACTGAATAAAACAAACAAACTTTTAAGAGATGCAAAATGTTTGCATTATTCACTACATCTGTATTTAGGTTAAAGAAGACGGAAACGAAGTAATTTATCGAATCACATCGATTGGTCCGCATGTGCATCGTAACACGGTTTACGTGCAGTGATAAAAGTCGGACTTGCCGAAATCACTGGGTTTAAGAGCCCTCGTAAAATTGACTCGGTAGTAAGCGTTGATAAGTTCTCAAATAATGCGGGATTACTCCTGAAGCGCTTGCTGCGTTACATATTTTTGGCCTTTGCAAAAGTATCGTAAAGTGTTAATTTTTTTTTACAAAAGAATTCGTCAGCTTATAAAGTAATAATTTTAACATAAGCTTAAAAATTTAGTTAACGTTGCTTACTACTTACTAGTACTACATTGTTTTGTAACTTAGCTCAGATAAATTGTATGAAAAAACCAAGTTTAATTCTGATTTAGCCTAAAAAGTTTAGTTTTTTTGATCGACTTTTGGATGAGTCGATTTTTCGTCCGCGTCCTACGCCTATAATTCTTTAAAATCGCTTTTTGAAAGCTGAATTAACACAAATAAATATACAATTACATATTGCTCTATACGCAGGCTACCATTATCGCCAAAGTCAACACATTAGACTTAATGTTATTTATCTAAATGCTAATAATCATCTGGTCTTTCTTAAGATTGTGTATTCCATGTCGATGTTGGAGCCATTCGGGCCGATGCAGGCGACGCTGCGGGAATCACAAGTGGGTGGCCATAAATTGCTTCCGCTTTGCAGACGTTTGAGGTGGCTGATTCAGTTTTGTGCATCTGGTGCACGCCAATAAATCAGCCAGTATTAAAGTTTAGAAATGACGTAAAATAAAAAAAATCGATGTGAAATTGGTTTCTAATGTGAACTGATAATTTTAATATACTTCTATGTAACATTAGGAAGCTGATTAAAATGCAGCATGCGACTAAACTGTTTTTCGTGGGTAGTAGTTACGTATGACATTCTTACTGTATTTAATTCTATGTTTAGGTACAAACTACAATTTCTTTGAATAGGTTATTGGAAATGTAAAATTAGGAAAATATACGTATACTAGCTGCCCCGCGCGGCTTAGCTCGCGTATTACAAATAACGCAAGGGATGCCGCGGATTAAAATATAGCCTTGCCGGATAGGGATACGCGGCCTGCAGCCCAACGTTTCCCGCCGAGATTTGTTTAGTGCTTCTCTCAAATATATACCCGACCCGGGTATGTCCTAAAACTACGACCAAGACCACCGGGGGATGGGCAGCAGCTTTCCTGGAGTGCGGTGGTAATACTGCGATCGCTAACCCGCATACTACTACTTAGGGATGATTCACCGTAGACCGTTCCGTGTCCGGGCCGGCCCGTTTTCTATGACAGCAAACGCAACGGCCGGCGTATTTCTCTAGAAGAAAACGGGCCGGCCCGGGCACGGAGCCGCCTACTGTGAATCATCTTTTAAGCGTGACGATTATGGCATATACCCCCCGTGAATTAGGGGGAGGCCTATGTCCAGCAGTGGACATCTTTTGGCTGATATGGTGGATGGTGGTGGAAAAAATACATCACTCAAAAAAGCAATTTAACAGACGCCATGTTTGACATTAAAATTTAGAAAAAGTACTTCCCGGCAGGCCTTCAATTTTGTATGAAATTCCTTTCCAGTTCTCCCGAGTTGTTCCGTTTGCAACGTGAGACTTTGAAGCCTGTTATAACGCACGCAATGACGAAATTTCATTGCATGTTTGAGAAAACATATATTATTTCATAGTGTTCATTTAGGCCCACGCGCTGATGTGAGCTGAGTAGGTAGACCAACACTTCCGACGAACGACGAAGAAGTAGGCTAAAATGAGTTTGTATTTAGTAAAGATGATGTGGGCAGCAGCATCCCTGGAGTGCGGTGGAGATACTGCGATCGCTATCCACATGCCAAGCGTGGCGATTATGGCATACACCCCCCGTGAACTTGGGCGAGGCCTATGTCCAGCAGTAGACGACCTTCGGTGGTGGTGGTGGTGGTGGACGTGGAGATGACAATTTAATATTGACATAATTTATTAAGCCCATTGGGGCCTTTTACACGGTGAATATTATGACGCCATACACTCATATCACGATCCGTATCAAGTGAATATTAATGAATATTGAACACAGATATCAGAGTAAAGCAGATTGAGTTGCTCATTTTAAGTTGAACGATTTCTGTACATCTGATGTTTTCTCACTAATGCACAATCAGTAAGTTTGAGAGAGACAGATAAGTGATATCTGACAGGTATTAACATGACAGTGTCTCCGTTTTCATAACTGCAAATTTACTGAAATGACGTTTGTGACATTTGGTGTCCTTCTATATGGAGACAGTTCGTCAACAGTCGACAATATAGATCGTAATATCTATCCCGTTCAAACTCATCTTAGTTTACCATAAGGATTCAAAGAGACAACTATATGAAAAATCATCTTCCTTAACACTCGGATCTGCCCGGCTAGTATGATAGCTTATACCGTCACGTTATATGGCCAAAATGCACTGAAACGTCACATAAAACGTGACGGTATAAGCTATCATACTAGCCAGGCTTTTGGTATTATTAATCTAAGATATTCAAGCAGAGTACAAACAATTAGGAAAACCGCGATAATATTGACACTCCAGCATAATTGAGTTAAGATAAATTTAATCGTGAAAAGGTCCCCATTAAAAAATAAATTAAAAATGACACACCACGTCTGTCATTCATGTAAACATTGTAAACAGACCGTTTATTTGGTGATTAGTTATTTTACTGGTGTTGCGGATATAAAGCCTACTCCGAAACTCGTATTTTCTTATGCTGTAGAACTTACTACAGGTTTGAGTTATATTCTATTTCCTCAATTTATTCCAAATATGTCAATGAAGCAAGGCACTTGCGCATTGTATTATTGCGTACCGTACGTCAAATGCCAAAGAATTAATGTCAACGCCATCTATAGTACAGAATTATTCAGCAGATTTTTTTCATGAAAACGCGATAATAACGCCACCTACCGGGTCCAATTGTATTTTCAAACCATCCAGGAATCTACTCTAACATACACACAAAATTTTATCCAAATCGGTCCAGCCGTTTAGGAGGAGTTAGGTGACAAACACACGTACAGAAGAATTATATATATAAAGATGGGTAGGGTGTTGCGGAAAATAACCAATAAACCAGATAAACCAGAAAGTTAATACTTGTAATTCTAATTAAAAAAATTACAATAAGACATTTTTTCCGATAATTTATTTTTATAACAATATAGCAATAGCTAACATATTGCCTCCATTATTATGATACCTAATAAATACTTACAATGTTGATGAAAACTGTAAATTACTCTTATTAATTAGAAAAATCCCGTAAGCTTCGTGGCATTGAACGTGTTAGTAGTATGTAAGTGTTGATTGTATATAAACACTAAAGTTCTGTCTGGCAATGTATGTGTTCAAGCATACATTTATGCAAGCTCCTGTGGATTGTTTTCAGCGCTATCTATCGGTGTATGAGTATATTACGACAAAAGTTCAACAACGTTTCAAGCTTAAGCCGTTTGTAATATTCTAAACCACAATGTTTAGTAGAAAACTAACTGTGCACTTTCATCCTATAACTTAATTAGTTTGTTTTACCAACGCTTAGGTAGGTTTTAATGGGTAAATTAAACAAATATTTCAAAGAATTAACTTCACGAATTGTGAGCTCATTGGCATTTTTGTTCAGAGTCGTGCCGCTAGATGCTCCACTGTGCGCCAGTGAAGTGAGATTCAATATGGCGGCGCCATTCGAGTCTGGCACAGGGCGGGGAGAACAGTCGCCGATTCGACACTACAATACTTACGCGTATATTCGATGAAAGCAACGTCTTCTTGACTCGACGCGGGTGATATTGCGAAATAATCTAGTGTTTCTGTGTTCATTTATGCGGTTTGTGTTATTATTTGTGTGTAATTGTGTATTTCTGGTGAAAAACGTGAAAAGACTTTAGGGTAACAATGTCTAGCAGTTGACATGTTTATCTGTTTCGTGCGTGAAGATTTTCCCTTCGTGTGAGGAGGGATCTTTCGGTTGTGTGCGTGTTTTGGATGTGTGTGTGCAGCGGCAGTGGAGTTGCAAGGATCCAATGATGGATTTCATTTTCATGGATGTATAGGTAAAAATTGCACGTTAATTATATCTGTGTTTGTACATGTCACGGCCCACAATTGGTTGCGAGAATGCGAGCATTCGACTACTCGTTTTAGGCCGTGACACAAGACTGCTTTGTGTTAAACTTGCCTCTTTGTATATCGTAGCGCATGTATTTTATTTAGTGTAAGGATATGTACTTAAATCAATATGGTAAATGGCTTTTTTAACGTATGTTTAACTGTGATGTTAATGATGTTTTATTCTCGTAGTACTCGATGTTGATTAGACCTTGAAATTATGTATCCCCCTTGAGTTTTTTATTAACTTTATGTGTGAGGTGCTTCGGTGTGACCACGTTGTTTTATTTGTTAAATATTTTTATGAAGAGAAACTAATAGTGATTAGTCTAATAAGAATGTTTGCGTGTAGTGGTTATAGTTATAGTATAGCTCATTAATTAATAATTTTATATGGCATTGTGTTCAATAATTAATTTCCACATTAGCACCGCCATGCTGAGCTTTAATGATTGAGAGTCATTCACACGCACACACAGTCTTTCTTGTACCATTGAAACTTAATTCATTACATTCATGCGGAGCCCCGCGAGAATATGGTTCCCCTCGCTCTCAGTTCGCTGCCTCTGGTTATCAGCTTACAAAATGTTTGAAGCTGTCCCATTCAAACGGCCCACTAATCTCTATATTTGCGTCTCTCTCTGGCTTGTATTGCGCGTTTTTCTTCTTTTACCGCGTCATATGCTTTGGTGTTGAGGCATGAGCATAGATCGCAAGCTTTAGTCGGGCCTGCTTGTTGTTTTAATGGACGCGCGTTCAGACTGCTGGTTTAACCCTAATTGATCGGAGGTTCTTTGTCTAAGAGGTGGGATACATGGTAATAAGAGGGTATATTCGACTAACTGCGCATCTTTTGGCGCAGTCACTCGGTGGGAACCCGCCCGGGGCGCACGTGGCCACCTATTTGCTCTACTGTTACCAATTTCCCGCGAACCCTGTGTTTAACTTTGATTGAATGTAACTTGATTAATGGATACCGTCGACAATTTACTAATACAGTAAGTTGAGCTTAGCGATTGTGTTTACAGCTGACTTTACCATGGCATTGTAATAGGGTTAATAGAGTAACCCGGAGATAATTAGGATAGAGTTAACTGTCGTGTCTACAACAATTAAGGTAACAAATAGATTTGATACCCTTTTGTTATATTTATTGTCAGTAGTTCCTTCTTTGTTATTTATTGTTGCCTAGCTACATTTTACATTCTTGATAAAAAATAGTAGAAATAACAAGGTTTGTAAAGGTACTCAAAAAAGGTGGTAAGATTCTAAATAATAGCGTTGGAAAGTAATAGGTTCACTTAAGTTGTTTATATAAAATATGTCAACACATTGTAAAATTTTAAACACGCTGGTGATTTTCAAAATTTTCACATGTAATTATTTAAGTTTTCTGTCCTCTATTTATGCAAAAATGCTTTGAAATAATTTGGTCCGTTTTTATTTATCGTTGAAACCCCTGTGCAAAACTGCGAATGCCCCCTTGTTATTGTAGCTTCTAAATTTCATTATGCAGATGACGACTATAACGAGAACATGAATAATTTTACCCGATTACGTTTTAGGATACAGTATTCGGTGATAGACAAAGACGAGCGATTAAACTTTTGTAAGAGCGGCGGGTTTTTACGAGTGTTGCTTCGGATTTGGGTCAAATTCGCGAGTTTAATGCATATTCCGGGAAATTTTACATTCAAGAGCTCTCTGTAAAATTGGCGGTAACAAAAGATATGCTAAATAATAGTAATATGACTTAAATTCGTGTAGGTATATCATACTTTACAGAGCTTTCTAAAGATGGGGCGCTTGCTAGGATTCGAGGCAGGTAGTAGCTGCATTATAGATTCTGGTTCGAGTTAGTCATAGGTAGATACAATACCAAGTAAATCTACTACGGTGTAAACTATTACTTGTTAGCTTACGCGTATAATTACAATCAATTATTATCATAAATTATAACTTCTGTTACTTATTCAATGTAATAATTAAATTTTAGCAATTCATGATCATGTACGTAAATCACGATATCTGGGTTACCGGTACTATCTAAGTTTTTAGATTAAATTCGATACAAATAATTCGAACACTGATAACAAACTTTTCTGAATTATTGATACCTATAGTATTTTTGTTATCTTGGGACGGAAATTGTATTTTTAGAGTGTTTTTATTGAATTCCGTTGATTGCGAGGGCACAATCCTGAGATGAAATAAAATAATCTTGTCTGAGACACTAGTATCCCAATTCGTACCATTTTGAAGATATTCAAGAATTCATTTTCGTTAATTAACACCCCTAGTATAGTATAAAAGATCCTTAACAATAAAACAATGTTAACGTGCATGTCATCCGAATTTCAAATTGTCATATTTGACATTAACTTTTGCTTAACTCCGCGTTAACTCTGAAGGCCGGTTTTCATTTCATTCACCCTTGGTGATAGAATTAATTATTTTGTTTGAAAATAAAAATAAAAAATTTTTTCTTGAATTTTGAAAAACTAAATATGCTACTTCCTTTCTATGGGTATACACGGCTACGTGATAGAAGGAATGGAAATCAATAAAAACATCCTGTATGGAAGGTTTCTTTCCCCTTACAACGTATTACGACAACGCCCAAATTAACCCAATGCCTCAAGAGAGGTTGAATCCCTGTTTAAAGTGGAATAGCCACTTACGTCAATTCTATTATTAATCGTAAACATATATTTGTTATAACCGTAAATAAAAGCTCTATATAAGTAGATAGTAAGCGCGACAACCTCATCAAGTCCTTAAATTGTATTGTGTATTTTTTATTATCTACTCCAGTATTGTAATTTGTCAATTAAATGTCTGACAAACTTAAAACAATAAACTTTATATACCAATGCTAGTACCATGGATAATTCATTATACGACTGGTGGGAGGATCGTACCATACATTGTACAACTGTAAGTTTTAATTTTTTATTTTTAAAAATGGCACGCTTTCTGCCACCGTTTAGATATTTATTTAAAAAATCAAATTATTTTGCTGTTGTAGTGATATTATTGTATGAAGCGTTCCATAATTAGGTCTTAAAATTATTGAGTCTTTAATAACCTAAAGTCACTACGCTCGTTTTGTTACAGCGACTCTCAAATTTTAAGAAGCTTTATTATGTTGGTGAGCTCGTTTCATCGTCGGCCTCATCTTTGCCCCCTGGCTCAATGCTGGCTAAGAGCAATCCCATTGTTAATAAAAAAAAAGTATGTCTATTGAATAAAATACTATTGTTAATATACCTACGTTGCAGCTATGTTGCCAGTGAAATGAATCTACTATGAAAATACCATTCCTTACGGTTACAAAGGAGGGAATTGTTTGCGGGTGTGACTAGCTTTGAGACAAAGTGGCTCGTGATGTTATCGGATATACTGAATTTACCTCGGTGCCGTTTAAATTTTGCGTACCACTGCGAAGTAAATATCTTCTAAAGTAGAGTCTTGTAACTGCAACTATAAGGCTTTTGCAACTTTTTAAATATCTCCCTATAAGTAAGATCATTGTATTGAACAATCTGATAGTTTTTCGTGATACTTTTAGCAGAAGTCTAACACGCGTGTTCGTTGTTCAATACAATTGCATCGCATCGGATTGGAACGGATTTTACAATCCTTAAACGATATTTAATCATGTACACAGTACCTATACTTTAACTGCTGATGCAATAACTTTAAATAATAAATAACGGCCAAATTTATAACTATTCTATGTAGGTTTAGGGCTCCCAAAGAGACCAACAGAACCCCATTTATGTCCTTGTTTTCGCCTGCGTGTCTGTGGGCTCCGTCAGCGGCTTGGGATTGTATCTCCTGAACCGTAATAGGTACTAAACATTGAATCGTAATCCAAGTCCAATTTTATTCAAAGTTGCTGTTTTTTTTTTTAATCTTATTTTAAAACTTGACGAGATACGAATAGAATAGAAGTCATGAGGAAATTAAGTTAGTTAAAAAGAAAAGAATAACAGGCACATGTAAGTATATAAAGCACCGTAAGTACATAGTATACCAATCCATTTCATTTGAATAATGTTATACATATTCTCATCTTAAACGAGTTACCAACAGTATCCTACGCAAAGATTTTCGTTCAATATCAAAGCATTTTAGCCTCGCTCTGTACAGATCAAAGCAAAGGTTGCACGAGTTTCCGTTCAGTTTGATGAATTGAACCCCCTGTAAAGTTGCGGCCACGAAATTGGCACTGCTGTTAGGTAGGCTGTAGGCTCTACTTCACATCCTTGCTCACTTTAACAACAAAACAAACGATTCCACCGGTTTTTACCATTAGGTTTGATTGTTGTATGTAATTGTGTGTTGTTGTAGTAATTGTTGTGAATAATTTGTGTCGGTAATATTTGGTAACTTCATAGGCGTCACATTCATTACATTAATATGATTGTCGGTTTATATTCGTAAAGAGCGCTCGTGGCCCAGCGGCGCCCGCGTACCGCATGCGGAATGCGAGGTTAAGCAATGTGGGCGCAGGTCAGTTCTTGGATGGGTGACCGCTTTGAGTGGTTACTAACTGAGCGCTCTCGTGCTGTGGAAGGCACGACAGCAGTCGTTATGCCAAGTTAGAGGCCTTCGGGCGGCTTGAGAACTTCTAATAGTCAAGTTGCCCACTCACTTGACAAAGGGGGGTCGAAATTGCACCACGTCCGTAGGGAGTACCCACCGTGGTGGTGGTAAAAGTGCAACAAAAACTGGCAACCGTACTTGTCTTCTCGAAGATCTCACGGTTCGTAAATAAATGCCATACGATTAAATAAAAATATTCGTAAATCATGAAGTAATTCTGGTCATCAATAAAATTAATTAAAACCATCTTAAGGCACATTTTCACTGAGATACCACATTCATACACAAGAAAGAGACCACATTCATACACAAGGAACTCGTGCTATTATTATTATTGTTAAAGGAGAAAGCAAGATAAATCCCCACTGCATGTGAAAAGAGCCCTTAGCGCCTAGCGGTTACATTTTGCCCCAATCATTCCGATATCTGTATTCCATATACTTACAGATTGGAAACAAAATAACTTTTCCTATGAAGTTCGTTGCGTTACTCACATTTCATGTGATCAAAAGCGCATTAGTCGTGTAAATATTAAATTATGTAATCAAGCCCCTTGCCGAGTCGTAACACCGATATCTACTGTGGCAGTTGACCGGACTGTAGTGCATAATGCTTCTTAAGTTGATCCAGTGTATGTCAGGCCTCTGCTTACGCGTAGACATGACGAATCTCGGGCTCCAGATATATTAGCTAGGGTTCAACGATAGAGTGGCTGTTAATGGCATAACAGGTGACACTGGCCGGTGAGAAACGTCAGGTGGTCAATTGTGTACGATTCGTGTTTGTACGAATAGTACGAATATTTACGAGCTTAAGAACTTCCTTCATAAATGCATTTGAAATAGCATTCATTGAAGTGTAATTCATAAATTTTGTGGATACATACCTGTATTATTTTTCTCAAAGCCTGGATCAACATATTTATCAATGTAAGATAATAATAGTCATAATGACAATTGTATGTATTTATTATTATATTACGTAGGTACCTAACATGTCTGTCGGAATCTAAAGTCAGATTTACGAATTTTAATTATACTAGAGGTTTTTGAGCGTAAATTTTAAACTGGGGCAGTTATAATGGGGTTTAGGAACGCCACAAGGAGGCGTTCACATATTATAAAAAAAAAAAAGATTTACAAAATTACCTAAAAAACTGTTTACGCATATCAGACAAGGGTGAACAGTTAGCATTAGCATATGTTTAGTAGTGGTTTAGTGCCTTAAAAATATGAGCCTGAACGTCTTCTTTATTTCTATATATTAATTTAATTCAGGCAACAAAGGACCATATTAACATATATCTTACAGACTAACATACATAGGCGACGAAAAATTATAAATATGCGGTACCAATAACAATACGTGCTTAATGCAGTGCACCGGGGATTTCAGAAGTCATACAGAAACCATAGGAATTGCTATAACATCACATTATTTAAGTGCCACGTAGCCAGCTCTCAACACAGCAAAGTACTTCACACTTCAAAGCGGATCCGACTTGGCCCATTCTCCGAGGATTCCTTTCAACGAGACCTATATTTTATTTATTTATGGGTAAAGAAAATATTGTACTGAATATCTACGCGAATGCAGTCTGTGTTATTCTATTTATATTGAAATGAGCAATGTAAGAAGAGAATTAAGGCTTTTATTCCCGCACAGTATGGCAAATGCGTATCATCATCATGTTAGCCGACAGACGTCCACTGCTGGACATAGGCCTCCCCTAAAGACTTCCACAATGACCGGTCGAAATGCGTATAGTTATATTATAAGACAGTAGGTATTAGTGGCCCTGTGAACTGTTACGTAGACATCGCGTTTTTTTTTTCGAATTCCCTTAAACCGACGAGACAAAAAAATATGTAATTATTAAACCTGCTCACAAAATTTCACGAGAATGGGTTGAAAAATACGACCTGTAAAGGATAGCAGTAAATCCGGACATACAAAACCATTTTTGCCGAAACTGAATAGGAGACCTTCCTTTCACTAGGTCATTATTAAGGCTCGCATTTGAAAGTATCACGATTATTTGACAGTGTAGGTATGTCATGATAACTAGAGTCTGTCTTGGCGGTTTGCTCAAAGATATTGACGACTACTTTTCGCGTTTACGTTAATCACTGTCAGTCTGTACCTATTAATTTCTATGTCAATCTGTACTGATTTTGATCCAAATCATATTTTGCACTTCCTTAGCCGTTATTTGTCATTAAATTATGAATGTTTAATTTAAAAGTTTAACTAACTATGATTAATTATGTAGTTACACATGTTTTATTTAACCTTTGCGTGACTAATTATTTAAATTAGTTTCATTCACTGTTGCGCACATCCCAAAGATAGAAATAAATAAATATTGGTGGACAATCTTACGCAAATCAACCTAGTCCCAAACTAACCAGAGCTTGTACTACATATCTATGGTACTCGTACTAGGCTAGGTACTCGTACTGATATTGATACGTATGTAGAAAACGTCCTTGACACATGAACAAATTATCGTGTTCATCACACAAATAAATGCCCTGAACGGGTTTCGAAACTTAGGCCACCAGCGTTGTAGGCAGGGCACCGACCATTTAGGCAGTGTCACAACTAGCGACAGAAAAATCTTCTATGCAAATTTTTCCGCCGTAAATTTTTAGTATGACCACTTAGAAAGATGGTAGAAAAATGATAATAGGCGATTTTTTTGGCCAAATAAATAGATGTTATAAAAAATTACTAAATTCCTGCTTGCTCTCACTGTAATAACGAATCTTCTTCATAGTAATAGAATAATAAATAAATCCAGCCAGAGGATCGTACTTTTGGTGCAAGTGAAGTAGAATTGACGTCGGCTTCATATGGGCACTGGTGGTGTCAATTGGTATTGTTGTAATTAGCAATCATTAATCATCAATAATTTAATCGTATAATTATTGCGATTATTATCCGAATGTATTCCAAGTATTTTTAATAGCAGGTGAAGAAATAATAATCAACCTTGAATCTAAATGACAACGAGGTTTGTTTAATTGTTGGTGTTAACTAGTTTTACCTAGACTAGAATCAGTCCCAATTACCAAAGAACTTGCAGTACACTAATGTATATAAAAAATAATTCCAGGTGTAACAGAGGCATAATTGAAGAAAGGTTTGTTATACAGTTACAGGCTGCTTTTATTGAATTCCGTTAATTGCGAGGGTACAATCCTGATGAGATGAAATAAAGTAATCTTCTCTAAAACACTGCTAGTATAGATAGGAGTAAACATCCTTAACAATTAAACAATGTTGCTGAACATGCTTGACATTAACTTTTGCTAAACTCCACGTTAACTCTTAAGGCCTTTTTTCATTCACCCTTGGTGATATTAATTATTTTGTTAGAAAATGATAAAATATTTTTAATGATCTATAATTACGAGTACAATAAGACTAATTAGAATTATCCTCAGTATATAGAGCGTGACCTCAAACGGCACCAAAGGTATGTATGAGCCCTGTAAATAGAATATTATGTTAAAAAATCGAAGATTGTATTATTTTGCAAGCTACCCGAAAATTAACAATATTGTGTACTTACATACGTATCACACCTCTATCAATCTTATCATAATTTTATCAAGTATGCATTTATAACAAAACCTCTATCACAACACAAATACTCATAAACGACCCGTGAACTTGAAAATCGCATTGTACGTGTCTTCATGAACAAACATTAATGAATATTGATTTGTCAACAGAATTGTGGGAGTAAACCACGAGTTTATTAACAATCGAAATTAGTCGGATATTAAATGCTGTAGGTACATATAACTTAGTTTTGTCATGTTGGCCGCTATTTACGTGGGTAGTGTATGACCATAAACGAAAACTGTGTAGTTTGCTTGTATACAGAGCTACAGCTTGTTAATAACTCTCGGTTTGTATCGCTATCCCACTCTCTGAATCTCTCTAGCATCTGACAGTACAATTGTCGTCTAAAACAATGATTGACAAGAGACGCACATTCAAACAAGCTCTGGACTTTATGTTATTGTAGCATAATACCATTGCTATTAAAATATATGAGACAACTACTGTATTATTTACTACTTTATTAGCAAGCTCAGAAAATTTACGTTTACGGCCTCCACGGGGTAATTAGGCAACGTTTACCTACGAGCGTTCCAAAGGTACGAGTAGATCTAACTGTCATTTCTGACAGTAAAAATGACAGATTTATATCGTACGTTCGAAAAGTTACGTCATTTTTTTTTAAATTAAAAATGGGATTGCTCAGTATCATGCAGGTTCCGAAAGAAAGAAGTTTGTAAGTTATAAACACTTATTGTCATAATTTTCCTAGTCGGTGCACACACGTGCATGGTAAAGACTTAGCTGTCTCTATTTTTAACCGTTTATGACACGGATTGGAAGCCGTGAGTTTAATATTCTCTTTCAGTTTTTTACGTGTAATACGACGTGAACTGACTGAGATTCCTTGGAGCGGACTAAATAAAGAAACGGTTTGATACTTATTCAATAAACACTAGATGTATATATGCATGAGATTATACCCGAACATCCCTATTGTGGTTATAAATACAAAAGTAAGGAAGTATGTACGTATGTTATATTTTTAACTGTAGAAGCACGTTCACAAGAAAAGATGTTAGACACTTATGAAATTGCAGAAAAAATAGCAAGCATTTATTTTTACCTGTCTTTATTTACAACACTGTTTTGTTGAAATAATCCGCTTTATTTGAGTCTCCACTTAATACTACTTGGGACAATGTGTAACCGAAACCATTGTTCGGAAATAAATATTATGTAATAAATGAAATAAGAAGCTTTTGAGCTTGACAATGGTTTACATTTGGTTGTTTGTGTTAATACTTCCTATACGCAAAAAGTTTCGTACTCAGACAGAAACGCTAAATCTTTCATTTCGATTTTGAGACTAGTTTTGTCGTTCACCACAATGTTTAATGTGACTACATACTATCTGTAAGTTTTAGTTATTTATTGAGTATATTGATTTCTTGCGAATCTCTCCAAAATTATTGAAATATACACACGTATATAGAATTACATAGTAAAGGCAGTCAATCTACAAGACAAGCATACTTCAGATGACTGCAATGCGGCGGCCGGTCAACCCCGTTACTCAGGGAACGAACTTGGAACGCATTTCTTCTTGCATAAACTGGACGGTTGTTTACAACGGCAAACAGCTTTCAGTTAGCATAACCTGTTTAACTTTACTTTGTTGTCAGTTCAATATAACAACATGGGATTTCTCCCTTTCTTAATTGCAATTTTTTTCATGATGCCATTCGAACCTTTTTTAAGAGATAATCAAATGTCCGTATGGGACCAACTACAATAAGATCACAACAAATGGCAAAAATTTGAGTCAATGCTAACATCGCTAGCGCCTGATAAGACGGCTCATACTAATTTACACGGCCATGGAATACAAATACTTATAATCTGTGACTGTCAAAATGCATTTACGTTTAGCTACTTGATCTTCCATTTCTAAACGTTACCATCATATTTATCGAGTACGAGCATATTTTTTACATATTTATCGTTTGGAAATATTATAGAAAAACAAGCAGAGTTTGTACCTGTATTTAATTAATTTTCGCAGATTTCCATCTGAACACTTTTCAGTGCCTTTTTTATGTCTCTACATGTTTTTAAAAGCTAATACTTCAAAGTCGGAAATGGAGGCGCATTTCAAGCACGTCTTTGAATATCTTAAGATTTGAGACATTTTTCTACATGCAGTCAAAGAGTTCAAAATATATAAAAAATTACGGTACCTAATGCTAAAAGAAAACTTACGAACTAGCATTACTTTTCTTCTAACCAACCGGACAACCTGTGCGTTAAAGCAATGCTACTATTAATTAAAAACTTTATTTAAAATAAGAGCTATGTATTCCAAAGCCCAGTCTTTACACGCACGGCCAACCAATTTAATTTTTGGGCCACTACGTACCTTGTCACAGTGAAAATCAATATGAAAGTTGCTAAAGATCTCATATTATTCACTCACCTGTCTTGTCTACTCTTGTCACTGTGACAAGGTACAATGTGGTTCAGATAACAAATATGTTGCTATATACACTTTTTCACCATTACTATTATTATTATAATAAGGTCAAAAAGTGTATACATTTCTTTGTAGGCGACTCGACTATACGTACAAAGGAAAGTTGAGGTCGATCCGTGTGTTTCCACTCTGTGACGAATTCCGTAATGAAGCAGGCATGTAATTGTTATGAACTCGTATAACATACTCGTAGTGAATGTAAACAATAGGGTGACGTCATCTGTCGGTTTACTTTTGTCATTCGACTTAGGCTGGGTTGCACCGACTTACGATCACAGACTGATCAACGTTAAATATGGCGCCGGCAGCTGTCATCCCATAGAAAGTTGTCAAAGTTTCCATACATTCAAATTTTAACGAACGCAGCTAACGATTACATACGGTTTGCTGCAACCCAGCCTAAAAGTTAGTTCGTTAAATCTGCTTTAGCATTCTGCGAAGCGAAATGTACTCTCAGCTTCAGTTACAAGCCTTAAAATTTCTATTCCTAATTAATGAAGCGATGAACGCATTTTTTGTACACATATATTGGTGTTTTGGAAGCATGCTTGAAGAGACGAGCTGGGAGCTTTAATAATACTTAAGTCAGAATATTGAAAGCTAACCCGCAGATTAGTTGCGGGGTTATTCGAACATTTAAAGGTAAAAATGATACTACTAACTCTAACCAGTCTAACCAGCCAAGATCTAGAGAGAGGGAGAGAGTATATTTATATAAATCTTGAGAATTTACCAGATACTGTTCCCCTATTTGTTTTTGACCCATCTATTATGATTTTCGGTAGTCTGCCTACTTCCGCCTCAATCATAGGAATGTTTGAGATCAGATTTTTATAGATCTTTGTGTGTGGTGTGTTATGTTTCGTCCATTAGTTTTAGGATTTTTAAGCGTATTGCTGTTGCAGCCGCTTGTTTTAGTTATATGTATACTCTGCATTTACTTAGCGGTAGGAGTCCTAGCATGCAGTTTTAATCTGATCTCTCAATATGCATTTAAACCCGTCTATGTTAAGACGAGGCATTCGAATTTTTGGTCGTGTTCTTTTCGATATTGTAAGCAAACCAGTTAATCTACGCATATGAAATTTTGGTATGTTAATTTTCATTATATAATCTAACAAACTGGGATCGGACAACACGCAAAGTGAAAATTTTCTCGATAGTTTTTCGTTCCAAACTATGGTCCATTTTTTTATTCTTTTGCTAATTATTCCGGAACTATAAGTATCCAACCTTTGAAATTTTCAGAAACGACGGTAATACTATTTATCTAGCAAACTGGGATATATCATTTTATTTACTTGTGTAGTTTATTTTATATGAATTATATTATAAATTCGGGAGTTATGTCACATACGCCTTTGTGTTTATGAGCGCCATCACTGTCTTTTGTCTCTTTTTTTACGCGCGAAAGCAATTGACGCTATCTCATCAAGACTCCGCCTTCATACGCCTGTGGCTTTTGCCGACGACGGATGTGTGCCAAAATTGCGCTGATTTCGTAAATGAAAGCGGACGGAGCACAGCAGAGCAAAAAACCAATGGAGTCATCATCATTGACAGTTTTAAATTTGGACAACTATTCTGTCGATGTGTGTGTATATATATATATATATATAATCAAAAGCACATTAAAGAAAACGCATCATGTCAATATACGTGTCTAAATAATAGTAATGAATAGATATGGCGATTTTTACACATTATTACTGAACCGAATTAATCGCGTACAACTGAAATACATTCGACTTTTTTTTTATGTCGGCTCGTGACCACGGATGTTGTAATACATTCGAAACGTCGGCCAAACCTCCAAAAAAGGTGAATACATTTCAGTTTACGCGAGTAGTATACTACAATAAATATATATTTCTATAAAACTTTATTATGATTAAATACTTTATACTTTTTTTTTCAACTGATTGTTTGACATCTTATTCAAATACATTCATGTGTTCAATACATAGGTACCAATACAATCCTTTTCTTAAATATTAATTGTATTACAACTATGTATCTTAACGCAGAATTTCACGACTGACACAGCAATATCTAGACACGCGGCAGCGTGTCCTGCCAAGTTCACCCCAGGAACTGGCGGACAGCAGCCGTGTCTAGACACGCGGCAGCGTGTCCAGCCAAGTTCACCCCGGGAACTGACGGACAGCATCCGTGTGTTATTTTACACGAACCGTTTGGAGCCACATTTAATCCCTCAATAACTCCAAGTCTATTTAACATAAAAGAATGAAATTTGGTACATGTATTAAGATCCTTTAGAACAACTAGAACCTCAAATTTCATAAATATAGGTAAAATAATTATTGAGATATTAAAGTCCAAAAAACGGCATTTTTACCACTGACTGACTGACTAGTAATCAAAGACCTAACCCACTTTCAGGTGACCTACAAAAGTGAAATTTGGCATCCAGCTTGGTAATTGTGTACATACACATAAAAAAATCAGAAAGCTCTAATTTTTTCATTAGTTTTCTTATTATTATTAGTTGTTGTTACCTCAGAACTCCATCATTTATTAACCTCGTAAGTCCCCGCGTACTTGTACAAGTACAAAATAATGATAGTACTTGAGACCTGACATTTTAACTGCCTAGTATAAATAACTGCCTAATGTACTTTACCAAGTACAAATTAAGGATGCGCTAAAAACCATACACATACTGAATAAAACAAAGGACAATAATTTAGACAAATTCGAAAAAGTCACGTCTGGGACCGAAGCACTACACTTAGTTTGTACTTGTGGTAGTACACTGGGTAGTTACGACTACTACATTTGAAAAAACAAAGGACTTACGAGGTTAACCGATTTGGAAAATTCTTTTTATGTTTGAATTGGTATACTTTCGGGGTGGTCCCATTGTCATCAGGTCAGAGTGTAAGATTTGAGTCAGTTTTCTTAAATACCCTACAGATTTTATGGTATTATAACATACTGCATAGAAAACTGCCAAGTTAAGGCTCAAAATGCATTAAGCCGCAGTAAATTAATATTAATGTAAACAATGTAGTGCCGGACTTGCCACCATTTCAGAGAATCTACGGAACTTGGCACCCGTTTAGATCTCAAATCTTTTGTCAGTGAAGAAGACAACCAAACATCGCATTTTCTTAATATTGAACTTGGCTCCCATTTTCACATTTATGTTTTTGATGGGATATCATTACTTTTTGTCAATCTTCGCCAAATGGTGCTTTTTAAGAGCGAATGCACGAGTTACTTTACAAAATACTCAAATCGCTATAGGTGCACCTCAAATATTTGAAGAGTTCCCTCGATTTCTCCTGGACCCTATGATCAGAATCTTACTTGATATCTATGGGACTACCCCTGAACTATACCGTTTCAAACAAAAAAAGAATTTTCCAAATCGGTTAATAAATGACGGAGTTCTGAGGTAACTAGCATAAATAATAATAATAAAAAAACTAATAAAACAATCACTATTTTCGGTTTTTTTCCTGGTGTACACACACAATTATCAAGCTGCATGCCAAATTTTAGCTTTCTAGGTCACCTAGAAGTGGGTTAGGTTTTTGATTACTAGTCAGTCAGTCAGTGATTTTTGGAATTTAATAACTCAATAACTATTAAACCTATATTTATGAAATTTGGGTTTCTTGTTGTTCTAAAGGGTCTTAATACATGTACCAATTTTTTTTATGTTACATAGATTTGGAGTTATTGGGGGTTCAAAAGTGGCTCCAAACGGTTCGTGTAATATAACACACGGCTGCTGTCCGCCAGTTCCTAGGGTGAACTTGGCTGGACACGCTGCCGCGTGTCTAGATCGTGACTAGAGCATTCGCTCGTGAAAAGTACCATTTGGTGAAGTTTGACAAAATATCCCATCAAAAAGATAAATGTGAAAATGAGAGCCAAGTTCAATATTAAGAATATGCGACGCATGGTTGTCGTCTTCACCGACAAAAGAATTGAGATCTAAATGGGTGCCAAGTTTCATAGATTATCTAAAAAGGTGCCAAGTCTGACACTAGATTGTTTACTGTAAAACTAATTTATTGCGGCTTAATGCATTTTGAGCGTAAACTTGGTAACTGTTGGTTTGATAAGTGGTACGTGACGTCATATTGTAGGAGCCTTTTCGGAGGCCACTAGCATTGAGCTAGGTTTGTCCTTTGTTTGTTGACCAACTACAATAATGACATTTGATTGTCATCAAAAACTGGTTCAAATGGCACCATAAAAAAAATAGTTGATGTATATCAATAAAAAAAATCTCTATTCATTCTATGTTCTTGCTCCACTATTTGTTTTGAAAACTACACGCGCCGCACGAGCATGGCGAACGAGTGTATCTAGCGGGTGGCGGGTTGGCGCGGGTGATGGGCGGAGCAAGCGTGGGAATTATTTTAGGTTGCCTCGTCTTAAATCGCATGATGTCCAGGAGTCTTCCCATGCTTCCCACGTATAACCTAACCAATGTTACAGAAAAATTCCTTAAATATATAAGTGTATTTATCCAGCGTTAAACATTGACAAAACTCCCTATCCCTTTCTCAGATTAGCATCAATTCCATAATCTGTATAAGCCATCGGGTTCTAAATCGATTATTATGAGCGAGAGGCGGCAAGTTTAGACGCACGCAATGCAAACAATCAACAATATGGGTGTTCGGGTAACCCGATCCGCGATATCGAGTGGCGAGTCGATACCTATTGGATATAATATTTCTGAGGCGCTTGTTTTATTACTTTAACTAGGCACTTAATTGCCGTATGTAATAAAAAAATGATCTGAGAAATATCAGACTTATTTTATTTATGTTGAATACTACACATGTGAACATCTTGAAATGTTTAAAGACGAGCGTATTATAAAAGAAACGAAACTTCACTTATCTCATAACAAATCAAAGGGCGCGAAAAAACCTGACAAACTCAAAGTACGTCGCGACAAGTTCCCACGAAAAAAAAAGTAGCTTATTCTTCAAATTAGGCATATTACATGCACCTATGAACGTCAATAAACTACCACCGGTTCGGAAAAATATACCTTTGCCACGAGAAGAACCGGCGTAAGAAACTCGGCGAGGTGTCATTTTTTCACAACAATATACATTGTATAGTTAAATATAAAATTACAGTGTCAGCTACTACAAAATAACTTAAATAACAATGCTACTGTAGAAAACATATTTTCGCGATAGATTACCCGTGCAGGACGCTATCACTGCCAAACATCGCTATACATGATGTAATCGTTTATCTTATAACTAGATGAAAGCCCGGCTTCGCTCGGGTGAAATAAATAAGAAAGAAATAAAGTAAACATTTATTCGTGACAGTTATGCAAACGACGAAAGAAATAGTGTACAAAAATGTATAAAATAAAAACATTACAACAACGAATTATGATGAAACTTCGTATAGAAATATAGTCTGTAGTCTGAATTAATATATGGAATAGGGAGTAAAAGATTACGCTGACGACTTCACAGGCAAAGGCTAGTGTCTTTGCTAGTTAATCCTAAGCATTTTTATAAGGGTAGTATTTAAAGGCACAAAAAAATTGACACCGTAATCAGTACTGATTTGTATAGCTAAAATACTAATCGTTCATTAAAATTCAGTTCAGATGTGCAATTGTTAAATATTGATGTACCAGTCAGTATTTTTGGTGCGAAGTCAGAGCTGCTAACGCGAACGAAAACAAATGAAGTTCGTGTATCTCCCTCTGTCGCACTTGCAAATTCGAGCGACACAGATCACGATGTTCGTTCGTTTTCGTTTCGCGGTAGCAGCTCTCTATTCTCTGCCAAATTCTATTCAGTGGGGCCCTTTACACTCAATATTATCGCGATTTTCAAAATTGTATGGGGTCTGTTACATGCTTAATATTATCGTAGTTTTCAAAATCGTATGGATTTTTCTTCAATATTCGTTGCACGTGATACGGATCGTGATATGAGTATATCGCCTGATAATAATAACCATGTAACAGGCCCCTATGGATGTTGCTTCAATATTCAGTGTTTCGCGTGATAATAATAACAGTTGGTAATATTTTCTCCAATTAATGGAAGCTATTTTACAACTTGTTCCGTTTTGCCAAAGGTATTTCACATTTTAATACGCGCACCATCCAGGAATAGGAGCCGTCAGACCAGAGGGCCTACCGCGATCTGAAAACGAAGTATTTCCCTCTCCGCGCTCGAATATGCAAGTGCGACAGAGAGGCATATATATTTAGTTTTCGGTTGGTAGCACTTTAGTCCGAGCGCGGCGGACGGTCGAAGAAAGTAAAAGAATATTCCGTGTGTTGTCTGTCACACATATAATTTTTTAACTTCCCATCGACCTATGAACTTGAAATTAGGTGATAATGTTTATTATGAAGTATATTTCACCAAAAATATAAATATATTGATAAATCACATTTGTTTTTTAGTTGTACGGAACCCTCAGTGCGCGAGTCCGACGCACTTGGCCGGTTTTTCTTACATTTTTTTTTTTTATTATATAGTAAAATACCCTATTCGTTTTGAAGTTGACGCCTGACGACTGACGGTAGGCCCACCGCGAACCAATAACGAACTATCTTCCTCTCTGTCGTTCGAATATACATGTGCGAGAGAGAGGCAGATAATTCGTTTTCGGTTCGCGGTAGCGCCTCTTACGTCCGAGCGCGGCGAACGGCATGAGCTGGAGGTCTACTCCGAAATTCAAAATCCTAACTTCGTATGGTGCCGTACCTTTCACTCTCCTGTCATAGACTATATGAGTGAAAGGGATGGCACCATACGAAGTTCGGATTTCGAATTTCAGAGTAGACCCAGGAGGTAGGATTTCAGGGTAAGTTATAAGATAGAGCGAGATAGGGAAAGAATTTTGCTAGACGTTTAAAAGCCACCTAGTAGTTTGTCACAACAAAATAGAGAAGCAGCTTTAAGATGGCGGACAGACTCAGCAAACATTCAAGTGGTGTCCTTTACACGATTAATATTATCACAATACTGGGGTGTCAATATTATCGCAGTTTTCAAATTTGTATGGATTCTGCTTTAATATTCACGTGATACTTGTCGTGATATGAATGTATCACGTGATAATAATAACCATGTAACAGGCCCCATACATTCGCTTTGAAGGCAGTTGTTGTGACAATCAGTCTAGCTAGCACGATAGATTATACCGTTACGTTTTATGTGACGTTTTAATACATTTCACCCATATAACGTGACGGTATAAGATATCGTGCTAGCTAGGCTGATAGGTGTATAAAACGCTTGAACTACAAAAACAAAACGCTGCAAAAACCTGGCCAACACACCGGACGCAAACATAGTTTACAATTTCCGAACGTACCCGACCCGACGCTGTCAACCAACAAATTTAATATGGCCGACCTTTCGTCAGAAAATTAACACTTTTAAATGCAAAATACGCGACAATCCGAATTTTGCGGATACATATGTTCAACTCAAAAATCGTTATTTTTATACGTTCTTCAATTTGAGACAGGTCTCGTTCGGGTCTACCGTACCCCTGCACGAAATTATTAATATAGATATGCTCTTGAGATAAGTGTTTGTTTTACTACAGATTTGAATTTAGAATTGCTAAGTTCAGTAATGCCAACGAAATTCTCAGGATGTGTGAAGCGGAAAACCTATCTAACCATCAATTCTATTGACATTAAGTTGGTATTCTTTGGGTGTCTAATTCGAACTGGGCCAGAGTGGGGAATAATACCTTACACCTCTCATCCACGAGTGGAAGGCCTGTGCCCTGTGTCCAGTCCAGGCAGCAGGGGCGTATAAAGGCTAATGATCATGACGATTTGAGACGGAACATGAGCAGCTCAGCTCAATTTAGTATTTGCATATTCACGTTATATTCTTACTCATTTGTGAAAGTTTGTAGTAGTAGCAAAGGGGATTATGATTTATTTATGGTAGTAGTAAAAATAATTTTGATGACCTGTTTAGCCTAGTTGGTAGTGACTCTGCCTCCGAAGCTAGAGGTCCCTGGTTCGAATCCCGGCTAGGGCATTTATTTGTGCATTTTTCACGGATATTTGTTCTTGGGTCATGGATGTTTTCTATGTATTTAAGTATGTATTTATCTATATAAGTATGTATATCGTCGCCTAGTACCCATAGTACAAGCTTTGCTTAGTTTGGGACTAGGTCGATTTGTGTAAGATTGTCCCCCAATATTTATTTATTTATTTAAACACTTTATTGGACATAACTAGTAAAAAACAATTGAATTAAAAATACAGTACATTTGTACAAAGCCGAACTTATCCCTATAAGAGATCTCTTTCAGCTAGCCTTTGAGCAACTGAGAGGAATGTGTTAGCCGGCGGATTCATTTAGCAGTTTAGCTTAATTAGTCTTATCAATAACTGATCCTATGCGCTCATGATTCTCATGAATAAAGCATCTAATTTAAATATTTTTCCGTGCTTTTTCTGTCTACATTTGTATGTAATTATGTAATTACTTTTTATATTTTCTCTAAGTAACTGCCGTATAATCTCGTTACTTTAACAAACAGTTTAGATTTGTGCAACTCCTAGTACTAGTAGAAACATTCTCTCGCTACGCAGGTGGTCTGGCATCCATTTAGTATGCCGCACCAGGCGAAGATGTCATAACACGTCCGAAGGAATTTGTGCCTGCTGATCTCCAACCAGAACCGATCCGTAATGAACAAACGCAGCCTATTACGACAACAGATGCAAAAAGCTATCCAAAAATAGAAAAATAAATTTATTGTTTAATACCACGACGGTGGCAAGCAAGCATGCGGCCTGCCTGACTGTAGGTAGATACCGTAGCCGCACGCTTGAGACCTGAAGTACCCCTAAAAGATTTAATAATCACAAGCAGGATGCCTTCCCTTTATTCATTTCAGGATTCGGTGTGTTGGCAATTAGACACTACTGCAGGTCCTTCACTCTCAACAAAACTGAACACCATATGAAAAAGAAAAGTGTTTTATGTTTAAAGTACGGTCATATGATAACTTTTTTATCCCAAGAACTTTCTACCGACTGTAGATAAAAAACGCGCCTACTGCGACAGCAAAATTGTCTGTAAACGTAAGAATTTCATGTTCAAAACAAGACCATAAATTATCTTTTTATCCAAAGAACGGACTACCGACTGATAACTTTTAAAAACTTGATCTTATTATCATTAAGTTACTCTCGCTTTCCCTTTAAGGAAAAATCAGTGAAGGACGCTTGAATATTAAAGAGAAAAACTGAGGATGAGCAATTTTTTGCTTATCTCTGCTTATTTTCTTGTTCATTGGGCGCCAAATGCTTAAGTACACTTCTACAGATCAATTATGAAAATATTCCTATAAATTACGAGATCAAACTGACTTCACTGGAGAAATATGATTATGACTTTTGACGTAACGGCCTTGTACGGAATATAATGTTCTTAAATTAAATGAATCTTGACTTTCTTATTAACATGAGGTCAATGTTTCTATACTTTTTTTAGGGTTCCGTATCCAAAGGGTAAAACGGGACCCTATTACTAAAGACTCCGCTGTCCGTCCGTCTGTCTCCAGGCTGTATCCAGGTAGTTAGACAGTTGAAATTTTTACAGATGATATATTTCTGTAGCCGCTATAACAACAAATACTAAAAACAAAATAAAATCAATATTCAAGGAGCTTTTTTGTATGGGGCAAAAAACTTTTATAAGTTGCTCGTTGTGTTCATCAGACGCTGGGTCCCAAAATGTATGGGAAAACTAAAATCCGACTCGCAGTTGACCAAAATTCTACTTGATATTATATATATATATATATATATATATTTATTTATAACAATCACAGCATGAAAGCACAAGAGTTCGAATCTGTTTTAATGATGTCCAATAGACCAGTCTACTAGGTACTAGACTCTAGAGTCTGCGACACATTACGCATTCCAATCGGATTTAGGTAATTATGTTTCGTGCTCTCGTTCTGACACATTAGATCTGCGCGAATGGAAGCGAGCGCATGAAAGTAAGTTTCAGTCTCAATTGATGATCACGTTTGGTATGTATGGTTTGCAAATAAATGCAGCACTTGCATAATCAGTCTATAACGCGAGGGAAGTGCGTAATAACTGGCGGGTAACGGCCGCGCTCATACTCGCTTTATAACATTTGCATTCATTTCCATCTTTCCGGTAATTATTTCTCGTTTCTTTCAAATAAATCGTTTATTTAGAATATTTAAGCTAGCAAGTTTAGCACCGTCAGTATTCCATTTGTCCATTCTGATTTGACCGAATTAAATCCAGGTAAAACGTCAAGATCATTAAACTAGTTAAGTGGCGAACTAATAATATTATTATTTGATTATTGTTTGATAAGAATCATCATTGACAGTTATCTCAGAACATAAAAAATACCGACGTTTCGAGAACGTCCTCCTTGTTTTGAAGTCGGTTAATAAATCCTTTCTACGATCTGAGGTCGGTACATAACATCAATAACAATCGCCGAGGGACCGAATTTTAGCCGAACGGTTGACGAGAACCGTAATTTCATTCTTGGAGTAAACACTGTAAATAGTATTGATATCCCTCTCTTACGAATGATACTGCTAACGCATAGAATAGAAACTTAGGTAAACGCCGATGCACGTAACGTTGCGTGGCGTGCACGTGCGCGTGACTTGCAAGCGGTGTGTCATCTACTATGACATTTCATACGATACAACGCGCACACACACACACACTCGCATGTGTATGTGCTGCGCACGCATGCGGTGTGTCACAGCCTTTAACGTCGCCTTGGAGAGCTATATGGTAGTTTACTTGATCTTCGTTGTATCGGCTTATGTTTAAGCGCTTGGTACAATTAAAATCGCTTTAGCTACTATTTTGCAACTTTGTCCAATCTCTTAACGTGAATCATGGCCTCAATTTGATGGATCACTTTTGTATTCCTATTTATTTTCAATGCGTTCCCTGATTCCGTCACTTTCTCGGCGCGCGTGGAGATTCGCAAAACATAACCATGACACACGCGAAAGTTTATTGCATGTATTTAATAAAGAACAGCTTTATTTTACATTGACGCAATAAAGCTACGTAATACCAGCTCAACTAAAATTAATAAAGCTTCTGTGAGCGTAATAAAGCTGAAAGACACGGCACACAAATGCTCGGTTAATAATGTTCTTTCTGTATTAAATCGCAATGAAGCTTGAACAACGCGGAAAACGTGGAACACGTATAAAATTCCGCCTGTCCCACCTCTTAATGAGAAGTTAACTCGAAAACTTACTAGGATACCCTCGACACGTTTTATTCATGGCCGTAAAGCCTTTTAACTTAAATTTGCAAGGTTCTTGAAAATTTATGAGGTGTCATTGAGAAAGTTGAGTCGTTGATCAAACTTGCGCAGTCTAGTGGTCTGGGGATTATCTCTATTTATAATTACTTAGTTTTGTTAGTGATAAACTGAGATAATTTTGGGGCTAATGTGTTGCAATTGTTTCTAATTATTGTCTTGAATCTTATGATTTATCATTATTCTATATTTCATTTACTTTTTAACCGACTTCAAAAAAGGAGGAGGTTCTCAATTCGTCGGAATATTTTTTTTTTGTATGTTCACCGATTACTCGGAGACTAGTGGACCGATTTGAAAATTTCTTTTTTTGTTTGAAAGGGTGTGTTTTCTAGTTGGTCCCATTGTCACCAAGTCTGGATCTGATGACAGGATCTTGGAAAAATCGAGGGAACTCCTCAAATTATATACCAAGAGGATGGGGTAAGTAAGGCTACATCGAACGAACTCAAATTATATAGCAGGAGGATGGGGTCTGGCAAAGTTTGGAGTCGGTGTTTTTTTGTTAAAAAAAAATTTGTTATTTATTTATTATGGTATCTGAAAGCCTGGGAGACATCGCGCTCTTTAGCGATAAGTCCGCCTGTTGTTACCTACTTAAGTACTTAAGTACTGTTCATGTTTGACCATTGTAAACATTTATGTGAGCAACATTTATGTGTAGTACATAATGAAGCATTTTATTATTTTATTGGCTCTTTCATTCCTGTATAACTTTCCCTTCCTTCCTACCTATGTAACTTTCCTGTGTAACTCCTTTTTTTCTTTATTCCTTTTTTTGTCTGTTTTTTCCCTTTTCTTTCCTGTGTAACTTTAATACATGCGTATTACCTATTTATTTTCGAATACAATTTGGCTTCGAAATATCGTAGAGAAAATGAATAAGATATCAAGGTATCGACGAGTTTTTTTTTACATAGAGGATGGAAAACTGAATGAAATCTTAGTAGCAAAGAATGAAGAATCCGATCTATGGATCAGACCAAAATAGATCAAAACAATGAAAGGGCACATCTAAAATAAAATAAGTTTCAAATAGTGCAGTGTTCCGGTTAGTCCGTTTGCTGCTAAACCGATTAGTGCCGACGATAAATCATGCGATTCGAAAAGCCGCGAAACCAAACAAGTGTTCAATTGCTGTTGAACATAATCATACGGGGCGGGGATGCGATTACATAAATCAACTATATTTCTACTAAAACTCTTTTCACTTGCAAGTTGAAATTTTCACATACTTACGTATCGTAAGTGTGTTGAACACGAGTATTTATTCCTAAATCGTGGATGTTATCGGTATGAGTAAGATGTTGGTATAACGTCGTCTAGTATTCAAGTGTATTGGATCACTAGTAAATATAAATATCATGCAAAGTGCCCACACTTCATTCGGTTGAAAATTTTAACTCTAACATCTCAGTACCTGTTGGTATAAATTTGTAAAATAGTATGTAAATTTGTAAAATATTACCAATATTTATTTAAAAAGTTGTTAGTACAAGCTAACAAGCACCTTTGCCAAAGTATAAATTGTTAGCAGAGACACCCATCACATGTGCGTTAAAATATGTAAATAAATAAAATAAAATATGTAATTAATTAATTTGATGTTCTGAGGTCATTTACCTCAGTACATCAAATTAATCACTGCTTTGCAAAAAAACTTAAGGAATTCCTTCTTGCAAATTGATTTTATAAACTGCAGGAGTATTATAATTATAAGGAGTGATTTATAAAATTTATATAGTAATATGTAGTAATCAAAAATTAGTCTATGGGTACATTAGGTACTTAATGTTAGTCTATGCTGCGCCCTAACATTTAAGACATATTGTTACCCAGAAATCATCAAATAGATACAAAATGAATTACAACCATTACTAAGCTGCAATGTGGGACTAGACAGATTTGTGTAAGACCGTCTCCATATTAAAATGAATGGACCGACAGACAGATTATATATCAGCTTACTTTTACAGCTCAAGATAAAGCCTTGCGTAAATTTATTTGACTGTTAACCTCAAACTACGGGCGAATTAAGGGCGAGGCGTATTCATACTAGTCTCCTATTCAGGTCGAGACAGTATCATATTGACTTTAGATATGCTATGCATGAAAATGTATCAGCTATTATATTTTAGTGGTCAATATTCTCACAAACATATGGAAAACATGATGGTTCATAGTGCGATTACGATACTTAATTCTTCTCTCTGAATCTCGAATTCAAGGACTAGACAACCTTTTTTTGAGAAGCTTTTGATAAAGCACACTACCATTTCCGGGCAATGTGAGCCGAGTAAATCTCTCTAGCGGCAGTTTGTCACCCCTGGCTCGCCAGAATCGTTACTCTTGTCTAACATTAACTGAGCAAATTTATTGCCACTTATATATACTCCTTGAATCACGTGGTGAGATTGATTGACTGACTTCTAGTTATTGCTACTTAGGTAGGTTAGCTAAGGTAGGTTAGATACTCGGGAATATGGGAAAGACCTTCAAGATAAATATATATTAATTTGTTTCTATGAGTTTTTAGTGCCAGTTTCTGTATATTGTTATTGTTTTTCTCTTTGTCACATTTCATTGGCTTACGAGTTCTTAGTATAATACAAGTCTTGCTTAATATGTTGCCACACAAAAGGTATTGACTGAGGAGTACTTCGGATTTACCCAGGAAGTATTTTACTGCTTTTCCGTGACTAACACAGTTAAATCATTTGAGCCCTTTAAACTTTTCTCTCCTCTGGCTAAATCAGTGAGCCTTGCGAAAACCCACATTTACCGCACTCCTCCCATTACAAATAATAAAGCCACTTTGCTATTTCAACATCCTATAAATACTACCTAACGGATTTCCTTAATTTCATTGTAAAACTCCGGCTGTCTCCGGGGTCCCAATCAAAAGTCGGCAACTGTACTTAGGGACTTTACTGTTCGAATGGGAGAGAAATGCTGGGAGGTGCCGCAAAAGAGAGTTAATTATACAGTGTGCCAGCTTTCACGTAAACTACACATAAGTACAGACAAACAAGTTGCCATTAACGAGGGTCAAGTTTCAAGATTGAAGTGATATTGAGATCGAATATTTTGTTCCTATTCTAACATCGGGCCTGCTGTGGCATTGTCTCTTGAAGACGAAAGATCTCGACTTGTTATTAATTAAGTGTCGCTGCGGGTCGCGGGAACATCGGCAGATGACGAAAGCGCTGTTTTTGCGGAGACAAGCGATTAGGAGTAAATTGTCGGATAACATTTTTCCTCTGAAACTGAGAATGAGAGCTTGAATTCTTGAGTGCTCGTTCCGCAACAAAGTAAATGAGCTGTTTTCTTTTGCAGAAATTCGTTTCATTTTGCATGTTTTAGGTTCGTATTTTTAGCGACAAAGAGAAAGTATATAAAAGCTGAGTTCAGAAGTTTGAGGCACGTGCTTGAGTGTCTGTGGCTTCGCGGTCGTTGAAAGGTTTATTCAAAAAGCTTATATTTGATAGCACATTTCATGAAGTCTGAGCTGAGAGTACAATCAAAACCATAAACATTTATGTACGTTTCAAAAAAACTGTACGCTCAAAGGTGTCATTAAAGTCATGTTCGCATATTTTGTCACCGGGTGTGTGATTATAAATTCGATGCTGACTGTACATTCGTTATAACATTATCTTTATTGCTAGTTAATCATTACAATTATCGTGGCTGACATCTTATTGATCGTATGAATGGAACAAAAGCAACAATAATGCAAGCGTAACCTATATAATTAACGTGATATGATCAAATTGAACTTCTATTTCTATTCTGTATTGACCATTAACTTTACTACACGTTCTTGTAATATTTTTATTTCATTTGGGGCATCGTTCTTATACTCGTACCTAACTACCTACTAAAGTTAACTAAGGCATTTAATAATTTCTGAGAAATACTCTCAAGAGCAAATAAAACGAATACACATTGTTTTGAATTTCCATACCTAGTGTATATTCCAATTAAAATTAAGAAGGCTAAAATCTATTGTGTTCATTGTGGTAAATTATTTTGTTTTAAGTAACTGGTCAAGACTCATTTCTGTATTCTTTGTATGTATTTATAGATATAAAAATATATATCTTAATCTAAAGATGTATAAATCTAAAGTAGTCTCGTTGCAGCCATGTTTTTTGGTCTGATAACACGTTGCAACTACAGAGAGTAAATCTTGCACTAGTTAGGCTAAAGGTTCACATTCATGGCATACATACTAAAAACTACAAGTGTTTAATTAACCCAACGGTTTACATCGGCGTATTGTTAAGGCGGGTGTAAAATGTCTCGACCACGTGGCGGGGACGTGTGCCATTTATAAATACAGCGCCCTTGCCTGCTATAACATCAAGGATGAATTCCAATTCAATAATAAAACCATTTGCATATATTAAACGGCGAGAATCCATTTTAATACATACAAGTAGGTACCTGTACTACCTACCAGACGAGTTCACATGACACGCCTTCTTTGTATCAAAATTAGATAAATATTAATGTTATGAGAAGTCATCAAAATCGAATTAGTAAGCTATATTTTTTTTACGTCATTTAATGAGTAATTATAGGTATGGTAGTTTAGACTGAATTATATAAGCATTTGGTTTTAGGTACTAACTTATAATACCTATGCGATTGACTTTGACACTTACAACATATATAACCTGGCGAATTAAAAGCGTCTATTACTTTGTACTTGTATTTACTACATATATACAAAAGTAGCATCGGATAGAAATGACACGATAGAAACGATCTTCTTTAGCTGAAAATTATAGGGTTTATTAAACCACCATAAACACGCACACATTGATTGGTTTAGTGCGGCAGGCCATCTGCTAAGTGCCAAATAGACTACAGACGAAGGATTATTAGACGTATTTTGTTTAGGTAAAAGTTGTTCATGATAATGATGTTTTTTTTTTGCAAAACACACTTATTATGCCAATTAAAAGACGTTGCATAATTCAATTCAATAAATAATTTAATACATTATAAACATTAAATGAATATCATGCAATCCGCAAAGTTGATAAAAATTAAAAGCCCGTAAACCAGTTCACAAGCAATATTCAAATTTTGAAAGCTAAAACACTTCGTAAACCTTGAAAGTTATTGAGTAAAATTTACCGGAAGTTCATCTACGCTGCTACTAATGCGTAGTTGTAAACTGCTTCGAGGCTCGTATCTCGTAACTCAGAGTTGATGTAACTCGAGATAGAGTCGGAGTTTGTACGTTGTATTGTGCACCTGTTGCATCGAGCCTATGTACAACTAGCTTATGTTTGTTGGGAACACGCTTAATTAAATCAAACGGTTTACAATTTTATATGTTTTCAACCCAAACTTTGTTTTCTCGTGAAGACTTACCTGCTTCTGAGTTTGTTACACAACGGCTTGTTGCGCAATGCCGTTTGGGCGTAGAGATCGAAAGCATAGTCAATTTAGTAAATAGGCAAAACAAAAAAAAAATTACTCATTCTGGAGTGGGTTGCGTTGCGAGCGAGCTACAAAAATTACCAATCTACGACTGCGAAAAATACATGCCATTGATTTTGCGGCTAAGTAGATAAGAAGATATCGTTTGGGAACAAAGTACGCAAAATTTAGATTTTATATATTCCGGGATGGAAATATTATTTTAAGGTGAATTATTGAAAAATAAATCATAAAATTAGAAATTTAATTCAATTTTACAAATTACTAAAACAACAATGAAATATATGTGTTATCTAGCGCACGTCTTTCAGCCAAATAGGCCGCGGTCCGCGGCTTACTTTCCCACCATTGAGGTAGTAATGTCATCGGCGTGGTCAGCATGGTGTCCGGAATAAAATAAGATTCAGCCAAGTTAACAATAAGCCACACAAACAAATTTATTGCACAAGAAGATTAAGTTACGATTGCGACAAAATATGTTAGGGTATAATTTTCCAGTGAAGTACAAGTAACTCCATCCTACAGAAAGACTACTCGCATAATTAACAAGAGTAATTTAAAAATTATGAGCCATTTACCGCTGCCGGCAAAATGAAGTTTACTCGGGAAAACATTAATTTCCCCACTGCGCGGAAACCGATACTTTGCCGTGTTTTGACATCATAATCGCCAATACAGGGCTACTCAGTAGGAGGTCCTTGTACATGAGTTATGTGCGTCCATGATTAATGTTTCCGGTAAGGCGACACTAGAGCTAGCTTAAGCGATATTAATTTTTTTATTTGCATTTAATGACGGGCTCCTGGCGCACTGGAAAAAACTTCTGGTAGTAAAGTGAAGCTTTTACGCGCTTACTGCGTGTCATTAACTAGATTTTTGTTAAAGCAGATCTGCTACCGCGAAACGAAAACGAACGAAGTTGGTGTATCTTGGGTGTATCTCACTCTCTATCGCTCGAATTTGCAAGTGTGACTGAGAGGGAAATATACGAACTTCGATCGTTTTCGTTTCGCGATAGCAGCTCAATTTCAGAATAAAAAGCCCTTTTCTTTCGTTATCCTTTAAATACAAGCACGGTAGTAAATGGGTATCTGAATAGAATTCTAATATTATTTATTGAGATACTTGTACGCATAAATACCCGCTAGATCATACAAGGCAGTAAACTTTTTTAGGGTTCCGTAGTCAACTAGGAACCCTTATAGTTTCGCCATGTCTGTCCGTCCGTCTGTCCGTCCGTCCGTCCGCGGATAATCTCAGTGACCGTTAGCACTAGAAAGCTGAAATTTGGTACTAATATGTATATCAATTACGCCGACAAAGTGGTAAAATAAAAAGTGGAAAAAAATATTTTATTAGGGTACCTCCCCTATACGTAAAGTGGGGAGTGATTTTTTTGTTCATTTTAACCCTAACGTGTGATATATTGTTAGATAGGTATTTAAAAATAAATAGGGGTTTACTAAAATCATTTTTTGATAATGTTATTATTTTCGGAAATAATCGCTCCAGAAGTAAAAAAAAATGTGTCCCCCCCCTCTAACTTTTGAACCATAAGTTTTAAAAATATGAAAAAAATCTCAAAAGTAGAACTTTATAAAAACTTTGTAGGAAAATTATTTTGAACTTGATAAGTTGAATAGTTTTTGAAAAAATTACAAAAATAATTTCTGAACTAAGTTTGTAATTTAACCGTATAAACAGGTGTTTATTGTACCTGTCATTTCTACAAAATCACAATGAAATGACGTGCTTTCAAATAAAGTAAAACCGGTGAAAATCGGTTCACGCAATAAAGAATTATTCCATAAAAATCATCTTCCATACTTTAAGCTCGCGCGCAATAGTTTACTTAATTTGCCGATAGATGTCGCTGTACGTGGAACGCTCATTTCTACATGGCGGTGTTGAGATTTTTCCTGATTTAATGGGGTCTGAGCAGGTGCGCCCATACATTAGGGCCCGTTTTTAGGGTTTTGTGTTTCTGTACTTAATATGTCAACTTAATGTGACGGACGGAAAACTACGGAACCCTACACTGAGCGTGGCCCGACACGCTCTTGGCCGGTTTTTTATTATTATCAAACATATACGAATATTTCAGCAAAGGAATGACAGGACACTTTAACCATAACGGTGGAGCTTATTTAGTTAATTTAGAGAATCTGTAACAGAGAGTTTGTCGTATAGCGAATAGTGTACAAAACGTTAAAAATAAACAATAATTGAGAAAAACCTTTTTAAACAAAACACAAACAACAAAAAACAAATCACACCTCTCAAATACTCAAAGCCAATTCCTCGTATAAAAATATTTTCCGATTTCCCGATTGCAACAGTGGTATTGAAAGCTCGCAGCGATAGCTGTCGGTCGGTGCGAAGCCGACTCGATGTAGTTGTTAAATAAATACTCGTCGGTCCCATATAACTCTAGGCTGCAAAAGGGCACTCTGTTTGGAAATGGTTTTACAAACTGAATTTTATTAATAGATGCAGGATTTTGGACGAAAACAGAGGCGTTTGTTTAGAAATTTTCATCTAACTGTTGATTTTATATACTAGTTCTATGCGTAAGAAGTCAATGGTACCGCGTTCCTTTTTATTTTCAAAGTCTAGTCTTCGCTAGTATACATGAAAATCATAATATATGTACTGTAGCATAGTTGATACATTCCTCTTAGTGGGAGTATCAAGGAATTAAACTTCAGCCTACTTGATAACTCAACTTACATAAAACACCGATAACCATTGTTTACGTAGACTTAATCTTATATCAGCATTGAAACTTTATATTATTCAATACCCCACAACGAAAAGATAATGATAAGATTGTTATTATCATTCAAAGCAACCATCGACATGACCAAGTTTGCGTAAATACGGTCGTTGTTCAGTTTAGTTAGTCGTTTAGCTGTGATGATTGTATAACGAGCTAATGTTATTGAATAGCGCTCGTATGCCACCAATTGACTTCTACTATATCATAGTAATTAGTTTGAAACGATTTGTGGACGTATTCTGTAACGAACTATAATTATAACTTTATAGTTGCTAGTAGATTAGGCGTTCAGGCTAGTACTGAAAATTTCATGGAAATCAGGCCCAGGCAAACCAATTGATAAAAAAATAAAAACAATTAACGTGTTTTTCCTGGCTTGTGAAAATGTGCAACGTCATTATTTTATAACCGGAAGATTCATAAAAGCGGTTGAGATGAGAACTCGTAGTGATTACTTATACGCCTTTGAGCCCAAATAACCCGACAGACTAGAGCCGTGCATTTCTGAGGTTATAAGAAGTAAAATAATTTATACACAAATAAAACAGACTCCAATTAAGAGTCGCCAGTACGCTCGGCTGAACTCGATTCTCCATACAAACGTACTTACGCTCTCATTTTACGCCATGCTAGTATAACATGAAACTTTAAATACAAATGGGAGCCGCCATATCTTGGTTGGAAATTAGTTTCTGTTGCTAGAAAAAAAATACAGCGACGTATTGAGTTTTTTACGTCTTGTATGAAAACCTTAATAATCGCTGTATTTTTTCTCCATTATAATTTCAAGCAACAGAAACTAATTTCCGACATAGATATGCAGGATCCCATTGTGTATACAAAGTTTCATGTTATCCTAGCATGGCGTTTTAAAATGAGAGCGTAACTACGTTTGTATGGAGAACCGAGCTTACTGCGGACTCTTATTAACTATAGAAAAACCGAATTCGCGTGCCTATCAAATTTGAGTAGGTCCCTCGATTCCTCCTGGATCCCATCATCAGACGTTCACCAACTTTATATAGGACCAACTTGGGGTCCTGCTTTGAAACAAAAAAAATGAAATGAAATGAAAATAATTTATTCCAGAACAAGTCCATATTTGCAATTACTAATATTATTATAAAATTGAAATAATGAATTAAATACAAATTAAAATTAAATTACATTATATAATACAAATTACAGAAATCAATCCACATCACGGGTTACCCCGATCCCACAATGATCGGCCTATGATACTCCCTCCAATGCTCATGTAGCGGGCTGGCGTCCCACTCTCTCACCGCCGAGAGCATCATGTTGGAGGTAGCGTAAATTGCCTTCCTGGCGGTGGCGGTCCTCGCGCGCAGCAGCGCGGGCCAGGCCGGCGCGCGCCCCACCGCGAACATCGCGCTCGCACTGCACCAGCGCGGCAGCCGAAACAAGGCGCGCCACGCGTCATTGTATTGCATTGTGTTTTAAAAAAGAATTATCAAAATCGGCCAACGTGGTCAAGAGATATACGTAAAAAACACTAACTTGCAGACGAACTGAGAACCTCCTTTCTTCTATTGAAGTCTATTAAAAATATATATCAAGGTGGAATTAAGCAAAAAAAAATACTTTTCTGTTTTTAATGGTATTATTGTGTTCAGAACATGAAGTATTTGATCATTTTGTAAGAACACATCACCTGAAAGTTGAGATGCTGAGATGATATCTGTAACTTTCATATTGTCTCCAAAACTATGATGAGACTTAGATTACATTACTAGTCACAATTGAAAGGGCCTATTTTACCAAGTTACTTACGGCATAAAATCATTTTACATCGAATCCGAAATCCGAAAAATCCGAATCGTGAAATCTAAGTATGACATTTTAGTCTCCAAATATGGTAAGGAATACACTATCCCACGGTGTATTATACCTATAGATACAGTATTCTCTTGAAATTAAGAATAAAATATAGGTCGGTTTTAAGAGGCATTCGTCAGGTTTGCGTGTCGCGAAAACAGCTGTCTTGATCTTGCAAGTAATTGTGAAATTATTCCATGGATCCTCATCCTCACTGTTTTTATTTTAAGTATTAAAATAACCTCACTCTGATTTCATCAGTCCATTTTGACTGACTGAACATTAACAGTAAGGGTTTTATCAATGGATTATGCTTTTTTATTGCAGTGTCGGCAGCTGTCCTGCTCCGATATCTGCAAGGCTAGAGTACGCTAGAGTCATAGAGCCTCATGTGTCAAGCAATGTCAGGCCAGAGTATCGAGCAAACGCCAGACTTTGAGAAATTGCATTCCATACGCTATCCTATGTAAAAGTCACAATCATCATTCTCTGCTAAACTAGAATTACCCTTGGAACGGTATTGAATTTCAAATTGCGTATTGGCTGCGTTCTGTTATACTATAATTTATTCCCTGAATCCGTTGGACAGCGGCAATGCACGGAGCACCAATTTGCGGCCAGTGTGTACAGGGAAATAGGTTAGTAGGTGAGCCCGACTGTCCTTGTCGCAGGGCTTATGCAAACTTGTTATATGTACGGTTAAATTACTTTGGATCGATTCGTAGTTGAGATTTGTGCGCCATCCTTAGAAGTGTGTAAACAGTTTGGTTTGTAAAAAAAGGATTCAGTTTCATCATTTCATTCTTTAGGAAACAGAATGGAGGCAAGTGGTATGGTAGGTATGACAAATGGCATTAATTGGGGTGGCATGTTTTAAACCCCTAATGCAAGATTAGAAGTTTAAGTAAAAAAAGTTTACTTAATCTTCAGCTTATTATTTCAAAAAAAATGTAGGTCTGTCTTACCATGCCTATCATTCCTTTTTTTAATTTATTTACTTATTTAGGTTTGCCAACAGGTGTAATACATATTACATATTAAAACTTATTGACAAACATGACAGTAAAACAAACTGCCCGATTATCCACCCAATAACAGGCAAACACAACATACTAAAAAGTAACTGCTAACATAAATCTTAAACTCAGTAGTTTACAAACTAATTCTTGTTTGTATTTTATTGTAATGAATTTCGTTGCAGATGCTTGCATCTTCAGTATACATATCTCTTATCAAATACGACATATCTTTTTTCGTTTTTTAAGTGGGTATACTCGTAAATAATAATAATAGTACCGACCGTTTAAATTTCTTGATTCGATTCATTGACATAATTTCGCTATCGCTGCGCAAGTGTAGTACGCGTCTATACTCGTGAATGAAACGACTCAAACAAACGCATTCCTGACTCACTGAACCTACTCGAGCTAGAATGGGACGGATATAGATCACGTGTTTGCGGTTTCGCGTGATTCACGAAGGAATATGCTCATATTACATCTTGTGTTTAATCGCATTTACCCAATGCGACATTATTGTTTGCAAAACAATACGGATGCAAGTTAGATATTCTATTCATTGTCGATACTGGGTATTTAATAATTAATTAGCTTGTAATACTTAACTGATACTTTGGATACGTTTTATGAAAATACCCTTAGTCGCCTTGTTAAATGGGAGTGAAATGAGGATGAAAGATAGTATGGACCTATAATAAACTAGAATAAAGTAATGAGTTTATGCGGATAGCCATCAGCACAATTAAATCACAAGTGCGAGGTTTAGTCATAACCAGTTCAACACATATTGGTCTTGAGTAAACCCAAAAAAAATAAAGTAACAAAACTTGCTATTGACAAAGTTAACGATAAAACAAGATCAAAAATAGTCGTTGCGAAAATGAAACGTTCATATCAAACAGAAATATTATATTTACTCGTATAGCCAACGCCGCATTGAAGTTGCAAATTTTTTCCACAAGTGGACTTCGACATTGATTGCTGCGGTTACATAAAAAATAACATATTTATGAAATCCATGAAAGCGAAAAACTGCGGCATTTCATTTCCCTCGAAACTGTTTTATCTGATGAGAATTTAATATTGCTCAATTTTCGGAAGCGTTGCAGATGATGTGAAGCTTTGCCTACCTAGCCGATTTTTATGTGAAATTTTAAAGGAAATTTTAAAATTTTAAGGAATATCTGGTATTACTACTTTTCAACCTTTTTTTGGACATAATTTTTTGGTAACCAGGAACCTTGCAATTGACCATACTTACATAATATTATTGTTTGTTATTATAGATTAGTACTTATTAAAAAAAATTAAGCAGTGGGTACAATACTTAAATGACGGTGGTAGTTATTGACATTCATAGGTGCATATACTTATAATATGCCTAAATTGAAGAATAAATAACAGTTACTTCTTTTACTTTAAATATTCAATTGAACACGT